>CM068387.1:31642921-32842921 GCA_034770075.1 Aralia elata | reverse complement strand
CAGATTCCATTCAGTCCCTGGTTCACAGAGGGCTTCTATAATCTCAGAATAATCCAAATCCTCTTCCAAGTATTTCGTATAGCCATCCCTGTGAATTTTCTGTATCCCATAATACGCATTAATACTTTTACGGCCCACATTTATTTCCTGACCCCAAACCATAACCAGATTCCCATTAGCTTCTTTAGCATTAGCATAAAACTCTCTCACAATATTCACGGCAGCTGGTTCGGGTTGTGCAGTAAATACCATCCAATTTCGGTTGCGTATCATTTGAGCTAACTCCCCATCTACCCGATCAATAGGTAGCAAGCCACGCTCAGGAATTAGAGATTTCCCGGAAGACCAATTTTTAAACCTATCACTTGCTTCGGGGCTAACAAATTTCTTCTTATTATACTTTACCACAGCTGATGAACCTGAACTTTCCCCTCTATGTCTTTTGGGAGCCATTAATAACCAATTAAACACAAATCAAGACCCAAAAGAACTCAAAATTTCGTTGGGGCAATCCGTCGAACACTTGGTATGCACACTTTAAAAACCCTTAGAGAATGTTTCCCCCAAACTTATGACTAACCCAATTTAGCACAATAAAATCCCCCACAACTTACAAGCATAAATATAGACAAATGAAATTTAAACCCAATCCCAATTGAGCCAACACAAACTCAATTGGGTGCACAATCAAAACCAAAGAATTCCTTTTAATATACTCAATTCAATGCAAAGGAAATACCTTCCAAATCAATTGCACACAATTAAACTTACTAATAGATATAGCTTGTATCAAACATTCATCCCCAAGTGGAAAGAAAGCTTCATTCTGTTGCAACCCAAATGGAGTGATGAAATTTCGCTATTTAGTTAAATATGGAACGAAAGATGATTTTTGGGGGATATGTGTTCAAGCGGCTCGTGGTGAGATTGAATAGGAGAGATGGGTTGGTTGAATCACAATAGAAAAAGGAAAAGGGGAACACAGTCGGCTAAAAGAAGGAAAAACTAAACAATTGAATTTTATTTGTGTGGGTGAAGCCTCCTTTAGCTCTATTTAGGGTTTACCCTTTTTTTTTTTTACCTGCCGAGCGCTGTAGGCGCTGTGAGTGATGAGGGGTCGAGCGCTTGCAGCGCCTATATGCAGAAGCCATGGCTTGGGTGAGTGCCTAGTGCGCTGGCATTGTGATACTCGTGCCGGTTCAAGCGCTGCTAGCGCTGGTGACACCATGACCCGAGCGTTGTAGGCATTGTGATGCAGTTTGCTTGACTTGAGCCTAGCACTGCTGGCGCTAGGTTGGGCGCTACCAGCGCTGATATGCAGATTGTGTATGTTGACTGGAGCGCTACAGGCTCTAAATGTGAGGGGAATTGGGCGCTATTAGCGCTGAATGGCAGTGATTGCCGCATGATGTAGCGGTTCAAGCGCTTGGTAGGGCGCTGCCAGCGCTGTTAGGCACACTTAGTCAAATTTTGGCCAATTTCAAGTTTCCACCTATACACACATCAACCCAAATCCAAAATTAGTTACAGAAACCCCTTTTTACAAAATCACTATGCACAGGCAAGTCTCCAAACATTGTTACCTTTATGCAAGTATTATACATCTTGCTATCAATTGTTGTGAAGTTATTGCTTCTTGACTCAGCATAACTTAAGAAATGAATTATTATTCATATATTGTTTATCCGAGCATGAATTGTTGTGTCAAGCCAAATTATTTGTTACGACATCTTATAACTGAGTATACAAATACCCTATATGGGTTGTTATTGTCGATAATATATTAATATCTAGTGCATGTTGGGCACGATTAGGATGGTATGCATACTCCTAGGATATCGAATAGGCTGATCCCCTATAAGATATCTGAACAAAGTTGTTCTAAGTCATTAAAGGCTGACAGAACTATAATCGATTGCGTTGTATTTACATTCTTAGATAAGTTAGTACAGTATCCATATGAATGAGGGTATTGAAATGATATTAGGAGTTCTGTAAGCACTGAGGTTACCCTTAATGAGCGCTGGCAAGGTGCCACCTTTACTGAAATGCGCCCCTCAGTTCTAAGAAAAATCTTATCATTAATACTATGAATGTGAGATAGATAGGGAATATCGATATGAAAGAGATATCCATAAGATATGAATCTATACATCCAAGTGAGGGTATCCAAACACAGTTAATGTTCTGACGAGAACTACTATCTGTTATGGGATACTGTGAACCTTGGATAGATAGAAGTTGTATATTATGGAATATTTATAGTTGAATAGTTTTACGTGAGAATCAAATCTGCTACAGGGAGTGTAGAGAATTTGGGGCCTTCACAGTTGCCATCTGCCTCCATCTCTAGGCATACTCACGGAATGACTCAATGTGTTGTTTCTTTATTTTGGTCATTTGAAATCTATCTGGAGCCATTTGAGATTGAAAGTTGTACTGGTTTAGAAAGGCATGGGATAACCCTTCCCAACTGTGGATTTGGAGTTGTCAAGTCGAACATACCAAGTTCTTGCTTCCCCAGTCAAACTTTTCTAGAAAAGTTACATTCTAAGGCTCTCATCTTCAATATAGGATCCGAGCTCCCCTATGTATACTTTCAAGTGAGTGTAAGGGTCTCCCAATCCATTATACTTCTCGAAGTCTGGCACTTGGAATTTGTCCGAATATCTGGCTCCACGAAATATGCATAAGAATATTAGACACTCCCGTAATTTCTTATTCCTTTCATGGACCTTATAGCGTCTTCCATTTATCTCACTTTCGTTTTGATTTCTCTATCGTTTTTATCATCCTAGACTAATTACTTCTTTATCCTGATCTGCACTACCCTTGGTATTCTTACTAAAGAACTGAAACACGGGGATATGAATCTGTGTGTCTATAGTTTTGCCAAGGATTTGGTTGCCTCCTCGTGCAGAGGATTTGGGTTGATCTTTTATCGTCTTGCACTGTCCTTTCAGTAGACTAGTTATCTTAGTGACCTACTTTTTAAAACTCTCGAACTCTTCTCGAGAAATGGGGATAGAATCTGATGCAGGAATTTCAGCCATTTTGATAGGTGGTGTTCGGAACTTACGAGCTCGGAGTCTAGTTCTTGAACCAATCTACACAACCAACAAGACGTAGTTTAGTATTTGAGGACTCGTAAAGATGGATGCATGCTAATGAAATGTATGGTTTGAAGGTTTTTTAATCTTTTCCTACAAAATAAATGGTTAGTTGTTTGTTTTATGATAGGATAAGAAGATATAAAGTTATGTAATCGAACATGGATTACACAAAGAGTAACAGGGCATAAAGAGACTTCCCGTAACGTTGGGTTTATCTGAGGCTGACCTACCCTAGGATTACTCTCGCGAGATTTTAGGCATAAAGGTCCCCAAATCTTCGCAACTTACTTAATGGGAATGAATCTGATCTTTCAATTGGAGTGGATCTGACTGGTGCCTTTCATAAGCCTCGCGGGGGAATGCCCCCTTGAGTCCAGTAATCAACAACCGACGGGTTCGCCTCCTGAAGGAGGAATCGCACAATATACATTCGCATACATTCATCGTGCCTCATCGCATGCATATGATGACATTGTTTGAATCACTAAAATAAAGCATACAAAAATATAAGGCATTCATCATACATTCGAATCATTCACACAACACATAGATAAAAAGAAAACATTAAGACTGAACGCGGCTTAAACCCTTTACTGTCCCCAACAGAGTCGCCAATCTGTCGACCCCGGGAGAGAATTTGTCCTAATTTGCTACCCTTTTAAGATTTTGATTTATTCTTTTCGCTTAAAGACTGATGTTTAGGAAAATAACTCACATAAATGCCGACGGAATTTTAAAACGTTGATTTTAAGGAAGGGCCAATTAGACAGAGTCGCCAGTTAGTAAATATTTAAATGGATGTACCAACGCATCCAGATTTTTAAATTTTTCAAAATCGAAATAGAGGCCCTAAATGTGACTCCGTAAAATTAGTCTCAAAACCGAGATTCATAGAGTTCGGAGATTTGTTTAAGTAAGGGGAAGGTGTTAGGCACCCCTGACTTTCGTGAAACCACGGTTACCGCATCCAAAAAGGTTCATTTTAGCTTTTATTTTGATGAAGATCTTTTCGGGGTGACGTTTTTGGAAAACACAGTTTTCAAACCCTTCGCCAAATAGGAATCGAGATTTTTTGTTACTTTCAATTTTAACTTAAAGTGGTCTTACTAACCCGTAACGACTTGATTTTACTAAGGTCTTTGTTGTTTTGATTTGAAAATCATTTTTCTGGTGAAAAATGGCAAAATTAAGCATCGAAATGGGGTCGGGGCCATTCGCGAGCATAAAAGCCATCTCAATAACCCCGAACACCCGCAATTACAATTTTCACTATTACGAGGCCTTAAATCCGATTTTCATGGGATAAAACTCTCGATACCATTTTAAGGCCCAAATTTACATGTACAATGATTGGATAATAACTTTACAACCGAAATCACATCTATCGTGGGAATTATGTCAAAATCTATTTCAAGGATTCCAACTCCAATATTTCTAGGCTCACATTGATAGATAATACATTGAAACGAAAGCGAAATCTAGAAAAAGGGCTCCTAGAGACCCTAATCCATAGATCAAATAACTGAAGCCACATATCGAGGGGTAATAACCGGGATTTAATCGACGATATATCCCAAGCTGGCTATCAGGTGATTCAACTTGTTAAAATCCCTTGACCGCGGGTAGGTGGGACCCCTTATAACTAGATATAGATCTAGGATTGTACGGGGTAAACCATAGTAAAAATAATCAACTCCCCATAAAACAATCGAAAAAAGGGGCGTTAATATCAAAAATATGATAATAACTCGTAAATCGGGCATCATCGGGTGATTAGGAGGAAATTACTTATGAAATCCTCTCTAATCACCCTAGCCTAGCAATTAATCTATTGAGAAAACTTCAAAATGATGGAACAATTATAATCAAACATATTTCAAGCCTAACAAATAAGTACAATATATTAGATCTATTAGATCTACACCAAAATTACATGAAAAATTCGATTTTTCACCTTTGGATGGATAGATTGAGCCTCCTTAAGTTTGAATTTGTATTGAATCTAACTAATGTAATACAAAATTTGATTAAATCTAGTGGATCTAACTTGAATTAAGTGACTCTCTCTCTCTAGAATTTTTGCCAAAATTCTTCCCTTTCTCTCTCTAACTTCCTCCTCTCTTGAAATTTGCTGAAAAATTGCCTTAGATAGGCTCCGGGGCTGGCCGTAGGTGCACCTGCGACTGGCCTATGTGGGGCCCAGTTGCCTCAATTTTTGTGTCGCGCAGTCAGTTGTCATCTTATTCGCTGAAACGTCCGTACCTTTTAATTCGGGAAGAGTTGGCAGACATGTCATACCATTCCGGAAAGCTCTTTTGGAGAACTACGCAATGACATAAAGTTTGGCCAATTCTGGGTCCGAAAAGATAGAGCAAACTTCAGAAATGGATCTTCCCATAAATGTTGACTAGTCAACCGTCATGCTTAGTTTGTCAGTTGATGGTCGTCATGATAGCTTTATGCATTCATTCTGAGCCTTGTAATCTTCTATTTGAAATCCTCGTAGACAGGGTGAAATGACGTTTTTGCCCTGCTGTCAAGGTTAGATAACAGAATGTCAAATTTCGGGTGTCTACAGTTAGGAATAATGTTGCTTAAAGGTAAGGTAGGTCCACTAATTTAAGATATTATGGATAGCTTCAATAAAGTCAGTATACTTAATTGGTATTTAAATATGGAATGAGGTGAATAAGATATTAAGTTACTAATTTAAGGGATCATGCTGCTTAATAGTAAGTCCATCATTATATATATATATATATATATATATATATATATATATATTTGAAAGTTCAATTAACCATTCCAATTGGCAACTTTAATATGGAAGGAGCCAAATAAGATATTCATAAATAATAGATGTGACGCCCCAAATTCTGACACCACTATCTCGAATTTGGTTCATCACGTTCTAACACAATAATGACATAAAACTAATGCAGCAGAAAAGATAGAATAAATTACATTGATTTAATATAATTATTCTCGTCCCAAGGTCTCGCAACCGTTACTACAATACTACCCAATAGTCTTAATTTAAACTGAAACATAGTACTAATACATAACCCATGCCTAAGCTTATTACATAATCACATCTAGAAAATTTAAACAACATAGTGAATAATCTCCTTCCTAAGGGAGAACAAAGCTACTCCGTAGTTTTGCCCTTTCCCTTATCCTTGCCTGAAGGTTCACCTCGCTCTGCCTTAACTGAAAGGTATAAAGAAAATAAGAATGAGCAACAAATTTTCCCAGCAAGTATATACAATGAGGGTGAACAATATAAAGTTCAAATTTCAAGGGTATGACAGTAAAGGATAATTCAAGGATAATAAGAAAAATCAATTGTTATACATAAGAGCCGCTATGGACTGAAGAATATCAATAGGATTCTTGCATCTAGTCATTTCAAGTCCAAGAATATGAACACTGAGTAGTCACTAACGGACTAAGAACTCTTGCTAGAATTAACAGTTTTTATACTGAGAATCCAATAAAAATAAGTACACAGGTGATCAGCCTATAATACCCCAGATTATGCATAACTGTCACATGCTTATAAGTGCGCACGTCGGTCCCCCGACAATATATAATTTCCCATTTTTGAGGGTTGTTCATCTTACTAGATAAGAGTCCTCACCAAGACAATTGGTTTGGAATAGCTTTCTAACACATGTATAATAGTCTAACTGAAACAATGGTTTAGACAACTTTTATAATCTTATTCAATGATTTAATGAATACCAATACTCGCAATGAGGTTTAAGGGATATTAATCTTAAACCAATCCTTAGAATATGAATGATAGTTTATAAAGCATAAGAGTCATTGCCACATACTTGTATGATACATGAATATACAAGTTTACATGTTTGCTCAATATAGAGAAAGGGTTCGAATACTTGCACAATATACCACATCCTGCTCGAATGTAAATTGAGTAGGGTTAAAGGAAACTTGCCTTTAGCGTAGTTTACGACTTTACATCTTATCAACACGATGACGAACTAAGATATCCTATTGTAACATAGTTACGTATATATAGAAAATGCTTCCATTAGTCACACGTATCAATTACTAGATAATTACCCCTTTCACATAATCAAGTATGTAAGACAAATATGGATACTATCTTTGGTATATAACTAGATCGCATAATAGCATACTACCATGTTTTGTAATTTTGAAAAGGACGCTAATCCTTACGTTTCGGAAACTCTACTTATAAACCATGTACACGACTTGAAGCACTCATGTTATAATACCATTACATATTGAATACCAAAAACATTGCGACAACTTCTGCTTTACACTTTAGAATCACAATGCAAGCAATCCACAAGGTTCAGGCTATAACAAAATCAACTAGACTAAACTGCAGGAGGGCGCAGCTACGCTCTGGTTAGGCTTAGGGACGGCGCAGCTGCGCTATCCCCTGGCCAGACCAGAGTTAAGTTTTTAATTTCCTGGTTTCAATCCACTACTTAGCATACCAAGACATTAACAATTACTATGCACACATGTTAAAGGGGTTTACATGCTCACATGATCATTTCAAGTTTTATATTACTACTTTATGACTCCCTAAATTTAGAACTTCGGCAAAATAATGTCAAACAAGTTTAAGAATCCACGTAGCTTACCATACCAAGTACTCATTCATATACAAAGGTTATACCATCTGAAATACGCATGCTCATGTGCTCAGATCATCTGTACTTAGTTTACATGGTTCACAACTTGGAAATTTGCTTAAATTCATGCTTGAACGATGCAATGCTATAACATACTAAAGGAACACACATGCACATCTTATCTGGGAATTATCAGAGTACTAACATGCATGTCCAACATCTCTGAATGAAATTATCATTATATTTATGCATGTTTGCTTCAAAATGTCCAAGTTTGCCTTTAAAAGTCGTTTTAAACTAGGTCGTGGTCATTTAGCACACATGAAACATCTTGGAACCTTATGTCATGCACAATTTGACCATATACACCTGCTCGTATGATCAAAACTTAAACTTTGTAAGTTTCGGTAAAGCCCAGTTTCAAAACTCTAAGTTTCCTTTAGAAAAACACATACAAATTGAAGTTAGGATGCTCATACTATACAAAGGGACCTTACACTACATGCTTCACACATTTTTAGGCATGTCTAAGTTAACTAACCACGTTAGAAAGTAACAGTTCATAGCAGAATCAAGCGTTGTTGACTGGTGCACGGCGCAGCTGTGCCGTTCTGAACTGCAGGAAGCGCGCAGCTGCGCCCTACCCTAGACGGTTCAGAATGGCCTCTGCTTCGGCAGACATCAAACCCAAACACGAATTTCTTTACTTAAGCATGTTTAAAATCAGTCACATTACTATCATGCATACATATAAACTTAACAAATATCATGCTAACAATGTACAACACCCATTTATAGATTATCATGACTTAGCTTAATCATTTTTGGTACATTATGAGAATGTATACATGTTATTTTCTGAGAATTCATAAAACTCAAGTTTGATAGCATAAAACATGATTAACACTTTAGTAACATGTATATGAACTTCACAACTTATGTACATCAACTACTAACCAACTAACAAGAGATTCATGGCAACATTCTAGAAATTTATATATATAGAACTCAAGAACACAATTAAAGAGAAATTACCTCTTGAAGCTAATTGAGTACTCTCCAATACCACTAATAGAAAATCACTCAACCTCACTCTCTATTTGAACAATTCAGATTTCTAGTAACCAAAATAAAGAAGAGGAGGTCTCAATTTATAGAGTTTCCTTTGTCCATTTTCAGATTTTGCCCATTGATTCAAACCAATGGAAGAATGAAGAAAATGAAGGTTAATGAGAAGTTGGTAGCTTACTATTTGAACCACTCCCCCTTTCATCATGAATCTGAGGTTTGTATGGCTGAATTTGAGGAGAAGGGAGAAGGGCTAAGCTTGTAGCCTTTTGGTGTTTCACGTGAATGAGCATTTCGGCAAGAAGGTGACACTCTTTTTGGGACAAAGAACTCAGACTTTGCAGTAGAGACCACTAGTACACTTAGGTTTAATAATGCAATTTAATCATAAGGTGTATTGAAATTAAATGCTACCATATTGTATCAATATTCACATATACACATATCATATAACCCATGTACATTAATTATAGCGAAATCTAATTAATCGCTAACACCCAAATATTTGATGTACATTATTATTTCATTATTCCTGTAATAGAATATTATTACAATAAACATTCACGTATTAAAAGAATTATTATTTAACAATTATTAGCTCACTTCAATTATTACCTCCTGTAATTAAAATGCACATTTAATAGTCCATATCGCACATCAATATGTCACGTAGCATGTTCATGCAATTTAAATGTCGCACATCCCTTTTATATTATTAAATGAATACAGAAACTTTATTATAAATAATATACATTTCATCATACGGTTACACCTCAAGTAGCATGGCATATAACACTTAAATAATTTAATAGAGATTATTAGTCACACAATAATTAATAAGAAATCATTTCATCTCGTCACTACCAAAATGACATATCACGTATACTCATATTCGAATAAATATTCAACTTAAATAGAAAAGTTAATATTAATATTATTCAAAATTCTCGGATATTACATCCTCCCCCCCTATAAGAATTTCGTCCTCGGAATTGATATAAGGTTACACAAACAAATGGGGATAATCCTTCATCATCTTACTCTCTAACTCCCACGTAGCCTCTTCAAAGTCATGGTTCCGCCAAACTACTTTCACGGAAGATATACTTTTGTTTCTCAAGGTCTGCTCTTTCCTATCTAGTATTTGGACAAGAATTTCCTCATAAGTCAAATTCTTCTCTACTTGAATCGGCTCGTAGAAAATCATGTACTTATAGTCGGGTTTGTACGGACGTAACACGGAGATGTGAAACACGTTGTGGATGTGTTCCAGCTCAGGCGGTAAAGCTACCATATACGCCACTTCGCCTACCCGCTTCAAAACTTTGAATGGCCCTATGAACCTCGGACTCAATTTTTCTTTTTTCCAAATCTGATCTTTCCTTTCCAAGGAGATACTTTTAAGAATACGAAACTACCGACTTCATAGTCTCGGTCCTGATGATGCAAATCTGCATATTTCTTCTGACGATCTTGAGCGGCTACTAATCTGGCTCTTATCGTTGTCACCACATCGGCCGTCTATTGAACTATTTCCGGCCTCAAGAGTCGTCGTTCTCTGACTTCATCCCAACACAACGGTGTTCTGCACTTCCTCCCGTAGAGAGCTTCGTACGGTGGCATACCGATACTCGCGTGATGACTATTATTGTAAGCGAATTCTACTAAGGGTAAGTGGTCATCCTAGTTCCCTTTGAAATCCATTACGCAAGCTCGAAGCATATCTTCTAGCATTTGTATGGTTCGTTCACTCTGTCCGTCTGTCTGAGGATGGTAAGCGGTACTCAACCTTAATTGTGTTCCCATTCTTTCTTCTAAGCTTTTCCAGAAATTTGACGTGAAGCGCGGGTCTCGATCGAAAACGATTGACACCGACACTCCATTTCGTGAAACTATTTCCTTTACGTATAAATTTGCTAATTGATTCAGGTTAAAACGAATCTTGATCAGTAGAAAATGAGTTGTCTTCGTTAGTCGATCCACGATAACCCAAATGGCATCAAAACCCTTTTGCATGACTGGAAGTCCCACCACGAAATCCATCATAATGTGCTCCTATTTCCACTCTGGTATTTCCAGCGGTTGAAGTAGACCACTCGATCGTTGATGTTCTGCTCTGACTCGTTGGTAAGTGAGACATCTACTGACGTACTCTGCAACCTTTCGCTTCAGATTGGGCCACCAAAAATGTTGTCGTAAATCCTGGTACATCTTCGTTCCTCTAGGATGAACAGAATATATCGTGCTATGTGCCTCGCGCAAAATTTCCTCCCTTAGTTCAGTAATAGCGGGCACCCACACTCGATTTTTGAATCTCAAAATACCATCCTTATCCATTCGGAATTTTTCTTCCTCACTTCTTGTTATCCGCTTCTTTATCTTCTCGCACTCCTCATCCGTTTCTTGTGCTTCTTTGATTCGATCCAATAATGTTGGGCGAGCTTCCATCACAAACAACTTTTCACTGGGCCTTGGAGGTTCCCCAACTTCTATTTCCAATTTTTCCATGTCTTTTATTAACTCCTCCTGAGTTGTCAATGTGAACAGTTTCTCCCTTCCTTTCCTGCTCAGCGCGTCAGCTACTACGTTGGCCTTTCCCAAGTGATAAAGAATTTCGCAGTCGTAATCCTTGATTAATTCCAACCACCTCTTTTGTCTCATATTTAACTCCTTCTGTGTGAAAATATATTTCAGACTTTTGTGGTCCGTATATATCTCACATTTTTCTCCGTACAGGTAGTGCCTCCAAATTTTTAACGCAAAAACTACTTCCGCTAGCTCCAAGTCATGGGTAGGGTATCGTTTTTCGTAATCCTTCAATTGCTGTGACGCATATGCAATGACTTTGCCGTGTTGCATGAGCACACAACTGACTCCTTTATGCGACGCATCACTATATACCACAAATCCTCCCGTATCATCTGGTAAGGATAATACAGGCGCCACGCTTAACCTCTTCTTCAGTTCTTGAAAACTCTCCTTGCATTTGTCCGTCCACACGAATTTCACCGCCTTCCTTGTTAAATTGGTTAACGGGGTTGCTATTTTATAAAAATCTTAGATAAATCTTCGATAGTACCCAGCTAACCCTAGAAAACTTCTTACTTCTATCGGCGTCCTTGGTTGTTCCCAACCACTAACAGCCTCCACCTTCGCAGGGTCTACTGAAATCCCATTCTTGTCTATCACGTGTCCCAACAATTGGACCTTCTCCATCCAGAATTCGCACTTAGAAAATTTTGCGTACATCTTCTCCTTCTTTAGTGCTTCCAACACCATCTTCAAATGTTCGGCGTGCTCTTCTTTAGTCTTTGAGTAGATTAGGATGTCATCGATGAAAACTACCACAAACTTATCCAAGTATGATTTGAAAACTCAGTTCATCAAGTCCATGAATGCTGCTGGAGCGTTGGTCAAACCGAATGACATCACTAAAAATTCGTAGTGTCCATATCGGGTTCGAGACACCGTCTTCGGAATGTCTTCCTCTCGTACCTTTAGTTGATGATAACCCGTTCGTAGATCTATCTTAGAGAACCACTTTGCTCCTTTCAATTGATCGAAAAGGTCATCTATCCTCGGTAATGGATATCTATTCTTGATCGTTACTTTGTTCAACTCTCGATAGTCGATATAAAGTCTCATTGATCCACTTTCTTTTTGACGAATAACACTGGTGCTCCCCAAGGAGACACACTGGGCCGAATATAACCCTTATCTAATAATTCCTATAATTGTATCATCAATTCCTTCATTTCCAATGGTGCCATACGATACGGAGCTTTCGAAATCGGTGCAGTTCCTGGTGCTAGGTCTATCACGAATTCGATTTCTCTGTCCGACAGAAGGCCAGGCAGATCATCAGGAAACACGTCTTGAAACTCTCTCACTACTGATATATCTTTCGCTTCTACTCCCTTCTTTTGAGTATCCGCAATATAGGATAAATAACCTACACATCCTTTTCTTTAACAATTTCTTGGCCTGAATCATCGTAAGACAACAGGATTGCTTAAGTGATGAGCTACCATAAAACACTACCTTAGACCGATTTGAAGTCTGACGGTTCATGCTTTTTCGTCAACAATCGAACATCGCAGCGTGGCTGGATAACCAATCCATTCCTAATATTACGTCAAACTCTCCCAATCTTATCGGAATCAAATCTACACTTAGGTCGTGACCTCTAATGTTTGCAAAATAGTTTCGGTAAACGAACTCTACGGGAATTACTTCCTTGTTCGCAACCTCTATGTTCAAAGGATTCTCTAAACGTTCTAGGGGTAAGTTCAAACGTGTAGCAAAATCTTCAGACACAAAGGAACAGGTAGTACCCGAATCAAATAATACATATGCATTTATATTATTGATTGGTACAATACCTGACACCACGTCCTTTGCAGCAACTGCGTCTTGGACGGTCATGTTAAAAGTTCGGGCCGTCGAGCGATTGGGCTGTGCTGGTCCACCTATCATTAGCTTGCTTCCCCCATGATTGCCGTTTCTCCCGGTGTTTCCCTTCTTCGGGCAGTCCTTGATCTGGTGTTCAGTCGAGCCGCAACCAAAACATCCCCGGATAAAGTAACACCTTAAAAAGGTGTTTCAATGGTTTATAAAAGCACTAGAGGTCTAACTATTAATTCAGTGTTGGACGTGGAAGGAATATCAGTTTTATGTGTATAGGTTTAGAAGGAAGGTATGTCTGTATAAGTGTGAGAGGTAGAAGGTATATCTGTATATACAAGGTTAGAAGTAGTGGAATGGGGTGACTCTACGATAGGCGAGTTGTGAGGCTCTATGATCAGAAGTGATTTGGTGAGGTGTGAGATGGGTAAGTTGTGGAAATTTTGGTAAAGGTGATTTACAGTAGGGATGTCAATGAGTCAAATCTTGATCCTGATTAGATCTGATTCAATATAATTTATTGGATCAAAACTTAAGCTCATTTATTTATTGATTTGTGATATTTTGATCCATTGGATCAATATTTTAAATGAGCTAAATCATGGATCTAATTTGATTTGGCCCACTGATCAACTAAAAAAATAAACTCGCATATCCCTATTAACTCGATAGACAACGAATTTGCAAATTGGAACTCCAGTTGCCGATTCCTACAGTAAACTAACAAAAAAAATGCTTCCTTTTATTTTCATTTGTAGTATAATTGAGACTTCACTCATATATAATAAACTTATCATAAATAATAGCAAATAGTACTGAATTGGACTAAAAATTAGAGTCTCACTTTTTTTTATGTGACCCAAAATATTCTTAATGAAAAGTAACTAAACTAATCTTTCATTTAAAATATCAGTTTTGGTGTTTAACTTGAGATGTAAATTTATTTTATTTTTAAAATAACAATTTTATAATTAGTAGTAATATTTTTAAGTAGTTTACGATATTAATTTTGTATCAATCATAATCAAATAAATTCACATCAACTTAAATTTTAGTATTGCAAATTCTAAAAAAAATTAAATGATTTTTTTTTGAAACAGAATGAGTATTATGTAATTTAAATAAAGCGTATTATTGGTACAAATAAATTTTTAAAGGAAAAAAACAACAAGATCATACTTATTTTCTAGGGACACATACTCTGACTCGTAGAGAGAGAGAGAGAGAGAGAGAGAGAGAGAGAGTTGCTACTAAAAATTAGGCTATAAGGAGGCATGCATTAGTACTCCTCTTCAGTGGTTGGGAGCTGTCGTTTACACTCCAAAATTAAATCCTTACTTCTACTCTACTAACACAAAAATTAGTACAGTGACAAGCAAGAGTCGATCCCACAGAGAGTGAATTGTTTTATATTTATCCTAATGTTTCCTAATTCAACTGAATATAAATTGGGGGGTTTTGAATTGAATTAATCTAACTAACAAAATAGAAAATAATTAATAAGAATAAACAATGAATTAAAGCTTTAGTTCTTCAGTTCAGTATCCCCTTTTCACAATACTAGACTAATCAAGTATAGCAATATTTATCCTTCAATAAAACTAATAACCCTAGATAACTGCAATCGCTAATTATCCGAAATTCTCCTTAGGTTTTAAATCTAGTGTGACAATCGCCCCCACTAGACCCTAACTATCATACAACCTAGAACTATCAGTCTAGATTTAATATAATAGTAGCATTAAGAATTAGAGAGTTAGATTATTCCAAGCAACAATCACACAATCAGGGATTATTTAACCTATCTTCTGATAATCATAATAATACTCAAAAGCTTGTCCACAATCAAGTATTATTAACTGCTACTTATGATCAGATACAATATCGTTTACTTAATACTATACCTTAATCTAGCAGATATTATCAATTAACTAATTTAATCCTACAGAAACCAAATCAGTTAAACCAATAATATTCAACAGTTCAATCAGATTATCAAGAATGAATTTCATATGAGAAGAGATAAATAATGAATACTCAATTAAACCATTCATTGCAAATAAGGTTCAACATCCGTTAGAATTGAAAGTAAAGTACTTAGTTTGACATGTCTTCAATCTTGCTCCTAAATCTAGGGTTTACAATTGTGAGCATCCAAGCCCTCTAAAACTTGACTAAGAACATATATTTATACCCCTAGAACAAAGTCCTAAAACCCTAAGAAAATAATAATCCAAATTGGAGTCAAATTCCTCAAAAATACAAAGTTGGGAAAAAATCGCCGACTGGCCATGCGCCCGCGGAAAACCTTGCGCGCCACGGCTCAGCCTTTGAGCACCGCGGCCCACCTATCGAGCGACGCGGCCCACAAGTTCTGTCTGTTTTCTTTTTTTCTCCTTGCGCGCCCATTTTGATCCCTTTTTCCTCTTTTTCTCTTTTTGGCTCCAATTCCTTCTAAAATCAATAAACACCTTATTAAACTCATATACACATAAAAATGTAATAAAACTAAATATAAATGAATCAAAATTATCGAATATTATGTACTTATCAAATTCCCCCACACTTAGCCTTTACACGTCCTCGTATAAACTAAAACTAAGGTAATATTAACTTCATCTGAAATTCATTTAACCAACTTTCAAAAGGTTTCAATTCAATTAGCAACAATGAATATCAATACTAATCAACAGAAATCTGCTCAATACTTAATCAATCAATTCACAACAACAACCTCGTCATTCCCCACCGAACATTTTTAATTCAAACTATATCAACATAAGTATCTTTCCTATGATCTACACACATACTCAACGTAGTTATCATGAAACAACAGTCATACACACTGACTCAAAACTCATAACATATTTTTTCTACTATTCATTTTTTCCACTAGAACCATGAACTTCATTTTTTATCAGGTGAATGCATTTTATGCTCCATTTCACCTTTCTCATCATTTTCCTTCTATGTGAATGCATTTTATGCTCCATCTCACTTATCTTCTCACCAACTAGTGCGTTTTACGCTCTTTCTCGTTGCATGTGTTTATTAGTGAGTGCGTTTTACCCTCCATCTCAACCCACCACATGATTTTATATTATTTTCTCAAAATTTCTTTTTTTTTTCTCTTTCACCTGGTCCTGTAAACAAAACAAGTAGATTGACAGTTCTAATATCATGAAATCAGTACACATAGACAACTCCACAGATAACTCAGCCAAATAAGCATATATCTCATATTCAAGTACTCATGCAACACAAATTTAATTCAAATCAGCTACTATGGATCATGACTTAGTTCTCATCATTCCTCAACTAATTTAGCATCAAACAAATTCTATCAAATTAGCATTAATTTTCATTTTACAACCAAAAACCTTTAAAAACATTCAAAAACTTAGCCAAATACAATCATAGAGCCAAAAACCTACCCTAGACTAGCCTAAACAAGGAATTCTCAATTGTTTTCAAAATCTTTTTCAATTTTTTCCACAAAACAACTAAGATTATCAAATTTAGTGCAAAACCTACCCTAAACTAACCTAAACCCCTCCCCCACACTCAAACCTTACATTGTCCCCAATGTAAAACAATCATACAAAGACGAGGTAACTAACTAAAATGCAACTATAAAGTAAAGAGGGATAGAAAAGCAAATCTAAAATCTTGGGTTGCCTCCCAAGCAACTGCCCTTGTTTATTGTTATTGGCTTGACCTCAATCCGCTTAATCTACGTAATTGGATATTCATACTTTAAATGAATCAGCAAGGGGCTCAAATCCAGAGTAGGAACCTACATAAAAGAAAATAACAGATTCATGTGAATAACAGGTAAGTGAATGGAAAAGACAACAGATGTATCTGAAATTTTAAATAAAGAATGTAATGCAGTTATAGCCTCCTTCAAATCTGGACTCTACTTAATTTCTTCTACTTTATGAAATTCCACACTGTTAGTAATTGCAACCTACAAATTCTCCTCATCTGTTCGCTCAAAAATTTCCTCAACCTGGTGAATTGTTTCCAGTATCTTTGTCTTTGCTCCTCCTTAGTTGTCTCTTCTTCAAATTCAGCAGTGGCTTTAGGCACTTCCAACTGTTGTCCACCCCTCAATGTTATAGCACTACCATTCTCTCTAATACTTACTTCCTCATCATTATTAAATTTCTATTTTCTTTTCGCCAGCTCTTCTAGAAAATTTGAATAATCAGGTGTCTCATACAAATCTGAATTTTTCTTAAAATTTCTGTTCTTGGTTAAAACTTAAGGAAAAGGAAGTACTGGTTTATACTCAGAAAGAGGTGGAAATTTACGCTTTGGACCATCATGGTCGCCCATAGCCCAGCTGTCTGCATTTCCATTGTCTGCCTTACTTTGCAATGTAGGTACTACCTCCTTAACACTTCTCACGGTAACTGCATCTACATTTTCTCTTGAATTAACAACTGTTTGAGAAGGAAACTTCCATGCGCCTTGAGAGTCCAATCTGCTAACTTTGGTAGCCAACTGACCCACTTGATTTCTTAAATCTTGAATAGAGATTTTTGTCTCGTGCTAAAACTGTTGTGCTTGAGTTATGAATTGTTGTGTCTGACTCATGAATGCTTTGAACATATCCTCCATAGATGTTTCAGAGTTTGCAGGTCCTGCTTGACAAGGTTGGTACTGCTGTTGAGTCGGCTGAAAACCTCCATAACTCAAGTTAGGTTAATCTCTCCATCCTGGATTATAAGTGTAGGAATAAGGATCATATTGCTCCTGATGTTGTCCTAGGAATGTCCTCACAGCATTGACTTATGGAATAACTTCATCCTCTTGCAATAATAGACAAGCATCAATAGTATGCCCTGACATCGAACAAATTCCACACACCTGTGCTACTTGCATATTCCCTGCAACCATTTGTTGAACCAAAGCAGTTAAGTCAGAAATTTGTTGTTCAATATTACTTGTGTTTACCTCATTTACCCTTTTTGGTGTATGATCATTTCTTGTTCCATACTACTGTGAGTTTGCTGCTATGTTTGTAATTAAGTTCTATGTAGCCTCAGGTGTCTTATCAACTAGTGCTCCTCCACTTGCTGCATCAATCATGCTCCTATCCATTGGCAATAGTCCCTCATAGAAGTATTAAATCAAGTGCTGATCATCTAATTAGTGAGGTGGACAGCTAGAACATAACTTCTTAAACCTTTCTCAGTACTCATAGAGTATCTCCCATTGAACTGCCTGATTGCACATATCTCCTTCCTTAGGTTGGCAACTCTTGAAGCAGGAAAGTACTTCTCCAAGAATAACCTTTACATATCGTTCCATGATCGAATTGATCCCGAAAGAAGATAGTATAACCAGTCCTTTGTCAAAGCTGCTAGTGAGAATGGAAAAGCTCTAAGCTTGATTTATTCCTTTGCTACTCCTTGTGGCTTCATTATGGAACACACCGCATGAAAGTCCTTTAGATACTTGTATGGATCTTCACCTATAAGACCACAAAAAGTAGGCAAAAGGTGTATTAGTTTTGATTGTAATTCAAAAGAAGCATCAAAAGTAGGATATTCAATACACAGTGATGGGTGATCAAGATTAGGAGTAGCTAATTCTTTCAAAGTCTTGTTATTGTTTGGCACCGCCATCTCTTCTTCGACTGACTCTGCACTAGTGCTTTATCTCTGGATCAAATTTCAATTCAAGAGAGTGAGAGGATCAAGTCCTAAACTAAAAATAAAAGTAAAATAAAATAAAGAATAAATAAAAGAAAACAAAGAATAAATACCGAACGCCTTTGGCCTAGTGGTATAACTCGCCTCATGGTTTCCATGAGGTCGAGGGTTCAATCCTTAGTAGTAGCAAGGAGGGTGTGTGTGTGTGTGTCAAAGTAGCAAAAAAAAACAAAGAATAAATAAAAACAAAAAACACTCCCTGGTAACGACGCAAAAATTTGGGAGTTGTCGTTTACACCCCAAAATTAAATCCTTACTTCTACTCTACAAACACAAAAATTGGTATAGTGACAAGCACGAATCGATCCCACATAGAGTGAATTATTTTATATTTATCATAATGTTTCCTAATTCAACTGAATATAAATTAGGGGGTTTTGAATTGAATTAATCTATCTAACAAAACAGAAAATAATTAATAAGAATAAACAATGAATTAAAGCTTCAGTTCTTCAGTTCAGTATCCCTTTTTCACAATAACAGACTAATCAAGTATAGCAATATTTATCCTTTAATGAAACTAATAACCCTAGATAACCGCAATCGCTAATTATCCGAAATTCTCCTTAGGTTTTAAATCTAGTGTGACAATCGCCCCCATTATACAACCAAGAACTATCAGTCCAGATTTAATATAACAGTAGCATTAAGAATTAGAGAATTAGATTATTCCAAGTAACAATCACACAATCAGGGATTATTTAACCTGTCTTCTGATAATCATAATAATACTCAAAAGCTTGTCCACAATCAAGTATTATTAACTGCTACTTATGATCAGATATAATATCGTTTGCTTAATACTATACCTTAATCTAGCAGATATTATCAATTAACTAATTTAATCCTGCAGAAACTAAATCAGTTAAACCAATATCATTCAACAGTTCAATCAGATTATCAAGAATGAATTTCATATGAGAAGAGATAAATAATGAATACTCAATTAAACCATTCATTGCAAATAAGGTTAAACATCCCTTAGAACTGAAAATAAAGTACTTACCTTGACATATCTTTAATCTTGCCTCTAAATCTAGGGTTTACAATTGTGAGCATCTAAGCCCTCTAAAACTTGACTAAGAACATATATTTATACCCCTAGAATAAAGTCCTAATACCCTAAGAAAATAACAATCCAAATTAGAGTAAAATTCCTCAAAAATACAAAGTTGGGAAAAAATCGCCGACTGGCCACATGCCCCACGCACCTGCGAAAAACCTCGCGCGCCGCGACTCAGCCTTTGAGCGTCGCGGCCCACCTATCAAGCGCCACGACCCACAAGTTCTGTCCGTTTTCTCTTTTTCTCCTTGCGCGCCCATTTTGATCCCTTTTTCTTCTTTTTCTCTTTTTAGCTCCAATTCCTCCTGAAATCAATAAACACCTTATTAAACTCATATACACATAAAAAATGTAATAAAACTAAATATAAAAGAATCAAAATTATCGAATATTATGTACTTATCAGTGGTTCTGTAGCATAGCATGTTGTTGTTGTTGCTAATGATTGATTACATGAGGAGTCATTGGCTTTTCATTTTCATCTTCATTTTTAGTGTTCATTCATATAAATATATATGGCTTTTATAGAAATTGACATTAAAACTAGAGTGATAAAGTAAAAAATTTTAATTTAATATAATTACAAAAAAATTAATATGGATCAATTTAGATCATGATCCATATTATTGGATGAAGTGGATCATGGGACAAATTAATGATTCATTACATGGTGAATCAGATCATTGATCTATTATCATACTTGGTGGATCATATTGGATCAGAGCATAATTTGCTCTAATCTAACCCATTGACAAGCCTAATTTAGAGTATATATATTCAGGAGTTAATTGTGGTGAAGAAGTATTATATATAGGTGAAAGATGTGCATGGGATTGATCTACAATCTTAGAGTTTTGAGACTCTACGATCGCTGCGTTATGTGTAGAAGGATCTGATGAAAATAAAAACGTAAGGTCTAGGAACCTACAACTGGTAAAGTATCTCCTCTAATAGAATAACGCTCTACGTTCGTAGTATTTAACTCTATAAATGCTTCATAGCGTAAATCTTTATCATTTTCGTTATCCTTGGTAATCTTGTCTGTAGCTTTATCCATCAATAAAGGATCAATGTAGATGAACTTTTGGTATAAATTTGTTGAAGATCCAGAAGAGATAATCTTGTTTCATCTGCATCGGTGATCTTCGGTCTTACAAAATTGATCATTGGAGGGTAATGTTGAGCAATAACTCTTACATCTGGATAAAGCTTGAATGTCCAAGAAATCCAGCTGAAGTCTTGTAATATTTGAGCTCAAAGGAGAGTCATCATATGTGACATCCCCAAATTCAGGTACCAATACCTCGAATCTGGTGCTCACGATAAAGTACATTCATACACCTCTAAACAACATAAATTAACTAATACGGAATAAATAAACATATGTTGTTCATTACAAAAGGTTTACTACGGTCCCAATGTCTATAACCTTAAATAAATACATCACGGAATACAATAATAATACAAAACGATTCCACGATTACATAACGGGATAATACATATAAATATTCCCTAAGTTTTCCTTTGCCTTTGTCTACTTTGGAACTCCCCGGCTTAACTGCAATAGGTTCATGATATAGCAAGAGTGAGAAACTACTTTGTTCAACAAGTTTAAAATGAATAAGGGAGATATATCATGAATGAATGAGAATAATAATCGCATAGTTCAACAATTTAAGAACATTGAAGAAATAGCTGACAATATAATCAAAGCTCAAATAAAATAATGCATATTGATTATTTACTGCTTAATGGTCCAGTAGACCATGAACTTTTTGGCCCCTAGAATCAATCATTCAACTCACTCTTTTAAAAATCGGCCCGTCAGTAGTACTTGAGGGGATCAGTCTTTTGTACCCTATGTATATGCATAACATGTAACTCTGACTACATCGAATAACCGACACATTATAATCCCGTAATAAGAGTTGCTCTCTCAGTCCAAGAATCCATACCAACAATCGATTTGGATAGCTTTTAAATAATAACCTGTACATGTCTAGCCCAAACAAATAGCGTAGACTATTTCCTTAAACAGTTCATGAATGAAAAACTTAAACGTTTCACAGTCCAACAACAGATCATAAATTCAAATGCACAAGGTGCGAATATCAGTAATCATCTTAGATATGGAGTAATTAATAATAATTAATCCACTAATATGGTTTAAAGGTAATAACTCCATTTGAGTCATGAAACTTACAACAATATACAACATTTGTATAAAATAGAGAACTTGCCCAAATGTAAAGGATGAGTAAGTTTAAGAAACTTGCAATAAAATAAAATGCTTGCTCAATTAATAAATAACTCGCACAATAAATAAAAGTTGTACGGTTAAGGAAATCTGCCCAATATTAAATTGAGTTAGGGTAAGGAAACTTGCCCAACACAAGGGTTAGACAAGCGTTAGGAAACTTTCCTGATGCGTCTGCTACAATATTACAACACACGCTCCTTAATATCCTACACATGTAAATACATATTCATATAACAATTAGTCACATAAGGATTAGGTTCAAAGCAGACATCACATCATTAAAACACATTGATTGCCACTACGACTACCCAGTTGGGGGTCTCCCTCCCCGGTGAGCGAGCGGCTACCCAGCTGGCGGGGGTCTAAGGGGGCAGTGGCCCCTGGAAGCCAAACGTAAGTTACAACCAGGTTATTCAATTTACGCCTTAAGACAACACCACTTTGGTTGACACTGGTATAAAATTAAGCACATAAGGCATTAACAAGATATAAATAACTAGTGTCTAATCATTCTATACAAAAATCTAAGTTTTGGACCCGCTAGAAAAATTCACTGGGTCCAACCCGACCCGATCCGGTCCTAACACAGCACTAGCGCTGCGGCGCCAGGCTTAGTACTAGAATCGGCGTTGCGGCACCAGCCCGGCCCGGTCCTGACCCGGTACTGGCGCTGCGGCGCCAGGTTTATTACTGGAACCCGCGCAGTGGTGCCGTTCCCGTGCCCTGTCTCTGCCATGTGGCGTCATTGTGGCGCCAAGCTCAGTACTTGGAAGTGGCGTTGCGGCGCCAGTCCCTTTCTTTTCCAATTTTGCCCCTCGCGGCGGCGGCATCTGTAAGGCTTATGAATGACGCTGCGACACCATTCATCAGTAGCTGGATTCTGGGTTTAATCCCAGTTCGCGATTCCGACCTCTAGTCACTTCAACCTTCATATCTCCTTCTATATACAGGCAAATTGGACCATTTCAGACACTATGGACTCCTAAGACACAGGGCTACAACATATCAAAAATTTAGAGTTACCCATGGATATTAACTTGACCAATTTTTGAGCCAAAGCACAAAATGAAATCTCTGTTTTTGGGTTCTTGGTGTTCTTCACCAAAATCAACACCAAATCTTCGTTTTAACTCCTTTTAACTGCATTCCAACTGGGTTATGAAGATAACCCATGGGACTTCAATATTACAACAATAATTAAACCAAATAATACTCAATCAAGGCTTTACAGTCCTATAAACCGTCTGAAAGTCATTTTGTCCAAAAAGTCTAAAGTTTCATCCTTTATGCCAAGGTTCGGATCATTCATTAATTTTGTTCCCCTTTGAGGTTATTAATGGCTTACAAGATGTCTTGGTAACAATAAGAATCGAGCACAACCAATAATAACAAAAACAATTGCAAGAAATGCTCAAACCCAATGGTTTGAGCTCAAGAACTCAAGAAGACTTGAAAATTGGAAATGAGATGGATTGAGGTTGGATTACCTCTGATTATTGCCATAAGTGGAGTTATGGAGATTAGTTAGTCTTCTTCTTCTCTTCTTTCTTGCTCCCGTACACTCCTTCCTCTCTTCTATGTAATTCGATGAATATTTTTTTTAAATAAAATTATGTGAAACTCGATGTGATTAATTAAATGTATGTATATGTGCTATGTGATGAGGCGTATTATTAATGGTTAGTTTAAACTAATTTAATTGTTTGAATTAACTAAGAAAGATAACAATTTTATAAAATGCAAGAAGTATAGTTAAAACTCAAATTTGAGTTCGGAGTAAAATTTGAAGATACGGATTGTTTATTTAAGTCCGGAATGTCAAAATTAGTAAGATGGACTGTAAGCACAAAATGTGTCAAGGTTGACTTTTTGGTCAAAGTCAACCGGTTGACTTTTTTCGGGTAAAAAGTTAAACTCGAATTTCGGAGTCTAATTTGGCAAAACAAATATTCTGACGATGTTCAGAATGTCGATTTTAGTAGGAATTGACTATAGTATCGAAAATGTTGATTCCGAAGGACAAAATAGTCAAATGGCTTACTAATTGATTAATTTATTTGAATAGTATTTTTTATTAATATTGGTCAGCTGATTTTGGTGGGACCCGTGTGTCAAACAAATTGGGACAAAATGGAGGAGTATTTTCGTGTATAGCAGAATTGGGAAGGAAGGAAGTTTATTTTCTTAATCCTTTTTATTTCCATAACCTCCCAATCTCTCCATAATTGATTTTGAATTGTTGTAAATGAAATTAAGGATGGTAACTGATGATTTGGAGATTGAAAGGGTGGTAGATTCATGTATTATCTATATCTTTATATACTCCCAACCCAAATTATTTCTTTTTTTTCCTAAAGTTCTACCGAGAGGGAAAATTGTTAACTTGAGTGTGAGTGAGAAAGTGTGCTTGGCGAGTTTCTGGAGATTTGTAGAGGAGTTAACAAACAAAAAGAAGTAATATCAGATTTCATAAAAGGGGATAACATTCAAAAGGTAAGACTTTGAACTTTCATTTATGTTCTTAAGAAATTAGTTTTTTTGTAGAAAATGTACAAAATGGCTTATTTCGAAATCGAAATTGATGTTAATTCATGTAACATTCAGTAAAATTATTTTTGTTTTGTTAATACGTTAAGAAACGAAAAGAATGCAACTTGAATAGATTAAAATAGTTGAAAAACGAATCTGTGGTGAATGATTTCGCTAAGTATGCGAAATATGAAGGAATTAACAAGAACTTTGATTTTGGAGGCTCTAAATTGGCTAATAGCGTTTTCGATGCTGTTAGAATGGTTAAGTACATATGTCATGTTGTTTTGGTTGAAGTTTATAATGTCTGGATGTGTCTAACATTGTCATTGTGTAAATGTTTTGAAAATTGGTTCGCAGTAGCAGCAGCCTGCAATACCTGTGTCTGCTTACCAGCGCGGCCGCACTGGTACCAAGGCTAAACAGGGCGCGACCGCGCCTGCACTAGAACAAAAAAAATTGATGTTTTCTTTTTAATTGTTTAGCCTTTAGAACCCCACGTAACCTAGTATAATAAACATGAAGAAGTTTTAAACACATATTAAGTTGTATCATGAGTACGTTATCTTAAAGTTGAATTGTAAGTTTTGATTTGATAAGTTTTAAAGGAAAAGCTACCTTGAATTCAAGAAATGATGTAGATATATTCTAGTAACGTTGAGCATGTGTATCAGAACCTATGTAGCAATAATCTGAGGGTCAAAATGATCTTAGTCAGTCCTTAAGGAAAAGAGCTATTAAGCTTGTTTTCGAAAAAGAAAATTTCAAAATGAGATAATTGAGTATCGAATGCATAGAGCTATTTTGGTTTTAAGTTCTCTCAATATTGTGTGCATGTGTTGTATGCAAGGACCCCAACATGCTAGTAAGAGAGTTGTGCATGAAAAATCTCAGTTCTGGACTGGGATGGGAGTAGCGCGGTCGCGCCACTCCCAAGCATATATGCAGCACGGCCGCGCCGTGTTGCAGAGTTGTCAAGACGTTCTGTTTGTAAACTGAGGCTTGGTACATATATATTGAACCCTTATAAGCTTTGTTATGTGTCAATTGGAATGCTTGTAATGTCTAAACATGTAATGACTATTTAGAACCAAGATTTTAAAAGGTCTAAACGGGATTTATAAATGAAACTTTTGAACAAAAGCAAGAATTTGATTTGAATTTATATTTGGCTAAGTGTATGCTTGGAATACATATTTGTAAGCGTGAAGCAATTACTTTAGGTATGTATTGAATGAGTATGATTTGAGAGTCTATTAATGTGTATAGAAGGATAATGAATATCTATATATGAATATATAGGTTATTTGAAGTATAGTTAAGCGGTAAACGTGAACTACGCGAAAGGCAAGTATCCTATCTTACTTCATTTTGTTCCTATGAAAGTAAGTTTCCTAATTTGTGAAATTTATTTACAACCGTCGCATGTTGCAAGTTATATCTCATTCAAGTTTATGTCTTGTTCAAGTTCAATTGTGGATGACTCTATTTCAATTGTGTATAAGTTCTTAATTAAATATAAACTGTTTTTAAGAATGATTTCTGGCCTTTTGTTCCAGCTAGATTCTAATGATGCGAAACACTTATCATTTGAATTATTCAAATTCATTGTAGCTACTTAAGTCTACCAATCCAAGTTATTTTGGTGCGGTCCCCCATGACTACTAAGATGAACAACCCGATTAACTGGGTAAAACTGATGACGAGCATATAGTCCCATTTACGCTTATGCGATTAAACTTTATACTTGTGCACAATGTAGGGTACGAAAGGGTGATCACCTGGAGTACTTGCGGAGAATGTTTTACAGTCTATTTAATTGTCAAAACTTGTGATGGTTTTCGATGAATTAAAAACAATGTTCAGGGTTCTTATACCCCTTAGTATGCTGTTGAAAATCCTAGAACCCGTCTTTGACATTCGACATTACTTCTTGATTATTCTTTCGATTATGGAGAAATGTCAAAACAGATGATTTTACTCTTGATATTCATTATCATATTATTTTATATACTTGCTGGGCAATTTGTGCTCATTATTGCTTTAACATTTCAGTTAAGGGTGAGAAGGCAGAGCGCTCAGGCAAGGACAAGGGAAAAGCTAAGATGAAGAATTGAAAGTTTATTTTTGTAATAGATTTAGATTTCCGCATTGATGTAATGAAATGATAAACGCTAAGTTTAAGATTATTTAAGGTTATGTAAACTTGGGATTTTATTGGGATGTTATTATATATATATATATATATATATATATATATATATATATACACACACACACACACACATATATTATTATTATTAATTTATGAGGTTTAATTAGAAAGATGATGGTGTAAGATGTATCGTGAGCGCCATATCTTGTGTTTGATAATACACGGATTTGGGAGCGTCACAAATAGTGCCTCGAAAAATGTGGCCTATGAATAGTAATTTAGCAATGCTACGCGAAATTAATTATTCATTTAAACAAAACTATAACACGTAAAATTTCCTGCATTCACATAACCCAGGTTGTCACACAACCTTTAAACATGCAACACAAAAATAATATTAATAAAATATAATATATTCATTAATATTCAAAAATTCGAATTACAAGGCAAATCCAGATTTCCCGGTCATTACATCATAAGCTAGAAACAATAGAGTGATTCATCCACTCTACGAGGCTTCTTTTGATTTACCTTAACTTCTCCTTTATTTCTATCCAAATCTAGAACCACAGTATTTTGATTAGATCCCATGCCTTCTTCAAAGGTAGAGGGAATAGAGTGAACTTCCATGTGAACATTTTCATTATCTCACACACTATCATCATTTTCTTCATTCTCCATCTGTATATCAACATTATCTCCAGCACTCTATTCACATCGAGCATCCTCCATATCAATATTCTCAAGATTGGGGATGCTTCAGCTAAATCATTATCCTCCCCCTTATTGGTTGCATATAAAGGCTTTAGCACTACTAATTTGCCAATTATTGGGGTGAATTTGGCAAGCTTCCTCTAATATGTTCTTCCCTAAGAACTAGTTATCTTTTGGGTACACAAACTTCTTTCACATTCTCAACAACTAATAGATTGGCTTCAATAGCTCTAGGTCCTTCAATTTATGCCTCCCCCTTAGTTGTTGGCCCGTCTCTTGCCTTAGGCTCTATAGGACCAGGAAATGTAAAACACAATTAAAAGACTAATAAACAAGATTAACTAAGAAAATGATCTCTTCATTAATCATTAATTATTACAACCTTTAAGTACATATACTATTATAATTCTATCACAGTCGGGTTCATTGATTGATCAGGTGAGGTGATAATTCCACAAAGGCATGTAGGGTTGAACAAAGTGTTGGACGAGGGGAGATATCATAAGTGGACCTTTCAAGGTAATATGGACAGACCAATTGGTGTTAGGGTTGTATGTAAGTGTGTGTAGGCTTAAGTATGCTAGGGGACTTAGCTCCACAAAGTTTAAGTCCTTAAAAGTGAACTTGAGGCTTATGGAGACTAAGTAATGAACTTAGCCAACCAAGAAAACAAGGGGGTGTCTTAGTGCTAACAAATTGGTGCTTGTGGATTCTAGAGAGAAAAAGTTAATTCTAGAGAGAGAAGCTATCAACTCTTCTAAATTTCTCAAGGTTTTAAACCTTCTCTCAAATGAGATGGAGAGGGTATTTATAGGCTCCATAAGGGGTACCCCCATGTGTCGTGCACATGACCTAACACTTATAAACTTTGACTACAATATTAGTTTATGTGCAAATACTGCATTTTCAGAGTCCATTTCGGCCTACATTTCCATTTGTCAGTCCAAAGCCCTCACTGAATCCCACTTCCAAATGACCTCTCTAACCCTCTACCGGAGGCTAGAGAAGTAATCCGTCTTTCCTGAAATAGTTTTCTCTAACAGTAATCCTTCATATCAACTCAATCGGGAATAGTTTGGTAAGAACAGTCTTCTTGGAATGACTGTGATATTTTGAATCTTTATAAGGCTTATAAATATAATCTTATGTGATTAAATAAAGGTTGATTTAGTGACCTAAACTATGTGTTATGTGATTGAATGTGTGTTATGTCATTATATGTATAAGTATAGAAAACATATGTTAAACAAAAACTAAGAAATCATTATTCAATTATATGGTATAGCGTATTATACCTGAGTATAATACGGAGTATAATATGGAGTAGATATTTTCATTGACGAGCTTGGTAAATATTTTCATTGACGAGCATAGAAGATATTTTTATTGAAGAGCATGGTAGATATTTTCATTAACAAGCTTGGTAGATACTTTCATTGACGAGCTTGGTAGATACTTTCATTGACGAGCTTGGAAGATATTTTCATTGACGAGCTTGGTAGATATTTTGCTCAATAACCATTTTTCCCTAGGTCTTGGATGCCTATAAATAGAACCCTCACCCTTGTTAATTAACTTTCACTAATTCACAAGAAGTAAAAGAAAGAAAAGCATAGTAAGAGCAACTATATTGAGAGAGTGAAATCAAGTCTTGCATAATCAAGAACTTAGTAAAGCTTGCAACTTCAAGAGGTAATTTAAAGACTTGTCTTATATCTCCTAATTGTGTTGATAGATTAATATGATAGAAATCTTTGTATGCTAAGCTGTATAGGTTATTAAGTCATCAAAACATGATGAACTTGGTAGACAACTAATTGAATTGGCTAAGTAAAACATAATTATGCATGTTAGTATAGTAAGTTGTCAAGCATGGTAAGCTAGCTAAATCATTGGACAACTAATCAACTTAAGCATGAATTGTATGTTAGTGTTAAAGTCATCAAGTATGCTAATTTTGCGAAGCAAATGCCTAAGACAAACTTAAACTAAACAAGTTAGGCAAGCTATGAAAACTTAGTTTTTGCAATTTTTCCCTGAGGTGTGCAGCCTCATATCTTGGGAATTTGGACAAGAAATATATTGCAAAGTTGTAGATAGGTAAGTGATGAAAACACAGGAAAAAGAATCACCCAAAAATAATTAGTAGAATGAAAGTTATGCATGTTTGAAATAGCTAGGTTAAAACTGCCAAAGTATGATAACTAAGATTTTCGGGACTGCTTAGGCAACGTCGCGACGCTGGGCTGGGCAGGGCATGTGACGCCCCTAAATTCTCTACACTCCTTGTAGCAGATTTGGTGCTCACGTGAAACTATACAACTATAAATATTCTATAATATATGACTCCTATCTATCCAAGGTTCACAGTATCCCATAACAGATACTAGTTCTTGCCAGAACGTTAACTGTGTTTCGATACCCTCACTTGGATGTATAGATTCATATCTCATGAATACCTCTTTCATATCGATATTCCCTATCTATCTGACATTCACAGTATTAACGATAAGATTGTCCATAGAACTGAGGGATGTATTCCAGTAAAGGTGGCACCTTACCGACGTTCATTAAGTGTAACCTCAGAGCTTATAGGACTTTCAATATCATTCAAATACCCTCATTCAGATGTATAGTTCATATAGATATTGTATTTGTAACGATCGGGAATTTTGTAACCCGAGTCTATGTGTGAATAAAATCAATTTTTATTTTTATTTATAATATTATGTGTTAGGTGCTTAAAGGTTGTCTTATAACCTAGAATATGTGTATGTGTTGAATTTTACGTATTGTAGTGTCGTTAGGGTGAATATATTGACTTCGCAAAAAATTGCAAAGTTACTATTCACGAGGCTCATTTACCAAGGCACTATTCACGCCATAATATTTTTGCGACTTTTTCGACCTTAATAAATTTCAGTAATACACGTGTGCGAAGTGATAATTTTTCCAAGTGTCAGATTTTCATTTTGAGCCCAATCGTGTTTTATTCGGTATCCGAAATGTATTATATGGGTGTTCCGAATATTTGGACAAATCTCATAATAATTATTTTTATGTGTCCCAATAATTTATGGGAGTACCCATTTTAATTTTGGGTAGAGTTATTTACCAAATTGGGTACAAAAGTGGGAGTATTCGGGTATATTTTTGTGTATTTGGATATTTATTTTGGCTTGTTACTCCAAGAGGGAACCAACCTAAAACTTTGGACTAATCATATGCAAGGAATGAGAGCATGGTCGGTAGTATGCTGCTCTTTGCAAGGCTCAATGCCTTTTCCAAATTTGCTGAACATTCTTGAGCTACTCCCTTCATCCTCCCGAAGCCCTCCAAGCTGCCATTCCATTTAAACTTCTTCTCTCCCATTCTTTCCCTAAACCAACTGCAGATAGAGAGATTGAGAGTGAGAGAGTATTGGAGAAGAATCAGAAGAACAAGAAGAAGCTGAAGAACAAGAGAAGAAGAAGAAGAAGAACACGGAAGAACAAGAAATAGAGTGAATGGGAGAAGGGAGGAGGAACTCAATCCAATCGATCCTAGCAATTTTCTTAGCACCTAGAAGGGATTTACAAGGTAAACAATCGACCAAATAATTCATTCCATTTGATTTTGATAGAATTTTGAGTTCTATGTGTTCTTGAGCTCAAACCATTGGGTTTGAACATCTTGTAAGCCATTAATAACCTCAAAGTGGAACAAAATCAATGAATGATCTGAACCTTGGCATAAAGGATGAAACTTTGGACTTTTTGGACAAAATGACTTTCGGACAATTTAGAGGACTATAAAGCCTTGACTGAGTAATTATTTGGTCTAATTGATGTTGTAATATTGTAGTTCCATGGGTTATCTTCATAACCCAGTTGGAATGAAGTTAAAAGGAGTTAAAACGAAGATTTGGTATTAATTTTGGTGAAGAACACCAAGAACACAAAAATAGAGTTTTCATTTTGTGCTTTGGCTCAAAAATTGGTCATGTTAATATTTATGGGAAATTCTAAATTTTTGATATGTTGTAGCCCTATGAATTACGAGTCCATAGAGTGCTAAATGGACCAATTTGCTTGTGTATAGGAGGAGTTATGAAGGTTGGAGTCGAAGGAGGTCGAGGTCACGAATTGGGCAAAAGCCCAGAATCCGACCACTGGATGGTTGACGCTGTCGCGCCAACAACTCATGCCGCAACGTGGCCTATCCAGGGAATGAAGGGGGCTCACGCCGCAGCGTGACCTCCAAGCATTGAACGTGGCGCCGCAGCGACGCCACTTGGCAGGAGACGGCAAGGGACTCACGCCGCAACGTGAGATCCAATTACTAAGGCTCACGCCGTAGTGTGAAGCCTGTCAGGGAAAGACCGGGACTCACGCCGCAGCGTGAGATCTAAGCTCTAAGTGTGACGCCGCAGCGTCAAGCCCGTGTCCGACCTGGGTCGGGTCAGTTAGACCAGGTCAGGTCAGGTCGAACCCTGTGGACTTTTTCAGCGGGTCCAACACTTATATTTTTGTACAAAATGATTAGGCACATTAGTAATCATATTTTGTTAAGCCTTAAATGCGTATTGTATTTCAAATGTTAACCAAAGTGGTGTTGTCTTAGGCGTAAATTGATTAACGTGGTTGTAACTTACGTTTGGCTTCCAGGGGGCGAGATCCCCGACTGGGTAGTCGTTAGTGGCAATCAATGTGTTTTAATAATGCAACATCTGTTTAAAACATAATCCTTATGTGACTAATTGTTATATGAATATGTATTTACATGTGTAGGATATTAAGGAGCGTGTGTGTAATATTGTAGCAGACGTACCAGGCAAGTTTCTAAACCTTATGCACTATTTTTATTTCGTGCAAACAGGAATATGTTATGCAAGTTTCCTAACGCTTGTCTAACCCTTCTGTTGGGCAAGTTTCTTAATTTAACTCAATTTAATATTGGGCAGGTTTTCTCAACCGTACAACTTTTATTTATTATGCGAGTTATTTATTAATTAAGCAATTATTCTATATTATTGCAAGTTCCTTACTCAACTATTTTTGTTTGAGCAAGTTTCCTATCTTATACAGATGTTGTATATTGTTGCAAGTGTTACCCCATTAAGCGAGTTTCTTATCTTATTCAAGATATTCTGGATAGGTTCCTTACTTCAATCATTGTCGTATTGCAAGTACTCTTAGAATGAATTAATAATCGTTCACGTTATCTAGCTATGCCTTCGACGCATGTTATTAAAGCTTTCAAGTTCTATATTCCATGAACTACATAAGATAGATGTCAAAGCCAATTGTTTTGGTTAGACGTATGTTTAATCATCATTGTTCTTAAATAAAGCTATCCGATCAAATTGTTTGGTTTGGATTCCTATGTAAAGCTGAGATGAACAACCCTCATAGTAGGGGAAACAATATGTATGTCGGGGAACCGACACGCGCGCGAACAGTATGTAAAAGGGGTTATACATAACACCGGGTACATTAGGCTGATCACATATTGTATTAGTATGTTAGGTTATCAGATGAATTTCTGGTGATTCTAGTAAAAGTTCAGTGTCATGATGTGTAACGACCCGGATCGCGGGTTATGTGTTTGAAGGTTTATTATTACATATGATGTGTATGTGATAATTTTTGAGTGTTGTTATTTCATGGTATTGATTAAATTATTTTGAGGAATAGCACTAAAGCACTATTTACACAAAAGACGCCTTTTTCAATTTTATGACTTTTCATAATTTCGCCAAAGCATTAATGAGAGGGATTAATAATCCAAGTGTGGGATTTTTATTAGAAGCCCAATAGATTATTAAATTTGGAGTCCAAGAGAAACCCAATAGATTTTTAATTGAAGCCCAAAACCCATGGACCTAGTCCATGACCCAAACCCGCACCCCATGACCCACAACCCATGACCCATGAGGGAAATGGGTTATGTAATCAGCTGACTTGAAGAAGGAAGAAGAGTACGGGAATGAAGAGGAGAGGGGAAGAGAATCAAAGAAGGTGGGAGAGCATGGGGAGAAGGAATTCCTTGCATTTGGTAGAGAAAAAGGAGAGAATAAAGCCATGGGGAGAAGGGAGGGGAAGTACCCGAGTCTTGGAGGAGCCAAAGCTCACTCCCCCAGTCATGGGGAGCTGCCTTAGCAGAGCACGCCCAGCACCATCACCTCCTTGAAGCTCAGTTCTTCCTCTATATATACTCCCCCATTGCAAGCCTACCATTCCTTTGATTTTACCAAGTGTTGAAACTGAAAAATTGAAAGAAAATAGTGAATAGAGTGTTCACGGGTGATTGAGGAAGAAGAAGGAGTGGTGTAGTAGCTGGGTATTAATTCTCTTAGCAACCTTAGAACAAGCTCCAAGATGTATGCAATGATTAAGCAAACTCATTTCCTCAATATTTCCAAGTGTATAGTTTTACTTTGGTTGCTTTGTTGGAGTTATGTGACTGATTTTGCTAGTTAGTGTATGAACATGTATGAAGGTTAATTAGCTCTATAAAACCTTGTTAATGGTATGTGAAAGTGGAACAATGAATGAGAATCGAACCTATGCATAAGGAATCAAGAAATTGACTGAGATGGACATTAGAGGACTGTTATTCATGTTTTGTTAATAATGTAATCGCTATGCATTGGTTGTGTATTGTTGGTAATTGTCCAGAAGCTATGAGAAATGATTTTAATGTGAAATCTAGGGTAACCATGTAATGATAGGCTATGAGTTATGAACTCTAAAGTCATGCCCACCAACTATTTGGTTTAATGTCCAAGAGAATGATTTCTCTAAGGAACATGAGAATTAGGGATGATTAATTGATTTAATAATGTTATGATGCATAGCTCAGTAGTAAAAGCATGTTTTAAGTCATATAGACATGTTGTATAATGGCTAAGGAGCAAAGGGGACGAAATCAAAAGTGTTGGTTTTTGGTTCTGCAATAGCAGAACCTGGGAGTTCCCTGGATGCAGAGTGGCGCGGCCGCGCCGGTCTGCAGAGGTGAAAAGCTAAGTTATTTCATGTTGTTGATTTGATGTATGTTTACATAAACCTAGCATGTTATAAATACCCCAAAGCATACGTATGATATGTTAGTATAATAGTAGAATGACCCCAAGCATTTAGAAGTTGAGCAGTGTGAGAAATAAACCAGAAAAGTGCATCTGGGGGAGTAGCACGGCCGCGCCACTCCTAGGCTAAATAGCAGCGCGGCCGCGCCGTGCTGCAGAGTTGCCCAGTTGTTTCTTTTCATGAACTGAAGCTTGATGCAAGTGTATGTGAACCTCTTAAGTGGTAATACATGAAGCATGTTATTAACTGGTTAACCAAGCATGAAATGACTTAGTCACGTGAGATTTGCTTAAATGAAGTGAATAGCTTAGTTGTAGTAATAATTGTTCATAATAATTATAATGTGTTGATTAATGTAAGCCAATGTTTGGTGTCTATACTGAGACTAATTGGTATGTGAATACGTGTTTAAATGCGTAGGACTTATTTGAAGGACGATTAACGTCAAATAGTAGCAAGCGCTTAAGGCAAGTTTCCTAAACCCTTGTCTAACCCTTGTGTTGCGCAAGTTCTCTAGCTTCATTCATTTTCAGTATTGAATGCAAGTTTCGTATCTTATACAAAAGACGTATATTGTGTAGGTTTTCTAAACGCTTGTCTAACCCTTGTGTTGGGCAAGTTTATTTGATTCATTTGATTATATTCTCTTGACTCTCGTGCGATGTTTGAAGTTCCAATTTAGGTAACACATATATGGTTGCATGAATTCCTTACTTATGTAAATCTTTTAGTATTTGCACAAGTATTCGAGCTATGTTATGACATAAATTGTTGAAGCTTTCAAGTTCACATATATATGAACTATTATAGAGAACGTCGATGCCATTTGTTTCGGCTAAACAGATATTGAAATGCTTTATTGATTTGATAATAAATCCTTGAAATGTTATTGATGATTAAGTAGAGCTATCCAACCAAATTATTTTGGTTAGGATTCCGAGACATGAATGAGATGAACAACCCTAATATTTGGGGCAGTTTTTAGTCAGTTATTCTGACAAGGCATCGAGCGCCTAAAACAAACGCATATAGTCATTTCCAGCTAGAGTGTTGATCAACATAGAGTACAATAGGCTGATCACCTAAAAGTGATTGTTGTGTACCTTTTCAAGAAAGCAAAAGAAAATTCAAGGTCTTATGACCACTCAATGTTGTTTCGAAAATATATTTTTTAAAACGAAAGCAAAGTATTATTCTTGTTTATTCAGAATATTTCACAACTATTGTTCAGTTGTCGAAGAGGAATGATATGATTGATGATATTGTTGTTATTCAACTGTTATACTTGCTGGGTAATTGAATGCTCATTCTTGCTTTATATTAAACATTGCAGCTAAGTCCGAGCGGGTCGAAGGTTCCGGTAAGGACAATAGAAAGGGCAAGATGAACATCTAGATGGCGTCGTAGTTTATTTGTAGTAGTAATGTTGTAATACTAAGACTTATTATGTATTTGGAATGATGTTATGGTAATAGAACCTGGGATTGAGAGTAAGACGTGTTGTAATAATATAGTAATTACATTCATGTCTATTATGTTGTATGGGATGGGATGTACCATGTAGCACCGGATTCGGGTTTGAGGTACTCGGATTTGGGGGCGTCACAAGTTGGTATCAGAGCTAATAAGTTTCAAACCTTAGGTTGGGGAAAACCTTAGGAATATGACCGTAGAGAGAATGGAAAGGTTAGTAAATGAACTCAAATAGAGTTGTTAAGGGTGGATTGAGGAAATTCATCAAAAGAACTAAAAGTATACTTAAAATAAACTATATTTATTAAGTGTTATAATATTATTTGTTATTGTTATGTACTAATCGAGTTAGTATATTGGTTTGTAGATGTCTAGAGAAGGACCCGAGTATAGAGATATCCATATAAGAAGCTAGGAGCTGATCGCTCCACCCGAGCCAACACCCGAGCGAGTAGCTAAGGCTGAGGCTCAGATAGAAAGTGACCCAAAGGAAGATCCGGAGGAGGAACCGGAGATGGACCTTTCACTTGATGAGGATCCGTCCGAGCATGAAGAGCAAGCAAATGATATATTATCGGATGTTGTGCCTTCTGAAGAGGAGGAAGTGGCATCAGTAGACATGAATAATCTGTTTACGGTGGTACTTGATAGGAATGTAGCACTAAGAGGTAGAGTTCAAGCCTTAGAGGCGAGGGTACAAGAACTCTTACAAGAGAGACATGAGTTAAAGGCTTACTGGGAGGCAGAGATCGATGATAGGATCAGGGCCGAAGATCGGGCCGATGACCTGGAAGAAGAGGCGAGGATCAAGAGGGTGAGGACCAATAGGTCTAACTATGCGTTCAGGTCGTCACATGGGCGATTTCAGCGCAGGGTGACCCATTACCCAGCAAAGGAGGGCCAGACCAGGCACACCATTAGTAGGGATATGGTGATGGCTATAGCAGATGACGAGTATGCAGACGCCATTAGGCGTGGTCTAGTTCAGTGATTAGACGAGGTCTAGATGTGTACCTTGTAAGGATGTAAATCCTAAGTTTTGTATATGTAACGGATTATCTGGTGTAAATCCCATCTTTTTAGTAATAGAGGGATATATTGTATGCGAATAGCAGAAGCTATGTGTTACAAGATGTATAAAATATGAAGCATATTAATATAAGTTTGTTTATTAAATGTGCATGGTGATGAGTATGTGTATGTGTTCTGTTAATAAAATACTTGAGGATGAATAGTAGATTAATAGTGGCATAATTTGTTGAACAGAAAATGCCGCCGGGATGGAGAGGAAGAGGAAGATAGGGAACACGGAGGAATGAGGATAGAGAATTCGATAATGAGAGTGAGACTAGGGAAACAGAAAACCCTATGCAACAATTCATAGACTTACTGGTAGGAGCTTTGAACAGAGTTCCAACCGTACCACCTGTCGTTCCTCCAGTTGTGCGTGTTGCCAACTTTAAGGACTTTAAGAGCGTGGGACCGCCCGAATTTAAGGGGACTACCGAGCCTATAGAGGATCAATCATGGGTTAAGGAGGTGGAGAAAGCATTCATCATTGCTGGAGTTGGGGAGGAGCAAAAGACCACTTTTGCTACCTACTTATTGAAAGGGGAAGCAAATTTCTGGTGGGAAGTCATTGCTTGGGAATGGTTCAATGAGTTGTACTTTGAGAACTACTTTCCCAAGAGCATGCAGAGTCGCATGGAGATGTGATTCTTAGAACTGAAGCAAGATAACCTGAAAATCCCCCAATATGCTGCTAAGTTCAACGAGCTGGCTCAGTTTGCGCCACACCAAGTGGACACCGAGAAAAGGAAGACGAGGAGGTTTGAACAGGGCCTGAAACCCTGGCTCTACAACAAGGTGAGTGTGTTGCAGATTAATTATTTTGGATCAATATTGGAGAAGGCTATTATAGTCGAAGGGGGAAGTGAGGCACTGAGCCTCTACAATAGGGCCGGAGAAGAAGAATAAGGGTAGGAACGAAGGAGGAAATAAGATTGATGTAGCCAGTGGAAGTGGAAGTAACTAGAAGAGGAAATGGAACAATTTCGGGAATACCGGGAACAAACAAGGAAACCCAAAGAAGAGGGTAGAGCCGTGTAAGACTTGCGGGAAGAATCACCTGGGGGTCTGCTTGAAGGGAAGGACGGGATGCTACAACTGTGAGCAGGAGGGACACATATCTCCTAACTGCCCTAACCCGAAGAAGATCGGTGGGTGTTTCGTTTGCGGAGCACCAGGCCACATGGCAAGGAATTGCCCAAAGAAGGGGGCAGACGGGGGAGGCAATGGGAATAGCAGTGGCAAGCTGACTATAACTAGTCCAGCTCCACCGAGTAGACCAACAATCCGGACCTTCAATATGACGGTCCAAGATGCAGTGACATCAGGAGACGTAGTCTCAGGTATCATTCCGATCAATAATATTAATGCATATGTGTTGTTTGATTCAGGTGCGACCTGTTCTTTTGTATCATGTGAATTTGCTCAACGTTTAAGCTTACCTCTAGAGAAACTAGAGTCTCCCTTGAATATAGAAGTTGCGAATAAGGAAGTAATCCCTGTTGAACATGTTCATAGGAATTGTTGCGTTGAAATTAGAGGGAGTAAGTTATCGGTAGATTTAATTCCGATTAGACTGGGAGAATTTGACGTAATACTGGGAATGGATTGGTTGTTTAACCACGGGGCAATAATCGATTGCCAAAAGAAAAGCGTAAACCTTCAGACTTCGAAGCAGTCTAAGGTAGTGTTCTACGGTAGTAAATCTCCTAAACGTTTGAGTTTGCTATCGACGATGCAAGCCAGGAAGCTGTTAAGAAAAGGGTGTGTAGGTTATCTGTGCCATGTTGTCGATACCCAATGAGAGGGAGCCGAAATGGGGCAGATACCTATCGTCAATGAATTCGTTGACGTATTTCCAAACGAATTGCTAGGACTTCCACCAGATAGGGAGATCGAATTCGTGATAGACGTAGTGCCTCGAACGGTACCCATTTCAAGGGCACCATATAGAATGGCGCCAGTAGAGATGAAAGAGTTGATGGTTCAACTGCAAGAATTGTTAGATAAAAAGTATATCTAACCGAGCTTGTCTCCATGGGGAGCGCCAGTGTTATTCATGAAGAAGAAGGATGGATCGTTGAGGCTTTGTATCGACTATCGGGAGTTGAATAAAGTAACGATCAAGAATAAGTATCCATTGCCCAGGATCGACGATTTGTTTGATCAGTTGAAGGGGGAAAAATACTTTTCTAAAATAGATCTGAGAACGGGATATCACCAGTTGAAGGTGAGGGGAGAGGACGTACCTAAGATAGCGTTCAGGACTCATTACGCCCATTATGAGTTCTTGGTGATGTCATTTGGGTTAACGAATGCACCAACCGCATTTATGGATTTAATGAATAGAGTGTTCAAGCAGCATTTGGACAAATTTATAGTGGTGTTCATAGATGATATTCTAGTCTACTCCTTGACATAAGAGGATCATGCTGAACATCTAAGGATAGTAATGAAAACCTTGAGGAGGGAGAAGTTGTACGCGAAATTCTCAAAATGTGAATTTTGGCTAGAAAGAGTCCACTTTTTGGGACACGTGATCGACAAAGACGGTATATCCGTAGATCCAGCAAAGGTGGAGGCAGTTATTAACTGGGAACAACCGAAGACACCGACAGAAGTGAGTAGTTTCTTAGGGTTAGCTGGCTACTATCGAAGATTTATTCAGAATTTTTCGAAGATAGCAACCCCATTAACCCAATTGACGAGGAAGGCGGTAAAGTATGTTTAGACAGAGAAGTGCGAGGAGAGCTTCCGAGAGCTCAAGAAAAGGTTAAGCGAGGCGCCAGTATTATCCTTACCGGATGATATAGGTGATTTTGTAGTTTATAATGACGTGTCACACAAGGGACTTGGATGCGTGCTTATGCAGCACGGTAAAGTCATTGCGTATGCGTCACTACAGTTGAAAGATTATGAGAGGGGATACCCTACTCATGATCTCGAATTGGCAGCAGTTATGTTTGCCCTGAAGATTTGGAGGCATTACTTATACGGCGAGAAATGTGAGATATACACGGACCATAAAAGTTTAAAGTATATTTTCACACAGAAAGAGTTGAATATGAGGCAGAGGAGGTGGTTAGAATTGATCAAAGATTATGATTGTGAGATTCTATATCACCCGGGGAAGGCAAATGTAGTGGCCGACGCCTTAAGTAGGAAGGGTCGGGGGAAGTTGTCAATGTTAACGGCTTAAGATGAACTAATAACAGAGATGGCTAAACTGGAGATAGAAGTGAAGTTCCCGACAGAATCGGGGGAGAAGTTGTTCACCATAGAGACTCATCCAATCTTATTAGACCGAGTAAAAGAAGCACAACTTAGCGATGAGGAGTGCGAGGGAATAAGGCATAGAATTTCCCAAGGAGAGAAAATTAAGTATAAACTCGATAATGATGGAGTGATGAGATTTGAAGGAAGAATTTGGGTACCGCTAGTACCCGAGTTACGAGAGGAGATTTTGCAAGAGGCCCATAGTTCGAGGTACTCGATCCATCCGGGAAGTACAAAAATGTATCAAGACCTTCGACTACATTTTTTGTGGCCGAACATGAAGAGAGAAGTCGCAGAGTGCGTTAGTAGGTGCTTGACTTGTCAGAGAGTCAAGGCCGAGCATCAGAGACCAAGTGGGTTGCTTCAACCTTTAGAGATTCCAGAGTGGAAGTGGGAGCATATCACGATGGATTTTGTGGTAGGACTCCCAACAATGCAGAAGGGATACGACGCTATATGGGTCATAGTGGATCGTTTGACAAAATCGGCGCATTTCTTGCCAATTAGAATTAGGTTCAAATTAGACCAACTAGTTAAACTCTATGTGAAGGAAATTATTTCTAGACATGGAGTGCCAATTTCGATTGTGTCGGATCGGGATCCACGTTTCAAGTCGAATTTTTGGAAGAGCCTGCAAGAGCAATTGGGAACACAGCTGAGGTTGAGCACGGTGTATCATCCTCAAACAGACGGGCAGAGCGAGCGGACGATACAGACTTCAGACGATATGTTACGGGCATGTGTGATGGACTTTAAAGGGAATTGGGATGACCACCTACTGTAATGCCCGTGAATTTTGAACGTCCTTATTAATTAAATCTAATTTAATTTAATGGGTTAACGTTGTGTTCTATTTAAACCAACTTGGGTTAATTGGTGGGAGATGTATAAGATGTGTCTATACTTGTGTTGGCAGGTATGATATAACTATGGTTAAGAAATAACCATATGTGAGTCAAGTGTAGGAATTAGTGTGTAATGGCTAAAATGGCCAAGAGTGGTTAATAACCAAGGTAGTTATGAAGGGGCAATAACCATTGTATATCCAAGTGGTTAATAACCAATGTAATTATGGCGGGATAATAACCATTGTGTTTAAACAATGTAATTATGGCAAGATAATAACCAATGTCTAATAACCAATGAAGAATGGTTAATAACTAATGGATAATTAAGATTTTGCGAAAAGACTATTTTAACCTTAAAAGAAGTTGGGTAATGATTAAAATACCCTTGAGGAAGTTGTTAGGAAGCTTCCTATTATTGATGAATTGATCAAATTGCCCTTGCCTAGTCATGATTAATGACTATTTTGCCCATGGTCTCTACTTTCCTATAAATAGGACCCCTCACCAATGATAGTAGGGGTTGGTTCATTTATTATTCACCAAGCAAGAACATAGAGTAAGAGCTTAGAGAGAAAAAGAGAGTGAGATTAGCATAGTTCATGCATCTCAAGTTAATCACATACTTTGGTAGATCAAGGAGAGTAACTACAAGATCAAGGTGAAACCCTAAACCATTTCCTTCTTTCTTACTTTGTTTTATTTTCATAGTTTTTGAGAGATTTTATTCTAAGACTCAAGAATCATTAGATCTTCATGCTTCATGTATAGATCTAATCCTCTTGAGTGTTAGAATGGAGATTCAAAGGAAGAAAAGGAACTTATTTTCTTAAAGGGTAAAAACCCTAGCTTTTCTTCACTTGGATCACCCATAACTTGAGATCTACAACTTGGATTTGTGATCCGTTGAAAGGGGGTGCTAGGTACATGAGTTAGCTAGTAAACTCAAGTGGTAGAACACAAATCCAATAATTTTTGAAGCCTTGGGGGTTATTTTCCCAAAACAGTCCAACTATAAAACTTAAAGCTTTAAAACCCTAAAAGCTTACTGTCCTTGTTTTTCCAAAGGTTGTTTCGGCCAGTTATGGATCTGTTAAAAATCTAGGAAAAATCACAGAGGTACCTTAAGAAGTTATCTACAAGTATCAAAAAGAATGAACACGTTTCGATGTGTAGTTTTGTGTAATGGCTTTTACCGTGAAGGACTCCTAAATATTCATACCCGGATTTCTCACTGTGTGTACCTTGAAAACATATGAAATTTTTACAGTATGTTTATGCATGTTAGGAGAGTGTACTCTGCAACTTTCAGAAGTTTTTGAGTAAAACTTGATTTATGAAAAATGTAACAAGATTCGGAGGTTTTGAGTACTTTAAAAATAGTAAATCACTTTCTAAATTTCCAAGAAAATTTGTGGGTCATTGTTGGATCATATACTATCCAGATCCAGAGGATAATAATTTTTAGAACCTATTTGCTATTTTTCATAATAATGTTATAGTTATGGTTAAAAGAAAATAAATGGTTAAATGATGTCATAAATAAGGAAAATGTGATTTTTAAGCTTGGATACTCCTAATATTATATATTATGACTATTGAGGGTATTTTAGTAATCTTTAATGAGAAATAATATTTATGACCTTTTATGGGTAGTAAAGGAGTTGTTTAATAAAGGGTAAAACAATTAGAATAAATTGTTTATTCGCCTAATAACTTATTAAAATATTACTATGATATTTGTAATATAAGAATTTGATATTTTTAAGTAAACAAAGAAATATTAAGATTAAAACTTTATGGAAATATTATTGAATGGGTAATGATATTTGTTTTAAGCATTAATAAATGATTAAGATAATATTAAAATGGCTAATAATATTAGATTAAAATATTATTAATGATATGAGAATTAAAATATTATTAAGAGATTAATAATATTAGATTAAAATATTATTGGATGATTAAAATATTATTAAAATATTAATAACATTAGTAAACGAATAAAAGTGTTATTAGTGGACTAATAATACCAAGAGCTGAATTAAATATTATTAGGATTGATAATATTAAGTGTCTTATAGGATTTACGATAGTTTATTAACTTATGTGTGCTATGTGATTTGCTTAATTGTTAAATAAATAGCATAAGTAAGCGTATCGATATACAACTACGCAGTACTAATTGGTAGATCGACGTTATCAATGTTAGGTTCTTCAAGGCCAATTAGTTAAAGCTAAAATTATTTGTAGCTGAGCAGACAGGCAAGTTCCCTAACTCAAACTCGAGTTATTATTTTCGAAGCATGTTAGTGAATAATTATTGTTGATTATTCATATCTATACTGATTATTGAGATTCGCACCTTGTGCAATTGAATTCCTATTCTATTATTATTGAATTGTGAATTTAGTTAAAGTTCGTTCAAGCATGAACTGTTTATGATATAGATCTATGCTATTTGTATCAGCTAGATCAAGCATGTCTAAATTTGTGAAATCAAATATATTTTAAAAGCTGTTCTTATTAAATCGTTATGGTAAGAACTCTTGGTTGAGAAAAGGATAAATTTGATTAAGGCATGATATCAATGCTGGTTATTAAGTATTTATGCATAAATCACGGGGTATGAAAGGCTGATCCCCTTGATTACCAAAACATATTAAGAGGTACAGTTTAAATACTGAGAACCTTGGCAAATGTCTATGGTTATTTTCAACCACTTAGTAACTGTCATTCAAGTATTCGAATATTCAACTGTTGATTATTAATCCATGTTTCTTCACACTCTTATACTGTTGTTGAACATTGAAAGCGAAACTTCCTTCTAATCATGATATATCTCCCTTGTGTATATACTTACTAAGCAAACTAGTTGCTTACCCTTGCTATATCATGATCTTTATTTCAGCTAAGGCAGAAACGTCAAAAGGGGACAAAGGAAAAGGGAAGGTGCAAGAATAGCTGCCTGATAGGGCTTATGTATTAGTTATCTGAAAATGTTACTTGGTTATGTGAACTCTTATTGTATTAAGGGTATGTTTCTAAGTTAAGGTTAAAGAACCTTGGGACCATGTTGTAAGACTTTATTATTATTTCGATAGACTTTGTATGATTATTATTCCGCATTTAGTTAGAAAGTATGTTTGTTGTTGAGAATCGTGAACACCGAATTCGAGGTTAAGAAACCCGGATTTAGGGGTGTCACACATACCTTTAGTTGAGTTCGCCTATAATAATAGTTATCACGCTAGTATAGGCATGTCGCCTTACGAAGCGTTATACGGAAGGACATACAGAACGTCATTGTGCTGGGATGAGGTAGGGGAATGATGAGTGTGTTTTATATACACAAATTAGGTACTTTTAGCCTTAATAATTTGTAAGTCTTTAGCTATTTCGTTTGGTTTTATGTGTTTTCATCTTATTGTTGTGTCATGTAGTTTTGTATTACTTTTATATGTATTTGTATGCTTTTATGTGTTTTTACTTTGTTTCGTAGGTATTGAAATAAAAGCCCTTTGGATCAATGCGTTTTCGGCGTAAATTTGGCATTTCAGCTTCTTGTTTCTCAATTTCACCCATGATGAAATTCGAATCTCTCAAAACTCAAAGAACGAAAGTTGTACATTTTGATCTTAGCTTTCCAGAACATCCAGAATCATCCAATTTGAAGTTCGTATGAGAGAGTTATGATCATTTTACCGTCGAATTTTGCATGCATTTTACGCAGCAGTTGCTTCGGGCTCAATTTGCGCTTTTCTACGGTATGTATCTCGACGAGCTCCAGTTATGGAAGTTGTAGAGCTACTTCTTAGCTTTTCATAGCCTACTTAATCGCCTTAATCCGAGTTCGGACGAAGAGGTTATGGCCATTTTCCCAACAGACGTCAAAGCTGGAAAATGCAGTAGAAGTACTGTCCGGCGCAGCTGCGCCCATTTCTAGTACAATCCCGGCGCAACTGCGCCCTTCCTGCAGAATCGGTGAATTTGGGCGGCGCAGCTGCACCGGACGCAAGCTAAAGTCGGCACAGCTGCGCCCGGCATCCAGGGAGTTCAGTATTCAGTGCATCCTTGCGCGCAGCTGCGCCCGATTCGCCAGATTTCGCGATTTCAGCTAATTTTTTGTCAAAATTCGTGGGCTAAGCTAGGTTTTTGCTTAAGGAACTATAAATACAATATGTAGCCTCCATTTTTGGTGGTTCTAGACCCTATAAATCAGATTCAAGAGAGGGGGGAGCTACCAAATTCATCACCAAGGAGGGCCAAAGTGCTACAAATCAAGCTATATCAAGCAAAGGCCAAGGAGCTAAAGCATCAAGGATTGCAAAATCAAGGAGGAAAAGCTAGAGATCATCATTAACTCAATAAGCAACATCTGAATATCCATCAAAAATGGTTTTATCTCTAATTTTCCTTCTAATTTGTAATCCAACATGATGTATAAATTGAATATGATGTTATTTGTAGCTACCATGAACTAGATTTTTAGTATAAGATTAGAATTTCCCCCAACACATCTTTTAAATCTGTTATCTCTCATTTTCAACTAGTTAATTCACAAGAATTGTTAACCGAGAAATTCACCTTATTCATAAGCCTTAGTGTATGGTCATATGAAAATCACCCATATACGACACATAGGTATATGTTTATCCTACATGCCAACAGTCCATTCAATTCCATGAATAATCAACAAGACACACGCCACATAATCTTAGTCAATCTACCCATCAAACGAATGAACCTCCGTGTAGGGAGTCATTAAGTTTGTAATCTCATAATGGTTACACACGGTATTTAGATATATCTCTATCCCAAATACTAGCAAGTCATCCATTCTTGAAGACAATGAATAAGACACACGCCACATAATCTCATACATCACCCACAAAAATCTCTAACTTTCGTATGATATCAAAACTAAGTCTCAACACTATAATCCACTTTTCAATTTCATATAGGTGATCAATCAATTATATTTTCAGCATAAATCATGCTAGACATTCAATTCGCAATTTATCACGTTAGAATGTTGGTCGAGAACACAAAAGTAAAATATGGCCACCTCTCGATGCACCATATTCGTATCACACTAAATCCACAATTGATAGAATGAATGTGAATACCCTAGATGACTAACGCACTATATCTCTATGTGAATTACAATCAAAAGGGTTGAAGCATAAGTTCTCAATTGGCCACATATGGTGCTTCGGTATATCTCTATCCTAGGCACGAATCTTAAATTCCATCACATGCAGAATTCATGAACACATACTAGCATAATTAGATCTCAATCTATATTTCCTTTCTCAATTCCATATAGATTATCACACTAATTGATGATCAAGATAATTAATACATGAAGCGCAAATTATGATATCCAATTCTAAAATGATAACTAATATCAAAGAGAAATAATTTGATTCAAACTAGGTGTCGGGTTCCATTGAAATCTTAGAATAAAAATCTAGTTCATGGTAGCTACAAATAACATCATATTCAATTTATACATCATGTTGGATTACAAATTAAAAGGGAAATTAGAGATAAAACCATTTTTGATGGATACTCAAATGTTGCTTGTTGGGTTGATGATGATCTCTAACTTTTCCTCCTTGATTTTGCAATCCTTGATGCTTTAGCTCCTTGGCCTTTGCTTGATATAACTTGATTTGTAGCACTTTGGCCCTCCTTGGTGATGAATTTGGTAGCTCCCCCTCTCTTGAATCTGATTTATGGGGTCTAGAACCACCAAAAATGGAAGCTACATATTGTATTTATAGTTCCTTGAGAAAAAACCTACCTTAGCCCACGAATTTTGACCAAAAAATAGCTGAAATCGCGAAATCTGGCGAATCGGGCGTAGGTGCGCGCAAGGATGCGCTGAATACTGAACTCCCTGGATGCCGAGCGCAGCTGCGCCGACTTTGGCTTGCGTCCGAGCGCAGCTGCGCCGCCCAAATTCACCGATTCTGCAGGAAGGGCGCAGCTGCGCCGGGATTGTACTAGGAATGGGCGCAGCTGCGCCGGGCAGTACTTCTGCTGCATTTTCCAGCTTTGACATCTGTTGGGAAAATGCTCATAACTTCTTCGTCCGAACTCGGATTAAAGCGATTAAGTAGGCTATGGAAAGCTAAGACGTAGCTCTATAACTTCCATAACTGGAGCTCGTCGAGATACAGAACGTAGCAAAGCTCAAATGGAGCCCGAAGCAACTGCTGCGTAAAATGCATGCAAAATCCGACAGTAAAATGATCATAACTCTCTCATACGAACTTGAAATTGGATGATTCCGGATGTTTTGGAAAGCTAAGATCAAAATCTACAACTTTAGTTCTTTGAGTTTTGAGAGATTCAGATTTTATCATGGGTGAAATTGAGAAACAAACAGCTGAAATGCCAAATTCACGCCGAAAACGCATTGATCTCAAGGGCTTTTATTTCAATACCTACGAAACAAAGTAAAAACACGTAAAAGCATACAAATACATATAAAAGTAATACAAAACTACATTACACAATAATAAGATGAAAACACGTAAAACCAAACGAAATAGCTAAAGACTTACAAATTATTAAGGCTAAAAGTACCCAATTTGTGTATATAAAACACACTCATCAAATACCCCCAAACTTAAACCTTTGCTTGTCCTCAAGCAAAACACACAAACTATAAAAATTAAACATTTCTAAATAAAAACTATCTTGAGCAATGAGTTAATAAGCTAACCAATGGTCCCAAAGCATAAACACAAGAAAACTCAAGGAAACTTTCAAAACGTTGCAAGTCTAGATTTACAAATAGCTAGTCATAGCTTGCTTTAGGTCCCTTCCGTGTGTGTGCGAGTACCCAATGGCACTAAACCAATCAAGCTCGGATGAAGCTATGCAACCACATTACCTTATAAAATAATCAAAATAAACCACCAAAAACTACATGCTTAACACATCACTCAAAAGGTATACAAATCACAATTTCCAAAAATTTAAAATCAAAAGACTCTAGGTAAGTGCATTTTATGCTCCATCTTATCCTAAGTCCACTCTTGTGGGTGAGTGCGTTTTACGCTCCATCTCAACTCAACACAAGATTTGAAATATACAATTTTCTTTCTTTAATCACAATTATAAGAGAGTGCGTTTTACGCTCTATCTCTCATACGCATGTGTCCATGAATGAGTGCGTTTTACGCTCCATCTCACTCACCACATTCAATTCAAACACAACAAATTTGGACACCTTGTTTCGAGTGATGTTTAAACGAGTTCTATAGTTTATAGTTATTTCCCACAAGCATTCGGTTATAAAAGCCTTCACTAAGCATACAACTACCTTAATACTCATGGGTAAGTGCGAAAAAAAAGTGGAAGGACTCATAAGCAAAGCAATAACCAACAACAAATTAAACACAACGAGACTAAGCAACATCAATCCATTTTCCATGAATTAGAGTCAATTAAAATAAGTTGTCATCATAGACCATGAATTGTAGTTCAAATTAAATTAAAACAGTGCTCAAGAGACACATCCTAAAAATAAATAATTTTTTTTTTGAACAAAAATACACATAACTTAAATCACATAAAAACTAAATTAAAAACACACAAATACGAAGTACTACCCCCAAACTTAAACTTGACATTGTCCTCAATGTCTGATATAGGAAAAATTAAAATAGAAGACTTCCTTGAAACCATGTCAAGTGCCATTGATATCATCTTTCAATACCCCTAAGTTGGGAGCGTACCTGAAAGAAAATGACTAAAGAAATTAAAATGCAATTAAACCACTAAAATGCGATCAAACAAAAATAAAAACAAAATAGTAAACTTGGGTTGCCTCCCAAGAAGCGCTTGGTTTAAAGTCGTTAGCCTGACTCCTCCATTTCATTTCAATCTGGCTCAATCGTAAAATTGACCATTGCATGCCGCCTCGCTGTTCTTTCTTTGATTTGCATGGCATGCATGCCTGGTTGGTGACCCCCGAACTTAATTGACCCCCGAACTTAATTTCAATTAATGGCACAAAGAAGCTTTCCCCGCCCGCTTCATCTATTGGTAGTGATGTAACATTTGAGGGCTTCGCTTTAGTAGGAGTTATTGTATCAAAATCACCTAGTTTGTTCTTTTTAGATAGTGCCCAATTGCGAACGTTGACAAACTAGGTGCTTCTTCTTCCGTTGTGTCTATGATAAGATTGGGGCATTGGGGTTTGACAAGCACAACGGGCTCTTCTTCTTTCTTCTTTTCCTCGGCCCACCATTATTCCAAGTTTATGTTAGCTCTCATGTCAAAAGGAGCTTTGCCGACGACATGACTACCAATTGGGCATAGTTTTGCAAAACTGACAGGATTCTTGAATTTTGCCGACGAAGGCACTTAGGGCACTAATATAATCGGCACATCTTCGTTAGCACTTACAGATAGATCTTCGGTGGCCTCATTTTCCATAGCCCCACTTGTCTCCGCTTTGTCGACATCTTGTGGCGCATCCAGTTATATATTTGGCTCGAGCTCACCGTCAGTCTCAAAATCTATGTATTGCGGACTATTGGATGAGGTATTGATGATTAGTTCCATCAGATTTTTAATTTGTTTGGATAATGCTTCCTTCCTCATATTAAAATCTTCGTGGAGCTTCAAAACCTTATCCATGCCAATATCCCACCTCCTCGAAAGTGTCTCAAGTTGCTCTGATATTGTAGGTGGACATGAGAATTCCGATGTGTATGTTGGATTTGGAGCATAGTATTGATCTTCATAGTTATAGCTCCATGCAAAATCCAGGTGATACCCCCAAGCTTGGTGATAATCGGTATAAACATAGCTGTTGGGAAAATCACCACCGTAATGTACCGGTTTAAAATTGACAGTGCATTGATGACTCGGATGATTGTCAGCATAATAACCACAAGTAATTGATCTATTTTGAGTGCTTTTTGCTTCAAAAGCATCCAACTTCCTTTCAAGTATCTTAATTTGTGCTGAAAGTGAAGAAAATACATTATGTCCATCAATTCCCGTCTCCTTTGGTTGAGTCATATTTGTGTATGACCATTGATCATTATAGCCAACCATGGTGTGCCTCGCAAAGAAGAAAGCATAAAAACAGAAAAATGTTAAATTAAAGCAAAAACAAATTTATATACAAGTTTAAATTAAGACCAATTTGATTATAATTAATATCAGAAAAACACTAGAAAAGCAATTCCCCAGCAACGGCGCCAAAAACTTGTTGATTTGAGTTCGCCTATAATAATAGTTATCACGCTAGTATAGGCATGTTGCCTTACGAAGCGTTATACGGAAGGACATGCAGAACGTCATTGTGCTGGGATGAGGTAGGGGAACGCAAATTGTTGGGACCGACATTGGTATAGAAAACTGCAGAGATCGTCAAGGTAATAAGAACGAGACTAGTTGCGGCCCAAGATAGGTAAAAGAAGTATGCAGACGAACATCGCCAGAAGAGAGACTTCGACGTCGGTAGCTACGTATTCTTGAAGGTATCTCCATGGAAGGGGAAGATACGGTTCGGGAAGAAAGGGAAGCTGAGTCCGAGGTTTATAGGACCATTTGAAGTGTTAAGAAGGGTAGGAGAAGTGGCTTATGAGGTAGCCTTACCTCCTGAGTTAAAACACATCCATAACGTGTTTCACGTGTCAGTACTACGACCCTATAAGGAAGACTATAAGCATGTAATAGAGTATGAACCTATTCAGGTTGAGAAAGACTTAACATATGAAGAAATTCCTATTCAGATAATTGATAGGAAGGAGTAAGTCTTAAGAAGTAAGACAATATATTCTGTGAAGGTAGTATGGAGGAACCACAACGCCGAAGAAGCGACATGGGAACTCGAAGATAAGATGAAGAAGAATTATTCCCATCTTTTTGTTTAACCTTATGTCGTAATTCTGGGGACAAAATTCTTATAAAGGGGGGGGGGGAAGGATGTAACGACCGCGGATCGCGGGTAGCTTTGTAATTCGAGCCTATGAATTTTATTGAATAAATTAAACTTTTATTAACATTATTCTATGTTATGTGTTTGAAGGTTTATTATTACATATGATATGTATGTGATAATTTTTGAGTGTTGTTATTTCATGGTATTGATTATATTATTTTGAGGAATAGCGTTAAAGCACTATTTACGCAAAAGGCGCCTTTTTCAATTTTATGACTTTTCATAATTTCGCCAAAGCGTTAATGAGAGGGATTAATAATCCAAGTGTGGGTTTTTTATTAGAATCCCAATAGATTATTAAATTTGGAGTCCAAGAGAAACCCAATAGATTATTAATTGAAGCCCAAAACCCATGGACCTAGTCCATGACCCAAACCCGCACCCCATGACCCACAACCCATGACCCATGAGGGAAATGGGTTATGTAATCAGCTGACTTGAAGAAGGAAGAAGAGTACGGGAATGAAGAGGAGAGGGGAAGAGAATCAAAGAAGGTGGGAGAGCATGGGGAGAAGGAATTCCTTGCATTTGGTAGAGAAAAAGGAGAGAATAAAGCCATAGAGAGAAGGAAGGGGAAGTACCCGAGTCTTGGAGGAGCCAAAGCTCACTCCCCCAATCATGGGGAACTGCCTTAGCAGAGCACGCCCAACTCCATCACCTCCTTGAAGCTCAGTTCTTCCTCTATATATACTCCCCCATTGCAAGCCTACCATTCCTTTGATTTTACCAAGTGTTGAAACTGAAAACTTGAGAGAAAATAGTGAAGAGAGTGTTCACAGGTGATTGAGGAAGAAGAAGGAGTGGTGTAATAGCTGGGTATTAATTCTCTTAGCAACCTTAGAACAAGCTCCAAGAGGTATGCAATGATTAAGCAAACTCATTTCCTCAATATTTCCAAGTGTATAGTTTTGCTTTGGTTGCTTTGTTGGAGTTATGTGACTGATTTTGCTAGTTAGTGTATGAACATGTATGAAGGTTAATTAGCTCTATAAAACCTTGTTAATGGTATGTGAAAGTGGAACAATGAATGAGAATCGAACCTATGCATAAGGAATCAAGAAATGGACTGAGATGGACATTAGTGGACTGTTATTCATGTTTTGTTAATAATGTAATCACTATGCATTGGTTGTGTATTATTGGTAATTGTCCAGAAGCTATGAGAAATGATTTTAATGTGAAATCTAGGGTAACCATGTAATGATAGGCTATGAGTTATGAACTCTAAAGCCATGCCCACCAACTATTTGGTTTAATGTCCAAGAGAATGATTTCTCTAAGGAACATGAGAATTAGGGATGATTAATTGATTTAATGATATTATGATGCATAGTTCAGTTGTAAAAGCATGTTTTAAGTCATACAGACATGTTGTATAATGGCTAAGGAGCAAAGGGGACGAAATCAAAAGTGTTGGTTTTTTGTTCTGCAATAGCAGAACCTGGGAGTTCCCTGGATGCAGAGTGGCACGACCGCGCCACTCCTAAGCTTAAAACCAGTGCGGCTGTGCTGGTCTACAGAGGTGAAAAGCCAAGTTGTTTCGTGTTGTTGATTTGATGCATGTTTACATAAACCTAGCATGTTATAAATACCCCAAAGCATACATATGATATGTTAGTTGTAACGAATGCAATTTTTGTGATTGAATAAAAATATTTATTAAATTATATAAATATTTTTATTAATTTATTGAGCTAAATAAATAATTTATTAAGTTTTGTGGAATGGGTATATGTTAAGTTTAATAATGTTAAATGTTATTTGAGTGTGATTTGTTATGTTAATTCTAATTTAATTTAATAATTAAATTAGATGATGAAAATGTTTATTTGAATAAATAATTTATTTGAATAATATAATTTATTTAGTGATATTGTTATTAATTAAATAAAATTATTATTTGAGTTAGTAAGGTTTAATTGAATTTATTTAATAATAAGTTCAATTAAATTAAATGTGTGACAATTGGAACTATATGTTATGATGATTTATTAAATAAATGAGAAAGTGTTTAATTCAGTTTTACCAAACAAGGCCCTATGACCTTTGTTTGGAAATAATGGGTTATTTTAATTTTGTTTTACCAAACAATGCCTTAAGACCTTTAGTTAGAATAATAGATTGTTTTAATTTGTATTTGCCAAACAAGCCTTATGGCTTTTTGAATTATGTAACTGATAGATTAATATCATACGTTATTATTTTATTAAATCATCAGTTTTTATTCTTGTTTCATCAGTTTTATTTTTAAAAAAAAAAACTACGTCAGTTGTAAAAAGAAAAGAAAGAAGAGAAAGAACAGAGTTCAAAGAGAAAAGAGAAATACAGAGAAAACAAGAGAGAGCTTGAGAGTTGTGAGAAGAGAGAATTGAGAAGAATAGTTTGGATATTGGAGGAAGAAATTCAAACCAAAGGAGGTTAACCTTATTAATCAAAGCAAATAGAAGGTATAAACTCTTTATTGTATTTTTAGTTCTCTATATATTATTTATTAGCTTAATATATGAATTTCTTGGTGTAATTGGAAGTAAATATGTTTTAGATGATTATATGATGATTATATGATGATTATAAGTTAATTTTAAGGTTTTAATCCATGAAAACATGCTTTGGAGTAGAGTTTATAATTTTTACAGAGTTTATTTCATGTATGGTATATATATATATATGAAATTGGTATTCAAATTGGTTGTTAATTAGTAAAATTGATTTTTGATTATGGTTATATGATGAAAAACAAGAATAATGCAAGAAGAATGGTTTTAATTGGTTGAAAAATGAATTTACAGAGCTTGATTTCATGAAAATGGTCAAAACTTGAATAAATTATTTAACAGTGAAATTCTTGGGTTTAAATTGGTTGTTTATGTGATAGGATGATTAAAATGTTTAGAAAACATGTTGGGTAATTGTTTTCTAGCATATTTGATGTCTTGGTATATTTAATTTGTGTATTGGATGGTAGAATTCGGAAAATTTGGCCAAATTTGGCCTAAGTTTTCACTGTTCGCGAACTGGAGGAGTCGATTGCCGGGTGTCTCGCTCCGGCGAGAAAAATGAGTTGTTAAACTTCGCCCCGGCGAAGTCTCGCCCCGGCGAGAAATTTGTTAAGGAAAACCTCGCCCCGGCGAGATTTTCGTTTAGTAATTTTCCGCCCCGACGAGAATCACTGCTGAAAAAAAAATTAAAATAAAATAAATAAATTTTATTTTGTCTTCTTTTCTTGGTAGTTCTGATATATTATTTTACGCAGGATTAAACTTAAATTAATGTGGTAAGTGAATATTAAGATGTTAATATGGATTCTAAATGATGTTTGATGATGATTAAATACTAGATAATATACCTTAACTTAAAGATAAGTTTCGAGTGTAACACTGTTGTAATAAAGCTTGTAGCTTCTGAAATAGAGTTGATAATCAGTAGTTAATTGGAAAATTGAGGTGAGGATTGGAATATTAATGTTCGTGAGTATTGTAACTAATTATTTTTGTTGCAATACAAACGAAATCTGTAGGTTGTTTATTGAACGTGGTTTGTAATTAGGAAAGCTACATACGAGGCAAGTTTCTGAACTCCATTATTATATTAAACAAGTTGTCCTTCTCTTTTAACTTGTTAATTTATTCAAAGCAAGTTTATTTATATTGAGCAAGCTTATTGACCTTAGCTTATTGATATTCAAGCAAGGTTACTATCATGTTACGTACTTGAGCTTTATTCCAATCATTGTTTTTTATTCGAATTTTGAGTATAGTTTCTATTGAACAAACTTTATTGTTAAATCGAATGTATTAGCGACTAGCAAACCCTTATTGATTCAGCTAGTCCTTAGTTGATGAGCATTTCAAAGACTTAGAATATTTTAAACTTGTTCCAAGCCAAGTTCCTTTTGGTACGCACTCTGATGATAACTGAGATGAACAACCCTAATATAGGGGATTAACTACGCGACAGCGTTAAAATGTTTGTGCACAACACATTGTACAAAGGGTTGATCCCTCTGAGTATGAGATGGAAGGTCCATAGTCTTTAAGACTGTAAAAGGTTACGGTAGAGATACCAGTTAACCTAGGACATAGTTCGAGGTCTTGTGACTCTCAGATAAAATTAATAAATCTTGAAATCCATTTTCCTTGAATCGAGCATTCTAACGAGCTTTCAGACGTTGATTCCTTATTGATTGAATTCAAAAAAACTATTATTCCTCAGATGAAATTCATTTCATTTAAATATTATTGGTATCGTACTTGTGAGCAATTGTTTGCTCACTCTTGCACTAAACATTGCAGCTAAGCCAGAAAAGCAGGACGAGCCGTCCACAAGTAAAGGCAAGGGCAAGATGCCGAAGTAGCAGGAGATTTATTGTTTGCTTGACGTTTAATTGTATCAAAAACTTACTTAAAATTATGTTTTATTCCGAATTGATGTATTAAGGTTAAGATAACCTGGAATTTGATTGTTTAACAGTTTGGTGATGTAACCCATTTTGGGAAGATGTTTCTTTAAGTTTATTTAATTATTCTTAATTATGGGTAGTTAGATGTGAATGAATGAGTTAGTGAACACCAAATCTGTGGGAATTAAGTACCCGGATTTGGGGGTGTCACATTAGTATAATAGTAGAATGACACCAAGCATTTAGAAGTTGAGCAGTGTGAGAAATAAACCAGAAAAGTGCATCTGGGGGAGTAGCACAGCCGCGCTACTTTTTGGCCAAATAGCAGCGCGGCCGCGCCGTGCTGCAGAGTTACCCAGTTGTTTCTTTTCATGAACCGAAGCTTGAGGCAAGTGTATTTGAACCTCTTAAGTGGTAATACATGAAGCATGTTATTAACTGGTTAACCAAGCATGAAATGACTTAGTCACTTGAGATTTGCTTAAATTAAGTGAATAGCTTAGTTGCATTTTTCATTTGGCTTTCAGGGGGCGCTGCCCCCTACTCCCCCGCTTGGGTAGTCGTAGTAGTAATAATTGTTCGTAATAATTATAATGTGTTGATTAATGTAAGCCAATGTTTGGTGTCTGTTGTGAGACTAATTGGTATGTGAATACGTGTTTAAATGTGTAGGACATATTTGAAGGACGATTAACGTTAAATAGTAGCAAGCGCTTAAGGCAAGTTTCCTAAACCCTTATCTAACCCTTGTGTTGGGCAAGTTCTCTAGCTTCATTCATTTTCAGTATTGAATGCAAGTTTCGTATCTTATACAAAAGACGTATATTGTGCAAGTTTTCTAAACGCTTGTCTAACCCTTGTGTTGGGCAAGTTTATTTGATTCATTTGATTATATTCTCTTAAATCTCATGCGATGTTTGAAGTTCCAATTTAGGCAACACATATATGGTTGCATGAATTCCTTACTTATGTAAATCTTTCAGTATTTGCACAAGTATTCGAGCTATGTTGTGACATAAATTGTTGAAGCTTTCAAGTTCACATATATATGAACTATTATAGAGAACGTCGATGTCATTTGTTTCGGCTAGACAACTATTGAAATGTTTTATTGATTTGATAATAAATCCTTGAAATATTATTGATGATTAAGTAAAGCTATCCAACTTGTGACAATCCGAGATTTCAAAAAATAAATAAATAAGAATTTATTTACTCAATTGTTTAAGTGAGAATGTGCGATAATTGGTTGAATGATATATATTGTTATTATATATTTATCGTAAGTAAAAGTTTTTGAAAATAGTTTGTAAGAAGAAGGAAAAGATGGAATTTAGTATATTAAAATTTCCTACTATTATTTTTGAAAGTATTAAGTCAGGTATGTTTATGAAAAGGTAAATATATTATATATTTTTCGTACATAAACAAATTGTTGGAAGACAATTTATGGGAAAAACGAGATTTAATTATATGTTGATAATTAATTTATTATTAATTATTTTAATTTAGTGGGTTCGTCCCGTTAAATATTTTATCAAATGAATTTATTTCATGTAATAAGGAAATATTTTTTATAATTATTATATTATATTTATTATTTGATAAATTGTAAGGACAATTTATAAGAAGAAATGAGAAGGAAATAATTAAATTAATGGCATATTAAGGGGTGTGTATTGAATAATCTCTATTTAAATAATTTATGAAGTTGAATTATTTAAATAAAGAAGAGAGAAATGGTATAATATATGATTTCCATTTTTGACGAAGGAGAAAGTAGTAAATTGGTGTTATTAAATTTATAGTATGCATTAAATTGAGTAAGTTAAAATGATTTATTAAATTAAATTATTTTAATATGAAAAATGATTGCATTAAATAAATTAATTTTTTTATGTAATATGGAATATATTTTTAATAAGTAATATAATATATATATTTTATTGTAATATTTTGTAATATATATTATATGTATTGTAATGTATATGTAATATAGTTGGTTCATTCCACTAAATGTGTTATTTAATGTATTAATTTCATTTTTCTTGGAAGGATTAAGTAATTATAACACATTAATTGTTAAGTATTATTTAAGTATGTAATATAGGTTCATGTGTTACATACTAACATAAGTAATGTAGATTTTATATATATAATATGTGTGTGTCTGTATGCCTATATGTAGTATGTAAAATAAGTATATATGTTAGGTACTAATGTAGGTATGCAGAGAACTTAAGGATTTAGTATACATATGCTGAGTCACTTAATAAGCATGAGCTGGGCAGCAGCGGAGGACTTAATATAAACTCAGCACTTCATTTGAGTAACAACCAAGAAATAGGTGTGAGAAGCAAGGAAACGTATTAGCCACGAAATTGTTTTGAGAAGCAAGTATAATCCGTGCATAACAGGAATTTTGTGTGATGATCAAGAATAAAACCTCTATAAAAACTAGCACTCAGCTCTTTTCTCACCCATTCCATTCCTATTCCAAATTGTTCTCCACACCCAGTTATCAATTATAGCAAAGCTGAAATTATACAAAGAAGGAATCAGTTGCAGTAAAGAAGAATTAAGCAGGGAAATCAGATTCTAAAGGTAATATATTTTACTGTAAACTAAATTATATATATATATATATATATATATGAATTTGGAATTTAATAGTTTAGTATTTAGGAAGTAATTATAAATGATTGATTGTGTTGTTTGCATTTGATTTCCATAAAATCTGGGCTGGTAAATATATTCAAATATTAATGAATTTCTTTTAATTACTGAATTTCTAGGCAAGGGGAATAAAGACCTACAAGCATGAATATATGTCTGATATTACGACTAAGCTAGGTATGCATGAAATGAACTATTTTAGTTTAAATTAGAATGAATTTTCAAATGAAAACGAAAATGTTTAGAGAAGTGAATCTAAGATTGGTTCTAAGCTTTCAAAATCTCGTGTTTACATGTTATATGAAATATTGCAAGACCCCAACATGTTACAGATGGAACAAGATTGAGAAAAATTCAGGCTTTGGCTTCAACAGGAGTTGCGCGGCCGCGCCACTCCTAGGCTAAATTGCAGCGCGGCCGCGCCGCACTGCAGAATTACCAAGATATTTTTGCTGTGATCTGGACTTTTAAGTCCCAATGTATACTAACAAGAATATATGAATTGACCAAATCCGATATGGCTATGTAAAGAGAGAAATTGCTAACGAAATGAAATGATTTCAAATGAAATTGATAAATAACGAATGATAAGTTTGAAAATGAATTTCAAGAATGAAGTGTAAATCGAACGTGCGTATATGATTCAAGTTTCTGTACGTGTGATTAGTGATACCTGGATTAGTTTTTGTGACTAATGTATAATACATGGATACACGGTATAGGGTACGAGAACGAATCTAGATTGTAACTATTAAGCTCCGAATAAGGCAAGTATCTCAATCCTATGCATTACTTTTATAATATGCAAGAGGAGCCCAAGTATCCTGATCTTGTTTATTTTTGAGCAAGTATCTTTACCCTATGTACTACTTTTATATTGTGCTAACAAGCATCCTAGTTCGTTACAAATTTCTTTTAACTTTGTATTAAAACTCATGATGGTGTAAGTGTTTTAGCCTTGCATCGTATACCTGTGCAAGTATCTTGAACTCATGAGCAAGTTTCATTCATTAAACTCAAGTATTCTAGCTTTGTACTTCGTATTGCGCAAGCTATCTATAATTTGCAAATTTTTCTATATGACCTTCGAGGTATATGTTGATAAGCTATGTTAAAAGATATGTTTCATTCTTATTAAATATGAACTGTTTAAACAACCAGTCTAAGCTTTTGTTACGGCTAGACTAACATCCTTTCTCATTTGCAAGTCTTTATACATTATTGAGAATAGGTAGAGCTTTCCAATCAGATTGTTTTGATTTGGAACTCAAGTCTGAGAATGAACATCCCTTATTTGGGAAAACTTTTAATTGTGCCTAAAGGCAGTGAGAATAACGCAAGTAGTGTTGATCAACGCAGGGCATAAAGGGCTGATCACCTACCGTGCCCGTAAGTTCAGTCGGTTCACAGATGAATTTATGATAGAACCTTTTTAGCAACTGAAAATAAAGTTCATGGTCTTTTGACCACTCAGCATCTATAGTTAATATGTGGTTTCAAAAATGTAAATGATTTGATGGATTATTCAGAATTGTTTCAATACTTCACAACTATTGATTCGTTGTAGAAGTTTCCCTCAATGAAAACATTTACTCCTTTCGTATCATGTTTATTGTCTGTTACTACTTGCTGAGCACTCGAATGCTCATTCTTGCTTTGGAATTAAATGTTTTTAGCTAAACAGGAACGTATCGAAGAGTCCAGCAAGGATAAAGGAAAAAAAAAGGAAGCTAAATGAGTAGTTGGAAGTCGTTGCTTGAGTTTGTAATATGATAATACATTATCTATGATGTAATGAAGTATTTAAAGGTCTTCGTACCTGGGATAGCGAACTCTGATGTAATCTTTTTAATTATGTAATATATTAAGTAGTTTGAATGAATGGTATCGTGGAGCACCAAGTACGGGTTTTAGGTACCCGAATTCGAGGGCGTCACACAACCGAATTGTTTTGGTTAGGATTCCGAGACATGAATGAGATGAACAACCCTAATATTTGAGGCAGTTTTTAGTTAGTTATTCTGACAAGGCATCGAGCGCCTAAAACAAACGCATATAGTCGTTTCCAGTTAGAGTGTTGATCAACATAGAGTACAATAGGCTGATCACCTATAAGTGCTCGTAAGTAAGACGGTTTGCAGTTATATTGTTGTGTACCTTTTCAAGAAAGCAGAAGAAAGTTCAAGGTCTTATGTGTTAGGTTTGTATATAACGCAAGCATGCAATCAAATTACACAAATAGGGCGGAAGCGTGATAAAACGGATTTTAAAATTTTCATACAAACCATCACCATGATCTATCCTTGTGTTCAATTATCAATTAAACGAAAGAGAAAGAGAATAAGAATTATACCCTCGTAGATCAAAGCTTCCTCGGGTACAAGTTCAACTCCTAGTCCTTCGTGTTCTCCTCGAATTCCACCGATGAGATTCCTTCCTTTGATCAACGTTAGCCACCCAAGTGTTTGGCCTCTAGAGGTGATCCACCAAGGAAGAATAGGTATTCAAGAAGTTGGGTATAGGCAAAATCCTAGTTTCTATCTCTATAGAAATTGCAAGTACTCTCCACAATCTAATGCAAGAGTGTGTAACCCTAATCTATGATAAGACTCCTCTTATTTATAGATGTAGGAATAACCATTCTCTAAACTATTTAGGATTAGAGTTTTTATTATAATTAAACTCTTTTAATTAATTATGCTCCTAATCCAATTAGGAATTCATGGGAGAGTACTTCTATTAATTAATTCTCAATCCCTGTTAGGAATTAAATAATAGTAATAGTAATAATAATAATAAGACTCCTCTTATTAATTTATATTTAATATTTTCAAAATATTAAATAATAAATTTTAAGTTATTTAATTTATTCTATCTCCATAGATTAAATTAAATACACTTAACTTATTATTACAATTATGCCATTTACTTCTTAAATAAATATTTTCCTTTTGTGGTGTGACCCTTTAGGTTCTCCATATTAAACCGATTGTGAATAAATCAATTAGAACAATTCTAATTTTATTTAAATAAATAAATTAAACTATTTAATTTATTTAAATAAATAATATTTATTCTACAATAAGGGTAAGCCCCCGTAGCGATCAATGACTTTCCAGATAATATAGATTTCAACATTAATCACAAAAGAACCTTTCAGTGAATAGTTACCGTACAATTCAATCCTTCTACCATACAATGTCCCAATTAAATATAAGACATGGATTTACTGTCAAGTCTTATTTTATTTAATTATATGTATTTCGATTCCCAAATGCACAACTCAAAATAATGCAAATTAGAAACTCCTTTCTAATTTCATTCTGCCTTGGCCAAGGACTACTGAGTTATCATTTATCGAATCACATAGGACATTCACATCTTTTACTAGACGAGGTAGATTCTTTGTTGATCATTCGCCTATCTCCATGTACAACTTATTATACCCAATCATACTCTTTGATATACCCTAAAGGTCTTAAGGGACATGTCAAAGTATAACTCATCATACACAAGATACTATGATGATCTTAAGTCCAAGGATCACTTGTACTACTATCACTAGAGGAATTCCTATTGACAGGCGAGTAAAACCCCATTAACTATTCCTTAGCGAGCCACGTTCAGTGAACTTATTCTCCAATAAGCACCTACATACTTGCTTTAGTATCTCCACACAAATGATTATGAGATCAATCATCCTCTTCTTAAGAGCAAGAAACGTATGTACTAATCTATCCTGATTCACTAATCCCCTTTTCAGTAATCCAACGATTAGGAACAATTTTAGTTTGTGAGCTATCTAGAATTTAGATCTCATTAGCATGATCACCATCATGATTCTAAAAGCATTGCTCAAAATTATGGGTTTATCACATTTAATAAAACAGTACTATGTATATAATATAATACAAGGAATGAAACAGCGCTCCCACTAACCTTCTTGTACACACAAGGTTCATCCTCATTTTTGATAAAATCAAACCTTTTGATTATCTCATCAAAACGAATGTTCCATCTTTGAGAAGCTTGCTTCAATCCATAAATGGATCGTTGTAGCTTACAGACTTGGTTTGTTCCAACCGTTGAAACAAAACCCTCTGGCTGTATCATATATACATTCTCCTCAAGCTCTCCATTGAGGAAGGTCGTTTTCACGTCCATTTGCCAAATCTCGTAGTCATAATAAGCTGCAATTGCAAGCAAAATCCGAATGGACTTGAGCATAGCTACTGGTGAGAAGGTTTCATCATAGTCAACTCCTTGTCTTTGTTTGAAACCTTTTGTAACCAGTCGGGCCTTATAGGTCTCTACCTTGCCGTCCGCTCCAGTCTTTCTTTTAAAGACCCATTTACACCCAATAGGCTTAATGCCCTCAGGTGGTGAAATCAAAGTCCATACTTGGTTTTCATACATGGAGTCCATCTCAGATTTCATGGCTTCTAGCCATTTCTCTGAGTCTTCACTACTCATAGCCTATTCGTAAGTCAATGGATCATCATCATCTATGATGCGTACCTCATCATCATCCTCTATAATGAATCCATACCTTTCAAGTATCTTCGATACTCTTCCAGATTTACGAATAAGTAATGGTATAGTAGGTTCTTCTACTTGGTCAGGTACGTGACTTTGATCCATAGTATTTTATGGTTCTTGAACTTCTTCAAGATATATCTTACTCCCACTGACCCCTTCCATGATAAATTCCTTTTCCAAGAAGGCAGCGTGTTTCGCTACAAACACCTTTTGATTAGTAAGATGATAGAAATAATATCCTAAACTTTCTTTAGGATATCCCACAAATCTACACTTGTCGGATCTAGTCTTCAGCTTATCATGTTCAAACCTTTTGACATAAGCTGGACAACCCCAAGTCTTAACATGCTTAAGACTAGGTTTCCTCCCTGTCCATATCTCATATGGGGTCTTTGGGACAGATTTGGTAGGTACCTTGTTAAGTAGGTATGCAGCTGATTCTAGGGCATAACCCCAGAAGGATACTGGAAGGTCGATAAAACTCATCATGGAACGAACCATGTCCAACAATGTTCGATTTCTCCTTTCAGATACACCATTCAACTGTGGCGTCCCTGGTGGAGTCCATTGTGAGATTATACCATTTTCTTTGAGACAATTGAGAAACTCGTTGGTCAATTATTCCCCTCCTCGATCTGATCGAAGAATCTTAATACTCTTACCAGTTTGCTTCTCTACTTCACTTCTGAATTCTTTGAACTTTTCAAACGATTCAGATTTGTATTTCATTAAATACACATATCCAAATCTAGAATGATCATAAGTGAAAGTAATAAAATAAGAATACCCTCCCCGTGCATTCGTTGTCATAGGTCCACATACGTCTGTGTGTACTAACGCTAACAATTTTGTAACTCTTTCTCCTTTTCCAGTAAAAGGAGATTTAGTCATTTTACCCATGAGGCAAGATTCACAAGTTGGATATGATTCGTAATCAGATAGCTCTAAAAGCCCATCTTTATACAACTTGGATAATCTTATTTCATTGATATGACCGAGTCTACAGTGCCACATAAAGGTATAATTAACATCATCTCTTTTTCTTTTCTTAGTTTGTTCAATTTGAAGTGTATTTTCATGCAAGTCAAGTATGTAAAGTCCATTCAGTAGGTTCCCAACACCATATAAAACATTTTTATTATAAATAGAACAACTGTTGTTCTTTATTATAATATCAAAACCATCCATATCCAATACAGAAATTGAAATAATGTTTCTAATGAGTGTCAGAACATAATAACAATTATTTAAACTAATGAACTTGCCCGAAGGCAGTGCTAAACAATAAGTCCCTACAGCTAATGCAGCAACATTTGCTCCATTTCCCACTCGTAGGACGACTTCATCCTTGTTCAGCTTTCTACTTCTGCTTAGTCCCTGCATATTATTACATATGTAAGAACTACAGCTGGTATCCAATACTCAAGTAGAATTTTGACTTTTAGAAAAATTAATTTCAATCATGAACAAACCTAGATCGGAAGTCGAAGCTTCTCCAAGCTTCTTTTGGTCCGCAAGATACTCCTTGCAGTTCCTCTTCCAGTGTCCCGGCTTATTGCAATGGTAGCAAATTCCTTTGCTATCTGGATCAGGTTTCTTTTTATCCTTTCTCTTCGCCATGCCCTTAGCCTTCTTGGTTTTCTTATTTTCAGAAGATACCTTGGGCCTCTTCCTTTTCTTAGAAGAATCATCCACTAGTAAGACTTGGATCTTGTTGCCTGAGAAGTGACCTTCAGCAGTTTTCAGCATGTTAAGTAACTCAGGCAAGCTGACGTCCAACTTATTCATGTGAAAATTCACAACAAATTGTGAGAAGGTGTCCGAGAGTGACTGCAAGATCAAATCTTGACTTAACTCCCCATCCATCACGAACCCAAGCTGTCCAAGTTGTTCAATCAGATTGATCATCTTAAGGACATGAGTCTCAACAGCAGTGCCCTCGGTTATCCGAGATCGGAAGAGCTCCTTAGATATCTGATATCTAGCAGTCTTACTTTGCTCACCATACAACTCTTTGAGGTGCAGCAATATAGTAGGAGCATCCATAGTTTCATGCTGACGCTGAAGCTCGTTACTCATGGATGCGAGCATGATGCATTGAGCTAAGATTGCATCATCTTGTCACCTTTTGAAAGTAGCAATCTCTTCCTTAGAGGCTGTTTCTGCAACATTTGCAGGGACTGGCGAATTTAGGACATAAGAAATCTTTTCAGCAGTGAGAACAATTCTCAGTTTCCTTAACCAGTCCGTGTAATTCGGTCCGGTCAGTTTGTTAGCATCAAGTATGCTACGCAGTGATAGTGAGTTTAACATTTTTAAATTCTGCATGTGAAATAAACAACATTTTAGCATACATTCATTTAATTAATTATCAAAATAAATTAGGTCTTTATTTTAAATTGGTATCTCCCACTATTTTCATCAAACTATATTACCCTTAATATATAGTTCGGCAAATCTAATTAAAGATTTGCTAGTGAGATTAAGGATCCCATTTCAAATGTATATAGCCTTGGGTGTGCACAAAAAACTATATATAAATAAATAGGTACACAACTATTGTCAATTACATCACTATGTAACTCCTTGTATTTTGCCTCTTAGATTATAATGGTTAAGTGTGTGCACATCCGAACTAAAGTAATCTAAGTTAAGTCCATCCTAGCACTTCCATATATTCAAAAGAAAAACACTGTCCTTATGGTGACACAACAAAACAGCATCGTTTAGTCTATTTATAAGCATCAAATGTGATAAAAACAACATCTTAAATGTTTAATACTCGCCTTGTATGTGCACAACAAACTCATATTAAATATTTAATACTCTATTGTTTTACCATGCTAGAAGGCGACGTTCGATATTCCAAATATCTTTGAACGCTTAGGACTTAATATGATTTCTTTGAGGGGTTTGTTATTATTAGTCTCATCTTGCTTAGCGCGCATGCACGTATATATATAAAATACGCGTCATATTATTTAATATGCGAAGCATGTTGGACAATATATAATATATATATATATATATATATATAGTAAGCATGCACATATAGAATACTATATTCTACCCGGACTGATTATGGACTTTTATTCTAGTTTGGTTCACTAGAGCCACCAAGTGAACCAAAAGGTCAAACCTAGGGTGCAAGAATAAAATTTTAAATATGACTATTACATTTAAACCCGGGCTCCATTACAAACGGGTCTTCATGCGCTCCTTGCTCATTTTGTCTCCAATTCTTCAAAATTAATTCTAACTAGTCCTATTACAAAAACTATTTACAACAAATAGAAACCTTGATAAGCAGTTAAGGGGAAGTACATAGGAGGGAGATAGAATTTATATTAAGAAAAATTAGAGAAGATGAGGTACGCAAACCCTATTTATAAAAACCCATACATTCAAGCATCCACTAAAATAAATTCAATCACGCATTGGTCAAGAGTCCATAATTAGCCCCTATTTATTATCATACATATCTCTATATGTATCAAATAAATAATATTCATCCCATGAATAATAAAACCATTCCATATATGCATTGATATCAATTAATGGGCAAAAGTTTTGCTAATATTTAGTTTTGAAACAAAATAAACTCTTTTATTTTAATCAAAAACCAAATCCAAATTAAACTCCTTTAATTTTAGCAATCTGAAATCCTATTCCAGATAAAATAAACATCTTTATTTTAAACTTTTATCAATTAAATAAACTATTTATGTTAATTGAGAAAAACAAAAAAAATTTCAAAGTCTGCACACCAGCGTGGTCGCGCTCCAAATTGAACTCGGTGCAGCGCGGCCGCGCTGCACCCCCAGAAATGTTTTCTGGGTTAGGGCGCGGCCGCGCTCTAGAAGGAACTGGAAGTGGCGCGGCCGCGCTGCAACGCAGATTCAGAAAAAAAAAAATTCTAGCCCAAGGATTAAGCTCTGATACCACTGTTAGGTTTGTATATAACGCAAGCATGCAATCAAATTACACAAATAGGGCGGAAGCGTGATTAAATGAATTTTAAAATTTTCATACAAACCATCACCATGATCTATCCTTGTTTGTCGATTTAGCAATCAATAAATACGTGCAAGTGTACATGGTCAACAAGTAATAAAGTGATAAGAGAGTGTCGAACCCACAGAGAATTATTTAATAATAATTACCAAATACTAACTTTTAATCAAATTAATTTTATTTAAACAATTCGATAAAAGATTTTGAATTTTGAAAATAAAGTACTAAACTAACTAATTACTAACTACCAAGAATTGAATTCAGATAAAAAGGCTTAAGATTACAATTTCCCTTAATGTTTCACTTGAATTAATATACTTCCTGTTAAGTTATATTAATTATTCCGGATTGTTAATCAAGAACTCATCAATATTTATAACTATCTCTCGATGTATCATAAACGAATCAACTTAAATCCACAAAAGGTAGAATTAAGATGAACACCCTAGTTAACTATTTCACTATATCTCTATGTGAATTACAATTAAAAAGGATTTAAAGCTCAAATTCCCTTTCAGATTACATACGGCGTATAGGTATATCTCTATCCTAAACACAAATCATGAATTTCATCGACAACAGAATACACAATCACATGCTATTATGATTAGGTCTAAATCTATAATCAATCTCTCGAGTTCATATAGATTACCACGGTAATTGTTGATCAAACAATTAAGCAATTAATCACAAATCATAATAGACAACCCGATAATAATCAACAATAATTAACAAGGAAGCATATCAATAAATGCTACGCAATAAGATCTATTGTAATCTTAAAAAGAAATTAGTTCATGATTGAATTAAAATCCATAATCCACAATTGATAAAGCATTCAAGAATACAAAATAAAAGAATAGGGAAGAGAATAGAATCTGTAATTGCAATCCTTGAGTCTCTCCTTCAGCTCTTGTGATGAATCCTTCTTGCTTGCTCAATTGTTTCAAGCCTCCTTCTCTTTCTCCCAAACTAGGGTTAGCAAAAAGTAGCAAAATCTCTAAACTAGGGTTAGCAAAAAGTAGCAAAATCTCCACTATTCTATGCCTCACATCATGTATTTATAGGTTCTAGTTAAAGTCCTAAACCAATTAGAAGTTACAATCCTTGTTCCATTCAATGCGGGTCAAAAATAAGCTTTTTAAAAACCCGACCCAGCGCGGCCGCGCCCATATTTGGCCTAGGAAGCAGCGCGGCCGCGCCCAAGTGCCAGAAATCATGTTTTCCACTCTGCAGACCAGCGCGGCCGCGCCCAAAAATACACTAGGAACCGGCGCGGCCGCGCCCGACCAAATTCTGCTCAGACATCTGTTGGTAAAATGGTCATAACTTTTGATCTGGGAGAAGTTACGGGGCCTGCCACCTATCAAATCGAAGCTATCGACGAGATCTACAACTTTCCTTCTTTGAGAATCGAGAGATTCGGGCTGGAGAATGGCTGAAAGTGAGCTTCAAATGACTGTTATGTAAATGACAACTCCAAACCTTGATCTCTGTTGATAAAAATGTCATAACTCTCGCATCCGAACTACGATTGGGGTGATTCAAGATGTTCCAGAAAGCTAAGAAATAAATATACAATAAAATCTAAGTTTCAATCCAAGAACATGCATCCATTGTAATGTTAAAAGCCCTGCAATCTTCCCTTCTCGCATTTGCTCGCATGTTGTACTCCAAAAGATGTTCGGATTGCGTTTCCTTGCTCATTCCTACAAAATAACATAAAAACACTATAAATACCTAATACTAACTTTAAATACTTAAGAACTCACAAATTATCAAGCTAAACGTACTCAATTCATAGATGTAAAACCTACTCATCAAATATCCCCAAACTTAAATCTTTGCTTGTCCTCAAGCAAACACTAAAAACAACAACTATAACAACTAATTCTAAATAACAACTCACACGACTCGAGCAATGAATCAATACAAATTTGCATAATAGCCTCAAAGATTTCTTCTAATGTTAACTCAAGAAATTTTTTTTTTGAAAACATGCAAAGCCTAAAATTTCAACCTAATCATCAGTTCCACAACTACTCATAATCATTTAAGTGCATGTGTGTGCATCCAAAGGTTCAACCAGCCATGACTCACACTAAATCATATAATCAAATACTCATAAAAGATTTTTAAATCAACTCTAAAAACCTGCTTTCACATCAATCTCCGCTAATAAAGGCAAAACACAAAATTTAAAGGATCAAAAAGATATTTCATACATTTAAGTACACTTGAACCCTTCCCAAGTATTTTAAAACACAATTTTTCTTTCCTTTTTTTTAGTGAGTGCGTTTTACGCTCCATCTCACTTCCCATTGAACGAGTGCGTTTTACGCTCCCTCTCGTTTTCTCTCGCACGAGTGCGTTTTACGCTCCATCTCGTGCCTGTGTTTATGGGTGAGTGCGTTTTACGCTCTATCTCAACCCACCACATGATTCATCATTCTAACTCAGGAAGGTTCAAAATTTCAAATTTTTTGTTTTTAATAACCTAAGATTTCCCCTAAACTTATGTTAATGCCTAAATTTCGCTTTGAATGAAGGTCAAATAAGATTTTAAAGTTTCAATGATATCTTTCACAAGTATTCAACCAAATTTTTTTTCCTTAAGACACAACTAGCTAAACAGATGGATATGTGCTTTGAAGTTCAAAAAGATCACAAATAGAGTAAACCCAACTCATAAGTCAAAATATAAACTAAGCATGCATTTCAATTCCCGTGAGTTAAAAAAAAATTAAACACATTTTTTCTTCTTATCATTGGCCATAATCAAATTCAAATTAAATCATTGCTCACCTATCCTAAAAACATACTAACTAACATACGACCTTAATAAACTAAAATAAATAACACAAAACAAGACCACACCCCCAAACTTAAACCAGATATTATCCTCAATGGCTAAAATAGAAAAAAGTAAAGCAAAGGACTTCCCTGAAAATATAGCAATCTTCCTCCTTGTCTATTAAGTCTGAAGAATAGGCTAGGCACATTGGAATGAACAAGGCATTGCATTTTAATTGGACTCGAATAACCTGTAAACACATTAGAAGCAAATTTATTAACTACTATGAAACCTAATAAAATAAATAAAAAAAAATAAAAATTAAAAATTAAACTTGGGTTGCCTCCCAAGAAGCGCTTGTTTTAAAGTCGTCAGCCCGACTTCACCATTTACTATCCAATTCCCCTTCGAAAATTGAGGAACCCTCCATCCATTAGTAGCAATGTAACTTTTGAAGGTTTTGCTACAGTAGGGGCCATTGTTTCAAAGTCACCTAGTTTGCGTTTTGTAGATAGGTTTCTAATTACGACTGTCCAATAGCTAGGTGCTTCCTCCGTTGTGTTCGTGATTAGATTGGGGCATTGAATCTTGTCAAACACCACGAGCTCTTCTTCTATCTCCTCTCTCTCATCCCACCATGGTTGTAATGTAGTCTTAGTTCTCATGTCATAAAGAGCTTTACCAAGGACATGACTACCAAGTGGACACAGTTTTGCACAACTGACTGGATTCTTGAACTTCGGTGGAAAAGGTACATGGGGCACTAACAAAATTGGTACATCAGCGTCGAAACTCACGGCTTCAGCTGTATTTTCTTGATCCCCACTATTCTCCTCCATATCAGAATTATAATCAATTAGCACATCCGGTTGTAGCTTTGGCGCGGGTAATCCATCAGTCTCGAGAACCACGTCATTGGGCCATGCACAATGATAACTATTCTTGAAGGCGCTGATAAGCTGTCCCATCTGATTCTCAAGATTTCGAATCGACACTGCTTGGTTTTTTATATTTAACTCCACTTGGTTCAACAGCCGATCCTGATCACTCATTCTTTTGTCCGTAGCTGTAATGAACTTTGCCAAGACCTCCTCTAAACTTAAGTTCCTTTCTTCTTCATGTGGAGGGGCTGGATCCTGAAATTCTGCAGTGCATGATTGGCTTGGAGCAAAGATTTGGCCTTGATTATTATGGCTCCATGAAAAATCCGGATGATACCCCCAACTATGATGATAATTATTAGGATATGCATAATTGTTGAGGTAGTCACTGCCACATTGTACCGACTCAAAACTGATAGTACATTGGTGACTCAGATGGTTTCCAGCACAATAATCACAAATCATCGTTACACTTTGAATAGATTGTGTTGCTAAAGCATCAAACTTCCTCAAAAGTGTCTCTAACTGCGCTGATAAATCATCGAGTTCATAAATCCCTGTCACTTTTGGTTGAGTCATTCTCGTATAAGGCCATTGACAGTCAAAGTTGGCCATGGTGTACCTCAAAAAGAAGTAAAACAGAAAAAGAAATAAATAAAAAATAAAAATAAAATGTTTAAATTAAGATTAATTTGATTGAAATTAATATTGGTAAAAATTATTAAATTAATTCCCCGGCAACGGCGCCAAAAACTTGTTTGTCGATTTAGCAATCAATAAATACGTGCAAGTGTACATGGTCAACAAGTAATAAAGTGATAAGAGAGTGTCGAACCCACAGAGAATTATTTAATAATAATTACCAAATACTAACTTTTAATCAAATTAATTTTATTTAAACAATTCGATAAAAGATTTTGAATTTTGAAAATAAAGTACTAAACTAACTAATTACTAACTACCAAGAATTGAATTCAGATAAAAAGGCTTAAGATTACAATTTCCCTTAATGTTTCACTTGAATTAATATACTTCCTGTTAAGTTATATTAATTATTCCGGATTGTTAATCAAGAACTCATCAATATTTATAACTATCTCTCGATGTATCATAAACGAATCAACTTAAATCCACAAAAGGTAGAATTAAGATGAACACCCTAGTTAACTAATTCACTAATCTCTATGTGAATTACAATTAAAAAGGATTTAAAGCTCAAATTCTCTTTCAGATTACATGCGGCGTATAGGTATATCTCTATCCTAAACACAAATCATGAATTTCATCGACAACAGAATACACAATCACATGCTATTATGATTAGGTCTAAATTTATAATCAATCTCTCGAGTTCATATAGATTACCACGGTAATTGTTGATCAAACAATTAAGCAATTAATCACAAATCATAATAGACAACCCGATAATAATCAACAATAATTAACAAGGAAGCATATCAATAAATGCTACGCAATAAGATCTATTGTAATCTTAAAAAGAAATTAGTTCATGATTGAATTAAAATCCATAATCCACAATTGATAAAGCATTCAAGAATACAAAATAAAAGATTAGGGAAGAGAATAGAATCTGTAATTGCAATCCTTGAGTCTCTCATTCTGCTCTTGTGATGAATCCTTCTTGCTTGCTCAATTGTTTCAAGCCTCCTTCTCTTTCTCCCAAACTAGGGTTAGCAAAAAGTAGCAAAATCTCCACTATTCTATGCCTCACATCATGTATTTATAGGTTCTAGTTAAAGTCCTAAACCAATTAGAAGTTACAATCCTTGTTCCATTCAATGCGGGTCAAAAATAAGCTTTTTAAAAACCCGACCCAGCACGGCCGCACCCATATTTGGCCTAGGAAGCAGCGCGGCCGCGCCCAAGTGCCAGAAATCATGTTTTCCACTCTGCAGACCAGCGCGGCCGCGCCCAAAATACCCTAGGAACCGGCGCGGCCGCGCCCGACCAAATTCTGCTCAGACATCTGTTGGTAAAATGGTCATAACTTTTGATCCGGGAGAAGTTACGGGGCCTGCCACCTATCAAATCGAAGCTATCGACGAGATCGACAACTTTCCTTCTTTGAGAATCGAGAGATTCGGGCTGGAGAATGGCTGAAATTGAGTTTCAAATGACTGTTATGTAAATGACAACTCCAAACCTTGATCTCTGTTGATAAAAATGTCATAACTCTCGCATCCGAACTCCGATTGGGGTGATTCAAGATGTTCCAGAAAGCTAAGAAATAAATATACAATAAAATCTAAGTTTCAATCCAAGAACATGCATCCATTGTAATGTTAAAAGCCCTGCAATCTTCCCTTCTCGCATTTGCTCGCATGTTGTACTCCAAAAGATGTTCGGATTGCGTTTCCTTGCTCATTCCTACAAAATAACATAAAAACACTATAAATACCTAATACTAACTTTAAATACTTAAGAACTCACAAATTATCAAGCCAAACGTACTCAATTCATAGATGTAAAACCCACTCATCAATCCTTGTGTTCAATTATCAATTAAACGAAAGAGAAAGAGAATAAGAATTATACCCTCGTAGATCAAAGCTTCCTCGGGTACAAGTTCAACTACTAGTCCTTCGTGTTCTCCTCGAATTCTACCGATGAGATTCCTTCCTTTGATCAACGTTAGCCACCCAAGTGTTTGGCCTCTAGAGGTGATCCACCAAGGAAGAATAGGTATTCAAGAAGTTGGGTATAGGCAAAACCCTAGTTTCTATCTCTATAGAAATTACAAGTACTATCCACAATCTAATGCAAAAGTGTGTAACCCTAATCTGTGATAAGACTCCTCTTATTTATAGATGTAGGAATAACCCTTCCCTAAATTCTTTAGGATTAGGGTTTTTATTATAATTAAACTCCTTTAATTAATTATGCTCCTAATCCAATTAGGAATTCATGGGAGAGTACTTCTATTAATTAATTCTCTCCTCTTATTAATTTATATTTAATATTTCCAAAATATTAAATAATAAATTTTAAGTTATTTAATTTATTCTATCTCCATAGATTAAATTAAATACACTTAACTTATTATTACAATTATGCCATTTACTTCTTAAATAAATATTTTTCTTTTGTGGTGTGACCCTTTAGGTTCTACATATTAAACCGGTTGTGAATAAATCAATTAAAACAATTCTAATTTTATTTAAATAAATAAATTAAACTATTTAATTTATTTAAATAAATAATATTTATTCTACAATAAGGGTAAGCCCCCTTAGCAATCAACGACTTTCCAGATAATATAGATTTCAACATTAATCACAAAAGAACCTTTCAGTGAATAGCTACTGTACAATTCAATCCTTCTACCATACAATGTCCCAATTAAATATAAGACATGGATTTACTGTCAAGTCTTATTTTATTTAATTATATGTATTTCGATTCCCAAATGCACAACTCAAAATAATGCAAATTAGAAACTCCTTTCTAATTTCATTCTGCCTTGGCCAAGGACTACTGAGTTGTCATTTATCGAATCACATAGGACATTCACATCTTTTACTAGACGAGGTAGATTCTTTGTTGATCATTCACCTATCTCCATGTACAACATATTATACCCAATCATACTCTTTGATATACCCTAAAGGTATTAAGGGACATGTCAAAGTATAACTCATCATACACAAGATACTATGATGATCTCAAGTCCAAGGATCACTTGTACTACTATCACTAGAGGAATTCCTATTGACATGCGAGTAAAACTCCATTAGGTATTCCTTAGCGAGCCACGTTCAGTGAACTTATTCTCCCATAAGCACCTACATACTTGCTTTAGTGTCTCCACACAAATGAATATGAGATCAATCATCATCTTCTTAAGAGCAAGCAACGTATGTACTAATCTATCCGGATTCACTAATCCCCTTTTTAGTAATCCAACGATTAGGAACAATTTTAGTTTGTGAGCTATCTAGAATTTAGATCTCATTAGCATGATCACCATCATGATTCTAAAAGCATTGCTCAAAACTATGGGTTTATCACATTTAATAAAACAGCACTATGTAGATAATATAAAATGCCTTTTAAGAAAATCAATTTTTTATTAATAAATGAATAAGATTACAAAGTATATGCTACATCATATCAAATATGATTGGCTTGTGTGCATACTACTTTCATTATGGCCACTCAATGTCGTTTCGAAAATATATTTTTTAAAATGAAAGCAAAGTATTATTCTTGTTTATTTAGAATATTTCACAACTATTATTCAGTTGTCAAAGAGGAATGATATGATTGATGATATTGTTGTTATTCAACTGTTATACTTGTTGGGTAATTGAATGCTCATTTTTGCTTTATATTAAACATTGCAGCTAAGTCCGAGCGGGTCGAAGGTTCCGGTAAGGACAAGGGAAAGGGCAAGATGAACGTCTAGATGGCGTTATAGTTTATTTGTATTAGTAATGTTGTAATACTAAGACTTATTATGTATTTGGAATGATGTTATGGTAATAGAACCTGGGATTGAGAATAAGACATGTTGTAATAATATAGTAATTACATTCATGTCAATTATGTTGTATGGGATGGGATGTACCATGTAGCACCGGATTCGGGTTTGAGGTACCCGGATTTGAGGGCGTCACATGATGACTATTCAGTATAGAATATTTCCTCCATTTGGGAACATTGAAATCATTCGGTCTATAGAGGAGAGGCCCTACAATTGAGTTAAAGAGATCATTCGTAGAAATTGTGCAAGTTCTTGAGCTATCTTTTATTCTCTTGATTCTTGTAAGCTATAAAGTATTCATGTGATGATTCACGATTATTGTTATTATACTTGCTGAACAAATTTGTTGCTCACCCTTGCTTTCTTTAAAATATTTCAGTTAGTGGAGCTCGTGGTGAAAGTTCAGGGAAGGATAAAGGCAAAGGCAAAGCTACTGATTAGCTTTGTACCGTTAAGATTACCATTTTGATTATGTATTAAGACTCGTTGACTTTTGTGATGTATTAAGACTTAATTACCCTTATGTATTAAGTTATGTTTTGTAGTGGTCTTGGTTTCGAGAATTGGGACAGGATTATTTATGTTATATCAATGTAAATATTCCTTTATTTTCGCTGTAAAGTATCGATAGTATGACGCATGTATTAGATAGTGACGAACCAGGTCTGCGGTTCAGGTGACCCGAATTTGGGGGCGTCACAGTATTTACTTAGTACAACTATGTTAAACAATTTAAAGATCAGAGTATAACGCATTCGATATAATAAAAGATGATAATATATTTTATATCATTAAGTTCGGTTACATCGTTCTCAATACTAAGTTATTACAACAAAGCCTATAAATGACTTGGATTAACATGTCCTTTTCCTTTGTCTGTCCCAGAAGTATCGGGATTATCATTTAAAACTGCAAAAGAAGATATATGTAAGAATGAGCTACAAATGCTCAGCAAGTTCATTTAAAAATGTAAACACAATGTGTTTGATTTGAAAGATATCAACGATGTATAACTAAGGGTTCAGTACATGAACCATGTGTTTCAATCAGTTCTATTAGTCTTCAATGACTTAGAAAAGCTTGATTTCAGATATCTGGTAGGGGATCAGCTTAACCAATATACTAGGAGTATGCATATTATCCTACAATTTTATGTCAATATATAATCGATGATTTTACAACCTTACATCAAGGTGTTTCATTTCTCACTATAAGATGTCTTACCAAAATAATTTGGTTTGACACAATAATTTAAGCTCCATCAAGCAATATATGAATAATGATTCATTTCTTAAGTAATGCTGAACAAGAAGCAATAACTTTGTAACAATTGATAGCAAGATGTATAATACTTGCTTAAATATAACAAGGTTAGAAGACTTGCGTAAATATAATTTGAGTAGGGTTAGAACATTTGCCTTAGCGTAGTTCGTTTATAAAAATTTAATACAGTCTGTCAGCGTACGTAGTCTACGTATATCAATAATAAGCGTTAAAACTTATAATAAAATTTATTAAGTTAATTTAGACAAGTTTTGTTAAGGTCCGACGTTGATTCGATATCTTGGTCGCGACTTTAGAGAGTTAAACACATAGGTTGTTCAATAAAACTTCATTTGGAAGCTTAAATATTAATCTAGATAATTTAATTATTATTTATAAAACTTTTAGAAGCTTACTATTATTATTAAATAATTTTTATAAGCTTAGAAATATTTTTAAATGATTTAATTATCATTTAGAATATTTTTAAAACATTAATATGTTATTTAAATGATTCATTTATCATTTAGAATAATTTAGATATTTAAAATACTATTTAAATGATTTATTTATCATTTATAATATTTTTAGAAAGATAGAATATTATTTAAATGATTTATTTTATCATTAATAATATTTTTAGAATTTACTTTAACATTTAAATGATGTAATTATTATTTATAATAATTTTTAAAACTTAGTTTAATATTTAAATAATTTGATTATCATTTATAATATTTTCAAATAATTTATTTATTATTTATAATAATTTTAAAAAGTTAGTAATATTTTTAAATAAATTAATTGTCATTTAAACTAATTTAAATACATTAATATTATTTTTAAATTATTTATTTAATATATTTATTAAATTATTTAATATTTAATTAAATTAAATAATTATTAAAATTTATATCAGAATATTAAAAATTATTAAATATAATAAAAAAATAAATTTTAATATTTAATTATTAATTATTATGAATTATTTAATATTTATTTATAATTTATTAATTATATATTAATTTTTATTTAAAAACCGTCACAAAAGGGCTTTAGCGACGGACCGCATAGGTTTTTAGTTTTCTGGGAATTAGGAAGGAGAGTGTCGCTAAAGGTGTTCTTCATTGAAGAACAGTCGGTCATGGTCCAATTGAGACTTTTGACCTCAAATTAAATCCAACTGGTTAATGTTTTTGGTTGAATCTTTGTTGCTTGTTGTAGCCACTATGGCAGAGTATAACGACATGTATCAAACTAACACTAATTATATCATATGCTGAAGATTTGATCTGGTCAAACCACCATGTTCATGTTGTTCTTGAGAGTCTTGGTAACCCAGAAACTCTTTGGTCATGGTCGGTCAACGCAGTTTGACTGCTAATATCTTTCGTTTCATGTTAACTTAATATGATTTGTTGATTTATACTTGTAGATTACATGGCAAAGAACAGATATAAACATTGAAACCTCGTTAATTATATCATGTGATTAAGATCTAGGTCAGTCAAAGCTTGTCAGTGAACTGTCAGAGCTGTTCTTCACTTTTCTGGGTTGCCCAGAAACAGAACGCTCGTGATCAAGTGGGGACTTTCCCACACAAATATATCTTTGGATATTAATCGGTTAGATAAAATTATTGTTCCTATGTCTTAACCTCATGGCATACTACAACGACATACTTTAAAACACATCAAACTACCAAATTAAGTCTTGTTAATCGTCTAACAAACTTGCTTGTCAGAAATTTCTGGGTTGCATGAACAGTTTGCTATTTTGGCTAAATTTTCATACCTAGATGTTATGCGAACGTGATTTAACAACCCAGATCGCTTATTAACATGTTAACACATATTCCTAAACATCTAAACATAGCATCTAACAAAGCTTTAAAGATCTAGTGTAAAATTAGGATTTTTGCACCTTCTTGAGCTATTTCTTGATCTGATCTTTAGGAGTTGCTTGGAACTTCACTTGAGGATTATCTAGACTATATTTAGGAGTGTATAAACTTGTGAATTCATAGGTCTAATGGTCAAAGGCTCATTCTATTTATAGCATTGCAAGGATTAGGGTTTTTAGTCTTTTCACACCTTTTTGCCTCCACAAAGATCTTGGCCTTGTTACTTGTGCTACTTGCAATCTGATCCAAGTCTCCTACTTATGCTGGAGCAAGATCAGATCAAGCTAGCACACTCTTATCTCAATTTCTATTGGTTTAAAGTTTTGTTTTTGATTTATTTCCTTACTAATTAAACTTAGATTTTTGTTAATCATGTTTAGGATGTTTAATTAGGTTTAGTAATACCTTAATTAAGCTTATATATCATAATTAAGGTTTAACATTTCATAATTAAGGTTTAACATTTCATAATTTAAAGTTTAGATAACATAATTAGAATTAGGGTTTCATAATTAGGATTTAGGGTTTCCTAATTCATAAATTAGGGTTTAAACCTTTAATTACGGTTTTAATCTAAGTTCAGTGATTCATAATTAATATTATGATTCATTACTTAGAATCTAATTATAACAATTAAGAGTCTTGTGTGTTAATTAGGATTTTGATTTACCAATTCGGATAACTTTTATCAATTAGGGTTTTATAAATCAATTTATCATTTTAGACCCTATTTAACTTATTTAGATTTTTATCAGTTAATATAATATTATATTAACTCTGAAGCACGACAAATCTTTTCGTCATTTCCAAGCACGACACAGCAGCTTACCAAAGTAATTTGTCGAGACTCTTCTCGGTGAAATCGTCGGAAGCACGACAAATCATTTTGTCCGTGTAAGCACGACTAAGCAGCTTCGAAAAAAATTTTATTTGACCTAATTCTTTAATAAAATATACAATCACATAACACAAAGTTGGAACAAGAAATTTTATTTAATAAACACATAATTTACATATACAAATCTTATTAGGGTTCGGAATATTATAGGGCACTGCAGCGCTGGCCTTATAGTTGATGGTTTGTAATATCCATGAACATACAATCAACTTGCATATAATGAGCGGAAGCATGGTAAAAATAGAATTTAAATTTTTACAAACCATAACAAGATCTATCTTTATGCGCAATTATCAATTAACAAAAGGAAGATAGATAATTATACCTTTGTAGAACAAAGCTTCCTCGAGTACAAGTTTAACTCCAATTCTTTCGGGTTCTCCTTGAATTCACCGGTTATATTCTTTCCTTTGATCAACGTTAGTCGCCCAAGTGTTTGGCCTCTAGAGGTGATCGACCAAGGAATAATATGTATTCAAGAAGATGGATGTTGACAAAACCCTAGTTTTCTATCTCTATTGAAATTATAAGTACTCTCCCAAATCTAATGGAAGTGTGTGTTTGTGTAACCCTAATCCATAATAAGACTCCTCTTATTTATAGATATGGGCAACCCTCCTAAACTATTTAGGATTAGGGTTTTATTTTAATTAAACTTTTTTAATTAATTAAATTACTAATCCAATTAAGAATTTAGGAGAGTATTTTTATTAATTAATTCTCAAACCCTTTTAGGAATTAAATAATAATAATAATAATAATAATAATAATAATAATAATAATAATAATAATAATAAGACTCCTCTTATTAATATATATTTAATATTTCCAAACTATTAAATAATAAATATTAAGCTATTTAATTTATTCTATCAACATAAATTAAATTAAATATACTTAACTTATTATTACGATTATGTCAGTTACTTCTTAAATAAATATTTTCCTTTTACAGTGTGACCCTTTAGGTTCTCCATATTAAACCGGTTGAAAATAAATCAATTAGAACAATTTTAATCTTATTTAAATAAATAAATTAAATTATTTAATTCATTTAATTAAATAATATTTATTCTAAAATAAGGGTAAGTCCTCTTAGCGATCAACGACTTTCTAGATAATATAGATTTTAACATTAATCACAAAAGAACCTTTTAGCGAATAGTTACCGTACAATTCAATCTTTTGACCATACAATGTCTCAATCAAATATAAGACATGGAATTACTGTGTCTTATTTTATTTAATTATATGCATTTCGATTCTCAAATGCACAACTCTAATTAATGCAAATTAGAAACTCATTTCTAATTTCATTCTGCTTTGGCCAAGGACTACTGAGTTGTCATTTATCGAATCACGTAGGACATTCTCATCTATTACTAGAAGTGGTAGATTCTTAGTAATAGTGGTAGATTCTTTGTTGACCGTTCACCTATCTCTATGTACAACTAATTATACCCAAGCATACCATTTGATATACCCTACAGCTCTTAAGGAACATGTTATAGCATAACTCATCATACACAAGATACTATGATGATCTCCAGTCTAAGGATCACTTGTACTACTATCACTAAAGAAATTACTATTGACATGCAAGTAAAACTCCATTAGGTATTCCTTTAGCGAGCCACGTTCAGTGAACTTATTCTCCAATAAGCACCTACATACTTGCTTTAATGTCTCCACATAAATGATTGTGAGATCAATCATCCTCTTCCTAAGAGCAAGCAAAGTATGTAGTAATCTATCCGGATTTACTAATCCCCTTTTTAGTAATCCAATGATTAGGAATGATTTAAGTTTTAAGTTATCTAAGAATTTAGATCTCATTAGCATGATCATCATCACGATTCTAAAAGCATTGCTTAAAACTATGGGTTTATCACATATAATATAACAGCACCATGAATTCTTTTATTAATAAATGAATAAGATTGCAAAGTATATGCTACATCATATCAAATATGATTGGCTTGTGTGCATACTAGTTTCAATCTTCGACTTGCACTAAAGTCAATCGCCATGTTATCTAATACCCATTTTCTCTAAGTAACGATCAAACTATTGTTGGGTTAAAGCTTTAGTAAATGGATCTGCAATGTTGTTCTGAAAGTCTACTATCTTTTTTGTGACTTTTCCTCTTTCAATGATTTCTCTAATTAAATGAAAATGCTGCAACACATGTTTGGATCCCAAATGAGACTTAGGAACTATTCCTAGTTTTGTAATGAATTTTCATCCAAACAACCAACTTTGCAGCTTCATTTACAACTATATACTTTGCCTTTGTCACTAAATCAGCAACTCTTTGCTGCTTGGAACTTTTTCAACTCACTGCACCGCTATTTAAGGTAAACATATACCCTAAAGTGGATTTTCTATCGTCTTGGTCAATCTGAAAACGTGAGTCTTTATAGCCCTCTAGTTTCAACTCAAACCCACCATAAATCATAGGCACGTCCTTAGTTTTTCTGAAGTACTTTAGGATGTTTTTCACTATCTTACAGTGATCAAACGCCCCGAAATTTCACCTGTTAGCTTTTTTTTAGCCAGGCCAGACTTCGTGCTCACGTGTACAACCTTTACATAATGCTATAGAAATTTTAACTTCTAATAATAAGAGTATAATGCGAAAAAGTGATAATATTATTCGTTCATGGTTATAACATTCCCAGATAATTTGTTCTTATTACACATAAGTCATAAAAGACTTAGCAACTAAAATAGTAACATAAACAATAGATATCTAGTCTAGCACTGCTTTCTCCTCTTCAATTCCATTCCTGAACCTCCTCAGTAGTCAATCATAACTGAGAATATAATAAATAGTTTTGCGAGTAACATCATCTTTATTCCAGAATCGTATGCTTTACAATTTACTATAACACTCCAAGGTCATATTAACTATGACTTAGTCTTATGCATTAATTATGCAACTCTTCCAACATTACATCCTTTTGAGTATTCCATAGACTCCAATCAAATACTAAACCTTTCTTCACCATTTATCTCTTCTAATCTTTCAATATTAGCAACCAGTCAGTTCCCAAAAAAGAGGGGGCTTTCCGTTAAAATAGTGCGCAATTAGATGAACTAACCCATTTTCTCGTCAGAACTTTCTAGACATCGCCAATAATGTTAATCTAACATAGTTAAATAACTTCAACATGTTAATCGTCTTAAATATAAAGTACACAATATGTTTTCATTCCTATTATATCAAAAGAAGACAACAATAATTATATCTTTCTTGACCTAACTACTTTTCTTTAACTTTTTCTATTATTGTCAGACTCCTCTGGTAATACTTCCTTAGCTAGAAATGGAAATTATTTGCAAGAATGAGCATAAAATAGCTCAACAAGTATAAAGATATGAATAAAGGTATACACACACAGTGATTGATTTGAAGGAATATAGTCTAACGATTTTGCCCAACTGAGAGTTGATAACCCTATCTGGATTCATATAACCATTTCTGTCAGTCATAAAGACTTAGAAATATGTTTGGTTTGGATATTTTAAAGGGGATCAGTCTTCCTCAATATCCTAGGTGTATGCATATCATCCTACTCATGCCCACTGCACGTTATGTCAAGATTTACTGGACATGTATATATAACCCTCAAGGGGTAATTCATCTCAGTTCTAGAAGTCTTACCAAATAATTTGGTTTGACACAACAACTTATGCTTTGATAAACGATATCAGCTCAATATTACAAGAATAATAATTCATTTCTTAAGTTATGCTGAATCAAGAAGCAATAACTTCACAATAATTGATAATAAAGTATAAAGACTTGCACAAAGTAATAAGTGTGGACAAGGTTAAGAAAAACTTGCATTCAATATGAAAATTAAATGAAGTTAGAAAACTTGCAACAAGTAAGAGAATTTACATAAGATAGGGAATAGAAAACTTGCACAACTATAAGAATATAATTTGGTTAGAAAACTTGCCTCGTATTTCTTTACAGATAAATATTGTGACAACCCGGATTTTTTGAGAATAATTATAATAAGAATTTAATATAGAATAATTCTTATCATGATTCGAGTTTGCATATATATATGTGTTATATATATATTTATGTGATTTATTTAGTGAGCTTAATATGTATATATACAAATGTGAAATATATACATAGATTCAGAATGAATGAGTTAATAGTTAATAATTGTAACGGTAGCAAGCCGTGGGTAGCTTGGTAATTCAAGCTTATAGATATTATTGAATAAAATAGACTTTTATTAATAATATTATGTGCTAAGCGTTTAAAGGTTATATTATGACCTAGATTATGCGTAGGCGATGATTGGTATGTATGAAAGCGTTCGTATAAGCTAATTTGGTGGTTTCAAGAAATATCGCTAGAGTACTATTTATTGGATTAAATAAATAGTTGAAGGATAATATTATTGAACGAGTTATTTGTTGTAAAGGCGCTAACCCAAAATATGGGTGGGATATATGTACGTTGATGTATATATGATTATGGAGAGTTAATCGTGAAGAGCAGCGATCACGAATCATGAATACCCTTGTAATTTGGGTTTATTAATATTATTAAATGGATTAAATATTATTTTTATGTGACGTGTTTTAAGGTTATTTTATAACCTGGATGATGTCAATGTATGAAGTTTTATGCGTTATTAAATCGTAGGAATGAATAATTGATGTTGCAAAAGATCGTAAAATCACTATTCACGGGGCACGTTTCCTGAGGCACTATTCACGTCATAATATTTTTATGTCTTTTTCGATTTTAATAAATTTCATAAATACGTGTATGAGCACGAATAATTTTTCCAAGTGTCAGAAATTTTATTTGAACTGATACGTAATTTTATCCGTATCCGAAATGTATGATATGGGTGCTCCGAATATTTGGACAAATCCCACAATAATTATTTTTATGCGTCCCAATATTTATGGGAGTACCCATTTTAATTTTGGGTAGAGTTATTTACCGATTTTGGTACAAAAGTGGGAGTTTTCGGATATATTTTTGTATATTTGGGTATTTATTTTGGCTTGTTACTCAAAGGGGGAACCAACCCCCAATTTTAGACCAATCAAATGTAAGGAGGGAGAGGCTAGCTGGCAAGCTTCATGGAGCACCCAACCCACTCCCTTCATTCTCCCAAAATTATTCCCCCACTCTCCCATTCCATTCATTCCCTCCAAGTTCTGTAGATTTTAGAGAGAGAGAGGGAGAGAGAGAGAGAGTTGCAGGAAATGAAGAAGAAGAAGAACAAGAAGAGAAGAAGAAGCATGCGGGAGAAAGAAGAGGAGAAGAAGGAGGAGCTCGGGAGGCCAAGGAGAGGAAAGAGGGAGAGCTTCAAGCTCTTGTAGAGTCCAGTAGCATCAAGGAGAACCATTCAAGAGGTAGTCATCGTCTTCAAACCTTCTCTCTCCTCATTTTTGAGTTTTGTAAGCTTTTCAAGCTTTTGTGATGGGTTTTGAGTTTTCTTTCGATTTTAGTTGTTGTTGTTGGTTGGGGTTGCTTAATAATGTTGCCAAGAGACCTTGCAAGCCATTAATAACATTAAAGTGGAACAAAAACAAATAAAAATCCGAACCCATGCTTAAAGGATGAAGAACATGAAGAACTTTGACTTTTGGACGATTTAGAGGACATGTATCTTTGATTTGATGTTTGGTTAATTTGTTTGATGTTATAGAAGTGTACTTCCATGGGTTATGAAGTTAACCCAGTTGGAATGGAGTAAAAAGGGATTAAAACAAAGATTTGGTGAAGATTTTGGTGAAGAACACCAAGAACACCAAGAACACCAAGAACATGAAAATATAATATGAGTTGATATTTTTGCCTAAGATTTGGCCATGTTAATGTTAATGGATAGCTCTGAATTTTTGATATGTCGTAGCTCTATGTCTTAGGAGTCCATAGAGTGCGGAACGGACCAATTTGAACATGTATAGAAGGCGTTATGGTGGTTGGAAGCGAGATAGGTCTAGAACACGAAAAACAGAGCATGAAACCAAGCTCGGGCGTAGCGACGCCGGCTTTACGCCGGATTGCTGTGCTTGGGCGAAATGACGCCGGTCACATGCATAATTTGGGCGTAGCTACGCCGGACCACTGTTAGGCCAGAATCAGCTTTGACGTCCTTTACTAAAATGGGCATAACTTTCTCATACGAACTCGGATTGAGGTGATTCAAGATGATTTGGAAAGAGAACGAGTAGGCTTACAACTTCCTTTTAATAAGTTTTAACATTTGAGGTCGGGATCAATTCCAAAATTAGCCATCTTTAGGACTGATGTGCGGTTAGAGACAATCGGAGGGCGTCGGACATGCGCGTGTGCAACGTGCAATGTTTTTGACGCTAAGTTATGATGTTCTAAGTTCTAAAACATGAATGTTATGAATTTTAATGATACTTAGCATTAACCAATGAGTATTAGATAAATCAAATGGGCGTGCTAAGCGTACGCAATCGCGTGTCACTTGGACGTTCGAATAGGCAAGTGTGGCGTACGGACATGCAAACGTCGTAACGCCGTAACAAGTGTGTATAACCTTGTTTAATATTTTATTTCTAATAATAATGAAACATGATAGAGTGTTATAACCCAATGTATGAGCATGCTAAACGTGTCGAAAAGAGGCGAATTAGGCGTGTGACGTAGAAATGTCGAAACGCCATGTAAAGTGTTAACGAACTTAAATAGTGTTTCGATTCAAATAAAACGAACATTATAAGATACGGAATGGTGTTAATGTAACCAATAAGGGTTGATGATGATAAGGGTCGTAACGTTTTCAAGCGACGCGACGTCGAGAATTGTTTTAGAGCTAATCGCGTTTATTAATTTATAATACGCGAATAATATGAGATGAGAATTATTATTATAATATAAACCATTATATGAAGCCTTTTTAGTGGCTAATTGGCATTTTATTATTAAATAAATTGTGTAGGATATTTGAAGGACGAGCCATCATAATTTGGCGAGGAACGCTTTAAGGCAAGTTCTTTTAGTAACTTGTTGACTTGTTTAAATGTATTGATGTATATGAATTGATTGCTAAGTCTTCTACTGATATGTGAATTATATGCGAGCATGATTAAAGTGTGCATAATGTGCAACAATGTGACTATATTGTTCTATGTGGAACTTGAATTATTGTAAATATACGATGTGAGATGCATGAGGTATGCTATGAGATGCATGATGTATATATATAGATGAACTATATAAGATTCATAATGCATGAGTAAGATGCATAGTATGAGAATCATGATGCATGGATAAAATGCAAACTTATGTGTTACGTGAAGCATGAAATGTGAAAACTGTTAGTCCTTGCTGAGCCGTCGTGCTCATTCTTGCAAAGATAAAACTTTTGCAGATTAACGATGCAATGCAATTATCTTGATATCGTGATGATAAGGATTAAAGGTGCATGGATACAGGAAGTTTGCTAAATGTTCTTTTATTGTAATTATTTAGCTGTGAGGACGGTATATGATGTACGTGAATTTGACTATGTAAACCTTTAGTTAACAATGAAGGTTATCCATTATAGTATTTAAGATATGATTATGTTAGTTACTTGTTATAGTAAACTACAAGGATGACGATGTGGTATAAAGGACATTTTTATAATGATTGTTTGGTTATTGAATAATTGTGCGAGTATTCAGGGATTGACTAAAGTCGGAATCTGAATGTTGTGTTCACACATGAGATATTGTAAAGGATCATAGTATTAATTCAACCTTGATCGTAAGTGTATAAGTTAAATGTTACGAAACCTGAGATTAAGGATAGTTTGAGGTAATAATTGTTAATGCTTGTATTGATATAGACTGTTATATATACACCAGGAGTAATATTAAATTTGTAATGATTATTAAATGATGTTGTAGTTAAGGTTTTCATACCTGAGATTAGATGGGAACATGTTGTAATAATCTTGTAAGTACTTTCATGTAGTAAGATCATATTTTAGTTATGGTTTCGAGGCTTGGGACGATAATATTTATATTATATCAATGTAAATATTTTTATTATTCCGCAATGAATTATTGTTAGAATGATATATGAGTTGTACAGTGATGCACCGAATCCGAGGTTAAGGAGACCCGGATTTGGGGGCGTCACAAATATAATGGTCTAAACGTTCGTCGTAAATCCTACATGATTATAAGTTCATGTAGACTAATTAAGCATTTAACGATCAAATCTTTTAAGTTTTATTTTGGGTATTATAACCGCTTATAAATAAGACTCCTTCTACTATACATCAAATAATTTCAACATTATAACTGTATATAAAATGAATATTCATCAATTATATTTAAAATAAATTGAGCATTATAACTACTTATAAAATGAATATTCGGCTATTATATTTGAAATAAATCGGGCATTATAACTGTTTATAAAATGAATATTCGGCTATTATATTTGAAATAATTTCAACATTATAACTGCTTATAAAATGAATATTCTTACTAAATACTTGAAGAAAATCGGACATAGTAACTGCTTATAAAAGTATATTTTCAACTTTATAAGAGAAATAAATCAGACATTATAACTGCTTGTAAATAGGACTTTTGTAAATATACATAAAATAATTTGGGCATTATAACTGCTTGTAAAATGCATAATTAGCTATAACTACGAATTGAAATCGAACATTATAACTACTAAGATGATTACCTCTTGAAGTTGCAAGCTTTAACTATTTCTTTGTAAGGCTTCAACACTTTAACTCACAAAAACTCTCTCTAAAGATTATACTAGCTTCTTAAGCTCTTAAAATACTTGTGAATTCGTAAAAAATTAGAAGAGAATGACTTGTTATTTATATAAAATCAAGAGTTGGGGCATTTTGGTCATTTCTCATCTCAACCATGGTTTATTACTATTTTGCCCTAGCATATTCTTGGAATATTATTTGCATATTCCTTTAAAATATCTACCAAGCTTGACAATGCAGCTTGTAACTGAAAATATCTTCCAAGCTCAACAATGCAGCTTGCAATTGAACCTATCTTCTAAGCTCCTCAATGAAAATATCTTCCAAGCTCGACAATGCAGCTTGCAATTGAACTTATCTTCTAAGCTCCTCAATGAAAATATCTTCCAAGCTCGATAATACAGCTCGCCACCGTAAGCACGATAAAACATCTTGTCACTGTAAGCACGACAAAGCAGCTTGTCACCGTAAGCATGACAAAGCAGCTTGTCACCATAAGCACGACAAAGCACTATATTAGTTTAAGCACGACAAAGCAGCTTGTCATTACGGATATATTCCCAAGCTCGACGGTGAAAATTTTCTAAGCACGACGTTTTTATTTTTAAGCTTGATGTTTTTCTCGAAAAATATTATCTGACCTAAATCATCATTTACACTATAAAATCACAAAACACCTGGTTCAAAATATCATTTCGATCTTTATTAAGCACATATGTTACAAAATTCGAATCTCATTAGGGCTTAAGGTTTTAAACTTCTCGATACCTAGTTTTAGGTTATACTTTCTAATTCTAAACGTATACGATCGTGTTTTCGAATCGTATTAGGTTTTCAACGATTACCTGAACAGTCATTTATTAGGTATTTCTAGAGTTTTCATTTTTAACCCAGTTAAGACAATATTTATAATTTTTATAATATTTCGGGGTATTACATTCACCCTAACTTATAAGAATTTCGTCCTCGAAATTATTTCTAATCATATTTATAAGTTTTATAATCATTCGGGATATTATAAGTGATCTTCTCCAGAATATGACTGATCAATATCAGGTCTCATACACTTCATTGCATATATGATAGTTACTCATGCGATCTCTCTATTCAGGTGTCTTTGGGGACAATTGTTAGAGAGATACACTCCATGGCTCATCAACATGAGACATCTTTTAGAGTTTGTCATGCTAAACCCCTTTAGCATCGAATGAATGTACGTTCCTAGGGATAAACCGAGTATCCTTTTAGATCTATCTCTATAGATCTTTATCCCCAAAATCTAAGATGTTTCTCCCAAGTCCTTCATGGAAAAATGATTAGACAACTATTTCTTTACTGATTATAGCATTGGTATGTCATTCCCTATAGTATATCAATATATATTACTAGGAATGACATTGCACTCCCACTGACCTTCTTGTACGCACATGGTTCATCCTCGCTTTTAATAAAATCAAACTCCTTTGATTGTCTTATCCAAACAGATGTTCCATCTTCGAGAAGCTTGCTTCAATCCATAAATAGATCTTTATAGCTTGCATACTTGATTTGTTTTATTTCTTGGACAAATCCATCTGGCTATATCAAACATACATTCTCCTCAAGTCTCTATTGAGGAAGGGCGTCACCACGTCCATTTGCTAGATTTTGTAATAATAAGCTGCAATTGCAAGTAAAATCTGAATGGACTTGAGCATTGCTATCGGTGAGAATGTTTCATGATGGACAACTCCTTGCCATTATTTGAAATATTTTTGTCACCAGTCTGGACTTATAGGTCTCCACCTTACCATCTTCTCCAGTTTTTCTCTGAAAGACCCATATACACCCTTTAGGCTTTATGCCTTTCTGGAAGGTTAACCAAAGTCCATACTTGGTTTTCATACATGGAGTCCATTTCGAATTTCATGGTCATCTGCCTTTTCTTTGAGTATTTACTACTCGTAGTCTCATCGTATATAACTGGATCATCATTCTCTATGATGTGTACCTTATCATCATCCTATATAATGAATCTATACCTCCCAGGTATCTTCGGTACTCTTCCAGATTTACGATTCGGTTGTGGTATAATAGGTCTATCTATAGGTTCCTCTATTTGACTTATAATACTTTGTGGTTCTTGAACTTTTTAAGATTTATATTCCTCCCACTAGCCCCTTCAAGGATAAACTTATTTTTCCAAGAAGGCAACGTGTTTCGCAATAAACACCTTTTGCTCAGTAGGATTATATAAATAATACCCTAAACTTTCTGTAGAATATCCCACAAATCTACACTAGTCAGAACTTGTCCCAAACTTATCCTTTTGAAAACTTTTTCACATAAGCTAGATAACCCCTAATCTTAATATGCTTAAGACTAGGTTTTCTCCCTATCCATAACTCATATGAAGTCTTGGGGACGGATTTTGAGGATACCTCATTTAGTAGATTTACAACCGTTTCTAAGGCATAACCCCAGAAGGATACTGGAATGTCGGTAAAAATCATCATGGACTGTACCATGTCCAACAAGGTACATTTTCTCCTTTCAGATACACCAATCAATTATTGCGTATCAGGATGCGTCCATTGTGAGAAAATGCTATTATCTTTGAGATGATCTTGAAACTCTTTGTTTAAGTATTCCCTTCCTGATTCGATCGAAGAATCCTAATACTTTGCTAGTTTGTTTCACTTCTAAATTCTTTGAACCTTTCAAATGATTCAAACTTGTATTTCATCAAATACACATATTCAACTTTTGAAGTAATTATCTCTTTTCTTTTATTAGTTTGTTCAAGTTACAAAATATTTTTATGTAAGTCAAGTATATAAAGTCCATCAAGTAATCTTCTGGTTTCAAACAAAACATTATCATTATAAATAGAACAACCATTGTTCTTAAATATAATACCAAAAACTTCCTTGTCTAACAACGAAAATAGAAATAATGTTTCTATTGAGTAAACTATAAGTTCCTAATGCTAATACAGCAACATTTGCTCCATTCCCCACACACAAGATTTCTTCCTCGTTGTTTAGCTTTCTACTTCTGCATAGTCCATGCAAAGAATTGCATATGTGAGAACTACAACTGGTATCCAATACCCAAGTAGAACCTTGACTTACAGAAAGATTTATTTCAATCATGAACAAACCTGTATCTGTAACCAAAGCTTCTGTAACGCCCCGAAAATCCCCGTACTCGCTACAGGCGACCTCGTACGTTAATGTACAACCTTACCTTATTATTCACAATATTTTATAATAATATGTTGTTAAAAACTCAATAAATTTAAAACTTTTATAATGTTCCTTATAACTTTGCCTCAGAATCGAAATATTTACAATTCCTTAATACAACTTAAGATCATATACCAAATGATCTGATTTAATACATTATCGGTGAGTAAAAATAAAACTCACACCACAACAATAAGTCTTTCTATTTTAGACAATAACTTCTTTACTCAAGCGAGTCTGCTAAAGATAAATGTCATCTAGCATAAGTACAAACAATACCATACTACAAATTTTCTAACTTATAACATCTCAAACAGATATAACATAACAGAGTTACAATACAAAGATTTATTTATTCTAGCTATAGAGTTTTTGTTGTTAAACTCCTCTTCAAACCCATCTGTTTCCTTCCTCTTTACCGGGATCTCCGGATACCTCGTATTTCACTGAAAGTGTTTGTTTGAAGCAAGAGTGAGCACGACGGCTCAGCAAGTTCAACAGTTTCACATAACACATAAATCATGCATCATGCAAGCTTAGCAATATATTCATGTATGACATTGTATACATGCTTCTCAATTATTATACATCGCACTTAAAACATGCTTCGTAACTTATATCAAATCATGCTTCACAATTTGTACATATTTTGTGACAACCCAAAAATTTAAGAGAATTATAAATAATCTTGAATGATTAAATAGAGGTTTAAAGAATAAAACCTAGATTAGAAGCAGAGGAATGATTAAAATTTTTAGAAAAACCTATATGGTTTGATATTTGAAAGGATGTAAAGAGAATGTGAACGACAGAAAGGTTGAAGAATAAGATTACTAATGGATAAATTCAGCAAACCAGATTCAAGCCAAATATATGAAAATCAAGATTTAGCTATGTTATGTGAAATTTTATTGCATAAGTAAATATTAGCTATGCAATATGAAATTTTGGAATATAATAAATATATTAGAATATATATGTATTATATGTAAGTGAACGGTAGACACAATTTCTAAAAGGAAATAAGATGAGCAAAATTAAAATAACTTATTATATAAAGTTATTGGTGGCATTAAATATACTTAAGATATAACTGTCATTTTATTGAAGAAATCATATATTATATGATTGAGTGTAAAGTATACATATTTTTAATGTAGTGAATATATTATTATATTTACTACAGTTAAATTGTTGAAAACAATTTATAGAAGGGAAAAGAAAATAATTAGTTTTAAGTATGCTAGAATTATTGTATACTTTAAATAAATATTATTAAAATAAATTCTAGCATTGAATTATTTTAATAAAGAGAGAATATTATTTTAATTATAATATCTTATAATTTGAATAAATTTCCATTAATATGGAAAATAAAATGAAATGCATATATGTTGCTTATATGATGTAAATGAATATTATATTGTATTCGATAAGTATTATGGGTAATATATATTGTAGTGATCTGGAAATTTCGGAGATATTAAAATAAAGATTTAATAAATAATTTTTATTGTAATAGTAATTTATTATATTACATGAATGGCTTCGTATGATGTAATATGTATGCTTACGTGATGCGGTAAATATATTAAGTTATATTTACTATTTGTAAATAAATTGATATAAACAATTTATAATGTGAGAGAATAAATTTATTATTTATTTTCTGTACGTAATATGTGCACATGTGTGGTGTGTTGCTTAGGTGTGAGATAATAAATATATATTATATATGCATATATATTTATTACGCGTGAAAATAAAATCGTTGAGAACAATTTGCATAACGAAGGGAAAGAATCGGTTTAGGTATATAATATTTATATATATACTTTACCCAAGAACATTAAAATAACTTCTTAAATGAATTTGTTTTAATAAAGCAAAGATATTTTATTTATTATAATATCTTAAGTAAGTAAATAATTAAATTTACATGAGATATTATGTGTTGCATATTTATTTGGCATTTATAAATAAATATGTAGTGAAAGCTTATTATGTTATGTTGTGTTTTATTTTGGGATTATATAATTTATATATCAAGGATGGGTTATACATTTATATGTTTCCAAGGGGGTAAAACATTTTAATGTGGGTGGATTAGTAACTTGAGAGATTAAAACCTAGTTACTAACTATTGGGTAATTTTAATTATTCAATATAAGCATTATTTGGGTTATTTGGGTAAATAATTTAATTAAGCTACAAGATTAATTCCTATATTGCCCATGCTACTATTCCAAACTTAGTGGTCAAGCATGTAGCAGTCTTCTTCCTTATTCTTCTTTGTTATTGTCGTGGGTTAAAGAGGGAGGAGGAGAGGGAAGCTTCATTTAGTTTACGCTTGGAAGCTAAAATAATTTGGCTTGAAAAATTGGAATTTCTCTTCCTTAATTTCCTTCTCTTAGCCGAATTCCTCTCTCTCCCATATTGCTTAGGATTTTGGAAATTTTCCAAAATGAAGAAGTGATAAACCGTGGGTTCATGGAGCCACAGATAAATTGGGTTCAATCCTTAAGCCAAATTGAAGCTTGCAAAGTCTTTGGATCTTGAATTCATTTATCAAAAGGTATGAAATTACTTTTAATTTTGAGTTCTAAAGAAAATTCATGAAATTATGAAATTCTCAAACTAAACTTAAAATTTTAAAGTTTAGTCAGTTGTAATAGAAATTTAGATGAATTTTCCTTGTAATGAATCAAGTTTTGGTCTATGTATATATAATATGTAGTTAGAATTGATTTTGAAGCCAAAGATCAAAATTTGAGTTAAGTTAGTAAACTAACTAGTTTATAAATTAGTTTGTAATTAGTTAGTTTTGATTGTGGAATTGGTTGTTATGAACTGAATTAGATCCTTGGTGTATAGTTGTTGTTGTGCGAAGTTATAAGGAAGGAAATTATGGATTACCCGCAACCAAATCGCTAAGAACTCAAACGAATATGAAAACGCACGCCTTATGTTCGTTAAATGGCCATAAAGAACAAACACGGATAAAAACATAGAATTTAATGAAGCCGATACTTTAGACGAGTCTTATTATGTTAAATAAGACTTATTTGTAAAGCAAGTTGAGTTGGAACACGTCGAGGCGAGTTTTGACCTCTAAACGCGAAAATTGAAAATTAGTGACCATAAAGAGTAAAAATGATGAAAAACTTGGAATTTTGCGAAGCCAAGACTTTAGACGCGTCTTAATATGTTAAACAAGACTTAGTTGGGTAGCAAAACGAGCCGGAATGAACCACGACGAGTTTTGACGTGTAAACGCGCATTCTAAAAATTGGCCTCTGCAGCCACTTTAGGGGCGTTGTTTAGGCAGCATAATGAACCCGGAATGGAGGGTTATATTTTTTAAAAATAGTTTGATATACCATGTATAACATATCCGAAATTCAGATCAATCCGATAAAAGAGCAAGGCGTGAGAAAATCGCAAAAAGTGCACCAGCAGCATGAGCAGCAGCAGCAGCTGGGCAGCGCACACACGCCGTGTTGCGCTGCTGGGCAGCTGCCTGACATGCTTTTGGCGCGCGGTTTTCAACGGCTTTCGTGATTCCTTTTCACAGTTAGAAATTTTTTAAAAATACTACGCCATGAGGTCTATAATATGCCCAAAATTTTGCTGTTATGTGATTGATGGTTTGAGAATTAAAAATAGGCAAAAAGGCATGTCAGAACTAAAATTTGAGCGACGTCGAGCGTCGGCACGCCGGGCTGTTTTGACATTCGTCGTTCCGAATCGCGTTCGGGCGAGATTTTAAGCAAAGTTAAGTTTAATAAAGTTCCAATATGAGAGTTTTGATGTTTTTGATGAATTTATGCCATGAAAATTCATTCCGGGCATAATTACTACAATAAAAATATCTTAAAAATATGAAAATTTATTTTTAAGCAAACGGAAGCCGGCGAGGGTATGTAAAATGGTTTTATAGCGAAATGAAAAGCATGAAACAGTTAAAAAGTGTAATAATCATAAAAGTAGCGAAATGGAGGTTTTCGGGGTTCAAAATGAAGGTTTTGAGCCGAGATTTATATAGCGATGCATATATATACTTAATATATATACAAAGCAAAAATGTGATTTATTCGCTAAATGAAGCACGAAGCTAATGTGTTGGCGGGATAAAATATTTATTTATGAGGCAATGGTCCGAGTTGACACATGGACAGATAAAAAGATATAAAAATTATTTAAATTAAAAAAATAATATAAAAGCCATGTATTAGCTGTTTAAACTCCGAATTTACGAGTAAAGTTAAAAGATATTTCTGAAATAGAATATAAATGGTTTAAGCTTCAAGATGTAAAATAATTACATCTTAAAATATGTGTGACCCTTATTATTTATATTAAGGATTAAAATGAATAAGTTTCTAAAGAAACCAAGATTGGTTTTGAATAAAGTATAAATAATATTAGTTTTTATTAACTAATATTTATTGATAAAGAATATACATGCATGTTTTGCAACATATTAAATTAGCTAATATGTATGTGCATGTAAATACAATTGTGTAGGATTTGTGGAGAGAAGTTAAGTTAAATTATAGCGGTAATCTCCAATCAAGGCAAGTTCCTTAACTCAAACTCGAGTTATTATCTTTCAAGCATGTTAGTGGATAATTATTGTTGATTATTCCACATCTATGATTATTGATTCGCACTTAGTGCATGTTGCATATGTTCATCAGGTATGAAAGGCTGATCACCTTCATTACCTTAAGGTTCAGTTAAATTGGTTCATGGTCATTATTGACACCCTGTATTATTGAATTCAGTCATTCAATCATTGAAATTTTGATTCATGCTCTTTCACAATTATTATATTGTTAAAAAAAAAATTTAAAGCTATATTCTTTTCTTCAATCATGATATATCTTCTTTGTATTTAAACTTGCTGAGCAAAGTAGTTGCTCACTCTTGCTATATCATGATAAAACATTTCAGATTAAGACGAATGTTCGAGGAAGGATAGAGGCAAATGCAAAGGACCAGATTAGGTTGACATGCACGTTAACTATTAAGTTATTTGGATGTAAGTTACTTATGTAAACCTTATGTACGTTATTAAAGGAATGTATCAAGATAAAGGTTGTACACCTTGGGAAATATTGTAGAATACTCTGAAATAAATAATATATGTTTATATTTTCCGCATTAGTTAAAGAATATGAATGTAGATGATGTACCGTGACGTATCAGAGATGTAGGTTATAAACCTTAGGTAGGGGTACCTTAGGCTATAACCGCAGGGATGAGGATAAGGAATAAACTCAAATAGAGTTTAAGTGCTAAGAGATGAATTTTGGAAATTCATTATTAAGTAAAGAAAAAGATAAATAAGATTCAAAGAAGAATCTTGAAAAGTTATAAAGATAAGAATCTGTAGTTACCTGACTCTGGTAATAAAATAAAAAAGTGATAATAAATAGACAAAGTCTATAAGATGGAAAGCGTAAATAAAATCATAATATATGATTAAAGTGAAAGATAAGAAGATCGTAAAACAAAACGATCCTAAGATAGAAAAGAATCGTAATATAACATGTTTATAAGAAAAGATCACAATGTGATCTGATTAAGACATGGAATGATAGATGATCAATCGACTGATTGAAAATTTTATAGCAAAATTGTTGTGTAAAAGTTGTACTATGAAATTGTACTATGTAAACTCATGAAAGAGTAATTAATGTTGAGATACGGATTAAAGGAAATTCGTATCGAGTAAAGGGAAAGTTAGAATTATGTGGGATTTCAATGGAGGACTCATGTTAGTGGCTGAGTTGTACAATTCCTTATATGGGCGGGGAATTTGTGCTTGGTTTGACAACCGCATAGCTTCCTATATTGACAATTCATTGCAATGTTGGTATCACGCTATCACTATACGTATGACGAGAAGGTGATTCTTTTCTCATATTTATAATTGATAGTTAGAGAATATTAAGATTAGGTGCGAGTTCTTTAAACTCATACTTATGGTAAGTTCGTGACTCATAATCGTCTGGTGGAACCCCTCAGCGAATGGACGATGTTGGTCTGACTAGGATAAGTTCCTAAACCCATATGATTATGGTAAGTTCCTGAACTCATAACGTGTGGTATGTTTGATGAACTATATTAGGGAATAGAAAAGTTGTGCATGAAGAATTGAGGATTTTTAGTATAGTAAACTTTAAGGATGATAGAAATAGATAGGATTATTAAGCAATGGATCATTGGAGAAATTGAAGTTGGTGGTGGAGGCATAGGTATTTTAAATCTTCTAGCTATGCTAGATTTCGAAATTTTTTGACATCAAACTAAACTCGCACTAGTGTGCCTTTAAAAAAATGATTTTTTGTTATCCTCCACACATAGTGACGAGTGTGTAGAAGTGGGCTTCGAACCATTAACACATCGTTACTTGTTGCGGCATGATAACACCAAAAATAATTTTTCAATGGTTTTAAACTGTTTAAAGAAGCGTCTACGCTATTTGTTTCGGCTAGACAAAAAATGATTTAAAATATCAAAATGTATTTTTAAATAGTCATCAATGCATCATGGAACCTGGTGTAGAATGACAGATGATGGAGTCATCAATGCAGATTAACATAGTGTTGGATGTGATCTAAGGATCGTCAGCCCACTATGGTATGATGTAGTATGACAAAGTCACAAAATGACGGAATCCTCAAACGGGCTGTATATACAGTACGGTATCAGGACATCATAAAATGATTTTCAGAATTTTGAACCAGTTAAAGAAAAAGCAATGCCAAATAAAGTGGCTACACAAATATTTGGATTGATGTTCGAATTATTGGTATACGTATAAGCTATTTGATTCAGCTAGACAAATGTTTATAAAAAAAAAAAAAATTCAAGCGTTCCTTGAGAAGTTATGCCAAACCAAATTGTTTTGGTGCGGAATCTTGTGTTAAGTCTGAGGTGAACAACCCTAAAAAGGGGGATTTCTCGGATTGGTTAACGTGGTTCAACCTATAAAAGTCGTTGTGCACAGCGCAATAGTATGACAGGCTGATCACCTGGCGTACAAATTTTGTCCGCGGAAACTGGTAGAAATACTTGAGAACTCAGGACAAGTTCATGGTCTTTATGACCCCTCAGACCGATATTAAAAGTTTTCTTGAATTAACTTTTCACATTATTTATACTGCTTCACAGTTATTGAACAATTGTGAAGACTCCTGAATGATTGGAAAATGTAAACTCCTAGAGAGTAGCTATTGTAGAATGTGATGATGGAAAAGATCCTCATAGAAGGAGATAGCATGTACTCATTAAATTGAGAATGCAATCAGATATGACTAGATAAAGGTTAAATTAAAAACCTTGTTGTGATGAACATATTTTTAGTGTAATAGTGATTCCGGGGACGGAATCCTTATAAGTGGGGAAGAATGTGACAACCCAAAAATTTAAGAGAATTATAAATAATCTTGAATGATTAAATAGAGGTTTAAAGAATAAAACCTAGATTAGAAGCAGAGGAATGATTAAAAATTTTAGAAAAACCTATATGGTTTGATATTTGAAAGGATGTAAAGAGAATGTGAACGACAGAAAGGTTGAAGAATAAGATTACTAATGGATAAATTCAGCAAACCATATTCAAGCCAAATATATGAAAATCAAGATTTAGCTATGTTATGTGAAATTTTATTGCATAAGTAAATATTAGCTATGCAATATGAAATTTTGGAATATAATAAATATATTAGAATATATATGTATTATATGTAAGTGAACGGTAGACACAATTTCTAAAAGGAAATAAGATGAGCAAAATTAAAATAACTTATTATATAAAGTTATTGGTGGCATTAAATATACTTAAGATATAATTGTCATTTTATTGAAGAAATCATATATTATATGATTGAGTGTAAAATATGCATATTTTTAATGTAGTGAATATATTATTATATTTACTACAGTTAAATTGTTGAAAACAATTTATAGAAGGGAAAAGAAAATAATTAGTTTTAAGTATGCTAGAATTATTGTATACTTTAAATAAATGTTATTAAAATAAATTCTAGCATTGAATTATTTTAATAAAGAGAGAATATTATTTTAATTATAATATCTTATAATTTGAATAAATTTCCATTAATATGGAAAATAAAATGAAATGCATATATGTTCCTTATATGATGTAAATGAATATTATATTGTATTCGATAAGTATTATGGGTAATATATATTGTAGTGATCTGGAAATTTCGGAGATATTAAAATAAAGATTTAATAAATAATTTTTATTGTAATAGTAATTTATTATATTACATGAATGGCTTCGTATGATGTAATATGTGTGCTTACGTGATGCGGTAAATATATTAAGTTATATTTACTATTTGTAAATAAATTGATATAAACAATTTATAATGTGAGAGAATAAATTTATTATTTATTTTCTGTACGTAATATGTGCACATGTGTGGTGTGTTGCTTAGCTGTGAGATAATAAATATATATTATATATGCATATATATTTATTACGCGTGGAAATAAAATCGTTGAGAACAATTTGCATAACGCAGGGAAAGAATCGGTTTAAGTATATAATATTTATATATATACTTTACCCAAGAACATTAAAATAACTTCTTAAATGAATTTGTTTTAAGAAAGCAAAGATATTATATTTATTATAATATCTTAAGTAAGTAAATAATTAAATTTACATGAGATATTATGTGTTGCATATTTATTTGGCATTTATAAATAAATATGTAGTGAAAGCTTATTATGTTATGTTGTGTTTTATTTTGGGATTATATAATTTATATATCAAGGATGGGTTATACATTTTATATGTTTCCAAGGGGGTAAAACATTTTAATGTGGGTGGATTAGTAACTTGAGAGATTAAAACCTAGTTACTAACTATTGGGTAATTTTAATTATTCAATATAAGCATTATTTGGGTTATTGGGTAAATAATTTAATTAAGCTACAAGATTAATTCCTATATTGCCCATGCTACTATTCCAAACTTAGTGGTCAAGCATGTAGCAGTCTTCTTCCTTATTCTTCTTTGTTATTGTTGTGGGTTAAAGAGGGAGGAGAAGAGGGAAGCTTCATTTAGTTTACGCTTGGAAGCTAAAATAATTTGGCTTGAAAAATTGGAATTTCTCTTCCTTAATTTCCTTCTCTTAGCCGAATTCCTCTCTCTCCCATATTGCTTAGGATTTTGGAAATTTTCCAAAATGAAGAAGTGATAAACCGTGGGTTCATGGAGCCATAGATAAATTGGGTTCAAGCCTTAAGCCAAATTGAAGCTTGCAAAGTCTTTGGATCTTGAATTCATTTATCAAAAGGTATGAAATTACTTTTAATTTTGAGTTCTAAAGAAAATTCATGAAATTATGAAATTCTCAAACTAAACTTAAAATTTTAAAGTTTAGTCAGTTGTAATAGAAATTTAGATGAATTTTCCTTGTAATGAATCAAGTTTTGGTCTATGTATATATAATATGTAGTTAGAATTGATTTTGAAGCCAAAGATCAAAATTTGAGTTAAGTTAGTAAACTAACTAGTTTATAAATTAGTTTGTAATTAGTTAGTTTTGATTGTGGAATTGGTTGTTATGAACTGAATTAGATCCTTGGTGTATAGTTGTTGTTGTGCGAAGTTATAAGGAAGGAAATTATGAATTACCCGCAAACAAATCGCTAAGAACTCAAACGAATATGAAAACGCACCCCTTATGTTCGTTAAATGGCCATAAAGAACAAACACGGATAAAAACTTAGAATTTAATGAAGCCGATACTTTAGACGAGTCTTATTATGTTAAATAAGACTTATTTGTAAAGCAAGTTGAGTTGGAACACGTCGAGGCGAGTTTTGACCTCTAAACGCGAAAATTGAAAATTAGTGACCATAAAGAGTAAAAATGATAAAAAAAAACTTGGAATTTTGCGAAGCCAAGACTTTAGACGCGTCTTAATATGTTAAACAAGACTTAGTTGGGTAGCAAAACGAGCCGGAACGAACCACGACGAGTTTTGACGTGTAAACGCGCATTCTAAAAATTGGCCTCTGCAGCCACTTTAGGGGCGTTGTTTAGGCAGCATAATGAACCCGGAATGGAGGGGTTATATTTTTTAAAAATAGTTTGATATACCATGTATAACATATCCGAAATTCAGATCAATCCGATAAAAGAGCAAGGCGTGAGAAAATCGCAAAAAGTGCACCAGCAGCATGAGCAGCAGCAGCAACTGGGCAGCGCACGCACGCCGTACTGCGCTGCTGGGCAACTGCCTGACATGCTTTTGGCGCGCGGTTTTGAACGGCTTTCATGATTCCTTTTCACAGTTAGAAATTTTTTAAAAATACTACGCCATGAGGTCTATAATATGCCCAAAATTTTGTTGTTATGTGATTGATGGTTTGAGAATTAAAAATAGGCAAAAAGGCATGTCAGAACTAAAATTTGAGCGACGCCGAGCGTCGGCACGCCGGGCTGTTTTGACATTCGTCGTTCCGAATCGCGTTCGGGCGAGATTTTAAGCAAAGTTAAGTTTAATAAAGTTCCAATATGAGAGTTTTGATGTTTTTGATGAATTTATGCCATGAAAATTCATTCCGGGCATAATTACTACAATAAAAATATCTTAAAAATATGAAAATTTATTTTTAAGCAAACGGAAGCCGGCGAGGGTATGTAAAATGGTTTTATAGCGAAATGAAAAGCATGAAACAGTTAAAAAGTGTAATAATCATAAAAGTAGCGAAATGGAGGTTTTCGGGGTTCAAAATGAAGGTTTTGAGCCGAGATTTATATAGCGATGCATATATATACTTAATATATATACAAAGCAAAAATGTGATTTATTCGCTAAATGAAGCACGAAGCTAATGTGTTGGCGGGATAAAATATTTATTTATGAGGCAATGGTCCGAGTTGACACATGGACAGATAAAAAGATATAAAAATTATTTATATTAAAGAAATAATATAAAAGCCATGTATTAGCTGTTTAAACTCCGAATTTACGAGTAAAGTTAAAAGATATTTCTGAAATAGAATATAAATGGTTTAAGCTTCAAGATGTAAAATAATTACATCTTAAAATATGTGTGACCCTTATTATTTATATTAAGGATTAAAATGAATAAGTTTCTAAAGAAACCAAGATTGGTTTTGAATAAAGTATAAATAATATTAGTTTTTATTAACTAATATTTATTGATAAAGAATATACATGCATGTTTTGCAACATATTAAATTAGCTAATATGTATGTGCATGTAAATACAATTGTGTAGGATTTGTGGAGAGAAGTTAAGTTAAATTATAGCGGTAATCTCCAATCAAGGCAAGTTCCTTAACTCAAACTCGAGTTATTATCTTTCAAGCACGTTAGTGGATAATTATTGTTGATTATTTCACATCTATGATTATTGATTCGCACTTAGTGCATGTTGCATATGTTCATCAGGTATGAAAGGCTGATCACCTTCATTACCTTAAGGTTCAGTTAAATTGGTTCATGGTCATTATTGACACCTTGTAATATTGAATTCAGTCATTCAATCATTGAAATTTTGATTCATGCTCTTTCACAATTATTATATTTTTAAAAAAAAAATTTAAAGCTATATTCTTTTCTTCAATCATGATATATCTTCTTTGTATTTAAACTTGCTGAGCAAAGTAGTTGCTCACTCTTGCTATATCATGATAAAACATTTCAGATTAAGACGAATGTTCGAGGAAGGATAGAGGCAAATGCAAAGGACCAGATTAGGTTGACATGCACGTTAACTATTAAGTTATTTGGATGTAAGTTACTTATGTAAACCTTATGTACGTTATTAAAGGAATGTACCAAGATAAAGGTTGTACACCTTGGGAAATATTGTAGAATACTCTGAAATAAATAATATATGTTTATATTTTCCGCATTAGTTAAAGAATATGAATGTAGATGATGTACCGTGACGTACCAGATCCGAGGTTCAAGGGACCCGAATTTGGGGGCGTCACATATTTCACATGTAATCATGCTTCATGCTTTTCACATACTTCACAAATAATCACACCCATTGATTACACATAACATCAATAACATCAATATAGATTCATATCAACAAATTAATATCACATTGTAACATAACAATGCATATAGCAACAAGTTCTGAAAAACTTGTCTGATACGTTTATCCAGCATATGCTAACATTATTATGTTCCTCGAACAACCTACAATCGTAATATAGTTCACATTAGTCACAATACGTATTACAAGTCTTAATTATGACTTTAACTTTCAATTTTCTCAACTTTTACGATAGCTTAGCTAATTCATATCTCACTCATACCAACTCGGAATTGGTTCATCTTTGGATAATGAACTACCTATAACATGGTCTAACTACCCCTATAGGTGTTATAAACAACAAAATTCTCGAACTCAAAAAGTCCGATTTAAGAGGTCAAACCCGTGGGTTCCCGCAGTGTGTCGACTGCTGGACCCCGACTCGGTTAAACGGCCATAACTTCTTCGTTTCTTAATATTTTTGGGTGATTCTTGAGTCCATTCTCATCAGAATTTCCCCCTCTACAACTTTCCTTTAGATTTCAAATCAAGATTCCAATCGGAAGTTGACTCAAAATCGCTCTTAAGGATAGAATACCAACTAAACTTCATTTTCCTTCACTTGAAAGACAATCATTGACATCTTATGTATTATTTAGCTAGTTCATCATGTTATATGACTTACTAACATAGTAATACATAAACCAACATAAAGTCTAACACTTTTAAAACATGTTTTCAAGATCAAACAATGATCGATTTAAAACCGACACGTAGGGTTTTTACAAAACGATAACTTTTAAGTTTAAAACTTATTATGAACACAACATAGCTCCTTTTTCATTTATTTGAAAGAGGTTATTATCACCACTTGTAGATCTATAAAATAAACTTATGGATCTTTAAAAATACTCATAAAAATATAAGGTTTTCTTTTGAAAATCACAACCAACAAAGTTAGGGCTTAACTTTAAACAACCATATCTAGGTCTCTTAAACATATGTAATATTCCGAACCCTAATAAGATTTGTATATATAAATTATGTGTTTATTAAATGAAATTTTCTTGTTCCGACTTTGTGTTATGTGATTGTATATTTTATTAAAGAATTAGGTCAAATGCTTAGTCGTGCTTACACGGACAAAATGATTTGTCGTGCTTCCGACGATTTCACCGAGAAGCGTATCGGCAAATTATTTTGGTAAGCTGCTGTGTCGTGCTTGGAAATAACAAAGTGATTTGTCGTGCTTCGGAGTTAATATAATATTATATTAACTGATAAAAATCTAAAATAAGTTAAATAGGGTTTAAAATGATAAACTGAATTAGAAACCCTAATTAGAAAACCCTAATTGGTAAAAGTTGTCCGAATTAGTAAATCAAAACCCTAATTACTACACAAGAATTCTAATTGATATAATTAGATTCTAAGTAATAAATCATAACATTAATTAGGAATCATTTAACTTAGATTAAAACCCTAATTAAAAGATTTAAACCCTAATTCACGAATTAGGAAACCCTAATTCACGAATTAGAAAACCCTAAACCCTAATTATGAAACCCTAATTCTAATTAGGTTATCTAAACTTTAAATTATGGAATATTAAATCTTAATTATGATATATAAGCTTAATTAAGGTATTACTAAATATAATTAAACATCCTAAACATGATTAGCAAAAATCTAAGTTTAATTAGTAAGAATTAAATCAAAAATAAAAGCTTTAACCAATAGAAATTAAGCTGGGAGTGTGCAAGCTTGTGCTCAACACACTCCGGCACAAGTAGGACAATAAGATCAGATTTCTAGTAGCACAAGTAACAAGGCTAGGATATTTGTGGAGGCAAAATGTGGAAAAATAACCTAAAAACCCTAAAATGGAAGTTGTATAAATAGAACCCTAATCTGATCTTGTAAGCTACAAAATTTTGAAGCTTAAACACTTACTAATCTAACCACAAGCCTCTGCAAGCAAAAGATCAGAATTAGAAGTCAGAAATCAAAAATTGAAGAAAAAGGTGCAAAACCCTAATTTTTATGCTAGATCTTCAAGCCTGAAATAATTTTATGTTTTAGATGTTTAGGATTATGTGTAAACATGTTATTTGATGATCTGGGTTGGTTAAACAAGTATCCATAACATTTAAATGGTCGAATTTGATAAAAAAAAAACTCAAACTGTTCTTGGCAGTCAAGAACAGTCTGACAGCGTACTTTGTCAGGCGATTTGATCGGCTTAAAGTGTTTGTTAGATCTGTTTTAAAGCATGAATTGATAGTATGCCATGTTTGAAAGTAGTATGCACACAAGCTAATCATATTTGATATGATGTAGCATATACTTTGTAATCTTATTCATTTATTAATAAAAGAATTAATTTTCTTAAAAGACATTTTATATTATCTGTATAGTGCTGTTTTATTAAATGTGATAAACCCATAGTTTTGAGCAATGCTTTTAGAATCATGATGGTGATCATGCTAATGAGATCTAAATTCTAGATAGCTCACAAACTAAAATTGTTCCTAATCGTTGGATTACTAAAAAGGGGATTAGTGAATCCGAATAGATTAGTACATACGTTGTTTGCTTTTAAGAAGAGGATGATTGATCTAATAATCATTTGTGTGGAGACACTAAAGCAAGTATGTAGGTGCTTATTGGAGAATAAGTTCACTGAACGTGGCTCGCTAAGGAATACCTAATGGAGTTTTACTCGCCTGTCAATAGAAATTCCTCTAGTGATAGTAGTACAAGTGATCCTTGGACTTGAGATCATCATAGTATCTTGTGTATGATGAGTTATACTTTGACATGTCCCTTAAGACCTTTAGGGTATATCAAAGGGTATGATTGGGTATAATAAGTTGTACATGGAGATAGGTGAATGATCAATAAAGAATCTACCTCATCTAGTAAAAGATGTGAATGTCATATGTGATTCGATAAATGACAACTCAGTAGTCCTTGGCCAAGGCGGAATGAAATTAGAAAGGAGTTTCTAATTTGCATTATTTTGAGTTGTGCATTTGGGAATCGAAATACATAAAATTAAATAAAATAAGACTTGACAGTAAATCCATGTCTTATATTTAATTGGGACATTGTATGGTAGAAGGATTGAATTGTACGGTAACTATTCACTGAAAGGTTCTTTTGTGATTAATGTTGAAATCTATATTATCTGAAAAGTTGTTGATCGCTAAGGGGGCTTACCCTTATTGTAGAATAAATATTATTTATTTAAATAAATAAAATAGTTTAATTTATTTATTTAAATAAAATTAGAATTGTTCTAATTGATTTATTTACAACCGGTTTAATATGGATAACCTAAAGGGTCACACCACAAAAGAAAAATATTTATTTAAGAAGTAAATGACATAATTGTAATAATAAGTTAAGTGTATTTAATTTATCTATGGAGATAGAATAAATTAAATAACTTAATATTTATTATTTAATAGTTTAGAAATATTAAATATAAATTAATAAGAGGAGTCTTATTATTATTATTACTATTACTATTATTTAATTCCTAATAGGGATTGGGAATTAATTAATAGAAGTACTCTCCCATGAATTCCTAATTAGATTAGGAGCATAATTAATTAAAGGAGTTTAATTATAATAAAAACCCTAATCCTAAATAGTTTAGGAAAGGGTTATTCCTACATCTATAAATAAGAGGAGTCTTATCATAGATTAGGGTTACACGCTCTTGCATTAGATTGTGGAGAGTACTTGCAATTTTTATAGAGATAGAAACTAGGGTTTTGCATATACCCAACTTCTTGAATACATATTCTTCCTTGGTGGATCACCTCTAGAGGCCAAACACTTGGGTGGCTAACGTTGATCAAAGGAAGGAATCTCATCGGTAGAATTCGAGGAGAACACGAAGGACTAGGAGTTGAACTTGTACCCGAGGAAGCTTTGATCTACGAGGGTATAATTCTTATTCTCTTTCTCTTTCGTTTAATTGATAATTGAACACAAGGATAGATCATGGTGATGGTTTGTATGAAATTTTAAAATCCGTTTTATCACGCTTTCGCCCTATTTATGTAATTTGATTGCATGCTTGCGTTATATACAAACCTAACAGTGGTATCAGAGCCTAATCCTTGTGTTAATTATTGATTTTGATAATTCCATGTATGAATTGATATGTGATACGATCGGATTTTTGGGCTGAAAATTTTTTTTCTGAATCTGCGTCGCGGTCGCGCCGCTTCCAGTTCATTCTGGAGCGCGACCGCGCCGGTGTGCAAACTTTCAAATTTTTTTGTTTTTCTCAATTAACATAAATAGTTTATTTAATTGATAAAAATTTAAAATAAAGATGTTTATTTTATCTGGAATACGATTTCAGATTGCTAAAATTAAAGGAGTTTAATTTGGATTTGGTTTTTGATTAAAATAAAAGAGTTTATTTTGTTTCAAAACTAAATATTAGCAAAACTTTTTCCCATTAATTGATATCAATGCATATATGGAATAGTTTGATTATTCATGGGATGAATGTTATTTATTGATACATATAGAGATATGTATGATAATAAATAGGGATTGATTATGGACTATTGACCAATGTGTAATTGGATTTATTTTAGTGGATGCTTGAATGTATGAGTTTTTATAAATGGGGTCTGCGTACCTCGTCTTCTCTAATTTTTCTTAATGTAAATTATATCTCCCTCCTATGTACTTTCTCTTGACTGCTGATCAAGGTTTCTATTTGTTGTAAATAGTTTTTGTAATAGGACTAGTTAGAATTAATTTTGAAGAATTAGAGACAAATGAGCAAGGAGCGCATGAAGACCCGTTTGTAATGGAGCACGGGTTTAAATGTAATAGTTATATTTAAAATTTTATTCTTGCACCCTAGGTTTGACCTTTTGGTTCACTTGGTGGCTCTAGTGAACCAAACTAGAATAAAAGTCCATAATCAATCCGGGTAGAATATAGTATTCTATATGTGCATGCTTAATATATATATATATATATATATATATATTATCCAACATGCTCCGCATGTTAAATAATATGACGCGTATTTTATATATATACGTGCATGCGCGCTAAACAAGATGAGACTAATAATAACAAACCCCTCAAAGAAATCATATTAAGTCCTAAGCGTTCAAAGATATTTGGAATATCGAACGTCCCCTTCTAGCATGGTAAAACAATAGAGTATTAAATATTTAATATGAGTTTGTTGTGCACACACAAGGCGAGTATTAAACATTTAAGATGTTGTTTTATCACATTTGATGCTTATAAATAGACTGAACGATGCTGTTTTGTTGTGTCACCACAAGGACAATGTTTTTCTTTCGAATATATGGAAGTGCTAGGATGGACTTAACTTAGATTATTTTAGTTTGGATGTGCACACACTTGACCATTATAATCTAAGAGGCAAAATACAAGGAGTTACATAGTAATGTAATTGACAATAGTTGTCTACCTATTTATTTGTATATAGTTTGTTGTGCACACACAAGGCTATATACATTTGAAATGGGATCCTTAATTTCACTAGCAAATCTTTAATTAGATTTGCCGAACTATATATTGAGGGTAATATAGTTTGATGAAAATAGTGCGAGATACCAATTTAAAATAAAGACCTAATTTATTTTGGTAATTAATTAAATGAATGTATGTTAAAATGTTATCTATTTCACATGCAGAATTTAAAAATGTCAAACTCACTATCACTGCGTAGCATACTTGATGCTAACAAACTGACCGGACCGAATTACACGGACTAGTTAAGGAATCTGAGAATTGTTCTCACTGCTGAAAAGATTTCTTATGTCCTAAATTCGCCAGTCCCTGCAAATGTTGCAGAAATAGCCTATGAGGAAGAGATTGCTACTTTCAGAAAGTGGCAAGATGATGCAATCTTGGCTCAATGCATCATGCTCGCATCCATTAGTAACGAGCTTCAGCGTCATAGTGAAACTATGGATGCTCCTACTATATTGCTGCACCTCAAAGAGTTGTATGGTGAGCAAAGTAGGACTGCTAGATATCAGATATCTAAGGAGCTCTTCCGATCTCGTATGACTGAGGGCACTGCTGTTGAGACTCATGTCCTTAAGATGATCAATCTGATTGAACAACTTGGACAGCTTGGGTTCGTGATGGATGGGGAGTTAAGTCAAGATTTGATCTTGCAGTCACTCTCGGACACCTTCTCACAATTTGTTGTGAATTTTCACATGAATAAGTTGGACGTCAGCTTGCCTGAGTTACTTAACATGCTGAAAACTGCTGAAGGTCACTTCTCATCTAACAAGAACCAAGTCTTATTAGTGGATGATTCTTCCAAGAAAAGGAAGAGGCCCAAGGTATCTTCTGAAGAGAAGAAAAACAAGAAGGCTAAGGGTAAGGCGAAGAGAAAGGATAAAAAGAAACCTGATCCAGATAGCAAAGGAATTTGCTACCATTGCAATAAGTCAGGACACTGGAAGAGGAACTGCAAGGAGTATCTTGCGGACCAAAAGAAGCTTGGAGAAGCTTCAACTTCCGATCTAGGTTTGTTCATGATTGAAATTAATTTTTCTGAAAGTCAAAATTTTACTTGGGTATTGAATACCGGCTGTAGTTCTCATATATGTAATAATATGCAGGGACTAAGCAGAAGTAGAAAGTTGAACAAGGATGAAGTCGCCCTACAAGTGGGAAATGGAGCAAAGGTTGCTGCATTAGCTATAGGAACTTATTGTTTAGCACTGCCTTCGGGCAAGTTCATTAATTTAAATATTTGTTATTATGTTCCGACACTCATTAGAAACATTATTTCAATTTCTGTATTGGATATGGATGGTTTTGATATTATAATAAAGAACAACAGTTGTTCTATTTATAATAAAAATATTTTATATGGTTAGGAACCTACTGAATGGACTTTACATACTTGACTTGCATGAAAATATACTTCAAATTGAACAAACTAAGAAAAGAAAAAGAGATGATGTTAATTATACCTTTATGTGGCATTGTAGACTCGGTCATATCAATGAAACAAGATTATCCAAGTTGCATAAAGATGGACTTTTAGAGCTATCTGATTACGAATCGTATCCAACTTGTGAATCTTGTCTTATGGGTAAAATGACTAAATCTCCTTTTACTGGAAAAGGAGAAAGAGTTACAGAGTTATTAGCGTTGGTACACACAGACGTATGTGGACCTATGACAACGAATACACGAGGAGGGTATTCTTATTTTATTACTTTCACTGATGATCATTCTAGATTTGGATATATATATTTAATGAAATACAAATCTGAATCGTTTGAAAAGTTCAAAGAATTCAGAAGTGAAGTAGAGAAGCAAACTGGTAAGAGTATTAAGATTCTTCGATCGGATCGAGGAGGGGAATACTTGACCAATGAGTTTCTCAATTGTCTCAAAGAAAATGGTATAATCTCATAATGGACTCCACCAGGGACGCCACAGTTGAATGGTGTATCTGAAAGGAGAAATCGAACATTGTTGGATATGGTTCGTTCCATGATAAGTTTTACCGACCTTCCAGTATCCTTCTGGGGTTATGCCCTAGAATCGGCTGCATACCTACTTAACAAGGTACCTACCAAATCCATCCCAAAGACCCCATATGAGATATGGACAGGGAGGAAACCTAGTCTTAAGCATGTTAAGACTTGGGGTTGTCCAGCTTATGTCAAAAGGTTTGAACATGATAAGCTGAAGACTAGATCCGACAAGTGTAGATTTGTGGGATATCCTAAAGAAAGTTTAGGATATTTTTTCTATCATCTTACTGATCAAAAGGTGTTTGTAGCGAAACACGCTGCCTTCTTGGAAAAGGAGTTTATCCTCGAAGGGGTCAGTGGGAGTAAGATATATCTTAAAGAAGAGAACCATAATATACTACGGATCAAAGTCAAGTACCTGACCAAGTAGAAGAACCTACTGTACTATTACCTATTCGTAAATCTGGAAAAGTACCGAAGATACCTGAAATGTATGGATTCATCATAGAGGATGATGATGAGTTACGCATCATAGATGATGATGATCCATTGACTTACGAAGAGGCTATGAGTAGTGAAGACTCAGAGAAATGGCTAGAAGCCATGAAATCCGAGATGGACTCCATGTATGAAAACCAAGTATGGACTTTGGTTTCACCACCTGAGGGCATTAAGCCTATTGGGTGTAAATGGGTCTTTAAGAGAAAGACTGGAGCGGACGGCAAGGTAGAGACCTATAAGGCCCGACTGGTTGCAAAAGGTGTCAAACAAAGACAAGGAGTTGACTATGATGAAACCTTCTCACCAGTAGCTATGCTCAAGTCCATTCGGATTTTGCTTGCAATTGTAGCTTATTATGACTACGAGATCTGGCAAATGGACGTGAAAACGGCCTTCCTCAATGGAGAGCTTGAGGAGAATGTATATATGATACAGCCAGAGGGTTTTGTTTCAACGGTTGGAACAAACCAAGTCTGTAAGCTACAACGATCCATTTATGGATTGAAGTAAGCTTCTCGAAGATGGAACATCCGTTTTGATGAGATAATCAAAAGGTTTGATTTTATCAAAAATGAGGATGAACCTTGTGTGTACAAGAAGGTTAGTGGGAGCGTTGTTTTTGTAACGGACGAATTAATTGCATTGTGATCGAATTAATTGCGTTGTGATTCTGGGGACAGAATCCTTTTAAGGAGGGAAGGATGTAACGAATGCAATTTTTGTGATTAAATAAAAATATTTATTGAGTTATATAAATATTTTTATTAATTTATTTATTGAGTAAAATAAATAATTTATAAGTTTTGGTGAAAGAATTTTTGTTAAATGTTATTTGATTGTGATTTGATGTGTTTATTCTAATTTAATTTAATAATTAAATTAGATGATTAAATGATTTATTTGAATAAAGAATTTATTTGAATAAGATAATTTATTTGGTGTTATTGTTATTGGTTAAATGGAATTATTAATTAAGTTAGTAAGGTTTAATTGAATTTATTTAATAATAAGTTTAATTAAATTAAAAGTGTGACTATTAAAACTATATGTTATAATGAGTTATTAAAATAAATAGGAAGAGTTTTTATTTCCATCAAACCAAACAAGGCCTTATGACCTTTGGTTGGAAATAATGAGTTATTTCAATTTTGTTTTGCCAAACAAGCCTTATGGCTTTTGAATTATGTAATTGATGATTTTAAAATTAAAATACGTGATTATGTTTCATCAGTTTTTATTTGTAGGCTTTATCAGTTTATTTGTTAAACTTAGAAAAGAAAGAAGAAAGAACAGAGCTTTGAGAGTTTAGAGAAAATTGAGAGTTTGAGAGTTTGAGAATTGAGAGAGAGAAGGAAAAGAATTGCTAAGCTAAGGAATCATACATAGCTCGAAGGTATAATTCTTGTTAGCTTTGTTCTTCACTATATTCTTATTATTTTACTTCTCTGTATATGATTTCTATTTCACTGTATATGAATTTATATGCTAAATACATGAATTACTTGGTTATAATTGTTAGTAAGCATGTATTAGAGATTATGTGATGATTATAAACTAGTTTGAAAGAGTTAATTCATGAAAGCATGTTTTAGAATGAAGTTTTTGTTTTTACAGAGTCTTATTTCATGTATGGCATATATATATGAAAATTGATGTTCAATTAGATTATTAATCGGTAAATTGACTTTTGATTGTGTTAATATGATGAAAAACGAAAAGAATGTAATTAGAATGGATTAAAATGATTGAAAGATGAGTTTACAGTGGTTGATTTTATTAAAATAGCTAAAACATGAATATTTGGTTTAAACAGAGAATTTTTGCTTTAATTTGGTTGATTATGTGTATTATATTGGTTAGAATGTTTAGAAACATGATGGGTAATTGTTTTATATCATATTTGATATCTGGGTATGTTTAAACTATGTGTTGGATGGTAGAATTCGGAAAATTTGGCCAAATTTGGCCTAAGTTTTCATTGGTTCGCGAACTATAGGAGGTGACTGTCGAGTCTCTCGCCCCGGCGAGAAAATTGTAAGGGAAATCCTCGCCCCGGCGAGATTTTTGTTAAGTAAATTCCCGCCCCGGCGAGGTCTCGCCCCGGCGAGAGTTTTGTTTAGTAATTTCTCGCCCCGGCGAGGGAACAGAACTGAAATATTTTTATTTTTTTTATTTTATTATGATGTCGTGTACATGTTTAAAGCTTAGATTGTTTTATTTAGTAATAAATAAGATACTACAATGAGTGGTAAGCGAATATTTAATGAATATCAAATGACATTTGATATATTAAATGAAATGGGATAAGAACAAACCCTAAAATGTATATGAATTTGTAACTAATTATTGTTATCGTTTTGTAATCAAAATGTATAGGGTGATTAAGGGACGTGCATTATTTAAATTTGTAATCTACTCACGAGGCAAGTTCCTTATCTCAAATTATTACTTTTACGTTGAGCAAGTTTTTCACCCTTAATCTTATTATTTCGTTTAAAGTAAGTTTAATTTCATTGAGCCAACTTATTAACCTTAGCTTATTGTTATTCAAGCAAGGTTGTTATCATGTCAAGTATCTATGTATTATTCAAGTCATTTGTTATACGAGCATTGATCATTATTCAGACTTTGATTATAAATTCTATTGTACAACTTCATTGATAAATCAAATGCTTTAGTGACTAGCAAACCCTTATTGATTCAGCTAGTCCTTAGTTGATGAGCGTTCTAAAGACTTAGAATATTTTAAAATCTTTCCAAACCAAGTTCCTTTTGGTACGGATTCTGATGCTAAACTGAGATGAACAACCCTAATATAGGGGATTAATTACGCGACAGCGTTAAAATGTTTGTGCACAATACATTGTACAAAAGGCTGATCCCCCTGAGTATGAGATGGATGGTCCATAGTCTATAAGATTGTTAAAGGTTACGGTAGAAATACTTGATAACCTAGGACATAGTTCGAGGTCTTGTGACCCTCAGATACACTTTTAATCCTGAATCTATATTCAGTTCTTGAGTTAAGCTTTCTATTGAGCTTTTAGATCTTGACTAGTTATTGATTGAATTCAGAGAAACTATTATACCTCAGTTGAAATCTACTTCATTGGTTATTCAATTGTTATTGTTATCACACTAGTGGGCAATTGTTTGCTCACTCTTGCACTAAAACATTGCAACTAAGACAGAGAAATCGGACGAGCCGTCCACGAGCAAAGGCAAGGGCAAGATGCCAAAGTAGCAAGAGACTTATTACCTATTTGATGTTTTATTGTAATAAGACTTATTTAATTTTATGTTTTTATTCCGCATTGATGTAATAGAGGTTAGATAACCTGGGACTTGTTTCATTTAGAGATTGGTGATGTAACCCCATTTGAGGGAAGATATTTCTTTAAGTTTATTTAATTAATCTTATTATGGGTAGATAGTTGTGAATGATTGAAATAGTGAACACCAAATCAGTGGGAATTAAGTACCCGGATTTGGGGGTGTCACAGTTTCATTCCTTGTATTATATGTTGATGATATATTACTGATAGGGAATGATGTTCCTATGCTACACTCGATCAAAATTTGGTTATCTAAACACTTCTCCATGAAGGACTTGGGTGAGGCATCCTATATTTTGGGGATAAAGATCTATAGAGATAGATCTAAAAGGATGTTGGGCTTGACCTAAGGAAAGTACATTGACTCGATGCTAAAGAAGTTTAGCATGGAAGATTCCAAGAGAGGTCTCATGCCGATGAGCCATGGAATACATTTCTCCACGACACAGGCCCCAAAGACACCTGAGGAGAGAGACCGTATGAGTAAGATTCCTTATGCTTTCGCAATAGGATCTATCATGTACGGTATGGTATGTACTAGACCAGATGTCGCTCATGCACTTAGTGTAACAAGCAGATATTAGTCGAATCCAGGAGAAGAGCACTGGAAGGCAATGAAAAACATCCTAAAGTACTTGAGAAGAACTAAGGATGTATTTCTTGTCTACGGTGGGTCTGAATTGAAACTAGAGGGCTATACAGACTCAAGTTTTCAAACGGACCAAGATGACAGCAAATCCGTTTCAGGGTATGTGTTTACCTTAAACGGTGGCGCGGTGAGTTGGAAGAGTTCCAAGCAGCAAAAAGTTGCTAATTCAGTGACAAAGGCAGAGTACATAGTTGCAAGTGAAGCTACAAAGGAAACTGTTTGGATGAAGAAGTTCATAATTGAACTTGGAGTGGTTCCTAGCATTAGAGGAGTCGTACCTTTATTCTGTGACAACAACGGAGCTGTTGCGCAGGCTAAGGAACCCAGGTCTCATCAGAAATCCAAACACGTGTTGCGGCAGTTTCATTTGATTAGAGAGATCATTGAAAGAGGAGATGTCACCCTAGAGCGTGTGGACTCTCAAGACAACATTGCAGATCCATTTACTAAAGCTTTAACACAACAGCAGTTTGATCGTCACTTAGAGAAGATGTGTATTAGATACCAAGGCGATTGGCTTTAGTGTAAGTGGGAGATTGAAAGTAGTATGCACACAAGCCAATCATATTTGATATGATGTAGCATATACTTTGTAATCTTATTCATTTATTAATAAAAGAATTGATTTTCTTAAAAGGCATTTTATATTATCTACATAGTGCTGCTTTATTAAATGTGATAAACCCATAGTTTTGAACAATGCTTTTAGAATCATGATGGTGATAATGCTAATGAGATCTAAATTCTAGATAGTTCACAAACTAAAATTGTTCCTAATCGTTGGATTACTAAAAAGGGGATTAGTGAATCCGGATAGATTAGTACATACGTTGCTTGCTCTTAAGAAGAGGATGATTGATCTCATAATCATTTGTGTGGAGACACTAAAGCAAGTATGTAGGTGCTTATTGGAGAATAAGTTCACTGAACGTGGCTCACTAAGGAATAGCTAATGGAGTTTTACTCGCCTGTCAATAGGAATTCCTCTAGTGATAGTAGTACAAGTGATCCTTGAACTTGAGATTATCATAGTATCTTGTGTATGATGAGTTATACTTTGACATGTCCCTTAAGACCTTGAGGGTATATCAAAGGGTATGATTGGGTATAATAAGTTATACATGGAGATAGGTGAATGATCAACAAAGAATCTACCTCGTCTAGTAAAAGATGTGAATGTCCTATGTGATTCGATAAATGATAACTCAGTAGTCCTTGGCCAAGGCAGAATGAAATTAGAAAGGAGTTTCTAATTTACATTATTTTGAGTTGTGCATTTGGGAATCGAAATACATATAATTAAATAAAATAAGACTTGACAGTAAATCCATGTCTTATATTTAATTGGGACATTGTATGGTAGAAGGATTGAATTGTACGGTAACTATTCACTGAAAGGTTCTTTTGTGATTAATGTTGAAATCTATATTATCTGAAAAGTCGTTGATCGCTAAGGGGGCTTACCCTTATTGTAGAATAAATATTATTTATTTAAATAAATTAAATAGTTTAATTTATTTATTTAAATAAAATTAGAATTGTTCTAATTGATTTATTCACAACCGGTTTAATATGGATAACCTAAAGGGTCACACCACAAAAGAAAAATATTTATTTAAGAAGTAAATGACATAATTGTAATAATAAGTTAAGTGTATTTAATTTAATCTATGGAGATAGAGTAAATTAAATAACTTAATATTTATTATTTAATATTTTAGAAATATTAAATATAAATTAATAAGAGGAGTCTTATTATTATTATTACTATTACTATTATTTAATTCCTAATAGGGATTGGGAATTAATTAATAGAAGTACTCTCCCATGAATTCCTAATTGGATTAGGAGCATAATTAATTAAAGGAGTTTAATTATAATAAAAACCATAATCCTAAATAATTTAGGAAAAGGTTATTCCTACATCTATAAATAAGAGGAGTCTTATCATAGATTATGGTTACACACTCTTGCATTAGATTGTGGAGAGTACTTACAATTTTTATAGAGATAGAAACTAGGGTTTTGCATATACCCAACTTCTTGAATACCTATTCTTCCTTGGTGAATCACCTCTAGAGGTCAAACACTTTGGTGGCTAACGTTGATCAAAGGAAGGAATCTCATCGGTAGAATTCGAGGAGAACACGAAGGACTAGGAGTTGAACTTGTACCCGAGGAAGCTTTGATCTATGAGGGTATAATTCTTATTCTCTTTCTCTTTCGTTTAATTGATAATTGAACACAAGGATAGATCATGGTGATGGTTTGTATGAAAATTTTAAAATCCGTTTTATCACGCTTCCGCCCTATTTGTGTAATTTGATTGCATGCTTGCGTTATATACAAACCTAACAATGTTAGCTATAATATCCAATTGGTAGAATGTTTAAAATATCTCTAGGATGAGAGATATAAACGGTCAAAACCCGTTGACCGACCACGGGTTCAGGTTTCTGGGCAACCCAGAAACGTGAAGAACATTCTGACAATGTTCTGACAAACTTTTAAGCAACCCAGATTGTGCCTAAATGATATTATATGTGTTTTTTTTTTGGCTTGATCTTATAGTATGCTATGTAGACTACAACCTTGAAGCATTAAAACACGTAAACAATAAATAACCGGAACGGAATCATTGGTCAAACTTCGTTGACCAACCATGACTGGCTCAATTTTTGGGTAACCTAGAAACTCAAGAACAACATAAACATGGTGGTTTGACCGGATCAAATCTTCAACATGTGATATAATTAGTGTTAGTTTGATACATGTCGTTATACTCTGCCATGTTGGCAACAAGAAGCAACAAAAATCAAACCCAAAACATTAACCAGCTGGAATTAATTTAAGGTCAAAAGTCCCACTTAGAGCATGACCGGATATTCTTCAATGAAGAACACCTTTAGCGACAGTCTTCATCCAATTCCCAGAAACCTAAAGTCCTACTCAGTCCGTCGCTAAAGCCCTTTTGTAACGGTTTTAAATAAAAATTAATAAAAATAATTAAATAAATTATAAATAAATATTAAATAATTCATAATAATTAATAATTAATTATAAAAAATTCATTTTTAATTATATTTAATAATTTTTAATATTCTCATAAAAAAATTTATAATTATTTAATTTAATTAAATATTAAATTATTTAATAAATATATTAAATAAATGATTTAAAAATAATATTAATGTATTTAAATTAGTTTAAATGATAATTAAATCATTTAAAAATATTACTAACTTTCTAAAATAATTATAAATAATAAATAAATTATTTTAAATAATATACTAAGTATTTGAAAATATTATAAATGATAATTAAATCATTTAAATATTAAACTAAGTTTTAAAAATTGTTATAAATAGTAATTACATCATTTAAATGATAAAATAAATTCTAAAAATATTATTAATGATAAATAAATTATTTAAATAATATTCTATCTTTCTGAAAATATTAAAATGATAAATAAATTATTTAAATAATATTTTATGTATCTAAAATTATTCTAAATGATAAATAAATCATTTAAGTAACATATTAATGTTTTAAAAATATTCTAAATGCTAATTAAATTATTTAAAAATATTCCTAAGCTTGTAAAATTATTTAAAAATATTTCTAAGCTTATAAAAATTATTTAAAAATAATATTAAGCTTCTAAAAGTGTTATAAATAATAAATAAATTATTTAAACTAATAATTAAGTTTCCAAATGAAGTTTTATTGAATAACCTATGTGTTTATCTGTCTAAAGTCGCGACCGAGATACCGAATCGACGTCGAACCTTCATGAAACTTGTCTAGTTTAATTAGATAAGTATTATTATAGATTCTAATGTTTACTATTTGTAACGCCCCCCGAAACTCGGGTCCTACCTTGAACCCGATTTCGGCGCGTCACGGTACAACCCATACAACATAGGTTTACTAAAAATATGTAATTACAATAATATAACAACATATCCTCATCTAATCCCAGGCACGAAGACCTTAAATAAAACACTTATGACCAAGGTTGAATAAATACCATGATCCTTTACAGTATCTCATGTGTGAACGCAAGGTTCAGATTCTGACTTTATCCAATCCCTGAATATTCGCAAGGTTATTCAATAACCAATACATTCGTTATAAAAATGTCCTTTATACAACATCGACATCCTTGTAGTTTACTATAACAAGTAACTAACATAATCACATCATAAATACTATAATGGATAACCTTCATTTCTAACTCAGGGTTTACATAGTCAAATTCACGTACATCATATACCGTCATCATAACTAAATAATTACAGTAAAGGGACATTTATCAACCTTCCTGTTTTCATGCGCCTCTAATCCTTATCATCACGATATCAAGATAATTGCATTGCATCGTAAATCTGTAAAAGTTTTATTTTTGCAAGAATGAGCACGACGGCTCAGCAAGAACTGACAGTTTTCACATTTCATGCTTCACGTAGCACATAAGTTTGCATTTTATCCATGCATCATGATTCTCATACTATGCATCTTACTCATGCATTATAAATCTTATGCAATTCATCCATATATATACATCATGTATCTCATAGCATACTTCATGCATCTCACATTGTATATTTGCAATAATTCAAGTTCCACATAGAACAATATAGTCATATAATTGCACATTATGCACACTTTAATCATGCTCTCATATAATCCACATAATAGTGAAAGATTTAGTAATCAAGTCATGTACATCAATACATTTAAACAAGTTAACAAGTTACTGAAAGAACTTGCCTTAAGCGTTCCTTGCCAAATAATGATGGTTCGTCCTTCAAATATCCTACATAATTTATTTAACAATAAAACACCAATTAGCCACTAAAAAGGCTTCATATAATAGTTTATATTATAAACCCACTTCATATCTTATAATGTTCGTTTTGTTTAAATCGAAACACTATTTAAGTTCTTTAACACTTACGCGGCGTTTCGACGTTTACACGTCACACACCTAATTCGTCTCCTTTGCATGTGCTTAGCATGCTCATACATTGGTTTATAACACACTATCATGTTTCATTATTGTTAGAAACACAATATTAAACAAGATTATACACTCTAGTTACGGCGTTACGACGCTTGCACGTCTATACGCCAAACTTGATTATTCGAACGCCAGGCGACATGCATTTGCGTACGCCTAACATACTCATTCAATTTATCTAATACTCATTGGTTAATGTTAAGTATCATTATAAATCATAACATTCATATTTTAGAACTTAGAACAACATTTTATATTGTCGGGAGCATTACATGTGCTTACGCGCATGCCCGACACCCTCCAATTACCTCCAAAAACACATCAGTCATACAAATGGTAACTTTAGGAATTGATCCCGACCTCAAATCGAAAAACTTAAAGAACGAAAGTTGTAGGTATACTCGTTCTCTTTCCGAATCATCTTGAATCACCTCAATCCGAGTTCGTATGAGAAAGTTATGCCTATTTTACTAAAGGACGTCGGAGCAGTTTTGCACAATTTCCTTACCAGCGCCGTAAGCGCTCAAAATGACCTTAGAGCAGCGCCTACAGCACTCTCATGCAGTAGCTGGGCTCGTGGCCAGCGCCTACCCAGCGCCATAGGCGCTCGGCTTGAGTCCCCGGCCCGTTTTGCTTCCCGGAATGCTCTGATTTGGTGTTCTAGACCTATCTTGCTTCCAATCACCATAACTCCCTCAATACACGTTCAAATTGGTCCGTTCCGGACTCTATGGACTCCTAAGACATAGGGCTACCACATATCAAAAATTCAGAGCTATCCATTAACATTAACATGACCAAATCTTAGGCCAAAGTATCAACTCATGTTATATTTTCGTGTTCTTGGTGTTCTTCGTGTTCTTCACAAAAATCTTCACCAAATCTTTGTTTTAACTCCTTTTTACTCCATTCCAACTGGTTAACTTCGTAACCCATGGAACTACAATATCATTACATCAAACCAATTAACCAACACAAAATCTAAGTTACAAGTCCTCTAAAATTCGTCCGAGTGTCCATTTCTTGTTCAATGTCCATTGTTCATCCTCCATTAAGCAAAGGTAAGGATTTCTTGTGTTTTTGTTGCACTTTAATGGTATTAATAGCTTATATAGTCTCTTAACAACATATATAAACAACCACAAACAACAACAACTACCCAAAATTTCCAGAAAATCAAAACCCATCAAGAAACCTTTAAGAACTCTAAAACTCAACAATGGAGGAAATGAGCTTAGAGAGGGTGGTTACCTCTTGATTTTTACTTCTTGAAGGTTATGGAGGTTTGTTAGGGCTTCCTCTTCCTCCTCTTGCTCCCGTGTTTCTTCCTCTTCTTCTCTTCTCCCTTCCGTTGCTCTCTTCTCCTTCTTCCCGTAGGCTTCTTCTCCTCCTTCTTCTTCTTTCTAGTGTTCTTCTTCCCCTCTCTCTCTCTCTAAACTGAACTCTCTCTTACATACTTAGGAATGCTGAAGTTTTGAAATAGAGAGGAAAAGAAATCAGATGGTTGGGAGAGGAGGGAGCTTTGGGAGAATGGAAGGAGTAAACCAAGGGGGATGTTTGCAAAATGGGAGGTCCAATACATTGAGCTTGCCAACCCCTCCTCTTGCCGGCAAATCTCTCCTCAACTCACTCCTCATTGGTCCAAAGAGTTGAGTTGGTTCCCACTTGGGGTGACAAGCCAAAATAAATACTCAAATACACAAAAATATATCCGAAAACTCCCACTTTTGTACCGAAATTGGTAAATAACCCTTCTCAAAATTAAAATGGATACTCCCATAAATTATTGAGATGCATAAAAATAATTATCACGGGATTTGTCCATTTATTCGGAACACCCATATAACACATTCGGATACAGATAAAATCACATATCAGCTCAAATAAAATTTTCGATACTTGGAAAAATTATTCGTACGCATACACGTATTTATGAAATTTATTAAAATTGAAAAAGACACAAAAATTCTATGGCGTGAATAGTGTCTCGAGAAACGTGCCCCGTGAATTGTGATTTTGCGATCTTTCGCAAAATCAATTATTCACTCCTACGATTCAATAACGCATAAAGCTTCATACATTGACATCATCCAGGTTATAAAATAACCTCAAAGGACATCACATAAAAATAATATTTAATCCATTTAATAATATTAATAAACCCAAATCACAAGGTATTCACGGTTCGCGATCGCTGCTCTTCACGATTAACTCCCCATAATCATATACATCATCGCACATACATCTCGCCCATAACTTGGGTTAGCGTCTTTACAACAAATAACTCGTTCAATAATATTATCTTTCAACTATTTATTTAATCCAATAAATAGTACTCTAGCGATTTTTCTCGAAACCACCAAATTAGCTCATACGAACACTTTTACACTTACTAATCATCGTCAACACATATTCTAGGTTATAATATAACCTTTAAACTCTTAACACATAATATTATTAATAAAAGTCTATTTTATTCAATAATATCCATAAGCTCGAATTACCAAGCTACCCACGACTCGCGATCGTTACAATAATTGACTATTAACTCATTCATTCTGAATCTACGTATATATTTCACATTTATATATATACATATTAAGCTCATCAAATTAATCACATAAATATATATAACACATATATATTCAAACGCGACTCATAATAAGAATTATTCTATATTAAATTCTTATTATAATTAATCTTGAAAATCCGGGTTGTCACACTATTGATATGAATAAACATAAATAGACTACCCAACGTTGATAAACAGCGTGAAACTTAACGTACTACTGTGGCGCCCCCAAATCCGGGTACATGAAACCCGTACTTGGTGCATCACGATACCATTTCTTTGAGCTGTTTAATAAATTACAAACTTAATATTTATATCAGAGTTGTCTATTCCCTAGGTATGGCAACCTTTAATTACATTTCTTACATGTTACATAATATATATGATCACAATACAAAAGACTAATCATTACAAATAACACCATACGACTTATTTCTTCAGCTTTCCTTTGTCCTTGTCTTTGCCAGAGCCTTCTGGTCGATCACACTTAGCTGAAAATATTAAAGTCAAAGAAAGAATGAGCATTCAATTGCTCAGTAAGTAATAACAATTATAATAATACGCTGGAGAAGTAAATGTTTTCTTTGAGGACTACTTCTACCACGAATCAATAGTGGTGAAGTCATTTGAAACTATTCTTAACAACATATCAAATCATTTTAAGATTTCTTTGAAATGACTGAACAATAAGTCATTTCAAGTAACAAGAATTTTCTTGAATTTCATACTGACTAATACATCAAGAATGAAAGAGTTAAAATTCTTTCGAAGATTCAATAATATTCAATTGATTATAAAGGATTAGCAATTTTGCGATAATATTCAATACATAGGGTTAGTCCCAGATTTCATGCTGAGTGATCATAAATGGATCAAGAACTACTAGAGGAATCATCAGTTATTTTATTACTGACTACCTCAAGAGTAAAAGTTAGCTATAAAAACTAAACTTTACTCTTCTGCAAGTACGTAAGGGGATCAGCCTCATTGTACCCTAGATTATGCATAATTCTCAAACATAGCGCGCGGTCGAGCTACCGACAATAAAGTTTCCCCTGATTTATTTTTTCAGGGTTGTTCATCTCAGTCTTACATCATGAGTCCGTACCACATCAATATGGTTTGGATTGCTTTTAAAAAAATACTTTGTGTTCAACATATTATAACAATTTTGATCTAGCCGAATCAAATGGCATATATCTTTAATAACGAATTAGTTCCAATAATAGAACGTTTCATGCGATATCAATTTAATATTAGTCTAGCCGAAAACAATTAGCTGAGACATGGCTAATAGACAGTTCATAAATAGAGAACTCTAATTATTGTTCAACAATGCTTTTCGAATTAGGTCTAGCTGGTCAAATAGCTTAGACAATCATTAGACTAGGTATACATACCGAAATTTAATAGTATGTATCAGAACTTGTCAACAAATTTAGAATTCAAGGGTAATTGATAATGTACAATAGTTCATACAAGTGGGGACACTTGCATAACCAAACTTAGAATACAAATTTTCAATATGAGTCATAGCAATTCAGTAATGAGATACTTTTAACAATGAACGAATCGAAGGAATTTCGAATTTATAATAATCATAACAATTTGTACAAGTGAGGACACTTGCACAAAGAACATAATAATTTTGATTATAAATGCATCACATGAGACAATATCGAGATATTTGAAATCAATAGATAGCTTGAACAAAGTTTAAGAATACTTGCATAACATATGGATCCATTGCATAAAGTAAATGCAAAGGGTTACGATAATTTCATAAACGAATAATAAAGATCATTATGGATATGAATAATTAACAATAATTATTCACGAGCATGCTTTGAAATTGATAACTCATGTTGAGTTAGGAACTAGCATAACATATACCTGTTTGTACAAAATAAAAATAGTGCATAAGGTTTAGATACTTGCACAATAAAAGAAGTTGTGTAAGTTAGAAACTTGCACAATAAAAGATTGAGTTAAGGGACATGCTTACATAGATCCAATTCATAAAGTAAATGAAAAGATAAGATACTTGCATACATACACCTATTGCATAAAATAAATGCGTAGGTTCAGATACTTGCACAATAAAAGAAGTTGTGTAAGTTAGAAACTTGCCTTGGATGTTGACTACTGCTACGCAATTTAATATGACTTCTTTTGAAAGACCTATCATTTATAAGATCGATCTCTCAATTAGCCAATCATATTATACCTTATAATATCACTTATTTATAAGTAAATTATCTAACATTCAACCACATAATCAAATATTAGATAACACATTAACACTATACGCATTCAATTCTAAAGTTAGCACACATCGAGTCTTTAACAGTGTTCAATATAGTATGATGAGTGGTTTCCTACAAACAACCAACAAACTAGTTTTCGTCTCGTCTACACTGTTTTCACAGTGAGTTAGATCGGTTGCCAGTTCGTATATACCTCCGCTCCCTGAAGGAATTGTTTAGCCCAGATACTATACATCGACTATTAAAGAGTACGACTGTACCACTACTTTATGAATTAACACTAAGTCTTTTCATTATATAAGTCTTTCTTTATGATTCTGTAGGTTAAATACCCAATCCAGCAAACTGGATTCCAAATCCAGGAAACTGGATTCTAAATCCAGCAAACTAGATGGCAATCCAGCAAATTGGATTCCAATCTAGCAAACTGGATTCCAACCTGGATTACAATCCAGCACACTGGATTCAAACTATTCAATTCAGTCAACTATTTTTGCAATCCAGCAACCTGGATTCAAACTATACTACAATACAACAAACTAGATTCACTTTATTCAATTCAGCAAACTGGATTACACTATTCAGCAAACTGGATTCACTAATTCAGCTAGCTGGATTCACCCAATTCAGTTAGCTGGATTCAAACTGTTTTCCATGTTATTAAATAATTCATTTAATCGATCTAAAATGCCATAAATATTATATTTCCTCACCAATGACCAAAGTCCTTATCAAAAATCTGTATGAACCATATTTAAGGTTCTCAAGTCCTAAAATCTCATTTTCTAAATTTTCAACTTCACATAATTAATTAAATCCATTTATACATAACTTCATCATTTACACGAAAAATAGCAAAACAACTTCAAAATCATTTCTTTTCTGGAAATAGACTATATATAGTCTCCTTATGAAAATATATTTTTTCCGGAACTTTTAAATATCCATTTACTATATTTAAATAGTTCAAAATAGCCAAATCTTGCTACATTTTTCATAAATCGAAATTACATCCAAAAATCCTGACATTTTCAGGATATGTTCGTGCTATATACATATACTCTCAGTAATAATTTCATAATTTTTAGGGTTAACCACAAAGAGTTATTCAAGAATACTTTTACAAATAGTCCTTCACGATAAAATCTATAACTTTCCTTATACATGGTCAAAAATCTTCAAATTTTTACAGGACTCACATCTTCCCATATTACCATTCAAAATTTTTTTAGAATTTTTAGAGCATAAATATTAGACGAAACTGCCCCTGGATCCCAACAGTCAGCAGCCTCATTCCAGTTTTTGAGAAAAATATGGACTGTTTGTACCAAAACAGTCCATACGAATTTTGTACCAACTATTTTTGAGTTCTACCACTTGAATTTTGTAGTTAACTTATATATCTAGCACCACTTTTTGACGGATCATAAAAAGAGTTTGTGGATCTCAAATGGTAATTATATAAAGTGAACAAAAGTTAGGGTTTTCTAACTTTTTAGAAACTAGTTTTAGGTCTTTTCTTTTTCTCCACTCTTAAACCGCCAAATAGGTAAGATCCAAACACAAAACACTTATTAACATATAGATCTAAGGTTTTAGACCTCAAGATCATAAACTTTATACCTTCAAAAATTAAATCAAACAAAAGAAATAAACTAGGGTTTTTTTTGTTATACCTTTTTGTGAGCTATCCTTCTTCCTTTCTTCTAAGATGGCTATGGAGTTTTGAAGCACACCAAAATCCCTCCATGGCTGCCGCCCCTCTTCTCTTTCTCTCTCTTTAGATATTATTTTTTAAGAGAAGATTAGATGAAAGAGAATGGAGTAGTTTTTAATTTTCTCTCTCTTCAAACTAAGAAAATGAAGATGAAAAAGAGAATTTTGCTTTATTAAATTCAATACTTGCATAACATATAGATATATGAATTATATCTATTCATTTTGCAATCATTAGGAAGCATACACATTCTTACACATATTTGACAACTTGTTGATGTGTTGTCATAATTAATTATTGTACTTTATTAACCATTCTTACAAGCAAGCTATTAGAAACTAACAACTCACCCATTTAAGTACTTCCTTGTCGGCTGGCCACTTCTTCATTGTCCCATTTTCTTTGTCTTCTTTTATTGCTTTCATGTGTTAATTAAGTTAGTCTAATTATCTTCCAAGTGGGCTAACATTTGGGCTTTGTTTTAAATCACTTTGGGCTTATTTTTAATAAGTTTGGGCTACTAGTTTTTAAATATTTTTAATCCATGCTTGGTTACTAATAAAATAAGTGTTGGGCTAATTTAATTAGTCCACACATTAATTATCCAAGTCTACAATTAAATAAATGAGTGAGCTTAGTTACTAAATTAATTAAGCTAGTCCACTAGTTTTCCTTACTAATTGGACTATAAAAATTAACCATTCATATATCACATAGTTCTCATTAATTAATACCCATATTAATTAATGTACAAAATTTATTCACTAACTATATTCACTTTAATTGAATATTTAATTAACTAACTATCTTATTAATTGTTTAATATTAATATTCTTAGGTTAGTCCACTAATTTAAATAACTATTAGTGGGCTATACATAACTAACAATTAGTCACATATATTATCTATATAAGTCATAACATATTTATCATCATTGATAAATAATTATCATACACATTGAATCATATATTGTTCATACATGCATTCAAATATAATCAATACTTATATTTAGTATACAAATTTCCTTAAGAAAATAAATTCTTATTATTCATAATACAAACATACATCCATTTAAATACAATTATAACAACAATTGTATTAATCATTAAAATCCATAATCATAGATCAAATTAGGTTTTGATCATTCCTTTATCTTTGTCGCATTTACCATACTTAGTCAATTTAACATAAATTGACTAGTCTTACAAATTCATATCATAAAGAAATAATCATAGTAATAATAATATTAATAATCATTTCTTAAAATATACATTTATTATTTAAATAATATAGTAATCATATTTTTGTAAACAATCATATATCTTTAATATATAAATTAACTTATTAATATAATATAATTTATTATTATCAACTATTTCTTTAATAAGAAATTTACTTGAAACCATATATGAAATAAATATATACATATTACATATTCACATTCCCATACTTGCTTTAATATATAATAAAAATAATTTTATTATATAAAAAAAAATTCATACGCAAAATATCTTATTTTAATATATCGAAAATCTTGGATTATTACAACTACGCTAAGGCAAGTGTTCTAACCCTACTCAATTTATATTTAAGCAAGTATTATACATCTTGATATTAATTATTACAAAGTTATTGCTTCTTGTTCAGCATAACTTAAGAAATGAATCATTATTCATATATTGCTTGATGGAGCTTAAATTGTTGTGTCAAACTAAATTATTTTGGTAAGACATCTTATACTGAGAAATGAAACACCTTGATGTAAGATTGTAAAATCGTTGATTATATATTGACATAAAATCGTAGGATGATATGCATACTCCTAGGATATTGGTTAGGCTGATCCCCTACAAGATATCTGAAATCAAGCTTTTCTAAGTCATTGAAGACTGATAGAAATGATTGAAACACATGGTTCATGTACTGAACCCTCAGTTATATATCGTTGACATCTTTCAAATCAAACACATTGTGTTTATGTTTTCAAATAAACTTGCTGAGCATTTGTAGCTCATTCTTCCATATATCTTCTTTTGCAGTTTTAAATGATAATCCCGGCACTTTTGGGACAGACAAAGGAAAATTAATGCAAATTAGAAACTCCTTTTTAATTTCATTCTACCTTGGCCAAGGACTACTGAGTTGTCATTTATCGAATCACATAAGACATTCTCATATTTTACTACAAGTGATAGATTCTTTGTTGACCATTCACCTATCTCCATGTACAATTAATTATACACAAGCATACCATTTGATATACCCTAAAGGTCTTAGGGGACATGTCAAAGAATAACTCATCATACACAAGATACTATGATGATCTCAAGTCCAATGATCACTTATACTACTATCACTAAAGGAATTCTTATTGACAGACAAGTAAAACTCCATTAGGTATTCCTTTAGCGAGCCACGTTCAGTGAACTTATTCTCCAATAAGTACATACATACTTGCTTTAGTGTCTCCACACAAATGATTATGAGATCAATCATCCTCTTCCTAAGAGCAAGCAAAGTATGTATCAATTTATCTAGATTCACTAATCCCCTTTATAGTAATACAACGATTAGGAACAATTTTAGTTTTAAGCTATCTAAGAATTTAGATCTCATTAGCATGATCATCATCATAATTCTAAAAGCATTGCTTAAAACTATAGGTTTATCACATATAATATAATAGCACCATGTAGATAAAGCAAAATGCCTTTAATAAATAAATTCTTTTATTAATAAATGAATAAGATTACAAAGTATATGTTATATCATATCAAATACGATTAGCTTGTGTGCATACTACTTTCAGCAGTGACCTAGCACAGCAGCGTTGTGGGACGCTGGGCGCGCTGGCCTCATGCTGGGCTTGCTGAGCGGCGTTGTGTGTGTTGGGGCATGTTGTGCTGCCTTTGGGCGCCTAGGCAATTAACTTGCAGTGTTCACTTTGTACAATGTTTTCGAAGCTAATTTGACTAAGTTATTCATAATAGAACATTGTAAGTGATAAAGTATTGAAATAAAATTCATACTTAAGGCTAATTAAAGTAAATTAAGAATATAGAGTCATATTATGACTAATTGTATGTTGACCTAATATATTGCGTAGGCCATACGAAAGACAAAAAATTAGTGTCAACGTAAAAAACGTATTCAGGCAAGTTCTTCTTGCACCTTGTGCTACAATATGTTTAAATTGTTTGAAGTTCATTACAACTGTAATCTTTTGTTGTTAAGAGTTATTTGTCACTTGATTCGGCTTAACTCGAGAATTGAGCTATTCCTATTGGAATAATTATTCGTGAAATATGGAATTATTATAATTCTTTATTTGAGTTAAGTTATTTTGTCAAACCAAAGTATTTTGGGGCAATATATGTATGTAATAACTGAGTTGAACAACCCTTATTCATGGAGGAATATATGATGTGTCGGGAAACCGATTTAAATGTTATTGATACATAATTGTAGCAGTATAGTTGATGTTATGCATAACGGAGGATATTGTTAGGTTGATCCCCTATAAATATTTGTAGAGAGTTCTAAGTCTTATGACTAACGAACAATAACTAGTTCTTGGTTTAACAAACCTCAGTTTACAATATAAAATAATTGTTGAAATCTTTTGTTGAACTAGTATTCCTTTGAATCAGATAAGTGTGAGTTCTGTTATATGTTAACTGTTAAACTTGATGAGCAATCTGTTGCTCATCCTTGCCAATAAAATCTTATTTGCAGCTAAGTAGGAGTTTCCTGAAGGTTCTGGAAGTAAGGGAAAATGAAAGAAAAATACTTAGGAAATAATGTGTTAGTTTATTTTCTCTTTCATGCAAGTCATAATGACCTTTTAAAACGAGAACAAAGAACGAGAATTATAATAATCTTTATTAATTCAATGGTATTTTATTATTATTATCACATTGTATTATGTCTTAAATTCATTTCAAGTTAGTGAATGATAGATCAAAGGATCTTATGGTATTTATATTATAGCTTCAATATTATTGGCAATGTCTAGAAAGTTCTGTCAAGGAAATGAGGTTATCTAATTGAGCACCGCTTTAATGGAAAGTCCCTTCTTTCATAAGAATGATCTGGTTGTCAGTATTTCTAAGTCTATAATATCTATAGTCAGAAGAATTTAATGTTAGGTAGTGAGCACAAGTCCACTCGATTTGGGGGCGTCACAATAACATAACCACGGTTGTTCATGACATCATCATTCTAACAAATAACATCATCCTTGAAGCTTTGAAATGCATCTTATGCTCATAATGTCAATTGGTGGCTTAAAAGCTTGAGTTGTTGCTTGACTTCCTCATTTTGAGCCTACTTATGTACTTCGGGCCTACTTTTTGAGGTGCATCTTCCTTCGTTTATCCTTCTTTACCTTCATGTAAAGCCTTACCTTACTCTCCCTTGAAATCTCGTTAGTTGGAAACACTTCAAAATTTTAGTTAAGTGTCGGCACTATGAGGCGAGTGAAAAGGCCTCTCATAAGGGGGTGCCCCCTTAGGGTCGACCCTAAGGTGGCCTCCCACCTCATGGTAGCCTTTCTCTTGCTCATTCATTCTTTGGTCTTCTTTTTCCATAGCTTCTTTCAATTTGGCGAAGTATTGAGAGCAAGGTATGAGGACAGAACATGAGGGCAGCCCCCTCCAGGGGGAAGCACCACTTAGGGTCGACCTTGGGGAGGTTAAGGCCGACCCTAGGGCATCCCCTCCAACCCATGGTGACTCTTTCTTTGGATTTCCTTCGTTTTGGTTCTTCTTTGCACACCTTCTTGCATTTGGTTAAGTATTGGAGATGATATGTAATAATAGAGCATATGAGGGCCCTCACCATGAGGAAGGACCATGTTGGGGCCAATCCTAGGCATTGGGGCCAACCTTGGGTTGGCTCCCCACCTCATGGTGGTGTCTCATTAGTTCCTTCATGCTTTGATGCTTTTTTGTATAACTTTCTTGGATTTTGACTAAGTGTTGTGGATGAGGACACTAGGATGATCTCCACCATGAGGGGGAGCATACCTTAGGGCCGACCCTAGGGGTTGAGGTCGACCCTAAGGCATGCCCTTACCTCATGGTGGTTCTTTCCTTAGTTTTTCCCAATCTTGATTATTTCTTGCATGCTTTCTTAAATTTGACTATGTGTTGGAGGTGAGATGTGATGAGAGACCCTTAAAGTAGCTCCACCATGAGAAGATCCATGTTGGGGCCAACCCTATGGAGGTTAGGGCCGACCCTACGAGGTGCCCTCTCCTCATGATGGTTCCCTTCCTCAATTTCTCCCTACTTTGGCCCTTTCTTGCATTCCTTCTTGAATTTGACTAAGTGTTGGGAACATGCTAGGATGAAGGAGTACTTGAACAATCCACCATGAGGGGAGGACCACCTTAGGGCCGACCCTAGGGTGCGAGTTTCTTAGTTTTGCTTCTTTGGTTGATTGATTGCATGCCTTCATATTTTACTTGTTTGGTCTTATTTTTCTTCATTCTTTCTTGCTTCCTTATGGGATTGTGAGGTGTACGCCATGTGGTGCCATAAGGTCTCTCTTCATGTTGACTCACATAGTGAGGATTCCCATATTTAGCCATTTTCTTGTCGGTTTCCTATACTTAGTTAATTTTGCCCCTTTTGGATGGAGATGGCTAATGCCTTGCATTGGGCCCTTCTTGGGCACTCATGATGGATGGTGAGGGATATTAAGAAGCATGTTGAGTTCTTCAAACTTGACATGGCAATATGAGTGCCTTGGTGGCCTCCTAGATGGGGCCCACCGTGAGCCATTTTCTGACGAAGATTCTTGATACAGACAAATTTAGGAGTTAATTATCACTAATTATGATTTAGTTAAGGTAATTAAACCCTAATTTATACCCAGAATATAATTGTATATCCCCTTTTAAAAAGCTTTTTAAACGCCTTCGCAAGTACAATATAAAGCTAATCCTGCGAAATGTGTCTTCGGTGTTCAATCGGGCAAACTCTTGAGATTTCTCGTAAGTAACAGGGGCATTGAAATAGACCCTGCCAAGATTAAAGTCATCACAGAAATGCCTACACCTCTAACTGAGAAAGAGATAAAAGGATTCTTAGGAAGAGTCAATTTTATTAGCCGATTCATATCTCAGCTAACAACGACTTGCGAACCAATTTTCAAACTAGTAAGAAAGAATTCCTCTAGGAAATGGAAGAGCGAGTGTCAGAAGGCTTTTGATGTCATTAAGAAGCATTTGCTCGAAGCACCTATACTAGTACCTCCAAGGGATGGGGTCCCATGTTCATGTATATAATTGTTAATCCCAGTGCGATAGAATATATGTTGGGGCAAAAGGATGAAATGGGCAAAGAAAGGGCAATATATTACCTTAGTAAGAGATTTAGCAGTTGCGAGCAGAATTATACCTTGATAGAGAAGACATGTTGTGCTTTGGCTTGGGTGGCAATGAGATTGCAACACTACCTCCATGGCCATACCACCAATCTAATATCTTGAATGGATCATTTGAAATACATATTCGACAAGCCAATGTTGAATTACTAATTATCTATATGTCAATTGATTTTCCAATAATTTGACATCGTTTATGTGACTCAAAAATCCGTGAAGGGTCAAGGAATTGCGAACCAGTTATCTGAGGCACCAATGGGAGGATTTGAACCATTAGAGACTTATTTTCCTAGTGAAAATGTGGTGGCGATTCAAAGAACGAGAAGAGAGGATAGTTCTGGAAAATGTATTTCTATGGTGCAATAAATATGGAAGGAGCCGAGACTAGGGCAGTTCTTGCAGTGTGGCTAATGCATCTGCAAAGTCGTTCTGATTTCAAGAAACAATATCCAATAGCAGCCAAATTACAATTTAGCAACTCTTATAATACAATTGAATACGAGGGGTGCATCCTGGGATGGAAGTTGGCCAGAAACATAGGAATCAAGATATTAGCCATTTTTAGAGATTCAGAGTTGGTTATCCAAGAGATCATAGGATCATACAGTACTAAAGAGCTTCATCTGTTGCCTTATCATCGACATGTTGTCAAAATGGCCAAAGAATTTGAAGATATCGCCTTTTAACACATTCCTTAAAATCAAAACGACTTTGCAGATGCATTAGCCACACTGGCAACTTTGATTCATATGTCCAAGGATAAAATCATCCCTGCCATCGAATTTTAGATACAAGGTACTCCTACTTATGAAAATTATGGAAGGGAAATCTCGAGCGAAATTACTGAACCCAATAAATTGTAGTACCACGACATCAAAGAATATCTTCGAGACAAGTCCATTCTTACTAATGCGAATTGAACAAAAAGACAAAGGATTCAAAAAATGACAATGAACTTTTATCAGAGTGGGGATGCTCTGTACAAAAGAGAGGCAAACATGGGACTATTGAGGTGTTTGGATAAGTCCTTGGGGGGTGAACTTGAGGCTTATGGAGACTAAGTATAGAACTTAAACAACTACGCCAACAAGGTAGGTCTTCTTGGTGCTTGCAGATTCTAGAAAGAGAAAGTGGATTCTAGAAAGAAGCTCTCAACTCTTTCAAATTTCTCCAAAGGTTTCAACCTCCTCTCAAATGAGGAGGAGGGGTTATTTATAGGCTTTATGAGGGGTCCTAGCCTAACTGTCTCGTATAAATTGTGACTACAATATCAGTTTAAGTGCAAATATTGCCTTTTGGGAGTTCGTTTTACCCTATGTCTCCATTTGCCAGTCCAAAACTCTCACAGAATCCTACTTCTAGATGACCTCTCGAACCCTTTGTCGGAGGCTAGAAAGGTAATCCGTCTGCCCGGAGTAACTATTTCTGATAGTAATTCTTCGTTTCGGCTCAATCGGGAATAGTCGGGAAAAAACAGTCTTCTTGGCATGACATGACATTATCATTCTAACAACTAATCTAACTCTTAAAGTTTTGACATGTTTCTTGTGCTCAAAGTGCCAATTGGTGGCTTGAAAGCTTGAATTTTAGCATGACTTCTTCACTTCGGGCCGACTTGTGTGCACTTAGGGCCTACTTGTGTGTACTTGGGGCCTACGTCTTAGAGGTACATCTTCTTTCTTTTCCTTCCTCTTTGTCTCCATGTAAAGCCTTGCCTTGCTCTCCTTTGAAATCTCCTTAGTTGGAATTATCTCGAATTTTTGGCTAAGTGTTAACACCATGAGGTGAGTGCAAGGGCCTCCATGAGGGGGAAGCCCCCCTTGGGGCCAACCCTGGGGACGTTGGGACTGGCCCTAGGGTGGCTTCCACCTCATGGTGGCCTCTCTCTTGTTCTTTCATACTTTGATCTCCTTCTTTATAACTTCCTTTAATTTGGCTAAGTGTTGGACATGAGAGGTAATGAGAGAACATGATGGCAACCCCACCACGGAAAGGAGCATCATTGGGGCCGACCCTAAGGTGTGGTCATCAACCCATGGTGGCTTCCTCTTTGGCCTTCCTTCGTTTTTATCCTTCTTTGCATATCGTCTCACATTTAGCTAAGTGTTGAAGATGGTAGAGTATGTAAGGACATCCACCATAAAGGAGGACATGTTGGGGCCGACCGTGCGAAAGTTGGGGCCGACCTTGGGTTGGCTCCCCACCTCATAGTGGTGTTTCCTTGGTTTCTTCTTTCTTGGATGCTTCTTTGTACAACCTTCTTGGATTTTAACTAAGTGTTGAGCATGATATGTGGTGAAAGACCATTAGGACAGCCCTACCATGAGGCCAACAAAGTTGGGGCAGACCCTATGGGGATTGGGGCCGACCCTATGGGGTTGCCTTAGCCTCATGGTGGTTACTTCCTCATTTTCCTCTCATTTTGGCCTTTCCTTACAATCTTTCTTAAAATTGACTAAGTTTTAGATGTGAGATGTAATGAGAAACCTTTAGAGCAGCCCCACCATAAGGGGAATCATGTTGGGGCCGACTCCAGTGGGGTTTGGGGCCAACTCTAGGGGTTCTCCCTCCCCACGGTGGTTTCCTTCCTCAATTGCTCCCTTCTTTGGCTACCTGTGTGACGCCCCCAAATCTCTACACTCCCCTGTAGCAAATCTGGTGCTCACGTGAAACTATACAATTATAAATATTTAATAAAATATGACTTCTATCTATCCAAGGTTCACAGTATCCTATAACAGGTACTAGTTCCGGCCAGAACTTTGTCTGTGTTTGGATACCCTCACTTGGATGTATAAATTCATATCTAATGAATATCTCTTTCATATTTATATTCCCTATCTATCTGACATTCACAGTATTAATGATAAGATTGTCCATAGAACTGAGGGGCGCACTCCGGTAAAGATGGCACCTTACCGACGCTCATTAAGTGTAACCTCAGAGCTTATAGGAATTTCACATCATTTAAATACCCTCATTCAGATGTATAGTTCGTATAGATACTGTATTTAACTTAGTACAACTATACTAAACAAGATAAAGATCAGAGTATAACGCATTCGATGAAATAAAGGATCATAATATATTACATATCATTTGGTTCGATTACATCGTTCTCAGTACTAAGTTACTACAACAAAAGCCTTTAAAAGACTTAAAGTATTTCAAAACAGAAATTTAAACTAATAAACATGGCTTTTCCCCTTATCAGTCCCAGACGTGCCGGGATTACCATTTTCAACTGCAAAAGAAGATATGCGCAAGAATGAGCTACAAATGCTCAGCAAGTTCATTTAAAAATGTAAACACAGTGTGTTTGATTTGAAAGATGTCAGATGATGTATAACTGATAATTGAGGGTTCTGTACTTGAATCATATATTTCAATTTGTTCTGTCAGTCTTCAATGACTTAGAACCTTTTGAGTTCGGATATCTGGTAGGGGATCAGCCTAACTAATATCCTAGGAGTATGCATATCATCCTACCATTTTGGTCAATTTATTTAATTGACAATTTAAACCTTATTTGAAGGTTTGTCGGACCACCTTCCATCCACGGTGTCCCTTTTACTCAGTATAGATGTCGTACCAAAATAATTTGGTTTGACACAATAAATTTAAGCTCAAATAATCAATAAATGATTCATTTCTTAAGTTATGCTGAACAAATAGCAATTACTTCATAATAATTGATAGCAAGACATAAAAGAATTGCTTAAATGTAACAAGGTTCGGAAACTTGCCTCGTATATCTTTTACAGTTAATATAACGGTTTAAACGTTCGTCGTAATTCCTACACGATTATAAATTTATGTAGACAAATAAGTGTTTAACGATTAAATCTTTTAAGTTTTATTTCGGGTATCATATCCGCAGATAAATAAGACTTCTTTTACAATATATGAAATAATTTTAGCATTATAACTGCTTACATAATGAATATTTTTCAATTATATTTAAAATAAATTGAGCATTATAACTGCTTATAAAATGAATATTCGGCTATTAAATTTGAGAAAATTTCAGCATTATAACTACTTATAAAATGAATATTCGGCTATTAGATTTGAGAAAATTTTAGCATTATAACTGCTTATAAAATGAATATTTTAACTAAATAGTTGAAGAAATTCGGACATAGTAACTGCTTATAAAAGTATATTTTCTAATATATAAGAGAAATAAATTGGACATTATAACTGCTTGTAAATAGGACTTTTGTACTATATACTTAAAATAATTTGGGTATTACAACTGCTTATAAAAGTATATTTTAACTAAATATATAAATAAGAATGAAAATAATAACCACTAGAGTAATACCTCTTGTAGTTGCTAGCTTTACTTCCAATCGCGTAGCACTTCGATGCTTAGAAAGTAATTTTTATCTCACAATATCTCTTAGAATATAATTATAGAGTGCTTTTGCTCTTGACCTGCTCTTGAAAAGTAGTAAGGAATGAATGAACTAAGTTTGCTATTTATAGAAAAATCAAGTTTAGCTAATTGCACGTTAGGGGCTCGGCTTATTACACTTTGCACCCGGCTTATTACACTTTGGTACCTAGGTTAATTACACTTTAAGCTAAGAAAAAATGGTTAATTACACTTTAGTACCTAGGTTAATTACACTTTAGTACCTGGCGTGTGCGCGTAAGCCGGCGTGTGCCAGGCGTAAGCCGGCGTGTGCCAGGCGTAAGCCGGCGTGTGCCAGGCGTAAGCCGGCGTGTGCCAGGCGTAAGCACGACAAAGCGTAAGCACGACAATGCGTAAGCACGTCAAAGCGTAAGCACGACAATGCGTAATCACGTCAAAGCATAAGCACGACAATGCAGCTTACTAAAAATAATTTGTCAGGATGTTTTTTGGTGAAATCGTCGGAAGCACGACAAATCATTTTGTCCGTGTAAGCACGACACGACTGCTTGGTGAAAATTTTTTATTTGACCAAATTTATCGTTTACACGATATAATCACAAAACACCTACTTCAAAATATCATTTGGATCTTTATTAAGCACATATGTTGCAAACTTCAAATCTCATTTAGGGTTTAAGGTTTTAAACTTTTTGATATCTAGTTTTACGTTATACGTTCTAATTTTAAACGTATACGATAATGTTTTCAAATCGTATTAAGTTTTCAAAGATTACCTGAACAGCCGTTCATCAGAATATATCATCACATAACACATAATTTACATATACAAATCTTATTAGGGTTCAGAATATTACATTCACCCCCACTAATAAGAATTTCGTCCTCGAAATTACAATACAGATTATTATAAAAATAAGGGTGGGTAATTATCTCGAATTTTACTCTCGAGCTCCCACGTAGCTTCCTCTATATTTTGATTCCTCCAAATAACTTTGACTGAAGGTATCACTTTATTGCGTAGATGTTGTTCTTTCCTATCTAAGATTTCGATAGGAACTTCCTCATAAGATAAATCTTTCTCGATCTGAATAGGTTCATAATCGATAACGTGTTTATAATCAGGTTTGTATGGTCGTAGTACGGACACATGAAACACATTATGAATATATTCTAACTCAGGAGGTAGGGCTACCTCATAGGCTACCTCACCTATCCTCCTCAATACCTGGAATGGTCCAATAAATCGTGGACTCAATTTTCCTTTCTTGCCAAAACGTATTTTGCCCTTCCACGGAGAAACTTTTAAAAACACGTGACTACCGATATCAAAATCTTGTAGCTTCCTGTGTTGATCCGCATATTTCTTTTGTCGATCTTGAGACGCTTGTAATCTTCCTCGTATAATTCGAACTACCTCAGCGGTTTGTTGAACTATTTCGGGTCCTAACATTTGTCGTTCACTAACCTTGTCCCAACATAAAGGCGTTCTACATTTCCTTCCATACAAAGCTTCAAAAGGTGGCATTCCTATGCTGGCATGGTAGCTATTGTTGTAGGCAAATTCTACCAAAGGTAATTGATCTTCCCAACTTCCCTTGAAATCCATGATGCAAGAGCGCAACATGTCTTCCAATGTTTAAATGGTTCTCTCACTTTGACCGTCAGTTTGTGGATGGTATGTTGTGCTTAGTTTCAGCTGAGTTCCTAAATTTTTCTAGAGACTCGTCCAAAAATTTGAAGTAAATCGTGGATCTCGGTCTGATACTATAAAAACAGGGACTTCATGTCTAGAAATAATTTCGTTGATGTAAAGTTTAGCCAATTGGTCAAGACTGAAGTTGATTTTGATGGGTAGAAAATGAGCTGATTTGGTAAGACGATCTACAATTACCCAAATGGCATTGTGACCTTTCTGTGTATTAGGGAGACCAACTACGAAATCCATGGTAATATGCTCCTATTTCCACTCAGGAATTTCTAAGGGCTGTAATAATCCACTTAGTTTCTGATGTTCAGCTTTAACCCTTTGACACGTTAAACATTTACTTACCCACTCTGCTATCTCTCTTTTCATGTTAGACCACCAAAAATGTTGGCTCAAGTCTTTATACATTTTTGTACTTCCCGAATGTACCGCGAATTTAGAATTGTGGGCTTCATTTAGTATTTCGTCTTTTAGTTCTTGTACTGAAGGTACCCAAATTCTATTTTCGTATCTCAGTACTCCATCCTTATCCACTCTAAATTTAACATTCTTTTTATGAGTCATCTATGTCTTATACTTCTGACATTCTGCATCCGTCCCCTGTAGTTCTTTGACTCTATCCAATAAAGTCGAACTACCTTCCATGACAAATAACTTCTGGGTAGAGTTGACTGGAACTCTTACCTCGATTTCAAGTTTGTCAAACTCTTTGATCAGTACCTCGTTATTAGTCATCATATTCAATTTCTCTTGGTTCTTCCTACTTAATACGTCTGCTACGACGTTGGCTTTCCCTGGATGATATAAGATCTCACAGTCAAAATCCTTTATCAACTCTAGCCATCTCCTCTGTCTCATATTTAACTCCTTTTGAGTGAATATATACTTCAGACTTTTGTGATCTGTATATATTTCGCACTTCTCTCCGTATAAGTAATGCCTCCAAATCTTCAAGGCAAATACTACGGCGGCTAACTCAAGATCATGCGTAGGATATCTCTTCTCATAATCTTTGAGTTGTCTTGATGCATATGCAATCACCTTCCCATGTTGTATTAACACACATCCTAACCCCTTGTGTGATGCATCACTATAAACAACAAGACCTCCTGTATCATCTGGTAAAGATAATACTGGTGCCATACTTAACCGCTTCTTCAACTCTTGGAAGCTTTCTTCACATTTATCTGTCCAGACGTATTTTACCGTCTTTCGAGTTAAATTGGTTAGCGGGGTCGCTATTTTTGAAAAATCTTGTATAAATCGCCTATAGTACCCTGCTAAACCGAGAAAACTTCTTACTTCTGTTGGAGTTGTTGGTTGTTCCCAGTTCACAACTGCTTCTATCTTTGCTGGATCTACCGCTACTCCATTCTTGTCAATCACATGACCCAAGAATTGGACTCGTTCCAACCAGAATTCACATTTGGAAAACTTTGCATAAAGTTGTTCCTTGCGTAATATCTCTAATACGCTCCTTAAGTGGTCAGCATGTTCCTCCTGTGTTCTCGAGTATACTAATATATCATCGATGAATACTACAACAAATTTGTCTAAGCATGGTTTAAACACTCTGTTCATCAAGTCCATGAATGCTGCCGGTGCATTCATTAATCCAAAGGACATTACAAGAAACTCATAATGTCCATAGCGTGTCCTAAACGCTGTCTTTGGCACATCTTCTTTTCTTACCTTTAATTGATGATAACCTGATCGTAGGTCGATCTTCGAAAAGTGTTCGGCCCCTTTCAACTGGTCAAACAGATCATCAATTCGTGGTAAAGGATATTTGTTCTTTATGGTTAACTTATTTAATTCTCTATAATCAATGCATAACCTTAACGTTCCATCCTTCTTCTTTACAAACAACATTGGTGCTCCCCAAGGTGAAATACTAGGTTGTATGTACTTTTTGTCTAAGAGTTCCTGTAATTGTACAAGTAACTCTTTCAACTCTACTGGCGCCATCCTGTACGGTGCTTTGGAAACTGGCGCCGTACCAGGAGCAAGATCGATAACAAATTCGATCTCTCTATCCGGAGGTAGACCTGGTAAGTCATCTGGAAATACATCCGAAAATTCTCTAACTACAGGTATTTGTTCTAGCTTTACTCCTTTTTGAGTATCTACTATATATGCCAAATAGCTTGTACAACCCTTCCTAAGCAATCTCTCTGCTTGTATTACCGTTAGACAGTGAGATCGTTTAGGTGAACAACCACCGTTGAACACTACTTTTGACTCTGAAGCAGTCACTAGATTTACCCGCTTCCGCTGGCAGTCAATTATTGCATTATAATTTATCAGCCAATCCATTCCTAAGATTACATCAAATTCCCCTAGTTGTATAGGAATGAGGTCCACAAGAAACTTGTGTCCCTTAATCTCTACGACACAATTCTTATATATGGTTTTGATAGGAATTATCTCATTGTTTGCAATTTCTACATTAAAAGGTATGTCTAAATTTTCGCATTGCATTTTCAAGTTTTTAGCAAAGTTATTAGACACAAATGAACAAGTAGCACCAGAGTCGAACAACACATATGCATTTAAAGTGTCGATAGGGATGATACCTGTCACCACGTCTTGCGAAGCAACAACATCCCTCCCCGTCATATTAAATGTCTTGGCGGTCGGACGACTCTATCCCCCAGCTCCTGCTACTGTCGGTTTAGGGTTATTATTTGGGACTTGGTTTCCTCCCCCAGATTGGTTTCAATTCCTCGGGCAATTCCTAGACACATGCCCAGTTGCACCACAAGTATAACAAGTAACATTCGGGTTACCCTGACGAGTATTATCATTACTCTTTTTGGGACAGTTAGAGGAGTAATGTCCCTCTTGTCCACAATGGAAACAAGTAATCACTCTCTGGCGACATACTCCCAGGTGATTCTTTCCACATATAACACAACGTACTATCTTATTATTATTGTTCTGGTTTCTGTTGTTGTTGTTATTGTTGTAATTGTTACCCCTCCTTCCAAAGTTTGTAAGAACAGTGGCATCCCACTTCCTTTTGTTATTATTAGTACCCCCTGTACTAACTTCTCCTTTAAACTTTCCTCCTTCATTCAGACTCCTCTTCTCCTTATGAAATTTTATCAAAGCTTCATTCTCATTTTCAGCTATGATAGCTTTCTCGAGTATTTCAGGAAAAGTTTTTACTTGAAACACTGACAATTTACTACGAATTTGGGGTTTCAATCCCTCTTCGTACCTTCTGGTCTTCCTTACCTCTGTATTAACCTGATGTGGGGCAAACCTAGCTAATTCATTGAACTTAGCCATATACTGGGATACAGTAAGCTCCCCTTGTTTCAATTCTAGGAATCGTACCTCCATACGATCCTGCATTGATTGGGGAAAGTAATTTTTGAAGAATATCTCCTTAAATCTAGTCCAAGGAATTATACCTTCACCTGCACGAATCCTAGTATTTTCTCACTAATGGTTCGCCTCACCTTTAAGGAAAAAGGTGGCAAACACCGTCTTTTGATCTTCGCCGACATTGGTTACCACAAAGACCTTCTCCATTTCGGTAACCCAAGTTTGTGCCTCAATAGGTTCTGCGGCTCCCTTAAATTCAGGCGGACCTACCAGTTTAAAGTCTTTGAACATAGTACCCTGTGGATTAACTGTGGTAGGTTGATGTGGTGGATGATTTTGTAAAGCTCCTAAGAGGATATCTACCAATTGTTGTGTGGGGTTTGTTTCATTAGACTCAGTTCTAGCTTGGGCTCTCCTTCCTGATGCCATGATTCTATAAATAAAGAAAAGCAAATATAATTACAAAGATATGCTTACATAAAACTAACAATTAGATTGTACAAACACAATTTGTATATAACATGCAAAACGATTACATATTCGACTAGTGGTTTATACTACCACTAGTTAATACAAGGAACTCTCTATTTTACAACCTCAAAATTTGTATATTACAAACTATGAAACATAAGCTAAGTACTATACTAATCTGATCGATCACGTAATCCCTTATAAGCATCCCGTATCATATGACCAACCACCGCTCTATCGATCATATAATCCTCCTTCTCCTCCTCTACAGGATACCTAAACACCCTTCATTCTAGGCTCTCAAATGTAGTCCTACACTTCTTGTCAGCTCTGTACACTTGCATTTGTGCATCCTGCCTCTCCCTATGAGTGTTCTGAAGAAGTGTCCTCAGACGACGAGTCGTATCTCTCTCACTCTCCAATAAACCTGCAGCTATGCCTGTCCGAGAGTTAGCAGCCTCTAACTCTTCCGTTGACTGCTGAACTAACCCAATCACTATCTCTTCGTGTCTATCGACACGCATCATCTGATTTGCTCCAATATCCTCCTCAGGATCAGGATCTATTAGCTGTCCATCTATGGGATGATCAGCCTCCTCTGTGTCTAATATCTCCTGATCGTACAGAAGTTCCTCCTCCTCTAGTTCTTCCTCTGGGTCTAACTCAGGAGTAGTTGGCTCATAATCTAGGACCTCGTCTGGCTCACTATCTGATAGTCATCCTACCATGTGTTGATCTACCCCTGCCATCCTACAAAAGAATTTTAGTTCGTTTAGTATTAACGCGAAGCAAATTTACACATAAGATAAAGCTTTTAAGATTATTTTATGTATAATTAAGTATTTTACGGACTCAAAGACTATATCCTAAGGTATTTCCTAACTACCTTAGAGCTATAATCTACAGCTCTGATACCAACCTATGACGCCCCCAAATCTCTACACACCCCTGTAGCAAATCTGGTGCTCACGTGAAACTATACAATTATAAATATTTAATAAAATATGACTTCTATCTATCCAAGGTTCACAGTATCCCATAACAGGTACTAGTTCCGGCCAAAACTTTGTCTGTATTTGGATACCCTCACTTGGATGTATAGATTCATATCTAATGAATACCTCTTTCATATTTATATTCCCTATCTATCTGACATTCACAGTATTAATGATAAGATTGTCCATAGAACTGAGGGGCGCATTCCGGTAAAGATGGCACCTTACCGGCGCTCATTAAGTGTAACCTCAGAGCTTATAGGACTTTCACATCATTTAAATACCCTCATTCAGATGTATAGTTCGTATAGATACTGTATTTAACTTAGTACAACTATACTAAACAAGATAAAGATCAGAGTATAACGCATTCGATGAAATAAAGGATCATAATATATTACATATCATTTGGTTCGATTACATCGTTCTCAGTACTAAGTTACTACAACAAAAGCCTTTAAAAGACTTAAAGTATTTCAAAACAGAAATTTAAACTAATAAACATGGCTTTTCCCCTTATCAGTCCCAGACGTGCCGGGATTACCATTTTCAACTGCAAAAGAAGATATGCGCAAGAATGAGCTACAAATGCTCAGCAAGTTCATTTAAAAATGTAAACACAGTGTGTTTGATTTGAAAGATGTCAGATGATGTATAACTGATAATTGAGGGTTCTGTACTTGAATCATATATTTCAATTTGTTCTGTCAGTCTTCAATGACTTAGAACCTTTTGAGTTCGGATATCTGGTAGGGGATCAGCCTAACCAATATCCTAGGAGTATGCATATCATCCTACCATTTTGGTCAATTTATTTAATTGACAATTTAAACCTTATTTGAAGGTTTGTCGGACCACCTTCTATCCACGGTGTCCCTTTTACTCAGTATAGATGTCGTACCAAAATAATTTGGTTTGACACAATAAATTTAAGCTCAAATAATCAATAAATGATTCATTTCTTAAGTTATGCTGAACAAATAGCAATTACTTCATAATAATTGATAGCAAGACATAAAAAAATTGCTTAAATGTAACAAGGTTCGGAGACTTGCCTCGTATATCTTTTACAGTTAATATAACGGTTTAAACGTTCGTCGTAATTCCTACACGATTATAAATTTATGTAGACAAATAAGTGTTTAACGATTAAATCTTTTAAGTTTTATTTCGGGTATCATATCCGCAGATAAATAAGACTTCTTTTACAATATATGAAATAATTTTAGCATTATAACTGCTTACATAATGAATATTTTTCAATTATATTTAAAATAAATTGAGCATTATAACTGCTTATAAAATGAATATTCGGCTATTAAATTTGAGAAAATTTCAGCATTATAATTGCTTATAAAATGAATATTCGGCTATTAGATTTGAGAAAATTTTAGCATTATAACTGCTTATAAAATGAATATTTTAACTAAATAGTTGAAGAAATTCGGACATAGTAACTACTTATAAAAGTATATTTTCTAATATATAAGAGAAATAAATTGGACATTATAACTGTTTGTAAATAGGACTTTTGTACTATATACTTAAAATAATTTGGACATTATAACTGCTTATAAAAGTCTATTTTAACTAAATATATAAAGAAGAATGAAAATAATAACGACTAGAGTAATACCTCTTGTAGTTGCTAGCTTTACTTCCAATCGCGTAGCGCTTCGATGCTTAGAAAGTAATTTTTATCTCACAATATCTCTCAGAATATAATTATAGAGTGCTTTTGCTCTTGAACTGCTCTTGAAAAGTAGTAAGGAATGAATGAACTAAGCTTGCTATTTATAGAAAAATCAGGTTTCGCTAATTGCACGTTAGGGGCTCGGCTTATTACACTTTGCACCCGGCTTATTACACTTTGGTAGTTAGGTTAATTACACTTTAAGCTAAGAAAAAGTGGTTAATTACACTTTAGTACCTAGGTTAATTACACTTTAGTACCTGGCGTGTGCCAGGCGTAAGCCGGCGTGTGTCAGGCGTGTGCCCGGCGTGTGCCAGGCGTGTGCCCGGCGTGAGCCGGCGTGTGCCAGGCGTGAGCCGGCGTGTGCCAGGCGTAAGCCGGCGTGTGCCAGGCGTAAGCACGACAATGCGTAAGCACGTCAAAGCGTAAGCACGACAATGCATAAGCACGACAATGCGTAAGCACGTCAAAGCGTAAGCACGACAATGCATAAGTACGTCAAAGCGTAAGCACGACAATGCCTAAGCACGACAATGCAGCTTACTAAAAATAATTTGTCAGGATGCTTTTTGGTGAAATCGTCGGAAGCACGACAAATTATTTTGTCCGTGTAAGCACGGCACGACTGCTTGGTGAAAATTTTTTATTTGACCAAATTTATCGTTTACACGATATAATCACAAAACACCTGCTTTAAAATATCATTTGGATCTTTATTAAGCACATATGTTGCAAACTTCAAATCTTATTTAGGGTTTAAGGTTTTAAACTTTTTGATATTTAGTTTTACGTTATACGTTCTAATTCTAAACGTATACGATAATGTTTTCGAATCGTATTAAGTTTTCAAAGATTACCTGAACAGCCGTTCATCAGAATATATCATCACATAACACATAATTTACTTATATAAATCTTATTAGGGTTCAGAATATTACAACTTGCATGCCTTCATGCCTTGCCTTGCTTTCTTAATCTCCTCCTTCCTCATTCTTCTTGCTTGTTTATGGAAGTGTGAAGTGTGTGTCATGTAATGGCATTGGGCATCTCCTCATAATGGCCCTCTTAGTGAAGCTCCTCATACTTAGCCATTTTCTTGTTGGTTTTCCATACTTAGTCAATTTTGGCCTTTTTGGATAGAGATAGCTAATGCCTTGCCTTGGCTCCTTCTTGGGCACTTATGATGGATAGTGAGTGAGGTTAAGAAGTATATTGAGTCACCTGAACTTGGCGTGGCAATAGGGGTACCTTAGTGGCCTCTCGGGTGGTATTTGTTGGGAGCCATTGTTTTTTTACGGAGATTGAATTTCTTGAAATAGACATATTCGGGGGTTAATTTATCACTAATTATGATTTACTTAAGGTAATTAACCCCCTAATTTATACCCAAAATACACTTTCTAATATATTTAATTTGTTTTTGTACTTGTATTTCAATGATGAATAATTAAATGTAACTCAGTTTTTGTAGTAAAAAGTAAGGATAAGACAAAAGACTAAAGACTAGTTGGCAGGGCAGCGAGGAAGTCGAGGTAAGCCACAACCTCTGGAGTCTGGGTGCTCTTTCGTAAGGTCTGCTCCATCATCTCAATCTGCTGCAACACTAAAGTAGCCATATGAGTGGCTCTCTCCTGACTCTCAAGCATCCGACCTACCTGGGATAATAACTTCTATGACTGAATTCAAAAAGCATCTCGCTCAGCTACAGCAGCATCTCTACTGGCTATAACGATCTACATCAACGGCGTGGCTCGATTTTGGTCAAAAGTGAGAACCCTCAAATAGCTCTCCAACTCATCCATAGGAGTGGTAGAAGAAGAAGAGCCAATAGAAGTTGTATCCTCTATCAAAGCCTCAGTCAACCCAGTGTAAAGCTCATCCTTAATAGGGCTGGCAGGCTCATCCTCAATAGGGTTGACAGGCTCATCCTCGGACGACTTCATGGGCTCATCCTCTGATAAACTACCTACCTCATCCATTCGACTCCTCGACTCAACCCAACTTATCTCCTTGTCCCACCAGCTCTGATACTCTGGGGTCCGACTTGAATGTCCAGATGCAAAACCAGCTGACACCCTATGATCCCATAAATCATACATCATCAACAGCTCTGTCCCCATTGAAGCCCTATGAATAGAGGAACTGCTAGGCTTGTGAGGGTCCATATTTAACATACACAAGGACGAGATTTAGTTAATAAAGGAGGTATATTTTCTATTCAAAAACTCGGGTTAATTTAATACTTTTCATCAATTAATCATTTAATTGTTAGAATTATCTTTTCACCCATTGAGGGTGTTAACTACGTTAAGATGTGAACAAAACATAGATATGAATCTTCACCCCCGAATGGTGTCAATCACGTTAAGACAAAATAAATTCGACTATTGTACGTGTTTTGCCACCCACGGAGGGTGTTAAGCGCGTTAGGATAGAGCAATTTTCGATGTTAATCGGTATAGTAGTCCCAACACCCGAGGAATATGAAGAGCATGTTAGATTAAAATGTTTGCTCATTATGTGATTAATTGATATTTTTAACTGAATAACGTGACGCGTGAGGCACTTGGATTGAATAAAAAATGATAAATGTGACGATTATACACTGTAGGCAATACACAAAACCTCGGAGGGGATGTCCTTTTAAATCAAGGTCAAAATTAGAATGTCAAAGTCCAAGCAAACTATGATATATTTACATATGCTATTTAATTAAACATATTTGTGCATATATGTATTCCATCATCATTACTAGTGAGGCCTATATGGAAAATTTTCAACAAAAATTCCCCTCCATGAAGGCATTTTTCATGCACACCACCTTGCATGCTTCTTCCTTCCATACACCAACATTACTAAAGACAACCTATTTCGGCATAGGATTTCTCTAATTTTCAACTAAATCTCATCAACCCAACATATAACAAGTCACAAAAATATCTCAAAGTATATCAAACATGTCAAATAAATCAATTTTAACAATAAAAAATGCAGATCTAGTCCGAAAAGTGCACCGATAAGCGTTCTCTGATTTTAAAATGTTTTGCATACAAACGATCCTCATAGCAAGTTAACACGTAAATGATGTCGAAACATTTTTATTTATGCATTTAACAAAATATTTTGGCAATTTCAAGTTCAAAACTAACTAGTAAGCAATATATATCAAAACTGAAGCGCAAAAGACGAAACAAAGCTTGTATCCCGTGACGCAAGGATGAAGGAAAGGGTGTTGAAATCTACAGATCTTATAGTGTCACCGAGAAATACATAAGATAGCTCAACGAAAAACTGAGAAAACTCAATATAAAAGTATGAAGACCAAAGAAATGGAAGAGAGATAGTGTGACACCCCCAAATCCGGGTTACCTTAACCTCGAAATTGGTGCATCACTATGCAATTCATACACTTACTATTAACAACTAATTGCAGAATAATAGAAATATTTACATTGATATAACATAAATACTCTCGTCCCAAGTCCCGATACCAAAATAAATACCTGACATAACATATTACACAAGGTCTAATACACAAGTCTGAAAACAAGACATAACTTAATACATAATCTCTAAACGAGTCTTAATACATAACATAAATCATAACATAGTAGGACAAAGTTAATCTGTAGCTTTGCCTTTGCCTTTATCCTTTCCCGAGCTCTCACCTCTATGGGTAACCACTGAAATGTTTTAAGGAAAGCAAGGGTGAGTAACAAATTTGCCCAGCAAGTATAACAATAAAGATAATGCATGATCAAAAGTAAGATTTCTCAAGTTTTAATACAAATCTCTATTATTACTGATGAGTCACTATGGACTGGATGCATATCAAACGAATTCAAGGATTTCAAATAGTTTCAATTGCAGAAATCACTGAGTGGCCACCATGGCACTTACCTTTCATTAGAATTAACAGTATTACACTATTAACTCCAAAACAACAATTACAGGTACAATAGGTGATCAGCCTAAAATACCCGGCGTTATGCATAAGCCTCAAACGTTCTACTTACGCGCGTGTCGGTTCCCCGACTAAAAATATATTTTTCCCTACTATGAGGGTTGTTCATCTCTACAAAGAGTCTGCACCAAAACAATTAGTTTGGATAGCTTTCTAAATCATGGACATTAGTCTAGCCGAATCAAATGGCATTGACACTCTTCGTAAACAGTTCATGCATAATGTGAACTTAAAAGCTTTAACAGTTTATGCCAATAACATATCTTGAACGCTTGTGCAAATATGAAAGATTCGCATAAGTATGGAATTCACACAATAATATATGTATTGCGTAAATATGAACTTTGAACATTAAATAACATTCGTAAGAATATAATCGAATGAAGTTGATAAGCTCGCCTAGAACGAGGACTAGACAAGGATTAGAAAACTTGCTCAATACACCACATTAGTGTAATTTAGGAGAATATAGAATATTTGTTCAATACCGATTTAAACAAGAATTAGAAAACCTGCACAATATACGTCTTTTGTATAAGATAAGAAACTTGCATTCAATATAGTTAATGAATGGAGTTAGAGAACTTGCCCAACACAAAGGTTAGACAAGCGTTAGGAAAAACTTGTCTTACGCGCTACTACTATTTGACGTTAATCGCCTTCACAATTATCCTACACATTAAGTACATAGTCACATACCAATTAGACACACAATTGATGCCAAAATATAGACTAACACAATACTCTAATGCTATGCAAAAGGTTTTCCTTGGTTCAAAACATTGATTGCCACTACGACTACCCAAACGGGGGTCTCACTCCCCGGTGAGTGAGCGGCTGCCCAGCGCCCCCTGAAAGCTAAACGAAAAATGCAACTAAGCTATTCATTTTATTAAGCAAATCTCACGGGACTAAGTCGTTTCATGCTTGGCTAACTAATTAATAGCATGCTTCATGTATTACCGCTTAAGAGGATCATATACACTTGCCTCAAGCTTTAGTTCTCAAAAGAAACAACTTGGCGACTCTACAGCACGGCGCGGTCGCGCCGCACTACTCCTCCTACAGCTAATTTCTGGTTTATTTTTTACTCTAACCAACCTCTAGATGCTTGGGGTCATTCTAACATTATACTAACATAACATACATATGTTTTGGGGTATTTACAACATGTTAGGTCTGTGCAAACATGCATCGAATCAAGAAAATAAAGCAACATAACATTTTATTCCTGCAGACCAGCGCGGCCGCGCTAGTTTTAAGCTTGGGAGTGGCGCGGCCGAGCCACCCCGGATACAGGGAGTTTAAGGTTTCCTACTTCTGCAGAAACTTAACAACAAAATTTGGTTTCTCCCTCTTTGCTTCATAACCCTTATACAACTAATACACATGACTTAAAAACATGTTTCTATTACTCAACCATGCATTATAACATCATTTCAACAATTAATCATAACTAGTTCTCATGATCTTTAGAGAAATCATTCTTTTTAACATTAAATCAAATAGTTGGTGGGCATGGCTTACAAACTCATATTGGAGTAGAGTTTAATTATGTTCTAGTCCAGATTTCCAAATGAAATCATTACCCACAACTTTATAACACATAATGGTCATACACAACCAAGCATATACTACATTTTCATCAAAGTATAATAATTGTCCAAATCAGTCCATAAATGTCCATAACAGTCTATTCTTGCTCCTTATGCATAGGTTTTGATTCTCATTCATTGTTCCACTTTCATTGATTATTAAAGAGGCTTTTAAAGAGTTTAACAACCTTCATACATGTTCAAGAACCAACAAAGAAATGTTCAGCAACATATACTCCCACAAAGCAATCAATAGCAAACTGAAAATTGAAACAACAATGGAAATGAGCTAGGCTCCATAACACTAACCTCTTGAAGCTCCTTCTAGGATGAAAAAGGGATTGATACTCAGATGCTACAACACTTCTTCTTCTTCCTCAAATCATCCGTACACTCAATACTCACAACTCTCACAATTTTCAGCTCTATCTTAGCAACAATGAACAAAGAAATGGATGAATGACAAAAGAGGAGTATTTATAGAATGCGTGAGCTGAGCTTCTTGGAGGTGGAGAGGACTGAGCATGCCTTCAATTTGTAGCTCCCCATTAATGGGTGATTGAGCTTTTGCTCTCCCCATGTTCGGGGACTCCCCCTCTCTTCTCCCTAATTGTTCCATGCTCTCTTTTGCTCTCCCAAATGCAAGAATTGGCTTCTCCCAAGATGTTCTTATTCCCCTTGTTCCTTCTCCTCAAATTCCTCTCTTCCCGTGTTCTTCTTCTTCATTCAATTGCAGCTGATGATTTAACCCATTTCCCTCATGGGTCATGGGTTGGGTCATGGGTCGGGTCGCGGGTCATGGATCATGGGTTTGGGTCACCTTTTATAATTCTTTGGGCTACTAATAAAATCCCAATTTGGCAAAAATAAAATCCAACACTTGGATTATTAATCAATCATATTAACACTATGACAAAAATTAAAAAATTCGAAATAAACGAAAAAGACATTTTTGGGGCGAATAGTGCCCACGCGAATAGTACCCCGTGAATGAAATTTTAGCGATATTTCTCCGAAATCATTTTAACAAGTCCTACCAAATAACAACACTTAATAACATTGCAAACACATAATCTAGGTTATTATATAACCTTTAATCACATCACATAGAATAATATTAATAAAAATTCTTTTTATTAAATAATATACATAAGCTTATTTTACAAAGCCATACAAAATTCACAGTCGTTACAGATAGAGAGAGTGAGGTCGTGGCCTGTCACAAGTAGCCCTGCGATCGGCCCAGGTGGGGCCCACCCACTCCATTTTGTTACGTCGAATCTAAAAATGCGTTCTTTTGGTTCCGAACTGATGTTCTTTCAAAGAGAGATGCATTTTTAACCAATCAAATGATCTAATAACAGGAATAGACTAAGAAAATCAGAATCTAAAAGCTTTAAGGTTACGAGTCATAAAAACGAAAAGAACGAGAAAAAAAGGGATAAGAAACGAGAAAACAAGTAACCGAGGCACAAAAACCGAAATAATCATATGAGATATCATTCGACATAGATTTTATCTTCAACACAATTACGACATTTCTCTTCACAAGTCGATGTTCGATACAATGCGATTTGTGTGATTCAATCAATGTTCGATATGTTGCAAGTACGATCTTGATAACGATGCGAGTACGAGCCTTATTGATTCGATTTCTGTTATGACACGATTATGACTTCATCCAATGCGGGACACATTGTGACAATACGATTATAATTTTTTTACGGAGACGACCCTAATAGTGATAAGATTACGACTTTCCCCTGATTACGATTTATATGGCAATACGATCCCAATTTCCCCCGATACGAGATGCCCAATGACAATACGACTATGATCTCCTTGACGAGAGAACTCGATACGATACGATCACGACCTTGTCCCGATGGGAAGTGATCTTTTCCTAGTAAGGTATACGATGACGATACGACCACGACCTTCCTCGAGATGATGCGATTTACTCTGACCACGATACCCGATATAGATTCATTACTTTCCTTAAATTCAACAAGCGATGAATGTGTTCTCAACCTATTGTAGTTACAAAACATCGAAGCACTCCCGGTAGTGCGAAACAAATATTCCTATTTCATCTTATCATTTGCTGCATAAGAACTATCGGTATGCTTGATTCTCGATTGAAGAGGTACGTAGGTAGCCTCATCAGAGGTTCGACATCTGCATTTATACATCATTATATCTTGTCATGCATTAGGCGTCTACGTATTTGTCATGTTCATTTTATTGCATTGCATAAGCATGATAAAGAAGGGCATCTGTAGATACCTAAAATTTACATGTATTTTCTGACTATATGACGGACTTGGATCCCCTCCATTACATTTTTTCTCCAATTTCATCTAATACACCATATTTTTATAGTTGTCGATAATATAAATGAAATCAACATCAGTCAACTAATTTATTATATTGAATAGCATAATTTTCTAAAAATGAAAGTAATCCGATACTTTTTTACCCTTTGATGAACATGTGAATTTTTCATCAAAATTTTAATGGTTGAAAATTCTTTTAAAATTTTAACGGTGAAAATATTTTTTATAATTCTAATTTTTCTAGGATTGATCTTAATATCTTTAACTATCTATTAACATATTTTGATCATTACTAACAAAATTATTAAGATTAAATAATTGGTGTATTGAATAAAATTAGAGGGAATGTGTATTGGAGGGGAGCCAAATCCCTATATGATAGAGGGCAATAGTGTCAATCCACGATGATGCGATGGTGTCAAAACCAAGATTTAAAATCCCAGGACAATTACTTAGAGCCCACACATGAGCTTTGAGGTACTAAAATGCAAAACGGAAGGAGAAAGGGTTAGCCAGTATACACGAGGATGGACTTTTTCTACTTTTCTCTCTCATTCTGAATCCGAACATGGTTGATTTATATACTATTGCCTGGGTCTCGAAAAGAGCTTTCTAGATTAGAGTGACATACCTTCTCATTCTTCTCGGTTTGAAAGTTATGGATGTTTTAGTGCACAATACGAGAAAACAGATCACGTAGGACTCACAGCCTGGCTGCCGCAGGTATACCTGCGGCTGCCACAGGTGTACACTTACGGCAGGCCAAGCTGGGCTATAAAGGGGCATGCTGCTTCATTTTGCACGAGAAGGAGAAGAAAAATAGGGATAAAAAGTGTAAGGAAGAAGAAAAATAGGAGAAAAAGCCAAAAGTGTAGAGAAACTCTCTCTAACTTAAATCAAATCCTTAGTTTTTTAATAAATCCTCTATTAATACACAACAAAGAGGCCTTTTGCAAGCTTGGGGGGGGGGGAAGAAACTCATTCTCAATGTCCAATTCTCTTCTTTACACTCGATTTAGCTTCTTTTGTCGATTATTTTGTTTGGGCTTCGTTTATTCGTTTCATTTTTTCATTTTTAAACTCTCCTAACATCCTAGATCGTTTCTAGTGATGTTTGGATCCTATTTTAGGGTTATGAGTTGTCAAAGAGGATTTCTCATAAATAGAAATTTATCGTAACTAACCTAGAAATCCTTTTTTGTGCTTGAACTTTGGTTATTTGTGTTGTTTCTTCATTTCTAGGATACCCAAGCATCCTAGATTATGTTTAGTGGTGTTTGGATCTTATTTTGGTCAACAAGAAGTTCTCATAAATAGAATTTTCTTCTAGCCAATTTGAAAAATATTTTCGATTAGATTTGTTGTCGTTGTTTTTAGATCTATAAAATTTTAAATCTATAGGTCTCAATCTCGAAATTCTAAGTTCCTTTGATAGATCTCCCTGATATATGATACATTCTCACGATGTTGTTATTATTTTGGTGACGTAATTCAATTCCTACGATGTAACTAGTGTTATAATTACGATATTATTGATATTTTGTGCTATCTATGGGTTTACGGTTTATGGGCACCGTTTCCTAAATTCTAAATTCCATTTTTAGATCTTAATATTTTGTTGGATATATATGATTTCAAATTATGTAAGTCTATGAATAAATTCAAGGCCCTTAAGCTTCGTGTTTAACAGGAATCGAAGGGTATTCTAATGATGGTCGTAGACGATGGTTGTAACTTTACGATTCGATGATCGTAAATATAATTCGTGCCTTAAAACGATTTAGATGGCTTTCATCCCCAAAATTGAGTTTAAGGCCCCTTGTTAGTGGATTTTATTATTTCGATGTGCTTGGAGCTATTTTGATGGCTTACATACAAATGAGTAGCTTCAACCCTATTTCGATGTTTGGTTTTGCTTTCGACACACGAAAACTGGTTTTCTAACAAAAAATTGAAAATATCTTTTAAAAATTAAATCAAATTTGGCTATTAGATTAATCTTAGGCTAAAATCGAAAGATACTTTCAAGATAATAGATTCACAAAGGCGTCGACGATTCTAAAACGACTTATATGGTTTAGGAAGCGATACCTTAGACTATCTTTTTAATTGGACTCTAGCCTAGATTTCCCATTTTACTATGACTTAAACGGCATAAGAGACGATACCTTGTATTTTTTAATTTACAATTCGACTTTGCTCTAGGAGATGATACCTTAGATTTTTCCTACGAAACGATTTACCTAGGCACATAACATAATCTTCACGCTTCTCGAGATAATATATCTAAACTTAAAAAAGAAACATTAAGATAACGGTAATCGTATTTTACGAACGTCGAGGGTGCCTAACACATTCCCCTCGTTTAAGCAAGTCCCCGAACTCTATGAAGTTCAGTTGCAAATTAATTTTACGGAGTCACATATGAGTCATCTCGATTATCAAAATCGTAAAATTCGAATGAGATAGTACATCCATTTAAATCTTTACCAACTGACACTTTTCTAATTGTCTCACTTTAAAATCATACTTTCAATTTCAAAACCCGTCGACATTATGCCGATTTTTTCCAAATCACCTATCCAAGGTTAAGATTAAATAAATGAGAGGAAAAATTAATCGACAGATAGTATAAAAAAGGAGTAAATAGGAAGCAAGACCATTGGATGTTATACAAATTTTTTTTGGTATTCATTATTTTTTATTTTATTTCGATAAACTTTATATATATATATATATATATATATATATATATATATATATCACACAAATGTACTAAACAGTATATAAACCAAAACTATTAGAAAGTAAACAATTGCTTTCTAATAAGATAAGGTAAGAACATAATAATAATACATTTAGCTAGGAAAATCACATATATTCATCTATTACTATGTCGTATAAAATTTACGCATTCCTAAATTGTGCTCTCAGATTTGTTTGTTGCAGCCTTAATTTCTGATTGAGCTCCAGATTCAACATCTTTTTCAGGAACTTCTGAATTCTGAAGCTTTGAAACCCGGAACATTGCTAAATTGGTATCCCCTGACAAGGAAGAATTCTTATCAATCTAATTGGAATAATGCGATATCAATCTTTTATGCTACTTTGGATTGAAGTGATAGAATAGAGGAGGAAATGGAATAGAGAGTGGAATGATTCATTCTATTTCAACTGGAATGAATCATTCCATACCCTCCCAAAGGAATAAAATTCATAAATTTGAGAGAAATGAGAATGACTCATTCCATTCCAATAGAACAACCAAACACAATTTTTTTCATTCCATAAAAATGAGTCATTTCATTCTCACCCTCATTCCTCCAATCCAAATGTAGCGTTAATGTGTCAAAACGGAGTCAAAATCTAGTATGCATAGCAAGACATGAAACTTTGATTGAGATGGAGATGCTCCTGTGTTAGTTACTAGTCCACATGTACTAAACGCCTGGTTCTCCGGGCACTACGGTAGGAAGTGGAAACTAAACATGCAAAAAATAGATCTTGAAGCATAGCATAATGCCATTACCTAAACTCTCCGAGCATTACATTTCAAATGAAATGAGATCGATTTAGTGCCCGAATAAAAATGACATACTGCCCTTGGTTCCTTCTAAATTACTCCATCCGATTCAAAATTAGAGATACATTTGTGAAACAACAATTTTTAAGAATTTTTTTTTCCAACTTGATTCCTAGCATTGGCAATAAATGTAGTAGTGGTGGTATATAATACTCGAGTCATGTCACTTTATAAACTAAAAACAAGAATTTATCTCTTATTTTGGAACGGACTAAAAAGAAAAATATATTTTTAATTTTGGAACAGAGGGTTTATTTTTGATATTCAACAGATCATAGAAAATCTAAGCAGTCAGTGTTTTTCAAGAGGGTTTAGAAGTGAACCTTGCTTCTATCGAAATTACACATCAAGAATCTCGAGTACAACTAGTCGTTATGCTTGACACGGAATGGCTGAAACATTTGACATAGAATAATACTACAACTAACTCAACCTGAAATGAAGTATGCAGACCAATACATTCCTGATTAAACTGGTTTTGTTTAATCCTAGTTACTAAATAAGTTACCAACCAATTTAAGAGTGAAAATCGTTGGAAAGGATGATACTACCCCAAGACTAGAGAAGTGCACATTCAGTTGGCATAGTAAAATTGGATAATGTACATGGGTTGAGCACGTAGGCGGTACTATATGTTAGTGCTTATGTCATGTGTGCATGTGTAAGATCTCATATCTAAATAAGAAAAGAAAGAAGGAAAAATAGGCTCAGGACAACCTGAATCCAGTTCTTGTCAAAAAAATTCAAGTACATATTTTTTTCTCTATTTCTTAACGCACTTATTGATATTTGTCAATTAAAGCAGTTTGAATCCAGCAAATTATACTGGAGTACATTGACTGAAATCATACTATAATTATTGGTTTAGCGCTCAAGGTTCTACTAAAGAAAATTCACTTACATTTCTAATTATGGTGCATAAGCATGTACTCATCTATATGAGGTCCTAGATCCTCTGTTTTTTTTAATTTATTTTTTTATAAAATTAATCATGTTTTTTAATAAATCTGATTCCTGGAAATAAAACAACCTAAAAAGCAAAAATCATTACAAAAAAATTAGGGATCAAGTTTGAGACATGGTACCAAACGTAAGATATCTTCCAGATGATATGGTTGCAGGGACACCGGGACTAAGCCGCTTGTCATCAATAAATGTGCCATTTGTGCTGTCCAAATCTGTCACCACAAGACTCCCTTCCTTCATCTGAATGCAAGCATGTAGAGCTGATACTGTTTTCAATTATAGATAAAGAAATACAAAATTTATAAACAGTAAAATACAGGACATAGAGGTTGAAACACAAGTTATTGCCTATAAGAACAGGTAATTTTTTAATTCTACATAATACATTGTTCTTCTTCTTCTTCTTCTTCCTTTTTTTTTTTTCATTTTCAAATAAGTGAAATCAATAATGAAGGAGTGCATATTCCAACAATCAATATATGTATCTTCTAGTTTGAAGTTTAATGATTTGACTTGAGTTTTCTCAGGACACTTTTAAGTGTCGCATCACCATGTCTCATACAGATCATATTATTGAGATGTTTTAATAAAGTAAAGTCGACACATGCAGAACTAAGTAGTAACAGTACAAAGATGAATTCTTTATTTCTTTTTGAACTTAGGCCATGTATTAGATGGTTATTCCAGCCATAACTTGATTGATTTGGAAGAAAATTAAAACATTGGACTTTGTACAGACTTCAAGCTTAACAAATTGCACCTTATTTGATTTTTCTATGATCTTAAAGCAGCACAAAGAGCTCTGGGCCACTGTGATAAAATTTCAATAGAGAAAATGAGGTGAATAAAGATTATATTATTTGGAAGATTTAGAATACCTGTTGCGACAGGAATGACCATGTCTGCTTTCTCAGGAACACGTCCCACTGTCACTGCACTCTGATGTATATCCAAATGTTGCAGTTAACATGCCTTTCGTCAGGTATAGAATGAATTACTAAAAACCAAATGTGACACTAAAAATACTTACAGAAGTTATTTCAAATGCATCAGGCAATGGAACCTTAAAACCTATGTGCCTTGAATCACCATCACCTATGTAGAATTGATGGATGTCATGTCTCAAATAAGCATTGGAACAAAGCAACAACATGTCAGAGGAAATTAGGAACTTGAGAGGTTTACAACAACAAGAAAATTCACACTATGCGCATCTATAAATGTATGTAATTTAAATTATGATATCAAATGTAGACCAATTATACAGTAATCTGACAATTTAATGGTGGGCTTCAGATGAGTTTAACCATCAGAAATGGATAGTTGCGAGCTAACAGCTCGTAACGGTTTGTTGAGCTAAGGGTGGGCTGTTATAATACTAAAATCCTACATGCTACCTTATCCCAATTCAAGAATGCTTCAATCGTCTTTTGTGTGTAAACAAATAAGTATTTTCCTTTTGTAGCCTACAAAATTTCAAATCCACCTTTTCATTAGCTGAAGAAGAAAAATCAGTTAAATGAATTAGCCTTACACAATAAGTGCATTATATTCATTTAGTAGAAAGACAAATCCAAACCTTAGAATATACATAAGAAGTTTTTTTATTTATCTTAAATGCGGACACTAGAGTCCAAAGAAGCGGATAACATATATGTAAAGCTTACATGTAAAAATATCAAACACTAAGTAAAGTATCTATCTTTTTGTCTTGGTCTATTTTCTTTCTTTCTTTCTTTCTTTCTTTTTTTATTTTTTTTTTGTTTTTTTTTTTGCTTTAATTATAACAATTTCCACAATTATGATTTACCTCAATAATGATTCCTCAAGTTTATGGGCATTAAAAATTTACATCCAGATGGATGCGTCAGCTAGACTCTCAATATAAAATTGAAAATTAAAGAAAGAAATATAAGAAAAAAAAGGAAAATAAGCATACATTCAATTATTTACTTTTCTTTTTTGCTCTTCAGCATCTTTTTGTCCTTTTGGTCAATAAATAACAGAACAACAAGCAAATGCTGCAACCCAGATTGAATTAATGCTACTTCATCATAGTTGTTATTGATTAAAGCATATATGTTCTCCAAGTAAGCACTTATGCCAAATGATTACAGAAAAATATGGATACTTCTTGAGTTTAGCAGTCTACCATAAGTTCAGGACACTAAAGCCGCTAAATGGAATCAATGAAGTCATACTGTTAGTGCTGTGATCGTATCTTAGAATATAAATAGTACATTCACAATTTTACTTGCATAGAATTTTAATGTTTGGCTAACCATCTTGAGGGAGATTAGTAAGCAAAGATTTTCTCATTTATTTTATTTGGCATATATATCTTTTTCTTTTTTCTTTTTTTTTCTTCATTTTTCTTCATTTTTTTTTAAAAATGATGGATTTGACAGGACTATTTGTACTAATTTAATGCCACGAGGACTATTTTATGACATGATTACTCTGTTATTTAATCACATACATTATTTATTGAGTCTGCTATGTGTTGTGATAAATTTACGCTGACTTACAATTGCGAAACTTATCAATACATGAGATTGATCAGAATTATGGGAGGCCCCCTGTATTACACATTTCTCCAAAAAGGTTACCCGTAATATTTATCCACGTAATTGAAAATCAAAAACTCGACGTAAAGATTCGCAATATCATTTTCCTTATGTATCATCATTTTTAAGGTCATTTAATACATCAAAAAAAGATTATATAATACCACCTTTCTACTTTCAGTTATATAATCTACCATCAAATGGCTTTAGAATTGACAAAACATAGTTCAATGGATCACATAGAAGACTAATTATGGAATAAAATAGTTTGTAGTAGAATATCATTTCAATAATACCATTCCAATCTCACTCATCATTTATGCAAACAAACATAGCCTAAGAGTATAAATCTAATTCAAGAAATTGAATAATAAAATCGAAATCCTCAAAAAGACAGAAAGACCTGAATGAGTTAACTGAAAATTTGAGGTACACCCAACAAACCCATTTAGTTAACTTCATAAATCTATCTCCCTGAACTCTTAAATCACAATGTAAAGTAAATTATGGGATAACTTTTCATATACCCATTAAGTTAAATATATAATTTGTAATTGGGATTCATCACTTCCATACAAATCAGAGAGGATAAATAACCATACCTACAGGTTGAAGAAGCCATCTTTCTCCATCATTTGTTGAAGTGCTTTCAGCCACAGAAGCATGTATAGCTCCTAATTTCCTCTGTTGCCTCCCTTTAATTTTAAGGCATTGTAGATCTCTGGGTGAGCACTTAGACCCCAAAAAAGTGACAGAATGATTAGCACGAATAGAGGCACTAGAATGAAAGAATGAAAGCTTGGTACAGGAGAGAGACTGGGTTACTGCTGCTTCCATTTGCTGATTTTGCTGTATGTTGAGTGAGTAGGAGGTGGACTATAGTCTATAGATATTTTAGGCACGTAAAATAATACGGCAGAGTATGTGGCATACATTTAAAGCTCTGAAAATGATTTTGGATAACAATATCTTGCTTATGGGTTCTTTGTTGAATTGTGCCATGTTTGGTTGGGGAACAAATAGCTTTCCTTTTCCCTCTTTTTCTATTAAAGATAAGGGTACCGGAGGAAAATCTTGAATGTTAGAATGGATACATGTGTTTTCTATAGAAAAATGTTGATTTTGTTGAACTTGTAATCACTTTCTTAGTACGACTGCATAGGAAAATTTTTTATTCCTAGAGCTTGTAATTTTACCCTTATTGGATCTCTCTGACCACTAAGTCCTATAATTAGTGTCTTTAATTTAAAAAAAAAATAATGAGTTGTAAAAAAGTATGTCAAATTTCAATTGACCCTTTTATTTTATTTATTTATTTATTTATTTATTTTAAGAACAATATTGGCCGAAAATCTTATCAATTCAAATCATTTGATACAATTTAAGGAAAAATGCTAAAATGAAATTCATCCATCTAAAAAGTAGGAACTTGGAACTCAATAAATTGAGCAAGTTTCGAAAGACCATGAACAACTCTATTATCAGTTCAACGAACATGACTAAAAATAACTTCCTCAAAATTACAGGCTAGCAAGCGACAATCCTCCAAAATATCGTTTAGATAAGAAACATATTTTCGCGCATCAAATAACCGATAAGTTGTAACGATCGGGAATTTTAGATTTTCTTGTAACCCGAGTTACGTATGAATAAAATGAATTATTATTATTATTATTATTATTATTATTATTATTATTATTATTATTATTATTATTATTTTTATATTAATCTATACTACGTGGTTAGAATTGTGTTACAGTCTAGAAAATGTGCATATGTTAAATTTTATGTGTTGTTGTGTCGTTAGAGTGAATATATCGATTTTGCAAAAATTCATAAAATCACTATTAGTGGGACCCGCTTCCCGAGGCACTATTCACAAGCACTATTCACACCCAAACTTTTTCGTCTATTTCGATTTTTATTAATTTAGATGAGGCGTATATGCTAAGGAATAATTTTTCCAAGTGTCAGAAATTTTATTGGAGTTGATACGTGATTTATTCTGTATCCGAAATGTATATTATGGGTGTTCCGAATAAATGGACAAATCCCATAATAAATATTTTTGCGTGTTCCAATAATTTATGGGAGTACCCATTATAATTTTGGGTAGAGTTATTTACCAAATTTGGTACAAAAGTGGGAATATTCGGGTATATTTATCTGTATATTCGAATTAATTGGTGAGACATTTAAGCCTCAAACCAATTGGGGAAGGCCACGTGTATATTGAGAGCCAATTGGGGGGAAAGGAATAAACATGCACAGTACACAATTCATGGGGCTGTTAACACTTTGCCTAAATAACATTTCCAATGGCTCGGGTAAACCATTTCCTGCATACCCATACATTCTATATGCTCCCGAAGCATTCTTCTTATCCCCCTCAGCTCATTCTCCTCCTCCATTCCAGCCATACCCCAACTGTTAGCAACTTAAGAGGGAGAGAGAGTTATTTTGCTAAGCAAGAAGCTCACTGCAGTTAGAGGGAGAGTAAGTGTGCGTGTGTGTTGTGTGTGTGCGGCAAGGACGTAGAAGGCAAGCAAGGAGAAGAGGAAGAGAGGCTTCAGCAGAAACGAGCAAGGAGAAGAGCAACCTAACAAGTTATCTCAACCTACCCGAAGCTAACAAGGAGAGGTAATCAAACTACAACCTATTTCTTCTCCATTGAAGTTTTCATGAGTTTTTTTGGCTTTCATGCTTGCGGGATGGATTTTGTTAATTTTTGTTGTTGTTGGTTGTGTTGAATCTATCATGGAGGTTCTTAAGAAGCTATATAAACCATTAACACCTTCAAAGTGAAACAAAAACAAAGAATGATTCGGACCCAAGCTTAAGGAGGAAGATAATGGACATTAATGGACTGTTTGGACCTTCGGACAATTAGAGGACAATAAAGCCTGGATGTTGTGATTATTTTGATGGTTTGTTGTTGGAATATTGTACTTCTATCAGTTGTGAAGATATACCAATTTGAATGAACTAAAATGATGCTTAAATGAAGTCACAATAGCCATTTGTGTGAGATATTTCATGGTTGCGAAAAAACAGAGCATCAATGTTGTGCTTTGGCTAAGGATTTGGCTGTGTTAGTGTTTATGGGTCATCTTGAATTTTTGATATATTATAGCCTCGTGTCTTAGGAATCCATAGAGTCCGTAACGGACCGAATTGATCGAGTATAGAGGGAGATATAGGAGCTGAAGCGGGCGAGAGTCTACCAGTTCGCGGTTCTGCAGGAACTGCAGAACTACTACTGCATGCCGCTGTTCCGCGCCTGGTCCGGGTCGGGTCGGACCGGACCGGGTCGGGTCGGGCCGGATCGGGTCGGACCCAGTAAATTTTTCCCGCGAGTCTAAAACTTATATTTTTGTACAAAATGATTAAAAACACTTATATCTTGTTAAAGCTTTATGTGCTTAATTTATACCCGTGTCGAACTAAACGATGTTGTCCTAAGGCGTAAATTGAATTAACGGATTACAAATTACGCTTGGATTTTCAGGGGGCGCTGCCCCCCGACCCCCGCCAGCTCACCGGCGAGCTGGGCAGCCGCGCGCCCACCGGGGGGCGGGACCCCCCCCGGGGTAAGCGTAGTGGCAATCAATGTATTTTAATGATGTGATGACTGTAATGAACCTAGTTCTTTTGTGACAAATATTTATGACGATTTTAATAAACTATGTAGGATATTTTGTTGACGGACGATTAACGTCAAGTTATTAACGCACGTACAAGGCAAGTTTCCTAACTCATACAACTCCTATTTAATTGTGCGAGGTTTCCTTACTCGATTCATTTATTGGGCAAGTTTCGAATTCATTTATCTATCGAGCAAATATTATTTATTGAGCAAGCTTATTGAGCTTCTTGACTCCGTTCAAATTACTTATCAATTTAACAATTAATGTGCTAGTATTCATACTTCTATTCAAGTATTGCAATGAAAGCCCATTTCATGCAATGTTATATATTGTGTGATTCCAAAGATTATGAATTTTTATTCATTCAAGATATTTTTAAATGCTATCATGCATGTTGTTGAACCTTAAAGTTCTTTATTCCATAGACTGTTTAAAAAGCTATGTCAAGGCTAATTGTTTCAGCTAGACACTTATTGATTTGGTTACTAAAGCGAGGTTAAAGTCCTCCAACTATTATTATTGTTAAGTAAAATTATCCGATCAAATTGTTTTGGTCTGGACTCCCATGTAAAGCTGAGTGGAACAACCCTCACAGCAGGGGAAATTGTATAAACGTCGGGAAACCGACACGCGCGTAAATGGAAAATGTAAGGCTTATGCATAACGCCGGGTATTTTAGGCTGATCACCTATTGTACCAGTTTTGTGGATTATCGGATGAATTTCCAGTAATTCTAGAATAGAGTTCTGTGCCTTGGTGCACCCTCAGTATTGAATAGTTCCCTTCTTCGGGAAACTTTGAGATCCTTGGATACTTCAGAAATCCTTCGGTCCTTAGTGGCCACTATAACGGTGATAAAAAGAAGTTGTTTATTCCCTTGGTTCAGATAAATTTTTACTCCTGTGAACTATAAAGTTATTCATGTGATTATTCATTGCTATTATACTTGCGGGGCAAATTGTTGCTCACCCCTTGCTCTCCTTAAAAACATTTCAGTTAGTGCGGCACGTGGCGAGAGCTCAGGAAAAGATAAGGGGAAGGGAAAAGCTACGGAGTAGTTGTAAATTGTTGTTCTAGAATTACCGTTTGTATTAAGACTTATTATTGACGTCGTGTATTAAGACATATTTACCCTTTTGTATTATGTTATGTTTTGTAATAGTATTGGTTTCGAGACTTGGGACAGGTCTATTTATGTTATATCAATGTAAATATTCCTTTATTCCGCTATAAGTTATCGATTGTATCATTTTGGTATTGGATTGTGATGAACCAGGTCCGTGGCTCAGGTGACCCGGATTTGGGGGCGTCACATCAGTAACTCCAATATTATCATTTTTCACAATAATCTTGGAACACCTAAATCCTTCAATAAAATGAAGGGCATGTCTCACAGCACCACCTCAACAGTCTCCACATCAAGATTTTCTTGAACTCTATCAAGAACCTTACTCGTATTATCACGAAGAACGAAACCAATCCCAACAACTCCATTCCCCCTAACTGACGTATCGCAATATATCCTAACCACCGAGACCGACGGCTTTTCCCAACAAGTATTCTCTCTTTTACTCACCTCAATCACATCAGGTTGAAGCACAAGGATAGCTTTGAATTCTGAAAAATCACACAAACTCCTCGACACTTCCCCCACAGGTTGGTTAACTTTTCCTTGTGAGCAACACTATCCCTGCTATTCCAAATACTCTAGGCCACCATTGTTACCACACATAATTGATCAGCATCTAACTTCTTTTTCAGACCAACAAATTAACCAATCCGTAAAGGTACCATTAGCTTATCGATCACACTAAAAACCAAGTGGGCTCACAAACCAAGACGCCATCGCCGTTGGCCAGGCAATCAAAGCATTTAGTATAGTTTCATTCTCAAAAATCACAAACAAGGCAAGAAGGTCCGACCCCATTCCTCTCCTACAAAGATTAGCACATATAGGAATAAAGCCTTTACGTGAAAGTGATATGCCCTCAAGCCAATTAAATTTGATGTAATAAATATTTACTTTGTAATCTTATTCAAATATTAATAATAGTATAAAAGGCATATTTTATCCATATTAATTGATTGAATTAATAAATGTGATAAACCCATAGTTTTAGAGCAATACTTTTAGAATCATGATGAGATCATGCTAATGAGATCTAAATTCAAGAAAGCTCAAAACTAAAATGTTCCTAATCGATGGATCACTAATAAAGGGATTACTGATTCCGGATAGATTAGTACATACTATGCTTGATCTGTTGAAGATAATGATTGATCTCATAATCATTTGTGTGGAGACACTAAAGCTAGTATGTAGGTGCTTATTAGAGAATAAGTTCACTGAACGTGACTCGTTTAAAGAACCCTAATGGAGTTTTATTCACCTGTCAATAAGAAGTTCTTAAAGTGATAGTAGTACAAGTGATCCTTGGACTTGAGATCATCATAGTACCTTGTGTGTGCAGAGTTATACTTTGTCATATTCCTTAATAACTTAGTGTATGTTATAGGATATGTACGGGTATAATAAAGTGTGATATCCTAGATGTTTATAAGTTAGTAAATCATGATATTAAATTATTATGATGATTGTGACATATAATGATCCTTAGAAAAGAAAATTGATGGGTTAAATATAGGATAATACTCAAAGTATAATTGAGTTGATAAAGGTTATAGAATAAAACCTACAAAAATCTGTTAAGGAAGTGGATTAAATAGGCAATGTAAAACCTATGATATGGTAATACGTTGAAATTATTCAACGATAAAATGTCGGAAGAAATTAGACGAAAATCGTGTAAAAGAGGTTTGATATTTGTGATTCCGAGGACGGAATCCTTATAAGGAGGGAAGGATGTGACAACCCGGATTTTCGAGAATAATTATAATAAGAATTTAATATAGAATAATTCTTATTATGATTCGAGTTTGAATATATATGTGTTATATATATATTTATGTGAATTATTTGGTGAGCTTAATATGTGTATATATATATATATACATAGATTCAGAATGAATGAGTTACTAGTTAACAATTGTAACGATCGCGAGCCGTGGGTAACTTGGTAATTCGAGCTTATAGATATTATTGAATAAAATAGACTTTTATTAATAATATTATGTGTTAAGCGTTTAAAGGTTATATTAAGACCTAGATTATGTGTAGACGATGATTAGTAAGTATAAAAGTTTTCGTATAAGCTAATTTGGCGGTTTCGAGAAATATCGCTAGAGTACTATTTATTAGATTAAATAAATAGTTGAAGGATAATATTATTGAACGAGTTATTTATTGTAAAGACGCTAACCCGAATTATGGGCGAGATATATGTGCAATGATGTATATGATTATGGGGAGTTAATCGTGAAGAGCAGCGATCGCAGATCGTGAATACCCTTGTAATTTGGGTTTATTAATATTATTAAATGGATTAAATATTATTTTTATGCGACGTGTTTTAAGGTTATTTTATAACCTGGATGATGTCAATGTATGAATTTTTTATGCGTTGTTGAACCGTAGGAGTGAATAATTGATTTTGTAAAAGATCACAAAATCACTATTCATAGGGCATGTTTACCGAGACACTATTCACGCCCAAAATATTTTTACGTCTTTTTCGATTACTATTAATTTCGTTAAGACATGTATGCGAAGGAATACTTTTTCTGAGCGTCCGAAATTTTATTTGAGTTGATACGTGACTTTATCCGTATCCGAAATGTATTATATGGGTATTTTGAATATATGAACAAATCCCATGATAATTATTTTTACGCGTCCAAATATTTTATGGGAGTACCCATTTTAATTTTGAGTAAAGTTATTGAGCAAATTTGGTATAAAAGTGGGAGTATTTGGATATATTTTTGTGTATATGGGTATTTATTTTTGCTTGTTACTCCAAGTGGGAACCAACTTCCCCATTTTAGATCAATCAAATGAGAGAGTAAGAGGGGAGGGTCGGACAACATTGAGCAACCAACCCATTTCTCCCTAAATCACTCCCTCCATTTCTCCCAAATCATTCATTCTCTCCCATTCCATCAGCAGATAGAGAGAGAGAGCTGCGGAGAGGAAGAAGGAAGGAGAGAGTTGCCGAAAAAGGGAAGAGAGTCGCCGAAAAAGAAAGGAGGAAGAAGAAGAAGGCACGGGTGGAGGAAGAAGAGGATCCAAGCAAGAAGAACCCCTCAAAGCAAAGCCTAGCACTCTTCTTAACCTTTAGGAAGAGATTTATAGAGGTAATATGACACCCCCAAATTCGGGTTTCCTAACCTCGAATTCGGTGTTCACGATACTAAACAACAAACATACTTTCTAACTAATGCGGAATAATAAACATACAATATCTATCGAAGTAGTAATAAAGTCTTACAATCATGGTCCCAAGGTTCTTTAACCTTAACTTAAAACATACCCTTAATACAATAAGAGTTCACATAACCAAATAACATTTAAAATAAACTAGTACATAAGCCATATCAGGTAACTATTCTTGAACCTTCCCTTTTTTTTTGTCCCCTTTAGACGTTCTGCCTTAGCTGAAATAAAGATCATGATATAGCAAGGGTAAGCAACTAATTTGCTTAGCAAGTTTATACACAAGGGAGATATATCATGAATAGAAGGAAGTTTCGCTTTCAATGTTCAACATCAGTATAAAATTGTGAAGAAACATGAATTAATAGTCGACAATTGAATATTCGAATAATTGAATGACAGTTACTGAGTGGTTAAAAATAACCATAGACATTTGCCAAGGTTCTCAGCATTTAAACTGGACCTCTTAATATGTTTTGGTAATCAAGGTGATCAACCTTTCATACCCTGTGATTTATGTATAAGCACTTAATAAACCAGCATTGATATCATGCCTTAATCAAATTTATCCTTTCCTCAGCCAAGAGTTCTTACTATAGCAAATTAATAAGAACAACTTTTAAAATACATTTGATTTCACAATTTTACACATGCTTGATCTAGCTGATACAAATAGCATAGATCTATCTCATAAACAGTTCATGCTTGAAAGAACTTTAATCTAATTCACAATTCAATAACAATAGAATAGGAATTCAATTGCACAAGGTGAGAATCTCAATAACCAGTATAGATGTGAATAATCAACAATAATTATTCACTAACATGCTTCGAAAATAATAACTCGAGTTTGAGTTAGGGAACTTGCCTGTCTGCTCAGCTACAAATAATTCTAGCTTTAACTAATTGGCCTTGAAGAACCTAACATTGATAACGTCGATCTACCAATTAGTACTGCGTAGTTGTATATCGATACGCTTACTTATGCTATTTATTTAACAATTAAGCAAATCACATAGCACACATAAGTTAATAAACTATCGTAAATCCTATAAGACACTTAATATTATCAATCCTGATAATATTTAATTCACCTCTTGGTATTATTAGTCCACTAATAACACTTTTATTCGTTTACTAATGTTATTAACATCTTAATAATATTTTAATCATCCAATAATACTTTAATATAATATTATTAATCTTTTAATAAAATTTTAATTCTCATATCATTAATAATATTTTAATCTAATATTATTAGCTATTTTAATTGTAGACACCCAAATTTTGCGTTTCCTTCTACTAACCTTGACAGGAGGGCGAAATCGTCAATTGGACCAGCTTGCAGGAGCAAAAGAGCGGGCACGAGGGCGAGCGCCCGGCACCGCCGCAATGTTTTGGGCAACCCAAGTTTACGTGACAATAAAGCCGTCCGAGGCAGGCATTTCCGAATGAGGTGGCACGTCTCCCGGAAGTTCCCGGACTGCGGAATACGAGCCTGTCAGCGAAAATCGACGTTGCGGTACGAAAATCGAGGCGTGGCACGAAAATCGAGAAAGTCAAGCCCGCCAGCCGCGGATAGATCTGCGGCCAAGTAGGGTGCGCCAGCACGAAAAACCGGGAAATCAGCACTCAGCAGCTGAGTGCGATGGGAGGCGTGCCAGCTGGCCAGCCGCAGATCCATCTGCGGCCAGCCGCAGATAGATCTGCGGCTGGCTCTGGCCAGCCTATTTAAGCCAGCTTCGGCAGCATACAGGGGGTCAGCGAATTTTGGGAAAGAGGAAGAATTCCAGCGGAAAACAGCAGCAAAAGATCGGAAATTGAGAGGAAAAAGAGGGAAATTTTGCAATCAAATAGGAAGAAAAGAGAGAAAAAAGGAGAGAGTTCAATTCTTTTGATTTTGATTGTATCAATACACTCCTTATTCAATTCAAATACATCAAGTTTACATCCATTTGGATATCAATTGCAAGGTGAAATCTCTTTTGTGGTATCAATTTCTATCATATCATTTGATCAAATTAGATGTAATTTTTCATGTAATTTATTGATTTGAACAATGAATTAGGGATTGTGAGTGAAGTTTCCATCGGAATGAAACTCTTCCTAATAACCCCATGATATTCGTTCATTAATTTCTTTGTTTGTTTTAAGGTGTTATGTTTGGTATCAATTCCTTTAAATCGTTGTTTTAGGATGCCTTGGTATTGTTAGATTATCCGGGTTGGTTTATTTTCTTGTAATATCCGATTGTTTGTGGATACTTGGTTGTGAGCCTAGGAAAGCGACCCCGGGGTCCCAATCCGATGATGGACATATCTTGGTGTAAGAAGTAGAGATGACGTAGTTCTCATTGTAAATATGTAATCGTTGGGCCTTAAAACGACGCTAAGGCGAGAATCGTGCTTAAGGCCCCGAAATAGTGAAATTTGTGATTGTTGGCGTTCGGGGATATTTTGATGGCTTACATGCCCATGAATAGCCCGACGCGTGTTTACGCTCGATTTGAATTATGACACGAAATTGATTTCAAAGCTAAATGATAAGGTTTTCATAAAATCAATCAAAGTAGGATATTAGAATCACGAGGTTAAAATTTGAGAAACGTTAATGAAATGTCGATTCATATTTAACGAAAAAGCTAAAGAAAAATCGTTTTCCAAAAACAACACACGAAATGATTTTATAAATAATTGACGTTTTATTAAATCTTTGTGCATAGGGTGAAAGAGATCCTAGAAATTGCCCATCATTTTATGAAAGCAACGTATAGATCTCGATTCCTATTTTGACGAAGGTTTAAAACTCTTGTTTTATTAAAACGACACTTAACGAAACTCTCATAGTTTTGATAATTAAAATCAAACCTTTTCTCTTAAAGCTTTCTCGTGTATGCCGAAAAGACATTCCGAAGCATTCTCAAAGTAAAACACGATTTTCCCTAAAATCCAAATGATTCTTTCATACAAACTCACCACAACATTTCACATAAGCACACATACACACACATGCACGCACACACATACACATTTCATGAATTAAAGGATAGGGAGAAGCATCAAGATTGCGGTAACGTGTTTCACGGAAGTCGAGGGGTGCCTAACACCTTCCCCTCACTTAAGCGAGCCCCCGAACTCTACGAATCTCAATTCGCAGACTAATTAATTCGGAGTCACATATGAGCCAGCGATTTATAAAACATGAAAATTCGGATGAGTTGGTACATCCATTTCAAATATACCAACTGGCGACTCTGGTTAATTGGCTCATCATAAAACACGATCTTTCAAAACCCCGTCGACATCAATGCCGACCTTTTCCAAAAAATCATTAAATCAAAAGGCTAAAATTGGAAAAGACTAAAAAGATACGAGAAGCGAGAGAACCCGGCGTCGACATTAATAATATCTTAATCATTTATTAATGCTTAAAACAAATATTATTACCCATTCAATAATATTTCCATAAAGTTTTAATCTTAATATTTCTTTGTTTACTTAAAAAATATCGAATTCTTATATTACAAATATCATAGTAATATTTTAATAAGTTATTAGGCGAATAAACAATTTATTCTAATTGTTTTACCCTTTATTAAACAACTCATTTACTACCCATAAAAGGTCATAAATATTATTTCTCATTAAATATTACCAAAATATCCCTCAATAGTCATAATATAAAATATTAGGAGTATCCAAGCTTAAAAATCACATTTTCTTTATTTATGACATCGTTTAACCATTTATTTTCTTTTAACCATAACTATAACATTATTATGAAAAATAGCAAATAGGTTCTAAAAATTATTATCCTCTGGATCTGGATAGTATATGATCCAATATTGATCCACAAATGTTTCTGGAATTTTAGAAAGTGATTTACTATTTTTAAAGTACTCAAAACCTCCGAATCTTGTTACATTTTTCATAAATCAATTTTTGCTCCGAACATTCTGAAATTTTCAGAGTACACTCTCATACCATGAATAAATATACTGTAAAAATTTCATATGTTTTCAAGGTACACACAGTGAGAAATCCGGGTATGAATATTTAGGAGTCCTTCACGGTAAAGGCCATTACACCAAACGTACACATCGAAACGTGTTCATTATTTTTTCTACTTGTATATAACTTCTTAAGGTACCTCTGTGATTTTTCTCAGATTTTTAAAAGATGCATAACTGGCCGAAACAACCTTTGGAAAAACGAGGACAGCAAGCTTTTAGGGTTTTAAAGCTTTAAGTTTTATAGCTGGACTGTTTTGGGAAAATAGCCCCCAAGGCTTCAAAAATTATTGGATTTGTGTTCTACCACTTGGTTTTACTAGGTAACTCATGTACCAAGCACCCCCTTTCGACGGATCACAAATCCAAATTGTAGATCTCAAGTTATGGGTGATCCAAGTGAAGAAAAGCTAGGGTTTTTACCCTTTAAGAACATAAGTTCCTTTTCTTCCTTTGAATCTCCATTCTAACACTCAAGAGGATTAGATCTATACATGAAGTATGAAGATCTAATGATTCTTGAGTCTTAGAACAAAATCTCTCGAAAACTATGAAAATAAAATAAAGTAAGAAAGAAGGAAATGGTTTAGGGTTTCACCTTGATCTTGTAGCTACTCTCCTTGATTTACCAAAGTATGTGATGAACTTGAGATGCATGAACTATGCTAATCTCACTCTCTTTTCCTCTCTAATCTCTTACTCTATGTTCTTGCTTGGGAGAAATGAAAGAAGGAGATGAAAAGAAGAAATGAACTTGAAATGAAATGAAAGGATAGAATACTTGCAAGTATAATGTTAAATTAGAATTCATGCTATTATCCCCCACATCTTTCTTGCCCCTTGGATATAAGAGTTCATCTTATCCCTTCCATTTAGCCTTAATCTTATCTTTAAGTGTGCTAATTAGATTTTCCACCAATGGGAGCTTGACACCTTGTCCTTTGTGTAAAAGTTACTAATATCCCCCATATCTTTGTTGTCCCTTGGATAAAAGGCTTACTAATTAGATAATAGCAAGAAACCTCTACCTTTCGTCATCATGAAGCTAGTGAGTAGCCTTGTGTCACTAGGGTGGCTAGTTGACATCTTAGGAAGCTATGACATAATAGGAAGCTACTTGACATGATAGGAAGTTATTTGACATAATAGGAAGCTACTCAATCAAGTTTACAATTTCAACTTCCAAGACAAGCTAGCTACTTAATTAAAGTAAAATTTGAAATCAACTTGCTCTCCCCTCTCTCCTAGTGCACGGCCAAGAAGGATATTGTCCCAAAAATATTGTCCCAAATAGCTTTAATTAATAAACAAATGTTTCACATTTAATATATCAAGTGGCTTGGTTTTGGACCCCACATTAAATACCATTGGCTTCCAATCTAAATGATTAGGCTAATAAAATTCCTAATCTATTTAATGCAATATTGGGTCATTTAATTTAACCCCATGATAGCTCATTTAATAAGCCACACAATTAATACCTAAATCCATGATTAATATAAATGATTGAACTAGGTTTATTAATTAAGTAACTTAGTCAATTAGTAAATAAATTACTAACTTAACTATTAATTATTATTATCCAATTTGGACCATATCTCATTAACAACTACTTTCATTAATTAACTCACACACTTTATTTACTAACTATATTCAATTCACTTGAATACTTAATTTAGTAAATACCTTGTCAACTTTATGGATATAAAGTCTTAGGGTTTTCTCACTAGTTTAAATATATTACTAGTGATTCCCTTAACACAATTTATATCAATAAATCATATAGTCACATAATCCACCAATACACCCAAAGGTTTAAGTAAGAACATAAAGTTAACTCATTAAAATTAAAATTATATTTAATTAATAATGATGTTCAAAATTCACGGGCATTACATCCCTCCCCCCTTATAAGAATTCTGTCCTCGGAATTGCAAAAATAGGGTTAATCAAATAAAAACGGATAATTCGCTTTCATGTTCTCTTCGAGTTCCCACGTAGCTTCTTCGACTGCGTGATTCCTCCAGAGAACCTTGACGGAATGGATGGTCTTGTTCCTCAGCTTTTGTTCTTTCCTATCGAGTATTTGGACAAGAACTTTCTCGTACGTTAAGTCATTCTCGACTTGGATTGGTTCATAGGAGATAACGTGCGTATAGCCCAGTTTATACGGCCGCAACACTGACACATGAAACACGTTGTGAATGTGCTCAAGTTCAGGAGATAACGCTACCTCGTACGCCACCTCGCCGATTCGCCTCAAAATCTCGAACGGTCCTACGAACCTAGGGCTCAATTTGCCCTTCTTCCCAAACCGGATCTTTCCTTTCCAAGGAGAGACCTTCAAAAATACAAAGCTACCAACTTCAAAGTCCCGCTTCTGACGATGTAAGTCGGCATATTTCTTCTGGCGATCTTGAGCTGCTACTAGACGGTTTCTGATCAGCCGCAGGATATCTGTAGTTTGCTGCACCATTTCTGGTCCCAGCAACCTTCGCTCCCTAACCTCGTCCCAACACATCGGGGTTTGGCATTTCCTTCCATATAGCGCTTCGTATGGTGGCATGCCGATACTGGCATGATAGCTATTGTTGTAAGCAAACTCCACCAGTGGCAAATGGTCATCCTAGCTGCCCTTTAAATCCATCACAACTGCCCGAAGCATATCTTCTAAGGTCTGAATCGTTCGCTCGCTCTGGTCGTCGGTTTGAGGATGATACGCTGTACTCAACCTCAACTGCGTCCCCATTCTTGCCTGCAGACTTTTCCAAAAATTTGACGTGAAGCGCGGATCTCGGTCAGATACAATTGATACCGGCACTCCATGTCGTGACACTATCTCTTTCACATAAAGCTTTGCTAATTGCTCCAGATTGTACCGTATCTTGATTGGCAGAAAATGAGCAGACTTGGTTAGACGATCCACAATTACCCAAATGGCATCTAAACCCTTATGAGTTGGTGGCAGTCCCACCACAAAGTCCATTGTGATGTGCTCCCACTTCCACTTCGGAATCTCTAGTGGTTGAAGTGGTCCGCTCGGTCGTTGGTGCTCTGCTTTAATTCGCTGGCATGTCAGACATCGGCTACCGCACTCTGCCACTTCTCGTTTCATATTCGGCCACCAAAAATTTCGTCACAAATCTTGGTACATCTTTGTGCTCCCGGGATGTACTGAGTATTTCGTGCTGTGAGCTTCCTGAAGGATTTCTTCCCTCAATTTCAGATCCAATGGTACCCAGACTCTCCCTTCAAACCTTAGCAACCCAGTGCTATCAATCTTATACTTAAGCTCCTCGCCTTCGACAATTCGTTTCGTTATTGAATCACAATCCTCATCCTTTTCTTGAGCCTCTTTAATTTAATCCAATAGGGTCGGGCTCGCTATCACTGTAAATAATTTCCCGTCCGTCTCCATCGGATACTTAATCTCCAATTCCAGACGTTCGAACTCCTTTATCAACTCTGCCTGAGTTGTGAGCCTCATTAATTTCTCTCTGCCTTTCCTACTCAGGGCATCTACCACTACATTTGCTTTGCCCGGATGGTACAAAATCTCACAGTCGTAATCCTTGATCAATTCTAACCATCGGCACTGCCTCATGTTCAGCTCTTTCTGAGTGAAGATATATTTCAGACTTTTGTGATCTGTATATATCTACTTGAAATTCAGCAGACCCCTTGTTGTCTTTGTTTTCCTCTTTCAAAATAATTGCACTGAATGGATTTTTTACTGCTGCTAATTCCAGATCATGAGTCGGGTATCCTTTCTCATAGTCCTTCAGCTGACGTGAAGCGTACGCAATGACCTTGCCATGCTGCATTAGTACACAACCAAGACCTTTATGTGACGCATCATTGTATATAACAAAACCTTCAGTGTCGTCTGGTAAAGCCAACACTGGTGCTTGGCTAAGTCTCTTCTTCAGCTCTATGAAACTCTCCTCGCATTTCTCCGTCCAAACGAACTTTACCGTCTTTCTGGTTAGATTGGTCAACGGTGATGCTATCTTCGAGAAATCCTGGATGAACCTCCGATAGTATCCTGCTAACCCTAGGAAACTCCTGATCTCCGTTGGCGTCTTCGGCTGCTCCCAGTTGATAATGGCTTCCACCTTTACTGGGTCTACCGAAACATCATTCCCGTCAATGATGTGTCCAAGAAACTACACTCTTTGCAACCAAAATTCACACTTAGAAAACTTCGTGTATAGCTTCTCCCTTCTTAATGCCTCTAAAGCAATCCTTAGATGTTCAGCATGTTCTTCCTCTGACACTGAATACACCAAGATGTCATCGATGAATACTACCACGGACTTGTCCAAGTACTGCTTGAACACTCTGTTCATCATATCCATGAATGCCGCTGGTGCATTTGTAAGTCCAAATGACATAACTAGAAACTCGAAATGTCCATATCGAGTTTTGAATGCTGTCTTTGGAATATCCTCCCGCCTCACCTTTAGTTGGTGATATCCCGTTCTCAAGTCAATCTTTGAAAAGTATTTTGCTCCCTTCAATTGATCAAACAAATCATCAATTATGGGCAGCGGATACTTGTTCTTAATCGTAACCTTGTTCAATTTCCTGTAGTCGATACTGAGCCTTAACGATCCATCCTTCTTCTTTATGAACTGAACTGGCGCTCCCCACGGAGATACACTCAGACGAATATACCCTTCTTAACCTCTCCTCTAGACTTGTTGCCTCCGCAAGATTGGCTATCGATCCCTTTCCTTTTATTCGGGTTACTTCCCCCACGACTACCTTGCTTGTGACCATCGTGGCTTTTCTAATCTTGGTTGTGCTTTGTCAACGCTTTATTTCCTCCTCGGCAACGATTGATTCCTTAAGTAACGTAGGAAATGTGTTGATCTGCAAAACCACAACCTTACTATACGCCCAGGGCTTCAACCCTTGTTCAAATTTCTTCGCTCGCCTAGCTCCGGTGTCCACTTGGTGTGGAGCAAACCTAGCTAGTTCGTTAAACTTCGTTGCGTACTCTGCTACCGATATATCATCTTGCTTCAGTCCCAAGAACTTTATCTCCATACTTGCCTGCGTGCTTTCTAGAAAGTAATTTTAAAAAAAAACAGCTCCTTAAAACGAGTCCACGCAGTTGTGCCTTCCCCAGCTCGGCTTCTATTCACCTTCCACCAGTAATTTGACTCACCCTTCCTCATGAAAGTGGCAAACGAAGTCTTCTGTTCCTCGGTCACTCTTGCGACCTTGAAAACTTTTTCCATTTCTTCTACCCATGTCTGGGCTTCACTCGGATCCGTATTCCCACGAAAGTCCGGTGGTCCTAGTAATTTGAAACCTGTAAAGTTCGTCATGTGACTTCATGGCCGAACAACCGCAATAGCTGGTCTACCTTGCATCGTTTCCTCTAACAAGTTCGCAAAGGTCCTCTTGGGGTCAGTCTGACCCTCCTCGTTATTCACTGACTCTTCCACCCTCGTGTATCGGGGTTGTCTCCTTGACGACATTGTTTGTTCTAAACAAAACCTTACATAAATCCTTCTTGTTTCACACATCATGCAAAATTCTACCGATGTTATCATTTAAGAGTCAAAGCACAAATCGATCACAATCAATCATGTAATAATAATACCACATTTATATTCATACACCCCTTAGTGTGTCAATCATTTATAATTTCGGCATATTCCTATAAATGTTTACTATCCCATTAAGACACAAAAGATGGGATTAATAAGAACTGCATTCCCCTAGATCTGAAAAGTGGGGATGTATCATCATCATATCACCTCAAGGCACCTTTAATAAATACTAATAAGCTCATCTTAGTACCTCGTACTACTTACATCATATAGCATTCGTGATATCCACTTATCCCTCTATTACTAACAACAAGATGATATTCACATAACTACTCCACAACTTACACAAAGTTGGGACTTACAACAGATATACTGCTAGCTGTACAAAAACTGAGATTCACATTTCTTACATGCATAGATATACTAGTACATATACATTGACCACTATTCTTCATTCATTACGACTCACAAAGGTCTTATAACTCTCAGACTTAACCTTTCTTTCTTTCATTTCCTCCATCTATTCCTTATATTGGGCTCCAATTGATCCTCCTTAGGGATTTCTATTATCTCATCATTCAGTTCCATCTCTAGATACTTTTTCCAGATCAGATACTAAATCTACCCTTGGTTCATTTCTTATAATCTCTCCGTTGTCTCTCCTTTCTAATCATCAAAACAATCTAAATTGCCATTAGTCATCTCTTAAATTTTTTTTTTTTTGCATATAAGATCATTCATCTCAATACTCTCAACTTTTGCTTAACAACTCTATATGAGTCCATTACCTTTGTCTCACCTGGCATTCCACAATAAAGCTTAATAACTTAACTAACACTTCAAAATATCGATATATTCATTATTTATCGAATCAATCATTTCCTTTTTGCAAATCTTAACCCAACAGATTCTAAGGTACCCTCTTTTCATCACAAAGAAACTCCATACAACATCACTCCAATATCCTATCTAATGAATAGCCATAAAAATTGATCAATAGCCATATAATTGATCAATAGCATCAAATGATTAATCCAATTACCTCGAATATCTATAACTCCAGTTTACAATGGATCGTCCATACTTAATGGTCTTCACTTTACCATATTATCTCATCAATACACATTCCTCAAATTATCCACAAGCTTAATAACACCAACGTATGATCCAAATCCTCAATTCTAAGATCATAATAAATTTCTACCCAAAAATAACTCTATATGAGTTCTATCCCCTTTTATTCCTCTACATTCTCTCAGGTTATAGCCTAAGGACTCTTTCTCCTAAGGGTTATAACCTATAGCTCTGATACCAACCTGTGACACCCCCAAATCCGGGTTTTTCCTAACCTCAAATTCGGTGTTCACGATACTAAACAACAAACATACTTTCTAACTAATGCGGAATAATAAACATACAATATCTATCGAAGTAGTAATAAAGTCTTACAATCATGGTCCCAAGGTTCTTTAACCTTAACTTAAAACATACCCTTAATACAATAAGAGTTCACATAACCAAATAACATTTAAGATAAACTAGTACATAAGCCATATCAGGCAACTACTCTTGCACCTTCCCTTTTCCTTTGTCCCCTTTAGACGTTTCTGCCTTAGCTGAAATAAAGATCATGATATAGCAAGGGTAAGCAACTAATTTGCTTAGCAAGTTTATACACAAGGGAGATATATCATGAATAGAAGGAAGTTTCGCTTTCAATGTTCAACATCAATATAAAATTGTGAAGAAACATGAATTAATAGTCGACAATTGAATATTCGAATAATTGAATGACAGTTACTGAGTGGTTAAAAATAACCGTAGACATTTGCCAATGTTCTCAGCATTTAAACTGGACCTCTTAATATGTTTTGGTAATCAAGGGGATCAGTCTTTCATACCCCGTGATTTATGCATAAACACTTAATAAACCAGCATTGATATCATGCCTTAATCAAATTTATCCTTTCCTTAGCCAAGAGTTCTTACTATAGCAAATTAATAAGAACAACTTTTAAAATATATTTGATTTTACAAATTTAGACATGCTTGATCTAACTGATACAAATAGCATAGATCTATCTCATAAACATTTCATGCTTGAAAGAACTTTAATCTAATTCACAATTCAATAACAATAGAATAAGAATTCAATTGCACAAGGTGCGAATCTCAATAACCAGTATAGATGTGAATAATCAACAATAATTATTCACTAACATGCTTCGAAAATAATAACTCGAGTTTGAGTTAGGGAACTTGCCTGTCTGCTTAGCTACAAATAATTCTAGCTTTAACTAATTGGCCTTGAAGAACCTAACATTGATAACGTCGATCTACCAATTAGTACTACGTAGTTGTATATCGATACGCTTACTTATGCTATTTATTTAACAATTAAGCAAATCACATAGCACACATAAGTTAATAAACTATCGTAAATCCTATAAGACACTTAATATTATCAATCCTGATAATATTTAATTCACCTCTTGGTATTATTAGTCCACTAATAATACTTTTATTCGTTTACTAATGTTATTAACATCTTAATAATATTTTAATCATCCAATAATACTTTAATCTAACATTATTAATCTTTTAATAATATTTTAATTCTCATATCATTAATAATATTTTAATCTAATATTATTAGCTATTTTAATAATATCTTAATCATTTATTAATGCTTAAAATAAATATTATTACCCATTCAATAATATTTCCATAAAGTTTTAATCTTAATATTTCTTTGTTTACTTAAAAAATATCGAATTCTTATATTACAAATATCGTAGTAATATTTTAATAAGTTATTAGGCGAATAAACAATTTATTCTAATTGTTTTACCCTTTATTAAACAACTCATTTACTACCCATAAAAGGTCATAAATATTATTTCTCATTAAATATTACCAAAATATCCCTCAATAGTCATAATATATAATATTAGGAGTATCCAAGCTTAAAAATCACATTTTCCTTATTTATGACATCATTTAACCATTTATTTTCTTTTAACCATAACTATAACATTATTATGAAAAATAGCAAATAGGTTCTAAAAATTATTATCATCTGGATCTGGATAGTATATGATCCAATAATGATCCACAAATTTTCCTGGAATTTTAGAAAGTGATTTACTATTTTTAAAGTACTCAAAACCTCCGAATCTTGTTACATTTTTCATAAATCAATTTGTGCTCCGAACATTCTGAAATTTTCAGAGTACACTCTCATACCATGAATAAATATACTGTAAAAATTTCATATGTTTTCAAGGTACACACAGTGAGAAATCCGGGTATGAATATTTAGGAGTCCTTCACGGTAAAGGCCATTACACCAAACGTACACATCGAAACGTGTTCATTATTTTTTCTACTTGTATATAACTTCTTAAGGTACCTCTGTGATTTTTCTCAGATTTTTAAAAGATGCATAACTGGCCGAAACAACCTTTGGAAAAACGAGGACAGCAAGCTTTTAGGGTTTTAAAGCTTTAAGTTTTATAGCTGGACTGTTTTGGGAAAATAGCCCCCAAGGCTTCAAAAATTATTGGATTTGTGTTCTACCACTTGGTTTTACTAGGTAACTCATGTACCAAGCACCCCCTTTCGACGGATCACAAATCCAAATTGTAGATCTCAAGTTATGGGTGATCCAAGTGAAGAAAAGCTAGGGTTTTTACCCTTTAAGAACATAAGTTCCTTTTCTTCCTTTGAATCTCCATTCTAACACTCAAGAGGATTAGATCTATACATGAAGTATGAAGATCTAATGATTCTTGAGTCTTAGAACAAAATCTCTCGAAAACTATGAAAATAAAATAAAGTAAGAAAGAAGGAAATGGTTTAGGGTTTCACCTTGATCTTGTAGCTACTCTCCTTGATTTACCAAAGTATGTGATGAACTTGAGATGCATGAACTATGCTAATCTCACTCTCTTTTCCTCTCTAATCTCTTACTCTATGTTCTTGCTTGGGAGAAATGAAAGAAGGAGATGAAAAGAAGAAATGAACTTGAAATGAAATGAAAGGATAGAATACTTGCAAGTATAATGCTAAATTAGAATTCATGCTATTATCCCCCACATCTTTCTTGCCCCTTGGATATAAGAGTTCATCTTATCCCTTCCATTTAGCCTTAATCTTATCTTTAAGTGTGCTAATTAGATTTTCCACCAATGGGAGCTTGACACCTTGTCCTTTGTGTAAAAGTTACTAATATCCCCCATATCTTTGTTGTCTCTTGGATAAAAGGCTTACTAATTAGATAATAGCAAGAAACCTCTACCTTTTGTCATTATAGAGCTAGTGAGTAGCCTTGTGTCACTAGGGTGGCTAGTTGACATCTTAGGAAGCTATGACATAATAGGAAGCTACTTGACATGATAGGAAGTTATTTGACATAATAGGAAGCTACTCCAAGTCTACAATTTCAACTTCCAAGACAAGCTAGCTACTTAATTAAAGTAAAATTTGAAATCAACTTGCTCCCCCCTCTCTCCTAGTGCACGGCCAAGAAGGAAATTTTCCCAAAAATATTATCCCAAATAGCTTTAATTAATAAACAAATGTTTCACATTTAATATATCAAGTGGCTAGGTTTTGGACCCCACATTAAATACCATTGGCTTCCAATCTAAATGATTAGGCTAATAAAATTCCTAATCTATTTAATGCAATATTGGGTCATTTAATTTAACCCCATGATAGCTCATTTAATAAGCCACACAATTAATACCTAAATCCATGATTAATATAAATGATTCGACTATGTTCATTAATTAAGTAACTTAGTCAATTAGTAAATAAATTACTAACTTAACTATTAATTATTATTATCCAATTTGGACCATATCTCATTAACAACTACTTTCATTAATTAACTCACACACTTTATTTACTAACTATATTCAATTCACTTGAATACTTAATTTAGTAAATACCTTGTCAACTTTATGGATATAAAGCCTTAGGGTTTTCTCACTAGTTTAAATATATTACTAGTGATTCCCTTAACACAATTTATATCAATAAATCACATAGTCACATAATCCACTAATACACCCAAAGGTTTAAGTAAGAACATAAAGTTAACTCATTAAAATTAAAATTATATTTAATTAATAATGATGTTCAAAATTCACGGGCATTACAGGTAAACAATCAACCACAACTAATTTTATTTAATTTTGTGAAGATTTTCGAGTTTTGAAGGTTTTTGGAGCTTTTTAGCTCACGGATGATCTTTGTTGCGATTCTTGATGTTGTTGTTTGTTATGATTGTTTGTAAATGTTGTTAAGAGACCTTATAAGCCATTAATAACACTAAAGTTGAACCAAAAATACAAGAATAATCCGTACCTATGCTTAAAGGATGAAGAACATGAAGAACAATGGACTTTGGACATGAACATGGACTGTTGGACGATTTAGAGGACTTTGTAGCTATGATTTCGTATTTATTTAATTTGTTTGTTGTTATGATGTTGTACTTCTATGGGTTACGAAGTTAACTCAGTTGGAATGAGTAAAAAGAAGTTAAAACAAAGATTTGGTGATGATTTTAGTGAAGAACACCAAGAACACGAAAATATAGCATGAGTTGATACTTTGGCCTAAGATTTGGCCATGTTATTGGTAATGGGTAGCTCTAACTTTTTGATATGTTATAGCTCTATGTCTTAGGAGCCCATAGAGTCCGGAATGGACCAATTTAAACGTGTATAGAAGAAGTTATGAAGGTTGGAGTGAAGAAAGGTCGGATTGCACGAAGGAGACAAGTCTGCAAAATCTGGGCACCGGCGCAGCCTCCGTGATTTCACGGAGGCCTTGCTGAGCTCGCTGGTCACTGGCTTAGCCTCCGTGATTCTCACAGAGGCCTTGTTGCCCTTGTGGCGCAGCCTCCGTGATTCTCACGGATGCCTCGCCGACTACCTGACTTTGAAATTTTAGCATGAACGGTGATTGGTAAAATGACCATAACTTTCCCATACGAACTCGGATTAGGGCAATTCAATATAATCCAAAAAGCTTAGAGATAGAACTACAACTTTCATTAATTAGAATTGAAATTTACTACTTAGATTAATTCTAAAATTGATCATCTTTAGAACTATTGTGCGATTAGAGACAATCGGAGGGCGTTGGACATGGACGTGTGCAATGTGCAATGTTTTCGACGCTATGTTATGATGTTCTAAGTTCTAAAACATGAATGTTATGAATGATAATGATACTTAGCATTATTCAATGAGTATTAGATAAGTCGAATGAGCGTGCTAAGCATACGCAAGTCCATGTCGCTTAGGCATTCGAGTAGACAAGTTTGGCATATGGGCGTGCAAGCGTTGTAACGCCGTAATAAGTGTGTATAACTTTGTTTAATATTTTGTTTCTAATAATAATGAAACATGATAGAGTGTTATAACCCAATGTATGAGCATGCTAAGCACATGCAAAAGAGGCGAATTAGGCGTGCGACATATAAACGTCGAAACACCGCGTAAAGTGTTAAATAACTTAAATAGTGTTTTAATTCAAATGAAACGAACATTATGAGATATGAAGTAGGATTATTGTAAGCCAATAAGGATTGATGATGATGAGGGTCATAACGTTTTCAAACGACGCGACGCCGAGAAATATTTTAGTGTTAATCGCGTTAATTGTCTATAATGCGTGAACAATAGGAGATAAGAATTATTATAATATAAACTATTATATGAAGCCTTTTTAGTGGTTAATTGGTATTTTATTGTTAAATAAATTGTGTAGGATATTTGAAGGACGAGCCATCATAATTTGGCAAGGAACGCTTAAAGGCAAGTCCTTTTAGTAACTTGTTGACTTGTTTAAATGTATTAATATACATGAGTTGATTGCTAAGTCTTTTACTATTATGTGAATTATATGCGAGGGTGATTAAAGTGTGCACGTTGTGCAACTACGTGATTATGTTGTGTTATGTGGAATTTGAAATATTATGAATGTGTAGTATGAGATATATGATGCAAATGAAACTTACATATTAAGAGATGTATGATGCATAGATAGACGCATTGCATATTATTTATGATGCATGAGTAAGATGCATATTATGAGAATCATGGTGCATGAATAAAATGCAAACTTATGTGTTACGTGAAACATGAAATGTGAAAACTGTTAGTTCTTGCTGAGTCGTCGTGCTCATTCTTGCAAAAATAAAACTTTTGCAGATTTTACGATGCGATGCAATTATTTTGATATCGTGATGATAAGGATTAGAGATGCATGGAAACAAGAAGGTTGCTAAATATTTCTTTATTGTAATTATTTAGCCGTGATAACGGTATGCAATGTATGTGAAATAGATTATGTAAACCTTGAGTTAAAAATGGAGGTTACCCATTATAGTAGTTAAGATGAGGTTGTGTTAGTTACTTGTTATAGTAAACTAGAAGGATGACGATGATGTATAAAGGACACTTTTATAACGATTGTTTGGTTATTGAATAACCTTACGAATATATAGGGATTGAATAAGTTAGAATTTGAACCTTGCGTTCACATATGAGATATTGTAAAGGATCATGATATTTATTCAACCTTGATCATAAGTGTAGTATTTAAAGGTTACGAAATCTGGATTTGTAATAAAGAGTGTAATGGTAAGTTTTAATACTTATTGTTGTAAAGTACTGTTATGTACATCATGAATAGAATTAAATTGGTAATGATTATTAAATGATGTTTTAGTTATGGTTCCGAGGCTTGGGACGACAATATTTATATTATATCAATGTAAATATGTTATTATTCCGCGTTAAGTTATTAATAGTATGATGTATGAGTTGCACAGTGATGCACCGAATCCGAGGTTAAAGAGACCCGGATTTGGGGGCGTCACAGGTTGGTATCAGAGTTGATAGGTTATAAACCTCAGGTATGGGTACCTTAGGCTATAACCGTAGAGAGGATGATAAAGAATAAACTCAAATAGAGTTTAATCGATAGTAAATGAATTTAGAAAATTCATGGTAAGAGTTAAGATATATATATATAAGACAATTCAAAGAAGAATCTTGATGCGTTATAAAAGATGAGAATTAGGAGTTACCTAACTCTAGTGATAAAGATGGCAAGTGTTAATAAATAGACGAGGTCTATAAGACAAAAATGTAATAAAATCATATATTATGAGTAGAGAGAAGAGTATAGAAGATCGTAGGATGAAACGATCGTAGGATAAGGAAGATCGTAAGGAAATACGATTGTAGAGTAAGATCACGATGTGATTGGATTAAGTCATAGAATGACAGATGATCAATTGAATGATTGACAATTTTAGCTCAATGCTATAGATAGATGGTACTATGAGATAGTACGAGTAAAATTCGGAAAGAGTTATGGATGATGAAACACGAATTAAATTCGTGTTGAGCGACGAGTAAACTAGGATTGGGGGTGATTTCAATTGAGGACTCATTTTAGTGGCTGAGTTGTACAATTCCTTGTATAGGCGGGGAATTCGTGCTTGGTTTGAGAACCACTTAGCTTCCTGTATCGGTATAGTGGTTGAGTTGAACAATTCCTTGTATGGGCGGGGAATTTGTGCTTGGTGTAATAACCGCTTAGCTTCCTATATTGATTAATGGCCGAGTTGATCGATTCCTTGTATGGGCAGGGGATTGTGATGGGTTCGACAATTACTTAGCTTCCTATATTGATAATCATTGGAACCTGGTATCGCGCTATCGCTATACGTATGACGAGAAGGTGATTCTTTTCTCATATCTATATTTGATGGTTAGAGAATAATAAGATTAGATGCAAGTTCTTGAAACTCATACTTATGGCAAGTTCGTGACTCATAATCATATGGTATGTTTTGAGCCCCTCAGCGTATGGACAGTCTTTAATTTGTTCTTAGACTACGTATTGCTAGGACAAGTTCCTAAATTCATATTATTGTGGGAAGTTCCTGAACTCATAATGTGTGGTAAGTTGATGAACTATATTGGGGTATAGGAAAGTTGTAAAGCGAGAATTGTGAATTCTCAAAATGATGAGCATTGGTGATGTTAGAAATAGATAGAATTATTAAGTAATGATGCATTGAAGAGAAATTGAAGTTGATGAGGACACATAGATATTCCAAATCTTCTAGCTATGCTAGATTTCAAAATTTATTGACTTCTTGCTGATATTTGCAATTTTGTGTCTTTGAAAAATGTATGGGGCCAGATTTCTGGACTAAGGATTTTTAAAAGTATCATTATTCATATGTCTATGCTAATATTTTCGGCTAGACAAAGATGATTTGAAAATATCAAAATGTATTTTATGTCATCAATGCATCATGGAAACTTGGTGCACAATGACAGATGATGGAGTCATCAATGCAGATTAACCTAGTGTTGGATGTGATCATAGAATCGTCAAGTCACTATGGTATGATGTAGTATGACAAAGTCACAAAATGACGGAATCCTCAATGGACTGTAGAAACAGTGCAGAATCATGACGTCATAAAATAATTTTTGTTTTCTTTAAAGTATGATAAAGTGTGCCAATTGAGTTGACTAAAGTAATTCGATTGATGTCTGAATTGTTAATAAAAGTCTAAGCTATTTGATTCGGCTAGACGAATGTTGCAATGTGTTTATGAAATTCAAGCATTATTTGAGAATTTATACCAAACCTGTAAGTTCCCGACTTTATGAAATAAAAGTTTATTATTTTCTTTATGATTATTTTTCTAAATAGTGAAGTGCTTAATTGTTATAAATGATAGTTAAGGGTGTTATTTACAAATTATCTGATAAACAGTATGTCGGAGAATATTCTTTTTGTCGGGAATATTCTTTCTGTCGGAGAATATTATATTCGGTATCGTATGACAGCGCCGAAAGAACAAAATATTAGTGGACCCCACAATGACAATATTGTCAACGATAGTGGACCCCTTGTCTGATACTGAAAATGACAGTATTTTGTCAACAGTATTATCACCGGCAACTGTTGAAATACCCGATAATAAAAAAGAACAGTAAAACGCGTTATTCCACAGTAGTACGCGGTATTTCACAGGCACATGGTGTTGCACAATATTTTAAATTATTGATTCAATAATTGATAAAGTAGCAATTGCACAGTATTTTGATTCAATAATTACAATAGCATCTGCATGGTACTTTTTATTATTTGTCATGGCACTGTAACTCATATTATTTGATATGATATTTTAGCATTATTGACGAATTAAAAGTGGAGTCTAACTTAAGGGTACCTAATTGAAATTGTGAAATTCACATGCTATGAACTATTGGTTCATATGATGGAACTATTGGTTCACATAATGGAACTATTGGTTCACATGTGGGAACTATTAGGGGATGTTATGCAAGATTGATAATACTTGAGGGATTATATTAAAAATAGAGGCAAAGATGGAGGTACTAAAGTGTAATAAGTCGAGCCCTTATTATGCAATTAATGAAACTTGATTTTCCTATAAATAGGAAGGATTATCTTAAGAAATCTTCACACCTTCCTTGCTTATACTTTCTCTTTCTCTCTAAATTTCTTGAGTTCTCTAAGTGTGCTAGGTTATTGTGAGTATTTGTGAGAATACTAGTATTGTACAAGTTAGTAAACTTCATAGAAAGCAACATCCAATCACTTATTAACGAAGGTAGGGGATATCATTTCTTTCATACTCTTATGTAATATCATTTGCTTCCATGTTCGTAAGTGATATTATACTCATAAAGGTTGTTATTCATTCCGTATTAATTTGTGGGGATAACCTGTCCGTGCGGATTGACGCATGCCTGGTAAATATCCTTTTGTATTCATTCCTTATTACTCTGTGGGAATAACCTGTATGTACAGAGTGTCGTACCTGGTGAATATCTTTTTGTATTCATTCCTTATTACTCTGTGGGAATAACCTGTATGTACGGAGTGTCGTACCTGGTGAATATCCCTTTGCATTTATTCCTTATTAATCTGTGGGTATAACCAGTCCGTGCGGATTGACGCATACCTGGTGAATAACTCTTCGTATTCATTACTTATTAATCTTTTGTGGAAATAATCTGTCTACGCGGATTACCGCATGACGGGTGAAAATCCATTTGTAGTTTCATATATTCTTTTATACTCGTATAACGTATCATTTCTTTTGTACTCTTTAAGGGATATCTTTTTCTTTCACATTTCTCCATTAAATCTCTGTTTATTTCCAAAACCTTATTTTAAATGGTGAAAATCCCTGAAAATTTGTAGGATATCCTTAATATTTGTGCTTCATCTAATATCTTTTCACCTGAATCTTTCTATTTCGTTTGATACGATATAGTTGAATCGTGAATTTTATTCTTGAATATCATTCTTGAATTTGACTCCACAATTTGGTCATCATGTTGGCAATTTGGCCAACCTTCGACACTAGATATTCATTCTTATTCTTGATCTCACTGTATTCATTTTATATCATTGTCATCATCCTCATACTTAAATTGTGGTGATAGTTCTCTTTGGCCCGTAGTGCAAAGATGAATTGACGTGACATGATTTTGACCAAACTGTGTATTGGTATAATCATGACTTTTGGTGTTACAAACAAAAGCGTATAGTGAAAGTCCTCTTTGGCCCGTAGTGCAAAGATGAACTGGCGTTTGGCATGATCATGACCGGTGATGTTACAAATAAATATCTTTGACACATAGTGCAAAGAGAGGCTGTTGAATATAAACTGTTGATTTGGAAGTTCATAAACATGAACTGCTGATTGGTGTTACAGGGATAAAATATTGGTGGTGATCCTTTAACTTATAGAAGATGGTAGATATTATAATCTACTTGACTCTTCTAATGGATTGTTCGTTCTGCTGCAGTTGTTGTTATTGAACAATTATAATATCTTTAAATCTCTGATTTATTTCGGTTGAAGGCTAAAGATAATTTTATTCTTCATTATCTTAGTCATGATATTTCCTATTGGGCTATTTGTGCTCACCCTTTTCCTTTTTGTTCCATTGTTCTCTTCAGGAAAAGAGAGTGTAGCGGGGACTAGCTGGAGAATGGAGTGATGGTTCGAGACAATAGAAGTATCTCAATACATTACTATTAGTGTGACAATAAGTGTATTGAGAATTTAAGATGTGTTTGTATTGTGTTGTCGTATTTTGCATAACACTTATTAGTTGTAAATGAGAATATCCGTATTTGTATTTGTATTTTGTATAATGTTATTGGCGACTTAAAATGGGTTGTATGGACCTATTTTGGGGGCATCACAGTTGGTATCAGAGCTTAGGGATATGATCTCTGATAGAGATCTGGGATTAGAACTAGGAGGGGAGAGACGAGTAAAATCCTTCGCTAGTGTGTCCTACCTAAGCTATTTTTGTTATTTAAGTAATTGGTTTGGTTATAGGGACAAGATGTTGCATGTCTATTTCTTTAACTAATCTTTGTTTTGTGATCACATTTCAGAATGACATCTGAAAACCAAGAGATTCACTATGAGACCATTGTGGCTGAAAATCAGGAAGCTACAAATAATACGGGTGCAAACTCAGAACATCATGATGTTAATCATGATGCTAACAACAGGATGAATGATGAATTTTTAGGAACTTCATGCAATACATACAGAACCAGACGAGAAGAGCTCCTGTCTACAATACTGGCAGAAACACTGATAATGCACGAATGGTCACTGCCAAGCAGTTCAAAGATTTGGGACCACCTGAATTTTTTGGCAAGCCAGATCCACTCAAGACAGAGGCATGGCTCAAACAATTAACAAAGATATTTGATGTACTACGTTGTACAGACGAGCAAAAGGTTCCTTTTGCCACTTTTATGCTGCGAGGAGAAGCGGATCATTGGTGGGAATCCGTGAAACGTACCCGTCACTCGACACTCGAGATGTCTTGGGTCGAGTTCCAAGAATTATTTAGCGAGAAGTATTTCCCGGAGAGTATTCGCCATATGAAGGAGGTGGAATTCATCAAACTTGAATAGAACAACATGACAGTGTCGCAGTACGAAGCCAAGTTTACCGAGCTGTCTCGATTTGCATCCCATTTGGTGGACACTGAGGAACGGATGACACGAATGTTTCTATGAGGTTTGAAACCAGAAATTCATAAATATCTCGTTTCTCATAAAATTTGTCTATATTCAGATGTCGTGGATAGGGCTCAAGTAGTGGAGCAAGAGAGAGGAATACTACAACCAGGAAGCAACACCTAACAGCGAGAGAAAAATTACGATAATAATCATAACGGTGGCAACAATCATCGAAATAGTGATAACCAGCGAGGAGGGAATCATCACGTCGGAAATGGTAACCACTTCGGTGGTAATCTTGTCCAGATAACAGGAGGAGTGAGTCAAGCAGCAATAATTCTAAGAAGAGGAAATTCAACAACAACCATGGAAAGGTACCAACATCAGCACCAACACCAGTACAAGTTTCGAGGGGGGGAGAACGACCACCAGTTAGATATTTCAGGTGTGAGAAAGAAGGACACATCAGTCCAAATTGTACACAGCCATCATCCCAAGTGTGTTACAATTGTGGAAAAGAAGGCCATATAGCTCGATTTTATCATGCAGCGAAGTCAAGTCCAGCTGCAATGATGACACCAAAGGCGGTTACGGACAAGTCAAAGTCTGTGGTACAGGGGAGAGCTTTTGTCATGACATCCTAAAAAGCACAGAACCCGAACGAAGTTATTACGGGCAAACTACTTATTAACTCTTGTGAAGTCTATGCCTTACTAGATACTGGTTCTACCCACTGTTTTATTTTACCAACATGTGCTCAACGTCTGAATTTAACTCCTAAGAAATTAGATTTTGACTTATCTGTTGAAACACCATTAGCACAAACATTCGTTACATCTACAGTCTATAAATCTTGTTTTGTTCAAATCGACACCCTCACATTACCTGTTGATCTTATCTCCTTGAACATGCATGAATTTGATGTGATTTTAGGAATTGATTCGTTAACTACTCATCATGCTAAAATTGATTGCTTTCGTAAGGTCATTAGTTTTCATAGTCCTAATCAACCTATTATGCGAATTCAAGTAACCAAACCATTGAAATCAATAACCGTCATTTCTAGTCACAAAGTCATTCGTTTATTGAAAAACGAATGCCAAGCTTTCTTAGCCCATGTAACAGATTTAGACAAAAGTACGTCAGATTTGAATAATATTTCTGTTGTTAATGAGTTCCCTGACGTATTTCTCGAAGGGCTTCCTGGCCTACCCCCAGACCGTGAAATCGAATTTTGTATCGACTTTGAACCCGGTACAAAACCCATTTCCAAAACCGCATATCGAATGGCTCCTATTGAACTTCAAGAGTTAAAAGTCCAACTACAGGAGTTGTTAGATAGCGGTTTCATACACCCGAGTACATTGTCTTGGGGTGCTCCTATTTTATTCGTAAAGAAGAAAGATGGGAGTATGAGATTTTACATTGACTATCGGGAGTTAAACTATGTCACCATCAAAAATAGGTACCCGTTACCTCGCATTGATAACCTGTTCGACCAGTTACAAGGTGCTCAATTCTTTTCAAAGATCGATCTTCGTTCTGGGTGTCATCAGTTGAAAGTTAAAGCTGATGACATTCCAAAGACTGCCTTCAGAACTCGATACGGGCATTATGAATTCCTAATCATGTCTTTTGGATTGACTAATGCTCTTGCTGCTTTAATGGATATGATGAACCGGATATTCAAGGACTATTTGGATCATTTCGTGGTTATCTTCATTGATGACATTCTCATATATTCTAAAAGTCGTGAAGATCATGAGCAACACTTGAGGCTGATACTCCAAAAGCTTCGTGAAAACAAGCTATATGCTAAGTTGAAGAACTGTGAATTCTGGCTTGAGGAAGTTGCATTCCTTGGTCACTTGGTTTCTAAACAAGGAATCTTGGTTGACCTAGCGAAGATTGAAGCAGTATCAAATTGGGAACAACCTAAGTCAGTAACCGAAGTACGAAGCTTTCTGGGTCTAGCTGGTTATTATCGAAGATTCGTAGAAGGATTTTCTCGAATAGCCATTCCATTAACTCATCTGACTCGAAAAAGCATAACATTCAAATGGAGCGAAGAATACGAGAAGAGTTTTCAAGAACTCAAAAGAAGACTCATTTCAGCAACTGTATTGGCAATATCATCAAGATCGGAAGGATTTGTCATCTACAGCGACGTTTCAAGCAAAGGACAAGGTTGTGTTCTCATGCAACATGGGAAGGTTATAGCTTATGTGTCTCGGTAACTCAAAGAATATGAGAGGAATTATCCTACTCATGATCTAGAGTTGGCAGCAGTCGTTTTCGCGTTGAAGATTTGGAGACATTACTTATATGGAGAGAAACTGGAGATCTATACAGACCATAAAAGTCTAAAATATTTCTTCACCTAGAAGGAACTCAACATGCGATAGCGGTGTTAGCTCGAGTTGTTGAAAGATTACGACCATACCATCAAATACCATCCTAGAAAGGCGAACATAGTAGCTGACGCATTGAGTAGAAGATCATATGCAAGTACGAGTGCGTTACTAACATCGCAAAGGCCCATTTTGGATGATTTACAAAGGATGGAGATAGAGTTAAAGACTTCAGGAACCCACGTGAAGATCGCACATATACGGGTAGAACCGACTTTAATCGACAAAATTAAAGTTGCTCAAGTTACAAACCCGGAGTTGGTGAATATGAAGAAAAAGGTACAAGAAGGTGCTATTCCAGAAGCAATAGTCGAGGAAGACGGAATACTTCGAATCAACTCTAGACTGTGTGTTCCTAACGACCCTGACTTGAAATACAAAATTATGATGGACGCACACAACACACCGTTTGCAATCCACCCTTAAAGTACCAAAATGTATCGTGATCTTCGACATACATTTTGGTGGAACAATATGAAGAGAGAGATTGCAGAGTTTATCGCAAGATGTTTAACTTGTCAACGTGTCAAGGCGGAGCATCAAGTACCAAGGGGTCCATTGCAACCACTTGAGATTCCAGAATGGAAGTGGGAACACATCAACATGGATTTCGTGACAGGTCTTCCCAAAGTTTCTCAAGGCTTAGACGCAATTTGGGTCATTATAGATAGATTGACCAAGTCTGCTCATTTTTTGCCTATACGAGAAAACTATTCACTTGAGCGTCTTGCTAGTGTGTATATTAGCGAGATTATCAGATTGCATGGCATGCCAGTATCCATAGTTTCTGATCGAGATCCTAGATTCACTTCACAATTTTGGGTCAACTTGCAAAAAGCTATGGGCACTGAATTACGATTCAGTTCTGCATATTATCCCCAGATAGACGGGCAATCGGAAAGGACTATTTAAACCCTCGAAGATCTATTAAGACTCTGCGTACTAGACTTCAAAGGAAGTTGGGAGAAATACTTGCCATTGGTGGAATCCTCTTACAATAACAGTTATCAAGCAAGTATAGACATGGCTCACTTCGAGGCATTGTATGGACGAAGGTGTCGATCTCTAGCATGTTGGGATGAAGTAGGTGAGGCAAAATTGTTGGGACCCGAGTTGATACGTATAACTACAGAAAAGATCCAAATGATCCGGCAACGTATACAAACAGCTCAAGATCGACAAAAGAGTTATGCCGATCTTCATCGAAGAGACGAGGAATTCAATGTCGGAGATCATGTACTTTTACGTGTTGCTCCGTGGAAAGGAGTTACGAGATTCGGAAAGAGAGGGAAGCTTAACCCTCGATTTATCGGTCCATTTGAAATCCTCAACCGTGTAGGAACTGTGGCCTACAGACTAGCCTTACCGCCAAACATGTCTCGTGTTCATAATATTTTTCACATATCCATGCTACGTAAATATGTGAAAGATCCAAACCACGTTATTGAATTAGAACCAGACGGGATAGTAGAGGATTTAACGTACGAAGAGATACCTATCAAGGTCTTGGATAAGAAGGAACAGATTCTACGATCAAAGGTTATACTTCAAGTCAAAGTTTTATGGAGAAACCATGATGTTGAGGAAATGACCTGGGAGTTAGAATCTGAAATGAGAGCAAGGTATCCTCACCTTTTCGAAATGCCAGGTACGTACGTAAATTTCGAGGACGAAATTTCATAAGGAGGGGAGATTGTAAGATCCCGACTTTATGAAATAAAAGTTTATTATTTTCTTTATGATTATTTTTCTAAATAGTGAAGTGCTTAATTGTTATAAATGATAGTTAAGGGTGTTATTTACAAATTATCTGATAAACAGTATGTCGGAGAATATTCTTTTTGTCGAGGAATATTCTTTCTGTCGGGGAATATTATATTCGGTACTGTACGACGGCGCCGAAATAACAAAATATTAGTGGACCCCACAATGACAATATTGTCAACGATAGTGGGCCCCATTGTCGGATACTGAAAACGACAGTATTTTGTCAATAGTATTATCACCGGCAACTGTTAAAATACCCGGTAATAAAAAGAACAGTAAAACGCGTTATTCCACAGTAGTATGCGGTATTTCACAAGCACACGGTGTTACACAGTATTTTAAATTATTGATTCAATAATTGATAAAGTAGCAATTGCACAGTATTTTGATTCAATAATTACAATAGCATCTGCATGGTACTTTTTATTATTTGTCATGGCACTGTAACTCATATTATTTGATATGATATTTTAGCATTATTGACGAATTAAAAGTGGAGTCTAACTTAAGGGTACCTAATTGAAATTGTGAAATTCACATGCTATGAACTATTGGTTCACATGATGGAACTATTGGTTCACATGTGGGAACTATTAGGGGATGTTATGCAAGATTGATAATACTTGAGGGATTATATTAAAAATGGAGGCAAAGATGGAGGTACTAAAGTGTAATAAGTCGAGCCCTTATTGTGCAATTAATGAAACTTGATTTTCCTATAAATAGGAAGGATTATCTTAAGAAATCTTCACACCTTCCTTGCTTATACTTTCTCTTTCTCTCTAAATTTCTTGAGTTCTCTAAGTGTGCTAGGCTATTGTGCGTATTTGTGAGAATACTAGTATTGTACAAGTTAGTAAACTTCATAGAAAGCAACATCCAATCACTTATTAACGAAGGTAGGGGATATCATTTCTTTCATACTCTTATGTAATATCATTTGCTTCCATGTTCGTAAGTGATATTATACTCATAAAGGTTGTTATTCATTCCGTATTAATTTGTGGGGATAACCTGTCCGTGCGGATTGACGCATGCCTGGTGAATATCCTTTTGTATTCATTCCTTATTACTCTGTGGGAATAACCTGTATGTACGGAGTGTCGTACCTGGTGAATATCCTTTTGTATTCATTCCTTATTACTCTGTGGGAATAACCTGTATGTACGGAGTGTCGTACCTAGTGAATATTCCTTTGCATTTATTCCTTATTAATATGTGGGTATAACCTGTCCGTGCGGATTGACGCATGCCTGGTGAATAACCCTTCGTATATGATAATTATTAATCTTTTGTGAAAATAATCTGTCTACGCGGATTACCGCATGACGGGTGAAAATCCATTTGTAGTTTCATATATTCTTTTATACTCGTATAACGTATCATTTCTTTTGTACTCTTTAAGGGATATCTTTTTCTTTCACATTTCTCCATTTATGATAAGAAATCTCTGTTTGTTTCCAAAACCTTATTTTAAATGGCGAAAATCCCTGAAAATTTGTAGGATATCCTTAATAGTTTGTGCTTCATCTAATATCTTTTCACCTGAATCTTTCTATTTCGTTTGATACGATATAGTTGAATCGTGAATTTTATTCTTGAATATCATTTTTGAATTTGACTCTACAATTTGGTCATCATGTTGGCAATTTGGTCAACCTTCGACACTAGATATTCATTCTTATTCTTGATCTCACTGTATTCATTTTATATCATTGTCATCATCCTCAAACTTAAATTGTGGTGATAGTTCTCTTTGGCCCGTAGTGCAAAGATGAACTGACGTGACATGATTTTGACCAAACTGTGTATTGGTATAATCATGACTTTTGGTGTTACAAACAAAAGCGTATAGTGAAAGTTCTCTTTGGCCCGTAGTGCAAAGATGAACTGGCGTTTGGCATGATCATGACCGGTGATGTTACAAATAAATATCTTTGGCACATAGTGCAAAGAGAGGCTGTTGAATATAAACTGTTGATTTGGAAGTTCATAAACATGAACTGCTGATTGGTGTTACAGGGATAAAATATTGGTGGTGATCCTTTAACTTATAGAAGATGGTAGATATTATAATTTACTTGACTCTTCTAATGGATTGTTCGTTCCGCTGCAGTTGTTGTTATTGAACAATTATAATATCTTTAAATCTCTGATTTATTTCGGTTGAAGGCTAAAGATAATTTTATTCTTCATTATCTTAGTCATGATATTTCCTATTGGGCTATTTGTGCTCACCCTTTTCCTTTTTGTTCCATTGTTCTCTTCAGGAAAAGAGAGTGTAGCGGGGACTAGCTGGAGAATGGAGTGATGGTTCGAGACAATAGAAGTATCTCAATACATTACTATTAGTGTGACAATAAGTGTATTAAGAATTTAAGATGTGTTTGTATTGTGTTGTCGGATTTTGCATAACACTTATTAGTTGTAAATGAGAATATCCGTATTTGTGTTTGTATTTTGTATAATGTTATTGGCGACTTAAAATGGGTTGTATGGACCTATTTTGGGGGCATCACAGTTGGTATCAGAGCTTCGGGATATGATCTCTGATAGAGATCTGGGATTAGAACTAGGAGGGGAGAGACGAGTAAAATCCTTCGCTAGTGTGTCCTACCTAAGCTATTTTTGTTATTTAAGTAATTGGTTTGGTTATAGGGACAAGATGTTGCATGTCTATTTCTTTAACTAATCTTTGTTTTGTGATCACATTTCAGAATGACATCTGAAAACTAAGAGATTCACTATGAGACCATTGTGGCTAAAAATCAGGAAGCTACAAATAATACGGGTGCAAACTCAGAACATCATGATGTTAATCATGATGCTAACAACAGGATGAATAATGAATTTTTAGGAACTTCATGCAATACATACAGAACCAGACGAGAAGAGCTCCTGTCTACAATACTGGCAGAAACACTGATAATGCACGAATGGTCACTGCCAAGCAGTTCAAAGAGTTGGGACCACCTGAATTTTTTGGCAAGCCAGATCCACTCAAGACAGAGGCATGGCTCAAACAATTAACAAAGATATTTGATGTACTACATTGTACAGACGAACAAAAGGTTCCTTTTGCCACTTTTATGCTTCGAGGAGAAGCGGATCATTGGTGGGAATCCGTGAAACGTACCCGTCACTCGACACTCGAGATGTCTTGGGTCGAGTTCCAAGAATTATTTAGCGAGAAGTATTTCCCGGAGAGTATTCCCCATATGAAGGAGGTGGAATTCATCAAACTTGAATAGAACAACATGACGGTGTCGCAGTACGAAGCCAAGTTTACCGAGCTGTCTCGATTTGCATCCCATTTGGTGGACACTGAGGAACGAATGACACGAATGTTTCTATGAGGTTTGAAACCAGAAATTCATAAATATCTCGTTTCTCATAAAATTTGTCTATATTCAGATGTCGTGGATAGGGCTCAAGTAGTGGAGCAAGAGAGAGGAATACTACAACCAGGAAGCAACACCCAACAACGAGAGAAAAATTACGATAATAATCATAACGGTGGCAACAATCATCGAAATAGTGATAACCAGCGAGGAGGGAATCATCACGTCGGAAATGGTAACCACTTCGGTGGTAATCCTGTCCAGATAACAGGAGGAGTGAGTCAAGCAGCAATAATTCTAAGAAGAGGAAATTCAACAACAACCATGGAAAGGTACCAACATCAGCACCAACACCAGTACAAGTTTCGAGGGGGGGAGAACGACCACCAGTTAGATATTTCAGGTGTGAGAAAGAAGGACACATCAGTCCAAATTGTACACAGCCATCATCCCAAGTGTGTTACAATTGTGGAAAAGAAGGCCATATAGCTCGATTTTATCATGCAGGGAAGTCAAGTCCAGCTGCAATGATGACACCAAAGGCGGTTACGGACAAGTCAAAGTATGTGGTACAGGGGAGAGCTTTTGTCATGACATCCTAAAAAGCACAGAACCCGAACGAAGTTATTACGGGTAAACTACTTATTAACTCTTGTGAAGTCTATGCCTTACTAGATACTGGTTCTATCCACTGTTTTATTTTACCAACATGTGCTCAACGTCTGAATTTAACTCCTAAGAAATTAGATTTTGACTTATCTGTTGAAACACCATTAGCACAAACATTCGTTACATCTACAATCTATAAATCTTGTTTTGTTCAAATCGACACCCTCACATTACCTGTTGATCTTATCTCCTTGAACATGCATGAATTTGATGTGATTTTAGGAATTGATTGGTTAACTACTCATCATGCTAAAATTGATTGCTTTCGTAAGGTCATTAGTTTTCATAGTCCTAATCAACCTATTATGCGAATTCAAGTAACCAAACCATTGAAATCAATAACCGTCATTTCTATTCACAAAGTCATTCGTTTATTGAAAAACGAATGCCAAGCTTTCTTAGCCCATGTAACAGATTTAGACAAAATACGTCAGATTTGAATAATATTTCTGTTGTTAATGAGTTTCCTGACGTATTTCTCGAAGGGCTTCCTGGCCTACCCCAGACCGTGAAATCGAATTTTGTATCGACTTTGAACCCGGTACAAAACCCATTTCCAAAACCGCATATCAAATGGCTCCTATTGAACTTAAAGAGTTAAAAGTCCAACTACAGGAGTTGTTAGATAGCGGTTTCATACACCCGAGTACATCGTCTTGGGGTGCTCCTATTTTATTCGTAAAGAAGAAAGATGAGAGTATGAGATTTTACATTGACTATCGGGAGTTAAACTATGTCACCATCAAAAATAGGTACCCGTTACCTCGCATTGATAACCTGTTCGACCAGTTACAAGGTGCTCAATTCTTTTCAAAGATCGATCTCCGTTCTGGGTATCATCAGTTGAAAGTTAAATCTGATGACATTCCAAAGACTGCCTTCAGAACTCGATACGGGCATTATGAATTCCTAGTCATGTCTTTTGGATTGACTAATGCTCCTGCTGCTTCTATGGATATGATGAACCGGATATTCAAGAACTATTTGGATCATTTCGTGGTTATCTTCATTGATGACATTCTCATATATTCTAAAAGTCGTGAAGATCATGAGCAACACTTGAGGCTGATACTCCAAAAGCTTCGTGAAAACAAGCTATATGCTCAGTTGAAGAACTGTGAATTCTGGCTTGAGGAAGTTGCATTCCTTGGTCACTTGGTTTCTAAACAAGGAATCTTGGTTGACCCAGCGAAGATTGAAGAAGTATCAAATTGGGAACAACCTAAGTCAGTAACCGAAGTACAAAGCTTTCTGGGTCTAGCTGGTTATTATCGGAGATTCGTAGAAGGATTTTCTCGAATAGCCATTCCATTAACTCATCTGACTCGGAAAAGCACAACATTCAAATGGAGCGAAGAATGCGAGAACAGTTTTCAAGAACTCAAAAGAAGACTCATTTCAGCACCTGTATTGGCAATACCATCAGGATCGGAAGGATTTGTCATCTACAGCGACGTTTCAAGCAAAGGACAAGGTTGTGTTCTCATGCAACATGGGAAGGTTATAGCCTATGCGTCTCGGCAACTCAAGGAATATGAGTGGAATTATCCTACTCATGATCTAGAGTTGGCAGCAGTCGTTTTCGCGTTGAAGATTTGGAGACATTACTTATATGGAGAGAAACTGGAGATCTATACAGACCATAAAAGTCTAAAATATTTCTTCACCCAGAAGGAACTCAACATGCGATAGCGGTGTTAGCTCGAGTTGTTGAAAGATTACGACCATACCATCAAATACCATCCTAGAAAGGCGAACATAGTAGCTGACGCATTGAGTAGAAGATCATATGCAAGTACGAGTGCGTTACTGACATCGCAAAGGCCCATTTTGGATGATTTACAAAGGATGGAGATAGAGTTAAAGACTCCAGGAACCCACGTGAAGATCGCACATATACGGGTAGAACCGACTTTAATCGACAAAATTAAAGTTGCTCAAGTTACAGACCCGGAGTTGGTGAATATGAAGAAAAAGGTACAAGAAGGTGCTTTTCCAGAAGCAATAGTCGAGGAAGACGGAATACTTCGAATCAACTCTAGACTGTGTGTTCCTAACGACCCTGACTTGAAATACAAAATTATGATGGACGCACACAACACACCGTTTGCAATCCACCCTTAAAGTACCAAAATGTATCGTGATCTTCGACATACATTTTGGTGGAACAATATGAAGAGAGAGATTGCAGAGTTTATCGCAAGATGTTTAACTTGTCAACGTGTCAAGGCGGAGCATCAAGTACCAATGGGTCCATTGCAACCACTTGAGATTCCAGAATGGAAGTGGGAACACATCAACATGGATTTCGTGACAGGTCTTCCCAAAGTTTCTCAAGGCTTAAACGCAATTTGGGTCATTATAGATAGATTGACCAAGTCTGCTCATTTTTTGCCTATACGAGAAAACTATTCACTTGAGCGTCTTGCTAGTGTGTATATTAGCGAGATTATCACATTGCATGGCATGCCAGTATCCATAGTTTCTGATCGAGATCCTAGATTCACTTCACAATTTTGGGTCAACTTGCAAAAAGCTATGGGCACTGAATTACGATTCAGTTCTGCATATTATCCCCAGATAGACGGGCAATCGGAAAGGACTATTTAAACCCTCGAAGATCTATTAAGACTCTGCGTACTAGACTTCAAAGGAAGTTGGGAGAAATACTTGCCATTGGTGGAATTCTCTTACAATAACAGTTATCAAGCAAGTATAGGCATGGCTCACTTCGAGGCATTGTATGGACGAAGGTGTCGATCTCTAGCATGTTGGGATGAAGTAGGTGAGGCAAAATTGTTGGGACCCGAGTTGATACGTATGACTACAGAAAAGATCCAAATGATCCGGCAACGTATACAAACAGCTCAAGATCGACAAAAGAGTTATGCCGATCTTCATCGAAGAGACGAGGAATTCAATGTCGGAGATCATGTACTTTTACGTGTTGCTCCGTGGAAAGGAGTTACGAGATTCGGAAAGAGAGGGAAGCTTAACCCTCGATTTATCGGTCCATTTGAAATCCTCAACCGTGTAGGAACTGTGGCCTACAGACTAGCCTTACCGCCAAACATGTCTCGTGTTCATAATATTTTTCACATATCCATGCTACGTAAATATGTGAAAGATCCAAACCACGTTATTGAATTAGAACCAGACGAGATAGTAGAGGATTTAACGTACGAAGAGATACCTATCAAGGTCTTGGATAAGAAGGAACAGATTCTACGATCAAAGGTTATACTTCAAGTCAAAGTTTTATGGAGAAACCATGATGTTGAGGAAATGACCTGGGAGTTAGAATCTGAAATGAGAGCAAGGTATCCTCACCTTTTCGAAATGCCAGGTACGTACGTAAATTTCGAGGACGAAATTTCATAAGGAGGGGAGATTGTAAGATCCCGACTTTATGAAATAAAAGTTTATTATTTTCTTTATGATTATTTTTCTAAATAGTGAAGTGCTTAATTGTTATAAATGATAGTTAAGGGTGTTATTTACAAATTATCTGATAAACAGTATGTCGGAGAATATTCTTTTTGTCGAGGAATATTCTTTCTGTCGGGGAATATTATATTCGGTACCGTACGACGGCGCCGAAATAACAAAATATTAGTGGACCCCACAATGACAATATTGTCAACGATAGTGGGCCCCATTGTCGGATACTGAAAACGACAGTATTTTGTCAATAGTATTATCACCGGCAACTGTTAAAATACCCGGTAATAAAAAGAACAGTAAAACGCGTTATTCCACAGTAGTATGCGGTATTTCACAAGCACACGGTGTTACACAGTATTTTAAATTATTGATTCAATAATTGATAAAGTAGCAATTGCACAGTATTTTGATTCAATAATTACAATAGCATCTGCATGGTACTTTTTATTATTTGTCATGGCACTGTAACTCATATTATTTGATATGATATTTTAGCATTATTGACGAATTAAAAGTGGAGTCTAACTTAAGGGTACCTAATTGAAATTGTGAAATTCACATGCTATGAACTATTGGTTCACATGATGGAACTATTGGTTCACATGTGGGAACTATTAGGGGATGTTATGCAAGATTGATAATACTTGAGGGATTATATTAAAAATGGAGGCAAAGATGGAGGTACTAAAGTGTAATAAGTCGAGCCCTTATTGTGCAATTAATGAAACTTGATTTTCCTATAAATAGGAAGGATTATCTTAAGAAATCTTCACACCTTCCTTGCTTATACTTTCTCTTTCTCTCTAAATTTCTTGAGTTCTCTAAGTGTGCTAGGCTATTGTGCGTATTTGTGAGAATACTAGTATTGTACAAGTTAGTAAACTTCATAGAAAGCAACATCCAATCACTTATTAACGAAGGTAGGGGATATCATTTCTTTCATACTCTTATGTAATATCATTTGCTTCCATGTTCGTAAGTGATATTATACTCATAAAGGTTGTTATTCATTCCGTATTAATTTGTGGGGATAACCTGTCCGTGCGGATTGACGCATGCCTGGTGAATATCCTTTTGTATTCATTCCTTATTACTCTGTGGGAATAACCTGTATGTACGGAGTGTCGTACCTGGTGAATATCCTTTTGTATTCATTCCTTATTACTCTGTGGGAATAACCTGTATGTACGGAGTGTCGTACCTAGTGAATATTCCTTTGCATTTATTCCTTATTAATATGTGGGTATAACCTGTCCGTGCGGATTGACGCATGCCTGGTGAATAACCCTTCGTATATGATAATTATTAATCTTTTGTGAAAATAATCTGTCTACGCGGATTACCGCATGACGGGTGAAAATCCATTTGTAGTTTCATATATTCTTTTATACTCGTATAACGTATCATTTCTTTTGTACTCTTTAAGGGATATCTTTTTCTTTCACATTTCTCCATTTATGATAAGAAATCTCTGTTTGTTTCCAAAACCTTATTTTAAATGGTGAAAATCCCTGAAAATTTGTAGGATATCCTTAATAGTTTGTGCTTCATCTAATATCTTTTCACCTGAATCTTTCTATTTCGTTTGATACGATATAGTTGAATCGTGAATTTTATTCTTGAATATCATTTTTGAATTTGACTCTACAATTTGGTCATCATGTTGGCAATTTGGTCAACCTTCGACACTAGATATTCATTCTTATTCTTGATCTCACTGTATTCATTTTATATCATTGTCATCATCCTCAAACTTAAATTGTGGTGATAGTTCTCTTTGGCCCGTAGTGCAAAGATGAACTGACGTGACATGATTTTGACCAAACTGTGTATTGGTATAATCATGACTTTTGGTGTTACAAACAAAAGCGTATAGTGAAAGTTCTCTTTGGCCCGTAGTGCAAAGATGAACTGGCGTTTGGCATGATCATGACCGGTGATGTTACAAATAAATATCTTTGGCACATAGTGCAAAGAGAGGCTGTTGAATATAAACTGTTGATTTGGAAGTTCATAAACATGAACTGCTGATTGGTGTTACAGGGATAAAATATTGGTGGTGATCCTTTAACTTATAGAAGATGGTAGATATTATAATTTACTTGACTCTTCTAATGGATTGTTCGTTCCGCTGCAGTTGTTGTTATTGAACAATTATAATATCTTTAAATCTCTGATTTATTTCGGTTGAAGGCTAAAGATAATTTTATTCTTCATTATCTTAGTCATGATATTTCCTATTGGGCTATTTGTGCTCACCCTTTTCCTTTTTGTTCCATTATTCTCTTCAGGAAAATAGAGTGTAGCGGGGACTAGCCGGGAAATGGAGTGATGGTCCGAGACAATAGAAGTATCTCAATATATTACTATTAGTGTGGCAATAAGTGTATTGAGAATTTAAGATGTGTTTGTATTGTGTTGTCGTATTTTGCACAACATTTATTAGTTGTAAATGGAAAAATTCGTATTTGTATTTTGTATAATGTTATTGGCAACTCAAAATGGGTTGTATGGACCTATTTTGGGGGCGTCACAAAACCAAATTATTTTGGTGCGAAATTTTGTAGTAAGCTGAGGTGAACAACCCTATTATTGGGGTATTTGATGTCGGAAAAAAAAATCCTGACTGACCCTATGGTGGTCAAGCAAACGCATATAGTCGTTTAGCTAGAATGTTGTGCACAACGTCAGAGTACAAAAGGCTGATCACCTAGCGTACGGAGGTAGATTACTTTTTTCTTAATTGAAATCAGTATGGGTAGTAATACCCTTTAACCTCTATATTCATGGTCTTTATGGCCCCTCAGCATAATATGAAAAGTTTTAAGGAATATTTTATTTCCTATTTGTTCAAGTTACTTTATTAAACAATTGTTGAAGGTTCCTATTATTCGGGAAACTAATTGTGGGAAGGGTAATTTTCCCAAGGAGATGTGACACCCCCAAATTCAGGTACCAATACCTCGAATTTGGTGCTCACGATAAAATACATCCATACACCTCTAAACAACATAAATTAACTAATGCGGAATAAATAAACATATGTTTTTCATTACAAAAGGTTTACTACGGTCCCAAGGTCTATAACCTTAAATAACTACATCGCAAAATACATTAATAATACAAAACTATTCCACGATTACATAACGGGATAGTACATATAACTATTCCTTAAGCTTTCCTTTGCCTTTGCCCGCTTTGGAACTCTCCGACTTAACTGCAATAGGTTCATGATATAGCAAGGGTAAGAATATATCATGAATGAATAAGAATAATAGCTGTATAGATCAACAATTTATGAACATTGATGAAATAACTGAAATGACAAAATCAAAGTTCAAATGAAACAATGAATAATGATTATTTACTACTGAGTGGTCCAACCGACCATGAACTTTTGGCCAAAGAGTCAATCATTCGACTAACTCTTTTAAAACCTGGCCCCGTCAGTTGTACTCGAGGGGATCAACCTCTTGTACACCATGTATATGCATAACATTTAACTCCGACTGCATTGAATAACCGACACATTATAATCCCCTAATAAGGGTTGCTCTCTCAGTCCAAGAATCCGTACCAACTACTGGTTTGGATAGCTTTTAAAATAATAACCTGTACATGTCTAGCCGAAACAAATGGCATAAACTATTTCCTTAAATCGTTCATGAATAAAGAACTTCAACATTTCACAGTCCAACAACATATAATAAATTCAAATGCACAAGGTGCGAATATCAATAATTATCTTGGAGGTGGAGTAATTGACAATAATTAATCCACTAATATGATTCAAAAGTGATAACTCCATTTGAGTCATGAAACTTTCAACGATATACAATACCTGTATAAAATATGAAACCTGCTCAAAATATAATTTGAGTAAGGTTAAGGAAAACTTGCCCAACACAAGGGTTAGACAAGCGTTAGAAAACTTGCTTGAAGCGCTGCTACAATATTACAACACACGCTCCTTAATATCCTACACAATTAAGTACATATTCACATAATAATTAGTCACATATTGGATACCAAATAATAGTTTATACTACTCTATAATGTTTCATTCTTATTAGAAACATAATATTAAACAAGATTATACACAATAGTTACGGCGCTATGACGCTTGCACGTCTGTACGCCAAACTTGATTATTCGAACGCCCATTCGATTTATCTAACACTCATTGGTTAATGCTAAGTATCATTATAAATCATAACATTCATGTTTTAGAACTTAGAACAACATCCTTTAGCGTTGGAAGCATCACACGTTGCATACGTGCATGTCCGACGCCCTTCGATTGCCTCCAAATACACTACAGTCCTATAAATGGCCAATTTAGACCATGCTACAGACCTCAAATTGAAAAACGTAAAGAATGAAAGTTGTAGGTCTACTCGTTCTCTTTCCGAATTATCTTGAATCATCTCAATCCGAGTTCGTATGAAAAAGTTACGCCCATTTTACTAAAGGATGTCAAAGCTGTTTTGCCTAGTATCTGTAGCCAGCGCCTAGGCGCTCAAAATGGCCTATGGCCAGTGCCGGGGCGCTCTATCCAGTAGTTGAGCTCGTGGCCAGTTCGTTTTGCTTCCCGGATGCTCTATTTTCTGGTGTTCTAGACCTACCTTGCTTCCAACCACCATAACTCCTCATATACACCTTCAAATTGGTCCATTTCGGACTCTATGGACTCCTAAGACATAGAGCTACAACATATTAAAAATTTAGAGCTATCCATTAACATGGCCAAATCTTAGGCCAAAGTATCAACGCATGCTATATTTTCGTGTTCTTGGTGTTCTTGGTGTTCTTTACAAAAATCATCACCAAATCTTTGTTTTAATCCCTTTTTACTCCATTCCAACTGGGTTAAACTCATAACCCATGGAACTACAATATGACAACAACAAATAAACATAACAATCAAGAAATTATAGCTACAAAGTCCTCTAAATTCGTCTAACAGTCCATGTTCATGTCCAAAGTCCATTGTTCTTCATGTTCTTCATCCTCCTTAAGCATAGGTACGGATTTATTGCATTTTTGTTCCACTTTGATGTTATTAATAAGGTTTATAAGGTTTTAAGAGCATCCTTAGTCGTTCATAGTCATCCAACAAATACCATAACAACAACAAATTCGTCCAACAAGCAAATAAACTAGAGAATAAGGAAAACTTGAAAACTTTGAAGAAATGAGTTTGAAAATGGTATTTACCTCTTGGGTTCTCCTTCTAGTTTCTTTAATGGTTGTTAAATGTTTGCTACAACCTTTCTTCTTCCTCCTTGGGTTTCTCCCGTAGCCTCTCTCCAAGCTTCTTCACTCCACCCACTTGTTTCTCTCTCTAGAATGGTTGAAGAAGAAGATGAAGATGGTGTTATGAAGCTTGGTAGATGATTACCTCTTTACTTCTCCTCCTTGTTGCTAGATAGCTCGGTTAGAGCTTGAAAATTTCCTTTCTCCTTCCTTAGCTCCCACCCAAACTCTCTCTCTTTCTCTAGCTTGTTTCTTACTTCTAAACCCTTTCTCTCTCTATTTGCTCTCTTCTCTTGATGTAAATGAGCTGATGATTTTTGTTTGAATGGGGAGAGGAGAGTGGAATGGATGGAATGAATTAGGAGAAGGAAGTGGGTTGGTCTTGGAAATGGAATTGAGGAGAATGTTGGCTAAATTCAAATTGTCATTCATGGAGTTGTGGGAGTTTAGTGGCTCCATGAGCTTGCCGGCAACCTCCCTCCTTGCTCAATTCTAATTGGTCTAAAATGAGGGATTGGTTCCCTCTTAGAGTAACAAGCCAAAATAACTCCCCAAATACACAAAAATATATCTGAAAACTCCCATCTTTATACCAAAACTGGTAAATAACTCTACCCAAAATTAAAATGGGTATTACCATAATTATTGGGATGCATAAAAATAATTATTGTGGGATTTGTCTAAATATTCGGAACACCCATATAACACATTTCAGATACGGATAAAATCACGTATCAGCTCAAATAAAATTATCGACGCTTGGAAAAATTATTCGTACGCATACACGCATTAACAAAATTATTTAACATCGAAAAAAGACAAAAAATATATCTGGCATGAATAGTGCCTCGGGATGTGTGTCCGCGAATAGTGAATTAGCGACGTTACGCGAAATCAATTATTCACTTAAACAAAACCATAACACGAAATATTTCATGCATTTACATAATCTAGGTTATCACACAACCTTTAAACACGTAACACAAAAATAATATTAATAAAATATAATATGTTCATTAATATTCAAAAATTCGAATTACAAGGTAAATCCAGAATTCCCAGTCGTTACAGGAGAAGTAGTCGTAGAATGCGGGAATTTTAAGTGAATCCTTGAAAGAGGATAGTGTAAAGGTTAGATTGAAAACCTAGTTTTGATGGGTAGAATGAGCAAAGATGAATGCGTTGAAATTTTGAGGACGAAATTCTTAGAAGAAGGGGTGAATGTGATATCCCGGATGTTTATAAGTTACTAAATCATGATATTAAATTATTATGATGATTGTGACATACAATGATCCTTAGAAAAGAAAATTGATGGATTGAACATAGGATAATACTCAGAGTATAATTGAGTTGATAAAGGTTACAGAATAAAACCTACAAGAATCTGTTAAGGAAGTGGATTAAATAGGCGATGTAAAACCTATGATATGGTAATACGTTGAAATTATTCAACGATAAAATGTCGGAAGAAATTAGATGAAAACTGAGTAAGAGAGGTTTGATATTTATGATTCCGAGGACGGAATCCTTATAAGGAGGGAAGGATGTGACAACCCGAATTTTCGAGAATAATTATAATAAAAATTTAATATAGAATAATTTTTATTATGATTCGAGTTTGAATATATATGTGTTATATATATTTATGTGAATTATTTGGTGAGCTTAATATGTATATATATAAATGTGAAATATATACATAGATTTAGAATGAATGAGTTTGTGGTGCCCCCAAATTCGGGTACTTGAAACCCGTACTTGGTGCATCACGATACCATTTCTTTGAGCTGTTTAATATATTACAAACTTAATATTTATATCAAAGTTGTCTATTCCCCAGGTATGACAACCTTTAATTACATTTCTTACATGTTACATAATGTATATGATCACAATACAAAAGACTAATTATTACAAATAACACTATACAACTTATTCTTTCAGCTTTCCTTTTCCTTTGTCCTTGCCAGAGCCTTCTGGTCAATCACACTTAGCTGAAAACATTTAAGTCAAAGCAAGAATGAGCATTCAATTGCTCAGCAAGTAATAACAATTATAATAATGCGCAGAAGAAGTAAATGTTTTCTTTGAGGACTACTTCTACCACGAATCAATAGTGGTGAAGTCATTTGAAACCATTCTTAACAACATATCAAATCGTTTTAAGATTTTTGAAACAATTGAGTGACTTTTGAATACTGAGTGGTCAAAAGACCATGAACTGTTATTTTTCATTTTTGAAAAGGTTTAAACAGAAATTCATCTGTAAACCGTCTGGTCTTACGGACACGGAGGATGATTAGTCCCGTTGTGCCCTGTATTGATCAATACTATATAATACATCACCGCCATTGGCGCATAAAAATTACATCACTGGTTTTAGCGCATAAAAATTTCCCATTTAGGGTTGTTCATACTCAGTCTAGAGTCCTAACTAAAATAATTAAGTTGGACGACTTTATCATAACCAATAACATTCGACAAATACTTTTCAAATCGTGTCTAGCCGGGATAAATAGCTTAGACAATCTTTAAACTAGGTATACATACTAAAATTTAATAGTATGTATCAGAACTTATCAACGAATTTCGAATTCAAGAGTAATTGATAATGCACAATAGTTCATATAAGTGGGGACACTTGCATAACCAAACTTAGAATACAAATTTTCAATATGAGTCATAGCAATTCAGTAATGAGATACTTTTAACAATGAACGAATCAAAGTAAATTCAAATTTATAATAATTATAGCAATTTGTATAATTGAGGACACTTGCACAAAGAATAGAAATTTTTTTGATTATAAATGCATCACATGAAATAATATCGAGATATTTGAAATCAATAGATAGCTTGAATAAAGTTTAAGAATACTTGCATAATATATGGATCCATTGCATAAAGTAAATGCAAGGGTTACGATAATTGCATAAACGAATAACGAAGATCATTATGGATATGAATAATTAACAATAATTATTCACGAGCATGCTTTGAAATTGATAACTCATGTTGAGTTAGGAACTAGGATAACATATACCTGTTTGCACAAAATATAAGTAGTGCATAAGGTTCAGATACTTGCACCACAAAAGATTGAGTTAAGGAACTTGCTTACACAGATCCAATTCATAAAGTAAATGAAAAGGATGGGATACTTGCATACACACACCTATTGCATAAAATAAATGCGTAGGTTCGGATACTTGCCTTGGTCGTTGACTACTGCTATGCAATTTAATTTAACTTCTTTTGAAAGACCTATCAGTTATAAGATTGATCTTTCAGTCAGCCAATCATATTATACCTTATAATATCACTTCTTTATAAGTAAATTATCTAACATTCAACCATATAATCAAATATTAGACAACACATTAACACCATACGCATTCAATTCTAAAGTTAGCACATATCGAGTCTTTAATAGTGTTCAATATAGTATGCTGAGTGGTTTCCCACAAACAACCAACAAACTAGTTTCCGTCTCGTCTACACTGTTTTCACAGTGAGTTAGATCGGTTGCCAGTTCGTATATACCTCCGCTTCCTGAAGGAATTGTTTAGCCCAGATACTATACATCGACTATTAAAGATTGAGAAGAAATCTCGTCATTATCTTGCTTAAGGGTTGTTCATCTCAGTTTGACTTCAGAATCCATACCAAAAGAAACTTGGTTTGGAATAACTTCAAGATATTCTAAGTTTTTTTTAAAACGCTCATCAACTATGGACTAGCTGAATCAATAAGAGTTTGCTAGTCACTAGGGTATTTGATTCAACAATAAAGTTGTACAATGGAATTTATGTTCTAAGTTTGATCAACAACTCATAGTCAATTAACAAATGACTTGGGAGGTACATAAATATTTGACACTATAACAACCTTGCTTGAATAATAATAAGCTAAGGTTAATAAACTTGCTCGATGAAAGAAAAGTAAGGAACTTGGTTTCAATGAAATAAAGAGATTAAGGATAGAAAACTTGCCTCGTGCATAGATTACAGGTTAATATTCGTCTTTAGATTCCGATTAGAACCTCTTAACCCTTATATAGGCCTTATGGATCATGCTAGTCACCACGGATCTATTGATGTCATACCCCATATCTCCATATGGTGAAGGGAAATTATTTATATCTTTCTGGAGATCGAAGTATGAAACACAGCAGGCCAGTTTTATTTGATCACGATCCACTTGTAGTCGAATCGCTTCTTCTCGGGAAGCATCCAACTGGAGTTGTAGTTGATAGCACTTCTCAGCCTCATCCAACCATCTCCTTTCTAGTATTTCCATCAAGTCGTTGGCAGTTTTCTTGTTTGCCTCAGACTCTGCTTGAAGATACTCAATCATTTCACCTTGTGCAACCTCATCTGCCTCCATCTCTGCGATAATTTCATCGTAAGTAGGTAAGTCAATTACATCATCTTCATCATCCTCCTCTGCTGGGAGAATTTGATCTATTTCAGGAGCTATTACTGCCTCTCCGACATCTTGTAGTTCCAAGTCATGGTTGTGCCCCAACGAATCATCCTCATCTCCGGATATATCATTGAAGTACTCGATCATTGGGTTATAACCCCTAGGATCTTCCATTGGACCTTCAATCTCCTCACCAGGTGTGTATGTTGGTTCCATTATTACTTCGTTAATATCTCTCCATTCTAGTTCTCCAGCCATCTTTACAACAGAGTGTAGCTTTTATTAGTATATTTTTTTCACATAATGTCTTTTATGTAATAAGTTTTATTAAGATTTATTAATATCTTTTAGTTGTCTATAGACTCTTCACAAGTCCATTTAAGCCTAACTTTACCAGATTATACCCTAAAGTACTCGTTACTTTAGAACTATAATCTATAGCTCTGATACCAAATATAACGCCCCCGAATTCGGGCGCTGGCCGCCCGAACAAGGGTCCGACGTTATCTCGTATTTCTTTCGTAACTTAACCAATGATCCCATAATCATATTGGTTAAATTACCTGTTAGGTACGTACACAAGAACTGTAGAGTGAACATTAAGGGAAACGTGATGACAGTAGATCTGATCCCAATCAAACTTGGTGAATTTGACGTTCTTTTGGGTATGGATTGGTTATTCAATTATGGAGCGATAATTGATTGCCAAAAGGAATGTATTAACCTTATGACTCCGTCAAAGGTAGTATTTTATGACAGCAAATCGCCTAGACAACCGAGTTGTCTGATGATGATGCATGCCAGGAAGTTGTTAAGACAAGGCTGTGTGGGATACTTAGCCTACATAGTTGATACTCGAAAAGAGAGTCTGAAATTAGAAGAGATACCTGTTGTAAGGGACTTTGTAGACGTCTTTCCCGACGATTTGCCAGGACTTCTGCCAGACAGGAAAGTTGAGTTTGTAATCAATTTGGTGCCAGGAACTGCCCCGATATCGAAAGCTCCGTACCGTATGGCCCCAGTAGAGATGAAAGAATTGATGGTGCAGCTACAAGAACTTTTAGATCAGAAGTATATTCAGCCGAGCGTAACGCCATGGGGAGCGCCGGTATTGTTTGTTAAAAAGAAAGACGAATCGATGCGACTTTGTATTGATTACAGGGAGTTGAACAAGGTCACAATTAAGAATAAATACCCGTTGCCAAGAATCGACGACTTGTTTGATCAGTTGAAAGGAGCTAGATATTTCTCAAAGATAGATTTGAGGAGTGGTTATCATCAGTTGAAAGTGAGGAAGGAAGATATACCGAAAACAGCGTTCAGAACTCGTTATGGTCACTACGAGTTTCTGGTGATGTCATTTGGTCTAACAAATGCTCCTGCAGCATTCATGGACTTAATGAACATGGTGTTTAAGCCGTTTTTGGATAAGTTCGTAGTAGTATTCATTGACGATATTCTAATTTATTCCAAGACCAAGGAAGAGCAATAGAGCATTTGAAGTTAACATTAGAAGCGTTAAGAAGAGAGAAGTTGTACGCTAAATTTTCAAAGTGTGAATTCTGGATAGAGCGAGTGCAATTTCTTGGACATGTGATTGACAAGGATGGGATTTCGGTGGACCCGTCAAAGGTTGAAGTAGTGCTTAACTGGGATCAACCGAAAACATCATCGGAAGTAAGGAATTTCCTCGGATTGGCAGGTTACTACAGAAGATTCATTCAGGATTTTTCCAAAATCGCGACTCCGTTAACGAATTTGACTAGAAAGACGGTGAAGTTCGTTTGGACGGAGAAGTGTGAGGAAAGTTTTCAAGAATTAAAGAAGAGGTTGAGTACGGCGTCTGTGTTGTCTTTACCAGATAACACAGGAAACTTTTTGGTGTATAGTGATGCATCGCATAAAGGACTAGGCTGTGTGCTTATGCAGAATGATAAGGTCATTGCGTATGCGTCACGACAATTAAAGGACTACGAGAAGGGGTATCCTACCCATGATTTGGAATTGGTTGCGATAGTGTTTGCTTTGAAGATATGGAGGCACTATCTTTATGGGGAGAAGTGTGAGATATATACGGACCACAAAAGTCTGAAATATATTTTTACATAAAAGGATCTGAACATGCGTCAGAGGAGATGGTTGGAATTGATAAAGGATTACGACTGCGAAATTTTATACCATCCGGGTAAAGCGAACGTGGTGGCTAACGCCTTAAGCAGAAAGGGACAGGAGAAATTGTTTATGATTACCGCTCAAAAGGAGCTAATTATAGCAATGGCGAAACTGGAGTTGGAGGTGAAATTTCTGGAAGAGTGTGACGAAAAATTATTTCAGTTGAGACTCGGTTTAACTTTGGTGGATAAGGTTAAGGAAACACAAAATCAGGACGAAGAATATGAGAGGATCAGGAAAAGAATATCTGGAGGTGATGAAGTGAAATTCAAAGTGGATAGCGATGGAGTAATGAGATTCGAAGGGAGAATTTGGGTTCCGCCAGTACAAGAGGTTAAGGAGGAAATTTTAAGCGAGGCACATAATTCAAGATATTCGATTCATCCGGGTAGTACAAAGATGTACCAAGATCTCCGACAACATTTTTGGTGGCCGAATATGAAAAGAGACATTGTCGATTGTGTAGCCAAGTATTTGACATGTAAAAAAGTTAAAGCCGAACATTAGAGACCAAGTGGGCTATTACAACCGTTAGAAATCCCAGAATGGAAATGGGAGCACATCGCCATGGATTTCGTAGTAGGTCTTCCGACGACTCAGAAAGGTTTCGACGTAGTATGGGTTATCGTAGATCGACTGACGAAATTAGCACATTTTCTACCGATCAAGATCAGATTCAACCTAGATTAATTGGCGAAGTTGTATGTGAAGGAGATTGTTTCGAGGCACGGTGTTCCAATATCTATTGTCTTAGATAGGGATCCGCGCTTCACATCAAACTTCTGGAAATGACTACAAGAATGCATGGGAACGCAGTTACGTATGAGTACGACATATCATCCAAAGACCGACGGAGAGAGCGAAAGAACGATTCAAACATTAGAAGACATGTTACGAACTTGCATTATAGATTTCAAAGGAAATTGGGATGATCATCTACAGTTAGTGGAATTTGCTTAAAATAACAGTTACCACGCAAGTATTGGCATGCCGCCTTACGAAGCGTTGTACGACAGAAAGTGCAGAACTCCATTATGCTGGGATGAAGTTGGCGAACGTCAATTACTAGGACCAGAACTGGTACAACAGACTGCAGAAATCGTAAAAATAATCAGGGCAAGATTGATAGCAACTCAGGATAGCCAGAAGAAATATGCCGACTAACATCGTAAGAATCGAGAGTTTGAGTCTGGTAGCTACGTTTTCTTGAAGGTATCTCCCTGGAAAGGGAAGATTCGTTTTGGTAAGAAGGGAAAGCTGAGCCCAAGGTTCATTAGACCCTTTGAAGTGTTAAGAAGAGTTGGAAAGGTCACGTATGAGGTAGCTTTACCTCCAGCGCTGGAACACATCCACAATGTCTTTCATGTCTCGGTGTTACTGTGACGCCCCCAAATTCGGGTTTCCAACTACCCGGATTCGGTCATCACGATCCAATACAACATTCACCTCTAACAACATACATTGACTGAAATGCGAAATATAACAAACATATGTTGTTCATTAGAAAGGTGTTACTAGTCCCAAGATACAATAACCTTTAATACATAGCACAAAACATACCCTAAATAATAATCAGGGTTTAAATTACATTAATAGTAATTACGCTAAACACAACTAAAGCCAGCTACGCGAAGCCTATCACTTCATCTTTTCTTTACCCTTGCCCTTTCCTGATGTCTCGGGTTTAGCTGCAATGAAAGTCATGATATAGCAAGGATGAGCAACGAGTTTGCTCAGCAAGTTTAAAATACAACAATAAATGATATATCATGATGAATGGAATATAGAAAGAGAATTCAACGATATAATTATCAAAAGCAAGAACAATTATTGCTTTTAGAACAATTGATAGTCAAGTAGACTTTGAACAATAACTTCCAAAGGAGTCAATAGCTAGTTGACCCTTTGATTACTGGCTACAGAATAAGTACTTGAGGGGATCAGCCTCGCGTACGCTATTTGTATGCATAACATTTAACTCTGCTGTTTGTACCTTATATACGGTACCTGGGGTATTCCCCTATAATAAAAGGGGTGTTCATTCAGTCTAAGAATCCTTACCATCGATTGATTCGGATAGCTTTTATAAATTCTCACATACTTGCCTGACCGAACAAGGGTTCAGACTTAAACATGAATAGTTCGTGAATTTTGGAACTCTAATAAATATACGAATTCAAATGCACCGAATGCGAGTGTCAATAATATCGATGTGGATTAACTGTAAATTTATTTAAACCACTTAAGCATTCTTGGAATAAAATTTCAAGCTACAATACAATAGCAGCCTGCTCGAATGAAAAGAAACTTGCAACAATTTAAAGTTTTAGAATAGAGAACTTGCTCAATGTAAAAGTTGAGTAAGATGGAGCTTTCCTATTTGCTCAGCTACAACTAAATTTTAGCTTTAATTAATCGACCTTGGATGACCTATCATTGGATAAAGTCGACTTATCAATTAATATGACATAGTGTATATTGGTACACCTTCTTATGCTATTTATTTAACAGACAAACAATTCATATAGCATATAAGTCTGTAGAACAGTCTCAATCCCATAGGATCTTTAATTAATCTGTAGACTGAGAGATTATTTATTAACAATGGTTCTCTTAAGTGATAAATACTTTCTAACAATAATTTATAACCGTTTTAATTCATTTGCATTACTTCATTAACTCTATTGACGTTTAATTACTATTTAACACTAGCTAAACAGAAATTAATTACTGGCACTTAGCTATTGCTTAAAAATAAATAACAGCTAATCAGGATTACTTATTATTTGAATACTCAAATTATTACCCTTATTTATTAATGTCCGATAATAAATAATTTATTTATTAATTCCACTCATACTTAATCATTATTTGGTAGTAATTCAATAATAATTACGCAATCATCATCTTTATTCATTATTTAATGGTAAATAATAAATAGTCCATTTATCTACTTTTCTCCTACTTAATTATAATAGTTAAATAATTATCTTCCTTTTTAATTGTTCAATATTAAATATTAAATACTTATTTTATTAACTTTATTCATACCTAATTATTATTTAATATTAATTAAATAATAATTAAATATTTATTATCTTTATTTATTATTTATTAATATATAATAAATAATTATTTAGTAACGTTATTCATACTTAATTATTAGTAAATAATAATTAAATATTTATTATTTATTGATAAATAATAAATAATTATTTTATTAGCTTTATTCATACTTAATTATTATTTAATATTAAGTAAATAATAATTAAATATTTATTATCTTTGTTTATTATTTATTGATAAATAATTATTTACTAACTTTATTCATACTTAACTATTATTTAATATTAAGTAAATAATAATTAAATATTTATTATCTTTATTTATTATTTATTGCTAAATAATAAATAATTATTTACTAACCTTATTCATACTTAATCATTATTAATTAAATAATAATTAAATATTTATTATCTTTATTTATTATTTATTGATAAATAATTATTTACTAACTTTATTCATACTTAATTATTATTTAATATTAAGTAAATAATAATTAAATATTTATTATCTTTATTTATTATTTATTGCTAAATAATAAATAATTATTTACTAACCTTATTCATACTTAATCATTATTAATTAAATAATAAATAAATATTTATTATCTTTATTTATTATTTATTGATAAATAATAAATAATTGTTTTATTAGCTTCATTCGTTAACAGTTGCCCAACCATTTATTACCTAGTAGCTGAGTTCGATTCCCAGCCACACCCAAATAAAAAAAATTCGCAGAGTACTGCCTTATAATATATCCTCCCCTGTTTCCAGGCTTGCAACACACACACTATCACGTTCAGTACCCACGGTTGGGATCTATAACACAAGCTGAAATTAACAAAATATGTATACCACACTGATTTCACAGTCTGTAATTTAGCCCAACATTATCACACCAAAAGAATACCAAGGTTTGAGTTTATAACTATACTGCCGACAGAACAATTTAAATACCTAAAAATGAAAAACAGTTTTTCGTTCGGACATTTTAGCAACCACTTGGTGGTCATACAATCAAGCTGATAGAACACTATGGTCCTCCAGTATACAGAGTCCCAATCAATGCAACCCAATACAAGAAACAACACAACCTAGTACAAAGAAGCAACACAATCCAATACAAGGAACAATACAATTTTCCAAGTGCAGATAGAAGAAAAGAAAGAAAATTTACACAAAACCTAAACAGAAAAACATCACGGTAGCTCAATAAACCCATTGCTATACATTGGGTTCGTCCGAACTGCTGTCTTCCCCCTTCTCCCATAATACGCAATCCAGCCGGTCATTCACAGTAGCTCCCCTCTGCAATTTCTCTCTCTATTTGTGACTTACCCTCTAGTTTGGAACCCCAAAATTTTGTGAGGGTTTTCAATTTATAGAGGAAGTCTTACCCAATTGGCTTGGGTAATACCCTAATTAACTAGGTCAATGACCGTCGGTAGGAAGGAGGGGCTGTCGACAGGTTGTCTATGTCAAGCCCCGTCCATCGACTGTGAATCACCGGCTTGCCTTTGAGCCGTGTGCCCTCACCGGTCAAATCGCCGGTCGTTTGGGATCCTTTGGCCCGAACGTCGAACGCTTGGTTGCTTCGATTGACCACCGGTCGACGATCTTCTCTGTCAGTCCATCCGGCCGATTCTTCACGTCGCCACTTTGAGCTGCTTTACCCGTCCCATTCGATTGATGGTCTAGGACTGACTAGGCTCGGCTCAACCCCTCTTCCTTCGCTCCGTCCGATTGAGGCTTAGCCTCTTAGGCTCTGCACCCCTAAATTCTTGCCGATTGGATTTTCTTTCCCTTTCCCAATTGTGTTACGGTTGCCCCCAAATCAAATAGGAAATGGTTCCAACCCGACAAGAGAGGAATTGGGCTCAATCCAATAGGGTTGGGTCGGCTGAATAAAAAAAAAAGTGGCCCAATAGGAAAATAAAAGGAATTTGGGTCCAAATCAGAAATAAATAAAAAGAAATGGGCCAATCCGAATGAAGAAGGGTGACCCAAATTAAATTAACAATATTATATTCTAATATTTAAATTGAATAACTAATTCAATTAATTATTTAAAATATTTGTTTCAACAATAATTTCTCGTTCGAATTATTTAAATCCGATAATAGTAAAATGAAATTATTTATTAATTTTTCCCAATCTGCTTGCAAATCAATTCTTAGGGTTAACTCGTTAATTTATTCGAACTATCAGTGAGCCCCTTTAATGCAAGAAAAATTATTGGACCATATGTTTATATAATTACATAATAATACTTACATGGGTCCAATTAAGTCCGTAAAATTAAATAAAAATGAATCTCACATATCAACATAAATTGATACAAGGTTCATAATTTCCTAGACATTACATCCTCCCCCCCTTATAAAAATTCCGTCTTCGGAATTTCAATCTAAGGTTACTCAAATAACTGCGGGTAATTTGCTCTCATCTTCTCTTCGAGTTCCCACGTGGCTTCTTCCACCGCGTGGTTCCTCCAGAGTTCTTTAATAGAATGAATGATTTTATTCCTCAGCTTCTGCTCCTTCCTATCAAGTATTTGGACAGGAATCTCCTCGTACGACAAGTCCTTCTCGACTTGAATTGGCTCTTAGAAAATAACATGCTTGTAGTCTGGCTTATATGGACGTAACACTGATACATGGAACACGTTGTGAATGTGCTCAAGTTCAGGAGGTAATGCTACCTCGTACGCCACTTCGCCTATTCTCCTTAATATTTCAAAAGGTCCTATGAACCTAGGGCTCAATTTGCCCTTCTTCCCAAAACGGATCTTCCATTTCCAGGGAGATACCTTCAAAAACACAAAGCTGCCAACTTCAAAGTCGCGCTTTTGACGATGTAAGTCGGCATACTTCTTCTGACGATCCTGAGCCGCTACCAACTGATGTCTTATTACTTTAATGATTTCCACGGTCTGCTGTACCAATTCTGGTCCCAACAATCTCCGTTCACCAACTTCATCCAACATAACGGCTTTCGACACTTCCTCCCATGCAATGCTTCGTACGGTGGCATGCCAATGCTAACATGATAACTGTTGTTGTAAGCGAACTCTACCAGTGGCAAGTGATCGTCCCAGTTGCCCCCTAAGTCCATCACGACTGCTCGGAACATATCTTCCAAGGTCTGAATCGTTCAGCTCTGGCCATCACTCTAAGGATGATACGCTGTACTCAACCTCAACTGTGTTCCCATTCTTTCTTGTAGACTTCTCCAAAAATTTGACGTGAAGCGCAGATCTCTGTCAGACACAATAGATACCGACACCCCATGTCGCGATACTATCTCCTTCACGTAAAGTTTCGCTAACTGCTCCAATTTGTACCTGATCTTGATCGGTAGAAAATGGGCAGACTTAGTCAAACGATCTACGATCACCCAGATGGCGTCTAAACCTTACGGTGTCATTGGAAGTCCTACCACAAAATCCATTGTGATGTGCTCCCACTTCCACTCCGGAATCTCCAAAGGTTGTAACAATCCGCTCGGCCGCTGGTGCTCTGCCTTGACCCTCTGACAAGTTAAACACCGGCTGACGAATTCTGCAACTTGCCCCTTCAAATGTGGCCACCAATAATGTTGACGAAGATCTTGATACATCTTGGTACTACCCAGATGTACCGAAAATCTCGTATTATGGGCCTCCTGCAATATTTCTTCCCTTAAGTCTGGTACGTAGGGTATCCAGATCCTTCCCTCGAATCTCAGCAACCCTATGCTGTTAACCTTGTACTTCAAAGTTTTTCCTTCCGATAGTTGCCTCTTAATGACAATGCACTCTTCATCAAATTCTTGAGCCTCCTTTATCTTATCCAGTAGAGTCGGACCTACTGTCACGGTGAACAATTTTTCATCCGTCTCCATCGGATACTTAACCTCCAGTTCCAGACGTTCAAAGTCCTTTATCAACTCCTTTTGAACTGTCAGCTGCATCAATTTCACCTTGCCTTTTATGCTTAAGGCATCAACCACTACATTTGCTTTGCCCGGATGGTACAGAATCTCACAGTCGTAATCCTTGATCAATTCTAACCATCGGCGCTGCCTCATATTCAGCTCTTTTTGAGTGAAGATATATTTCAGACTTTTATGATCTATATATATCTCGCACTTCTCCCCGTATAGATAGTGCCTCCAAATCTTCAAGGCAAAAACTACCGCGGCTAACTCCAGGTCATGAGTCGGGTAACCCTTCTCATAGTCCTTCAGCTGACGTGATGCGTACGCAACAACCTTGCCGTACTGTATCAGCACACAGCCAAGACCTTTGTGTGATGCATCGCTATACACTACGAAACCCCCAGTGTTGTCAGGTAAGGTCAACACTGGTGCTTGGCTAAGTCTCTTCTTTAGCTCCTGCTAACCCCAAGAAACTGCGAATCTCTGTTGGCGTCTTTGGTTGTTCCCAATTGATAACCGCTTCTACCTTTGCTGGGTCCACCGAAACACCATTTTTGTCGATGACGTGACCCAGAAATTGCACCCTCTGTGTGATGCCCTAAAATTCGGGTCTCCAAATACCCGGATCCGGACATCACGATCCAATACATCATTCATCTCCAACAACATACATTGACTAAAATGCGGAATATAACAAACATATGTTGTTCATTAGAAAGGTGTTACTAGTCCCAAGATACAATAACCTTAAATACTTAACACAAATCCGTACCCCAAATAAATATCGGGGTTCAAATTACATTAATAATAATTAACTAAACATAAAGTAAAATCAGCTACGTGAAGCCTATCACTTCATCTTTTCTTTACCCTTGCCCTTTCCGGATGTCTCGGGTTTAGCTGCAATGAAAGTCATGATATAGCAAGGATGAGCAACGAGTTTGCTCAGCAAGTTTAAAGTACGACAATAAAGGATATATCATGATGAAGAGAATATAGAAAGAGAACTCAATAATATAATTATCAGAAGCAAGAACAATTATTGCTTTTAGAACAATTGATAGTCAAGTAAACTCTGAATAATAACTTCCAAAGGAGTCAATAGCTAGTTGACCCTATGGTTACTGGCTACAGAATAAGTACTTGAGGGGATCAGCCTCGCGTACGCTATGTGTATGCATAACATTTAACTCTGTTGTTTGTACGTTATATACGGTACCTGGGGTACTCCCCTGTAATAAAGGGGTGTTCATTCAGTCTACGAATCCTTACCATTGATTGGTTCAGATAGCTTTTATAAATTCTCACATGCTTGCCTGACCGAACAAGGGTTCAGACTTATTCTTAAATAGTTCGTAAATTTCGGAACTTTAATAAATGTACGAATTCAAATGCACGAGTGCGGATGTCAATAATATCGATATGGATTAATTGATTTAAACCACTTAAGCATTCCTGGAAATAAAACTTCATGCTACAACACAATAATAGCCTTCTCGAATATAATTGAGTAGGGTTAAAGGAAACTTGCAACAATTAAAGTTTCGAGATAGAGAACTTGCCTGTTTGCTCAGCTACAATTTATCTTAGCTTTAACTAATTGATCTTGAGTGACCTATCATTGGATAAAGTCGACTTATCAATTAATATGACATAGTTGTATATTGGCACACCTTACTATACCATTTATTTAGCAGGTAACAATTCACCATCTACATTTAATTACGATTTAACAGTAGCTAAACAGAAATTAATTAATGACCTTTAGCCATTATTTTAAACAACTAGTATTGTTCATTTGGGTATTCAAATAGTACCCTTACTTATTTTCAATTATTGATTAGTAATCCAATTTATTATTTATAACATAAAATAATAAATTATTAGTGGATTATGGTTTAATAGTAACCAAATAATAGTTAAGTGACTATTCTATCTATTAATGACAATTAATAGATAATTAATTAATTTTACTCATACTTAATTATTGTCAATTCAATAATGATTAGGCAATTATTATCCTTATTTATTGTAAATAATAAATAATTAACTCGTTTACCTTACTCTTACTTAATTATCATTTAATTAAATAATAATTAAATATTCATTATATTTATTTATTATTTAATGATTAATTTATTTACTTTACTCATACTTAATTATTATTTAGTATTAATTAAATAATAATTAAATATGTAATACCTTTATTTATTAAATAATAAATTTGTTCACTTAACTCATACTTAATCATTAATTAAGTAATAATAACTTTATTTAATAAATACTTCACTCATAAATAATATTTCTTATCTTTATTTATTACTTTATTAACCTTTACCCATACTTAATTATTATTTAGTATTAAATAAATAATAATTAAATATTTATTATCTTGATTTATTATTAAATATTAAATATTAAGTAATTAATTTATCGTTGATTATATAATAAATAATCACTTTATTAACCAAATATCTAGTTCCTTTATTTATTATGTAACAACAACTAACTATTTTATTTGTGTATTGTTATTTCAAAAATAAAATAACTATAAATCATTCTGTTAGCATTATATCTAGTTACTATTAAATAACAGTTAAATTGTTATTATTCATAGTTAAAATAGTAAACAATTTTATTATTCAATCAATTTGGACAATACTTGAAATAATTTGAGGATGGTCGAATTTTATGTTAGTTTCCTTTTCAGCAATTGGGTTCCAGCCACACTAAACCATTTAAAGAAAATTTGTGCAGAGTTGCTACTGTATAGTGTATACTCTCCCCTGTTCCAAGGTTTGCATATTCACACATACTTACATTCAAGGCTCCTAACAATAATATGCCTACTAGGTTTGTGACCAGTCCAATTTATCACAATAAAAGAAAACCAAAGTCTGATTTTATCACCCATGTCGCTGACATAACATGTAATACCAAAAGAGAAACAGTTTTCGTTCAGTCATTTTAACAAACACATGGGGGGTATGCCAGTTCTTAGAAAATTTCCCATAAGCAAAACAGGCTACTAACTCAATATCACAGGAAATTCAACAATTAATTCTCATTGACATTACATCGAGCACCTTGTGGGCATAACAAAAATTGAAACTAGCCTAAACCCTATATTGAACCATAATGTCCGAACCTTTCATGGTTCTGCCACACACAAAATCCCAATCAACAATCACACCAATTAGCAACAAAATTTGACTAAACAAAATAAAGGAAATTACACAGCAACATGATCCTAATACAGAAGGAAGAAAACCGAAAAAGAAACTGAAACAGAGGAAAGGGCCTTCAGAAAATCTGGGCTTATACCTTAAGGCGGTTCGGCTTGCTCTTCTCCTTATTCTCCCAAAGTAACTGATCAAGCTGGACATCCACCTATCGGCCTCCCCTGCTTCCTCTCCTTGCTGCGACTTCTCTTAAATTTTTTTTTTTTAAATTTGGGACTCACAAACAAAGGAAATCGGCAGCTTTGGCTAGGGCTTGGGTGGGTTCAATATATAGGGGAAGCTTTACCCAATTGCTGGGAAAATCCCAATTAACCGAGTCATTGACCATCGGGTAGAGGGGGGTAGCGACTGACGGTCCATTTCAGCCCCATCACTTCCCAGTTGGGTTCGGCCGACACCTCGAGCCGCGTGGTCCCGTCGGTCGACTCACCGGATTTTTGGGACCCCTGGTCCGTTCGATTGAGCGCTCGGTTGCTTCGGTTGACCCTTGAATCGTCCGCTGGTTGCTTTACGTCGTCGCCGGTGTACGCCTGGCGACCCTCCCTCCCGTCACTTGCTCGGTGGCCTGATTGATTGAGGGTTTGGGTTGTTAGGTTCAGCTAGGCCTACTCCCTATTCCTTCTTCCCGTTACTATCTGGTCTGAGGATTTGATTTCATTTGGCTCGGTTATCCCGATCGAATTTTCCCCCAAATTGACTTACCGATTTTTCCCAAGGCAAATAAAAATGGATCCACCTGATTGAAATGGATTTAAACCGACTGGATCAAAGATTGGGCTCAACCCTATTAAAATTTGGGTCAATAAAAGAAAATAGCCCAACTTGTTTATTAAAATTATTAACACTATGCTCCTAATATTTAAATTGAATTAAATAATTCAATTAATTAATTATTTATAATATTTATTTCAACAATAATTCTTCATGCGAATTATTTAAATCCGATAATAGTAAAATAAATTAATTTTTCCCAATTTTGTTGCAAATCAATTCTTAGGGTTAACTCACTAATTTATTCGAACTATCAGTGAGTCCCTTTAGTGCAAAGAAAATTATTGGGTCATATATTTATATAATTAAATAATAATACCTACATAGATCCAATTAAATCTGTAAAATTAAATAAAACGAATTTCATATATCAAAATAAATTGATACAATGTTTAAAATTTCCTAGACTTTACATCCTTTCCCCCTTATAAAAATTCTGTCCTCGGAATTTCAACCTAAGGTTACTCAAATAACTGGGGGTAATTTGCTCTCATCTTCTCTTCGAGCTCCCACATGGCTTCTTCCACCGCGTGATTCCTCCAGAGAAATTTAACCGAATGAATGACTTTATTTCTCAGCTTCTGTTCCTTCCTATCAAGTATTTGGATAGGAATCTCCTCGTATGATAAGTCCTTCTCGACTTGGATTGGCTCATAGGAAATAACATGCTTGTAGTCTGGCTTATATGGGCGTAATACCGATACATGAAACACGTTGTGAATGTGCTCAAGTTCAGGAGGTAATGCTACCTCGTACGCCACCTCGCCTATTCTTCTTAATATTTCAAAAGGTCCTATGAACCTAGGGCTCAATTTGTCCTTCTTTCCAAAACGGATCTTCCATTTCAAGGGAGATACCTTCAAAAACACAAAGCTACCAACTTCAAATTCTCGTTTCTGATGATGTAAGTTGGCATACTTCTTTTGACGATCCTGGGCTGCTACTAACCGCTGTCTTATTACTTTAATGATTTCCATAGTTTGTTGTACCAATTCTAGTCCCAACATCCTCCGCTCACCAACTTCATCCCAACATAACGGCGTTCGACACTTTCTTCCATACAACGCTTCGTACGGTGTCATACCGATGCTAGCGTGATAACTATTGTTGTAAGCGAAGTCTACCAAGGGCAAGTGATCGTCCCAGCTGCCCCCTAAATCCATCACAACTGCCCGGAGCATGTCCTCTAAGGTCTGAATTATCCGCTCGCTTTGTCCATCGGTCTGAGGATGATACGCCGTACTCATTCTCAACTTTGTTCCCATTCTTTCCTGTAGACTCCTCCAAAAATTTGACGTGAAGCGTGGATCTCTTTCAGACACAATAGATACCGTCACCCCATGTCGCGATACTATCTCCTTCACGTAAAGTTTTGCTAACTGCTCTAATTTGTACCTGATCTTGATTGGTAGAAAATGGGCAGACTTGGTCAAACAATCTACGATCACCCAGATGGCGTTTAGACCTTTCTGTGTCATTGGGAGTCCTACCACAAAATCCATTGTGATGTGCTCCCACTTCCACTCCGGAATCTCCAAAGGTTGCAACAATCCGTTCGGCCGCTAGTGCTCTGCCTTGACCCGCTGACAAGTTAAGTACCGGCTGACGAATTCTGCCACTTCTCCCTTCAAATGCGGCCACCAATAATGTTGACGAAGATCTTGATACATCTTGGTACTACCCGGATGTACCAAAAATCTCGTATTATGGGCCTCCTGCAATACTTCTTCCCTTAAGTCTGGTACGTAGGGTATCCAGATCCTTCCCTCGAATCTCAGCAACCCTGTGCTGTCAACCTTGTATTTCAACGTTTTACCTTCCGATAGTTGCCTCTTAATGACAATGCACTCTTCATCAAATTCTTGAGCCTCCTTTATCTTATCCAGTAGAGTCGGACCTACTGTCACGGTGAAAATTTTTTCGTCCGTCTCCATCGGATACTTAACCTCCAGTTCCAGACGTTCAAAGTCCTTTATTAACTCCTTTTGAACTGTCAGCTGCATCAATTTCACCTTGCCCTTTCTGCTTAAGGCATCAACCACTACATTTGCTTTGCCTAGATGGTACAGAATTTCACAGTCGTAGTCCTTGATCAATTCTAACCATCGGCGCTGCCTCATATTCAGCTCCTTTTGAGTGAAGATATATTTCAAAATTTTGTGATCTGTATATATCTCGCACTTCTCTCCGTATAGATAGTACCTCCAAATCTTCAAGGCGAAAACTACCGCGGCTAACTCCAGGTCATGAGTCGGGTAACCCTTCTCATAGTCCTTCAGCTGACGTGATGCGTACGCCACGACCTTGTCGTGCTGCATCAGCACACAGCCAAGACCTTTGTGTGACGCATCGCTATACACTACGAAACCCCCAGTGTTGTCTGGTAAGGTCAACACCGGTGCTTGGCTAAGTCTCTTCTTCAACTCCATGAAACTTTCCTCGCATTTTTTCTACCAAACGAACTTAACTGTTTTTCTGGTGAGATTGGTCAACGGTGATGCTATCATTGAAAAATCCTGGATGAATCTCCGATAGTATCCCGCTAATCCCAAGAAACTCCTGATCTCTGTTGGCGTCTTCGGTTGCTCCCAATTGATAACCGCTTCTACTTTTGCTGGGTCCACCGAAACACCATTTTTGTCGATGACGTGACCCAGAAATTGTACTCTCTGCAACCAAAACTCACACTTAGAAAACTTTGCATACAACTTCTCCCTCCTGAGAGCTTCCAATACAATTTTCAAATGTTCAGCATGCTTCTCCTTTGTTTCTGAATACACCAAGATGTCATCAATGAATACGACTACGAACTTGTCCAAGTACTGCTTGAACACTCTGTTCATCATATCCATAAATGCTGCTGGTGCATTCGTCAATCCAAATGACATTACCAGAAACTCGAAGTGCCCATAACGAGTCCTGAATGCAGTCTTCGGGATATCTTCCTGCCTCACCTTCAGCTGATGATAGCCTGTTCTTAGGTCATTTTTCGAAAAGTATTTCGCTCCCTTAAGTTGATCAAATAAATCATCAATCCTAGGAAGCGGATACCTATTCTTAATCGTAACTTTGTTCAACTCCCGATAGTCGATACAAAGTCTCATAGAACCATCTTTCTTCTTCACAAACAGAACTGGCGTTCCCCACGGGGACACGCTTGGTCTGATATAACCTTTATCTAACAGTTCCTGCAGTTGCACCATCAACTCTTTCATTTCTACCGGTGCCATCCGATACGGCGACTTTGATATTGGTGCGGTTCCCAGTGCCAAGTCGATCACGAACTCGGTTTCCCTGTCCGGCGGTAGTCCCGGAAGCTTATCTGGGAAGACATCGGCGAATTCCCTCACGATTGGTATTTGACTCTTCTCATCCCCAACTTGACGAGTATCAACCACATGGGCCAAATAACATACGCAACCCTTCTTAAGTAATTTCTTGGTTTGCATCATAGTAAGACAACAAGATTGTCTTGGTGATTTATTACCATAGAATACCACCTTTGACTTGTTAGGAGTCTTCAGGTGTACACATTTCTCCTTACAGTCAATAACTGCTCCGTGGATTGATAGCCAATCCATTCCCAGGATTACATCAAACTCTCCCAGCCGAATTGGTATCAAATCCACATTGAGCTTAAATCCTCGCAATTCAGCACAACAATTTCTATGAATGTATTCTACGGGGATAATTTCCTTGTTTGCTACTTCTACGCTCATAGGGTGTCCTAATTCTTCACGAGGTAAATTTAACTAACTAGCAAATTCTTCGGAAACAAAAGAGCAGGTAGCACCCGAATCGAATAACACATATGCATTTATATCATTGATTGGGATGATACCTGACACCACATCCTTGGATTCCATTGCATCTTGAACGGTCATGTTGAACGTGCGTGTCGTTGGCCTGTTAGCTTGACTGGCTGGTGCCCCGTAGCTCGACCGGTTACTGTTTCCGCTGTTGTTGTTGCTCCTGTTGCCACTCCCGACATCGCCCTTCCTCTTCGGGCAGTCCTTAATCTGGTGGTCGGATGCTCCACAAGAGAAACATCCTCCTTTCTGTTTATTCGGACACTGAGGAGCCATGTGCCCCGGTTGTCCACATTGGTAACAAACACTTTTCCCCTTCATGCACTCCCCCGAGTGATTCTTCCCGCAGTTGTTGCACTTCCCACTTTTCTTAGCCTCTCTTCCGAATTTATTGCTCCCGAACGATTGGCTTTCATTCCATTTGCGCTTATTTGGGTTGCTGCCTCCGCTGCTCCCTACTTTGGCAACCTCCTGACTCTTCTTTCTATCTTGGTTGAACCGTGCCACTGCTTCATTGTCCCCTTCCGCAATGATAGCCCTCTCTAGCAGTTCCGAGAAATTCTTAATTTTCAGTATCGCTACTGACTCCTAAACCCATGGTTTCAGTCCCAACTCAAACCTTCTTGCCTTCCTGGCCTCGGTGTCCACCTGGTGTGGGGCAAATAGGGCCAACTCATTGAACCTTGCCGCGTACTCGGCGACAGTCATATTCCCCTGCTTCAGTTCCAGGAACTTCACTTCCATGTCCTGCTGTGTATTCTCCGGAAAGTAATTTTCGAAGAATAGCTCTTTGAATCTTTCCCACGGAATGATTCCCTCACCTGCTCGTCCCTTATTGGCCTTCCACTAATAGTTAGCTTCGCCTTTCAGCATGAAAGTGGCAAACCCTGTTTTCTGTTCCTCGGCCACCCATGCGACCTCGAAGACCTTCTCTATTTCTTCGATCCAGGTCTATGCTTCTATTGGGTTAAGAGTTCCCTTGAACTCGGGTGGTCTGACCAGTTTGAAATCCTTAAAATTTGCCAGATGATGCGCTGGCTCGGGTGCTGGTTGGGTCCCTACAGGTGGTGGTCTTGATTGCATGGCTTCTGCCAGCATCTCAGCGAACATTCTCATTAGATTGGGTTGATCCCCAACCTCGCTTTCTGACTCTTCAACCCGCTGGTTACGTGGTCGTCCTCTTGGCGGCATGATTTGAATAAGGAAAACCGCTGACTTATACCTATAGTTTTATATTTTACACAATATGTCATTGAGATCAGCGATCAAGAGTAGAAACATTTATCAAACACATTTGATTTAAATGAAACAACTGCATTTATATTTATATACCACTGTTTTGTTACAAAGACTAAACCTGTGGCATACTTCTATAAATGTGCCACTAAGTGCCCTACCAATCATTAACCATTCCCCTGAGACAAAAGTGGGGAATTATAACTGTCCATCCTTCATAATAGACAAGGGTTGGGGTTTAACTGCTACCCCAAACATGTAAACAAACATAAAGGTTCACAAGACAACGATGAATATGTCCCTAATATAACAAAAAGTGAGACCGACTGCACCTAAGACAACCAAGACAATCATCCTAACACGTCACTATATGTCGTGACGGGTCTATGCCTGCTGACCAGAAGAAAATGCTCCAACCATGACTCGGCGACGAACCGAGCGACTAGACTCTCCCATCTCAGTACGAGGCCTCCTATAGGCTGCATCTAAAGCCAATCCCAGAGTCTCTATTCTCACAGCTCCAGCCTCAAGCCTATCCTCCAACTGATCAACTCTCCTCGCCTCTCTGACCCAAGCATCTCTGACCCGCATCCTCTCAGCAGTCTCCAGCCCAAACTCGAACCTCATGGCCTCCTGTTTGGCCTTCAAATGGGCGATCTCCATGTCCTTCTGTTCCAACCTCTCCCTCAGCTTAGCATTCCTGGCCACCATCTGATGTAGCAGTGGTCCAATCTGCTGCGCTGAGGTCTCATAACCCTACAGATGTGCCTTCACCACCCCCAACTCATGCTCCAGCTGATAAGCTAGCTCCCTATACTGATTCTCCGTGATCTGGTGGGTCTGGTTCTGCTCCTCCAGGTGAGCTACCCGGTCCTCCAGCTCCTCGTTCCTACTGGTCAGTCCCTCTATGATATCATCTACAGTAGAGCCCATGCCATCAACATAAGCAGGTGGCTCATCACCGTCAGTCTCCGGGTCCTCCTCACTGTCATCCAGGTCCTGACTGCCGGATCTCATAACCCTACCTATAACAGGCTCTGGTAGATCCCCCTGATAGTCCTACTATGGTTCGGGCTCATCCTGTGGTACTCCTGGGGCAACAGGTGCATAGCCCACTAACTGCTCGGTAACCACAGGTATATCTGTGAATACCTCCTGCTGGACTCCACTGGTCCCTCCTATGTCAGCCATCCTACAAACACAGACAAAGACAACAATGTCAGTATCATAATAAAATACATTCATTGAAAAAATGAAAAGATATTTTATCATGTACAACTTGGCTTGGCAGATTTCCACAATCCGCCCCTAGACAAGACCATTATCCGAATCTCCTCGATTCAAATCCTAGCGTACTCAATACAAGTTTAGAACTAAGGTCATAACCTAGGTTTAGCGATCCTAAAGTTTATAACCTACAACTTTGATACTAACCTGTGACGCCCCCAAATTCGGGTCTCCAAATACCCGGATCCGATCATCACGATCCAATACATCATTCACCTCCAACAACATACATTGACTAAAATGCGGAATATAACAAACATATGTTGTTCATTAGAAAGGTGTTACTAGTCCTAAGATACAATAACCTTAAATACTTAACACAAATCCGTACCCCAAATAAATATTGGGGTTCAAATTACATTAATAATAGTTAACTAAATATAAAGTAAAATCAGCTACGTGAAGCCTATCACTTCATCTTTTCTTTACCCTTGCCATTTCCGGATGTCTCGGGTTTAGCTGCAATGAAAGTCATGATATAGCAAGGATGAGCAACGAGTTTACTCAGCAAGTTTAAAGTACGACAATAAAGGATATATCATGATGAAGGGAATATAGAAAGAGAACTTAACAATATAATTATCAGAAGCAAGAACAATTATTGTTTTTAGAACAATTGATAGTCAAGTAAACTCTGAACAATAACTTCCAAAGGAGTCAATAGGTAGTTGACCCTATGGTTACTGGCTACAAAATAAGTACTTGAGGGGATCAGCCTCGCGTACGCTATGTGTATGCATAACATTTAACTCTGTTGTTTGTACCTTATATACGGTACCTGGGGTACTCCCCTATAATAAAGGGGTGTTCATTCAGTCTACGAATCCTTACCATTGATTGGTTCGGATAGCTTTTATAAATTCTCACATGCTTGCCTGACCGAACACGGGTTCAGACTTATTCTTAAATAGTTCGTAAATTTCGGAACTTAAATAAATGTACGAATTCAAATGCACGAGTGGGGATGTCAATAATATCGATGTGGATTAATTGATTTAAACCACTTAAGCATTCCTGGAAATAAAACTTCATGCTACAACACAATAATAGCCTGCTCGAATATAATTGAGTAGGGTTAAAGGAAACTTGCAACAATTAAAGTTTCGAGATAGAGAACTTGCCTGTTTGCTCAGCTACAATTTATCTTAGCTTTAACTAATTGATCTTGAGTGACCTATCATTGGATAAAGTCGACTTATCAATTAATATGACATGGTTGTATATTGCCACACCTTATTATACCATTTATTTAGCAGGTAACAATTCACCATCTACATTTAATTACGATTTAACAGTAGCTAAACAGAAATTAATTAATGACCTTTAGCCATTATTTTAAACAACTAGTATTGTTCATTTGGGTATTCAAATAGTACCCTTACTTATTTTCAATTATTGATTAGTAATCCAATTTATTATTTATAACATAAAATAATAAATTATTAGTGGATTATGGTTTAATAGTAACCAAATAATAGTTAAGTGACTATTCTATCTATTAATGACAATTAATAGATAATTAATTAATTTTACTCATACTTAATTATTGTCAATTCAATAATGATTAGGCAATTATTATCCTTATTTATTGTAAATAATAAATAATTAACTCGTTTACCTTACTCTTACTTAATTATCATTTAATTAAATAATAATTAAATATTTATTATCTTTATTTATTATTTAATGATTAATTTATTTACTTTACTCATACTTAATTATTATTTAGTATTAATTAAATAATAATTAAATATGTAATACCTTTATTTATTAAATAATAAATTTGTTCACTTAACTCATACTTAATCATTAATTAAGTAATAATAACTTTATTTAATAAATACTTCACTCATATTTAATATTTCTTATCTTTATTTATTACTTTATTAACCTTTACCCATACTTAATTATTATTTAGTATTAATTAAATAATAATTAAATATTTATTATCTTGATTTATTATTAAATATTAAACATTAAGTAATTAATTTATCGTTGATTATATAATAAATAATCACTTTATTAACCAAATATCTATTTCCTTTATTTATTATGTAACAACAACTAACTATTTTATTTGTGTATTGTTATTTCAAAAATAAAATAACTATAAATCATTCTGTTAGCATTATATCTAGTTACTATTAAATAACAGTTAAATTGTTATTATTCATAGTTAAAATAGTAAACAATTTTATTATTCAATCAATTTGGAGAATACTTGAAATAATTTGAGGATGGTCGAATTTTATGTTAGTTTCCTTTTCAGCAATTGGGTTCCAGCCACACTAAACCATTTAAAGAAAATTTGTGCAGAGTTGCTACTGTATAGTGTATACTCTCCCCTGTTCCAAGGTTTGCATATTCACACATACTTACATTCAAGGCTCCTAACAATAATATGCCTACTAGGTTTGTGACCAGTCCAATTTATCACAATAAAAGAAAACCAAAGTCTGATTTTATCACCCATGTCGCTGACATAACATGTAATACCAAAAGAGAAACAGTTTTCGTTCAGTCATTTTAACAAACACATGGGGGGTATGCCAGTTCTTAGAAAATTTCCCACAAGCAAAACAGGCTACTAACTCAATATCACAGGAAATTCAACAATTAATTCTCATTGACATTACATCGAGCACCTTGTGGGCATAACAAAAATTGAAACTAGCCTAAACCCTATATTGAACCATAATGTCCGAACCTTTCATGGTTCTGCCACACACAAAATTCCAATCAATAATCACACCAATTAGCAACAAAATTCGACTAAACGGAATAAAGGAAATTACACAGCAACATGATCCCAATACAGAAGGAAGAAAACCGAAAAAGAAACTGAAACAGAGGAAAGGGCCTTCAGAAAATCTGGGCTTATACCTTAAGGCGATTCGGCTTGCTCTTCTCCTTATTCTCCCAAAGTAACTGATCAAGCCGGACATCCACCTATCGGCCTCCCCTGCTTCCTCTCCTTGCTGCGACTTCTCTTAAATTTTTTTTTTTAAAATTTGGGACTCACAAACAAAGGAAATCAGCAGCTTTGGCTAGGGCTTGGGTGGGTTCAATATATAGGGGAAGCTTTACCCAATTGCTGGGCAAATCCCAATTAACCGAGTCATTGACCATCGGGTAGAGGGGGGTAGCGACTGACGGTCCATTTCAGCCCCATCACTTCCCAGCTGGGTTCGGCCGGCACCTCGAGCCGCGTGGTCCCGTCGGTCGACTCACCGGATTTCTGGGACCCCTGGTCCGTTCGATTGAGCGCTCGGTTGCTTCGGTTGACCCTTGAATCGTCCGCTGGTTGCTTCACGTCGTCGTCGGCGCATGCCTGACGACCTTCCCTCCCTTTGGCCTGTTAGCTTGATTGGCTGAGGCCCCATAGCTCAGCCGGTTGTTATTCCCGCTGTTGTTGTTGCTCCAGTTGCCACTCCCGACGTCGCCCTTCCTCTTCAGACAGTCCTTAATCTGGTGGTCGGGTGATCCACAAGAGAAGCATCCTCCTTTCTGTCTGTTAGGACACTGAGGAGCCATGTGCCCCGGTTGTCCACAATGGTAACACACGCTTTTCCCTTTCATGCATTCCCCCGTGTGGTTTTTACCACAATTGCTGCACCTGCCTGCTTTCTTCACCTCCCCTCCGGATTTGTTCCCTCCGGATGACTGACTCTCGGTCCACTTGCGTTTATTGGGGTTACTGCCCCCGCTGCTCCCTGCCTTCGGGCCCTCATGACCCTTCTTCTTTTCTTGATTGTATTTAGCCAGGGCCTCACTGCCACCCTCTACAATGATCGCCCTTTCCAACAGTTCTGCAAACGTCTTGATTTTTAACACCGCAACAGAACGGTATACCCATGGTTTCAACCCTAGCTCAAACCTATGAGCTTTCCTTTCCTCTGTGCTAACTTGGTGAGTTGCAAACCGTGCCAACTCGTTAAACCTAGCTGCATACTCAGCCACGGACATACTTCCCTGCTTTAGCTCCAGAAACTTGATCTCCATCTCCTGTTTCATGCTCTCTGGAAAGTAGTTTTCCAGGAACATCTCTTTAAAGCGTTCCCATGCGATAATGCCTTCTTCAGCTCGGCCCCTGTTGGCCTTCTACCAATAGTTAGCCTCGCCTTTTAGCATGAAGGTGGCAAAACTTGTTTTTTGTTCCTCTGCCACCCGTGCGACCTCGAAGACCTTCTCTATTTCTTCGATCCAGGTATGTGCTTCTATTGGGTTAAGAGTTCCCTTGAACTCGGGTGGTCCAACCAGTTTAAAATCTTTAAAATTGGCCAAATGATGCGTTGGCTCGGGTGCTGGTTGGGTTCCTCCAGGTGGCGGTCTTGATTGCATGGCCTCTACCAGCATTTCAGCAAACATTCTCATCAGATGGGGTTGATCCCCAACCTCGCTTTCTGACTCTTCAACCCGCTGGTTACGTGGTCGTCCTCTCGGCGGCATGGTTTGAATAAGGAAAACCGTTGACTTTTACCTATAGTTTTATATTTTACACAATATGTCATTGAGATCAGCGATCAAGAGTAGAAACATTTATCAAACACATTTGATTTAAATGAAACAACTGCATTTATATTTATATACCACTGTTTTGTTATAATCAGACCAAACCTGTGGCATACTTCTATAAATGCGCTACTGCATGCCCAATCAATCATTAACCATTTCCCCTGATACAAAAAGTGGGGAATAATAACTGACCATCCCTCAAAACAGACAAAAGTTGGGGTTTAACTACTACCCCAATCATGTAACAAGATATAAAGGTTCACGACACAATCATGTCCCTAACCTAACAAAAGTGGGACCTACTGCCCTAAAACAAGACAAGACACTCACCCTAGCACGTCACTACATGTCGTGACGGATCCGTGCCTGCTGACCTGAAGAAAATGCTCCACCCATGCCCCGGCGACGAACCGAGCGGCTAGACTCTCCTATCTCAGTCCGAGGCCTCCTATAGGCTGCATCCAAGGCAAATCCCAAGGTCTCGATCCTCACTGCTCCGGCCTCCAACTGGTCTTCCAACTGATCAACCCTTCTGTCTTCTTTGACCTAAGCATCTCTAACTCGCATCCTCTCAGCAGTCTCCAGCCCAAACTCGAACTTCATGGCCTCCTGCTTGGCCTTCAGATGGGCGATCTCCATGTCCTTCTGTTCCAATCTCTCTCTCAGCTCAGCATTCCTGGCCACCATCTGATGTAGCAGTGGTCTAATCTGCTGCGCTGAGGTCTCATAACCCTACAGCTGTACCTTCACCACCCCCAACTCATGCTCCAGCTGATAAGCTAGCTCCCTATACTGATCCTCCGTGATCTGGTGGGTCTGGTTCTGCTCCTCCAGATGAGCTACCCGGTCCTCTAGCTCCTCGTTCCTACTGGTCAGTCCCTCTATGATATCATCTGCAGTAGAGCCCATGCTATCAACATAAGCAGGTGGCTCATCACCGTCAGTCTCTGGGTCCTCCTCACTATCATCCGGGTCCTGACTGCCGGACCTCATTACCCTACCTATAACAAGCTCTGGTAGATCCCCCCGATAGTTATCCTCTGGTTGGGGCCCATCCTGTGGTACTCTTGGGGCAACAGATGCATAGCCCACTAACTGCTCGGTGACCACAGGTATATCTGTGAATACCTCCTCCTGGACTCCACTGGTCCCTCCCATGTCAGCCATCCTACAACACATACAGAGACAACAACTGTTAGTATCATAATAAAATACATTCATCGATAAAATGAAAGGATATTTTATCATGTACATCTCGGCTTGGCAGATTTCCATAATCCACCCCCAGACAAGGCCATTATCTGAATCTCCTTGATTCATATCCTAGCGTACTCAATACAAGTTTAAATCTAAGGTCATAACCTAGGTTTAACAATCCTAAAGTTTATAACCTACAACTTTGATACCAACCTGTGACGCCCCCAAATTCGGGTCTCCAACTACCCGGATTCGGTCATCACGATCCAATACAACATTCACCTCTAACAACATACATTGACTGAAATGCGGAATATAACAAACATATGTTGTTCATTAGAAAGGTGTTACTAGTCCCAAGATACAATAACCTTTAATACATAACACAAAACATACCCTAAATAATAATCAGGGTTTAAATTACATTAATAGTAATTACGCTAAACACAACTAAAGCCAGCTACGTGAAGCCTATCACTTCATCTTTTCTTTACCCTTGCCCTTTCCTGATGTCTCGGGTTTAGCTGTAATGAAAGTCATGATATAGCAAGGATGAGCAACGAGTTTGCTCAGCAAGTTTAAAATACAACAATAAAGGATATATCATGATGAATGGAATATAGAAAGAGAATTCAATGATATAATTATCAGAAGCAAGAACAATTATTGCTTTTAGAATAATTGATAGTCAAGTAGACTTTGAACAATAACTTCCAAAGGAGTCAATAGCTAGTTGACCCTCTGGTTACTGGCTACAGAATAAGTACTTGAGGGGATTAGCCTCACGTACGCTATTTGTATGCATAACATTTAACTCTGCTGTTTGTACCTTATATACGGTACCTGGGGTATTCCCCTATAATAAAAGGGGTGTTCATTCAGTCTAAGAATCCTTACCATCGATTGATTCAGATAGCTTTTATAAATTCTCACATACTTGCCTGACCGAACAAGGGTTCAGACTTAAACATGAATAGTTCGTGAATTTTGGAACTCTAATAAATATACGAATTCAAATGCACCGAATGCGAGTGTCAATAATATCGATGTGGATTAATTGTAAATTTATTTAAACCACTTAAGCATTCTTGGAATAAATTTTCAAGCTACAATACAATAGCAGCCTGCTCAAATGAAAAGAAACTTGCAACAATTTAAAGTTTCAGAATAGAGAACTTGCTCAATGTAAAAGTTGAGTAAGATGGAACTTGCCTGTTTGCTCAGCTACAGCTAAATTTTAGCTTTAATTAATCGACCTTGGATGACCTATCATTGGATAAAGTCGACTTATCAATTAATATGGCATAGTGTATATTGGTACACCTTCTTATGCTATTTATTTAACAGACAAACAGTTCATATAGCATATAAGTCCGTAGATCAGTCTCAATCCCATAGGATCCTTAATTAATCTGTAGACTGAGAGATTATTTATTAACAATGGTTCTCTTAAGTGATAAATACTTTCTAACATTTATTTATAACCGTTTTAATTCATTTGCATTACTTCATTAACTCTATTGACGTTTAATTACTATTTAACACTAGCTAAACAAAAATTAATTACTGGCACTTAGCTATTGCTTAAAAATAAATAACAGCTAATTAGGATTACTTATTATTTGAATACTCAAATTATTACCCTTATTTATTAATGTCCGATAATAAATAATTTATTTATTAATTCCACTCATACTTAATCATTATTTGGTAGTAATTTAATAATAATTACGTAATCATCATCTTTATTCATTATTTAATGGTAAATAATAAATAGACCATTTATCTATTTTTCTCCTACTTAATTATAATAGTTAAATATTTATCTTCCTTTTTTATTGTTCAATATTAAATATTAAATACTTATTTTATTAACTTTATTCATACCTAATTATTATTTAATATTAATTAAATAATAATTAAATATTTATTATCTTTATTTATTATTTATTGATATATAATAAATAATTATTTAGTAACTTTATTCATATTTAATTATTAGTAAATAATAATTAAATATTTATTATCTTTATTTATTATTTATTGATAAATAATAAGTAATTATTTTATTAGCTTTATTCATACTTAATTATTATTTAATATTAAGTAAATAATAATTAAATATTTATTATATTTATTTATTATTTATTGCTAAATAATAAATAATTATTTACTAACCTTATTCATACTTAATCATTATTAATTAAATAATAATTAAATATTTATTATATTTATTTATTATTTATTGATAAATAATAAATAATTATTTTATTAGCTTCATTCGTTAACAGTTGCCCAACCATTTATTACCCAGTAGCTGGGTTCGATTCCCAGCCACACCCAAATAAAAAAAATTCGCAGAGTACTGCCTTATAATATATCCTCCCCTGTTTCCAGGCTTGCAACACACACACTATCACGTTCAGTACCCACGGTTGGGATCCATAACACAAGCTGAAATTAACAAAATATGTATACCACACTGATTTCACAGTCTATAATTTAGCCCAACATTATCACACCAAAAGAATACCAAGGTTTGAGTTTATAACTATAATGCCCACAAAACAATTTAAATACTCAAAAATAAAAAACAGTTTTTCGTTCGGACATTTTAGCAACCACTTGGTGGTCATACAATCAAGCTGATAGAACACTATGGTCCTCCAGTATACAGAGTCCCAATCAATGCAACCCAATACAAGAAACAACACAACCTAGTACAAAGAAGCAACACAATCCAATACAAGGAACAATACAATTTTCCAAGTGCAGATAGAAGAAAAGAAAGAAAATTTACACAAAACCTAAACAGAAAAACATCACGGTAGCTCAATAAACCCATTGCTATACCTTGGGTTCGTCTGAACTGCTGCCTTCCTCCTTCTCCCACAATACGCAATCCAGGCGATCATTCACAGTAGCTCCCCTCTACGATTTCTCTCTCTATTTGTGACTTACCCTCTAGTTTGGAACCCCAAAATTTTGTGAGGGTTTTCAATTTATAGGGGAAGTCTTACCCAATTGGCTTGGGCAATACCCTAATTAACTGGGTCAATGACCGTCAGTAGGAAGGAGGGGCTGTCGACAGGTTGTCTATGTCAAGCCCCGTCCATCGACTGTGAATCGCCAGCTGGCCTTTGAGCCGTGTGCCCTCACCGGTCAAATCGCCGGTCGTTTGGGATCCTTTGGCCCGAACGTCGAACGCTTGGTTGCTTCGATTGACCACCGGTCGACGATCTTCTCTGTCAGTCCATCCGGCCGATTCTTCACGTCGCCACTTTGAGCTGCTTTACTCGTCCCGTTCGATTGATGGTCTAGGACTGACTAGGCTCGGCTCAACCCCTATTCCTTCGCTCCATCCGATTGAGGCTTAGCCTCTTAGGCTCTGCACCCCCAAATTCTTACCGATTGGATTTTCTTTCCCTTTCCCAATTGTGTTACGGTTGCCCCCAAATTAAATAGGAAATGGTTCCAACCCGGCAAGAGAGGAATTGGGCTCAACCCAATAGGGTTGGGTCGGCTGAATAAAAAAAAAGTGGCCCAATAGGAAAATAAAAGGAATTTGGGTCCAAATCAGAAATAAATAAAAAGAAATGGGCCAATCCGAATGAAGAAGGGTGACCCAAATTAAATTAACAATATTATATTCTAATATTTAAATGAATAACTAATTCAATTAATTATTTAAAATATTTGTTTCAACAATAATTTCTCGTTCGAATTATTTAAATCCGATAATAGTAAAATAAAATTATTTATTAATTTTTCCCAATCTGCTTGCAAATCAATTCTTAGGGTTAACTCGTTAATTTATTCGAACTATCAGTGAGCCCCTTTAATGCAAGGAAAATTATTGGACCATATGTTTATATAATTGCATAATAATACTTACATGGGTCCAATTAAGTCCGTAAAATTAAATAAAAATGAATCTCACATATCAACATAAATTGATACAAGGTTCAGAATTTCCTAGACATTACACTTACGACCATACAAACCCGACTACAAATATGTCATAGAGTATGAACCCCTGCAAGTTGAGAAAGATTTGTCTTACGAAGAAGAGCCTGTTCAGATAGTTGACAGGAAAGAGCAAGTGCTACGAAATAAAATTATACCTTCTGTTAAGGTAATCTAGAGAAACCACAACGCTGAAGAAGCTACGTGGGAACTCGAAGATCAGATGATGAAAAATTATCCACAGCTATTTGCTTAATCTATGTGTAGCGATTCTGGGGACAGAATCTTTGTAGGGGGGAGAATGTAACGGGACGAATTAATTGAGTCGTGATTCTGGGGACATAATCCTTTTAAGGGGAGAAAGATGTGACAAAACGAGAATTTTGTAACTTAATTTAAATATTTATTGATTGAATAAATATTTTTTCGATGATTTAATTGTTGAATTAATTGATTAATTGATGAATTTGTGGTAGATTAATTTAATTATATGTGTTACATTAGTTAAATTAATGTGGAGAATTTTTATATTCAAAGTATGTGTTTAATTGAATTTATTTGATTAAATGTATTATTTAAATAAGTATAATGTTATTTCTAATTAATTTAATATTAATTAGAGATTTAATAATTTGTCATTACTAATAAAGGAGAATTTTTTTTTATGTGACTATGTGATTTAATGTAGAATTATGTTATTTTTTTACTTAATTGATTTAAATGAAATTATTTAATATGTGATACAAACTATATTATAAGCAAATTATTAAAATAAACTAAAAATGATGAATAAGTGTGCTAACCAAACAAAGCCTTAAGGGAGTTGAAGCCAGTTAACCCATTATGGGATTAACTGACATTCATGTTGCGTCAGTTCTTTATTACGTGCCTTACTTCATCAGTTTCTAAAATCAAGCCAGAGAGAAAACTTGAGAGAACAAGGAGAAAATTTTGAGAAATTGGAGGATTGAGAAGAAATCTCGTCATTATCTTGCATAATCTAGCATATTATCAAAGGTAATCCTTAAATTAAAGGCTCTGATTATGTTCTTCTTTAATTTCTCCATGATTGTACGTTTTGAGTTTTCTGTAAAAGACTAACTTGGTGATTAACGCATGATATGATTATATGTATATTATTAGATGATTATAACATGTTTGATACCATGTAGACATGATTTAAAGTGACAAAATCCATGTAATTATGCTCAATTGAGTTTTCAAAAGTTACAGAGTATGAAAGTTATATATCTGGCCCTTATGTATAAATTGTATGCTTTAAATTGTTTATTTAACTTAAAATTTATAGTGGGGGTATAATTATACATGTTTAAATAAACAATACAGAGTTCAAACGAACTAATTAGGTTAGGAAACGAGTTTACTACGATTGATTTCGTTAAATGTATCAAATAATGCATGAACAATGAATTTTGGCCTTTAAATTTGTTGTTCAGATGGTTTATATTGTTAAAATCACTATATACATGTTAGGTTTTAGTTTTACATTATGTATGATGTCTGGGTATGCGTAAATTGCCTATTGGGTGTGTTAATTGGAAGAAAATTGGCCTGTCTCTCACTATTTGCGAAAAACAGAGGAGTCGAGCCTGATGTCCATCGCGACCGCGCTGGACAATAGCTTATTTTAGGCACTGCCGCGCTGCAGCGCGGCCGCGCAGGATCCTAGTGTAATAGTGGCGCGGCCGCGCCGGTCTGCAGAATCACCTAGAAAATTTTATTTAAGTATTCAAGTCCAAGATAGTAATTGTAACCTAATTTAATGAATATGGAAGTGTAATAATTGTATAACGAGATGTTAAAACATGTTATTAACATGTCAATAACAAGTTCATGTGATTAATTGGTAAGTCGAATGTTGGTATAAACTCGTTATAGGTAGTCTAATAATGTGTTTAAGAGTTATGTTGTAAATGTGATATAATCAGACGTAAAGTTAAGTCTAGATAAAGGGAATTTATTTATTTATGATGCTAGTTATGTTATAATTAATTGGTATCGTGACTTGAAATGATATATAGGATTAAGTGAGGAACGTGAATAGTAAACGTATAATCTACGCACGAGGTAAGTTTTCATACTCTAACTTGATTTCAATTACGCAAATTATATATCCTACCTTTATATTGAAAGCAAGTATCTTATCCTTATTTAATTATTTCTACGCAAGTTCCTGAACTTCATCCTTTTATCATGCAAGCTTTATAATGTTATTACTTACTTGAGCAAGTTCTTAATTCTATTTCATTCAATTGTATCCTTTGTGAGATTCAGTCTTTGATTCTCGAATATCAATTACATTTTTATTGAATCTTGATTGACTAGCGAACCCTTATTGATTCGACTAGTCCATAGTTGATGAGCGTTCTAAATTCTAGAAATTTTATTGAAGTAAATCCAAACCAAACTTCTTTTGGTGCGGACTCCGATGTCAAACCGAGATGAACAACCCTTATACAGGGGATTTTAATTACGCGTTAACGTTAAGATGTTGTGCACAAACATGGTACAAAGGGCTGATCCCCCTGAGTATGAGAAGTAAGGACCATATAGTCTTACGACTGTTAAAGGTTTAAAGTAGAAATATTGATAACCTGGGACATAGTTCGTGGTCTTAAGACCCTCAGATGTTCTTTTGAATCTTGTTTTATAATCTTGACTCAAAGCTGAATCTTCAATTATTCAATACCCGTTGATTATTTCCCATGTTATTATTAAAACTAGTATGCACACAAGCTAATCATATTTGATATGATGTAGCATATATTTTGTAATCTTATTCGTTTGTTAAAGGCATTTTCATTATATACATTATGCTGTTATATTAAATGTGATAAACCCATAGTTTTGAGTAATGCTTTTAGAATCATGATGGTGATCATGCTAATGAGATCTAAATTCTAGATAGCTCACAAACTAAAATCGTTCCTAATCGATGGATTACTAAAAAGGAGATTAGTGAATCCGGATAGATTAGTACATACGTTGCTTGCTCTTATGAAGAGGATGATTGATCTCATAATCATTTGTGTGGAGACAATAAAGCAAGTATGTAGGTGCTTATTAGAGAATAAGTTCACTGAATGTGGCTCGTTAAGGAATACCTAATGGAGTTTTACTCGCCTGTCAATAGGAATTCCTCTAGTGATAGTAGTACAAGTGATCCTTGGACTTGAGATCATCATAGTATCTTGTGTGTGATGAGTTATACTTTGACATGTCCCTTAAGACCCTTAGGGTATATCAAAGGGTATGATTGGGTATAATAAGCTGTACATAGAGATAAGTGAATGGTCAACAAAGAATCTACCAGTTCTAGTAAAAGGAGAGAATGTCCTATGTGATTCGATAAATGACAACTCAGAAGTCTTTGGCCAAAGCAGAATAAAATTAGAAAGGAGTTTCTAATTTGCATTATTAGAGTTGTGCATTTGAGAATTAAAATACATATAATTAAATAAAATAAGACTTGACAGTAATTCCATGTCTTATATTTAATTGGGACATTGTATAGTAGAAGGATTGAATTGTACGGTAACTATTCACTGAAAGGTTCTTTTGTGATTAATGTTGAAATATATATTATCTGGAAAGTCGTTGATCGCTAAAGGGGCTTACCCTTATTGTAGAATAAATATTATTTATTTAAATAAATTAAATAGTTTAATTTATTTATTTAAATAAGATTTAAATTGTTCTAATTGATTTATTCACAACCGGTTTAATATGGAGAACCTAAAGGGTCACACCGCAAAAGGAAAATATTTATTTAAGAAGTAAATGGCATAATTGTAATAATAAGTTAAGTGTATTTAATTTAATCTATGGAGATAGAATAAATTAAATAGCTTAATATTTATTATTTATTATTTTGGAAATATTAAATATAAATTAATAAGAAAAGTCTTATTATTATTATTATTACAATTACTATTATTTAATTCCTAATAGGGATTGAGAATTAATTAATAGAAGTACTCTCTCATAAATTCCTAATTGGATTAGGAGTTTAATTAAAATAAAAACCCGAATCCTAAATAGTTTAGGAGGGTTCCCTATATCTATAAATAAGAGGAGTCTTATCATGATTTAGGGTTAGACAGTTACACACTCTTCTATAAGAATTGGAGAGAGAGAGAGAGTACTTGCAATTTCTATAGAGATAGAAACTACACCCATCTTCTTGAACAACTATTATTCCTTGGTGGATCACCTCTAGAGGCCAAACACTTGGGTGGCTAACGTTGATCAAAGGAAGGAATTTAATCGGTGGAATTCAATTGGTGGAATTCAAGGAGAATGCGAAGGATTTGGAGGTGAACTCGTACCTGTGGAAGCATGGTTCTACAAAGATATGATTATCATACTTTATCTCTTTCGTTTAATTGATAATTGAGCACATGGATGATCATGGTGATGGTTTGTACGAAAAATTTTAAAATCCGTTTTATTGCGCTTCCGCACTATTTATGTAATTTGATTGCATGTTCACGCTATATACAAACCTAACAGTGGTATCAGAGCCTAAACTTGTGCTAATTATCGATTATTATGATTCCATGTATGTATGGGTATGCGATTGGATCGATTTTCTGGGCAACGGAAAAAATTTCGAACTCTGCTACGCGGCGCGGCCGCGCCGCTTCAAGTTCATTCTGGAGCGCGGCCGCGCCCTAACCCAGAAATTGTTTCTAGGGGTGTAGCGCGGCCGCGCCGCTCCTAGTTCATTTTGGAGCGCGGCCGCGCAGGTCTGCAGATTTTGAAATTTTTTTATTTTGATTTTATTTATTTTCAATTAAGATAAAAGGTTTATTTTAAATTGGAATATAATTAAAAGTTTTATTTGAACTTGGAATTGGATTCTACGTTAACTAGAATAAAGGAGTTTATTCACATATGCAATAGGATTCCATGTTTCCTAGAATAAAGGAGTTTATTCACATATGGAATAGGATTCCATGTTTTCTTAAAAATAAAGATGTTTATTTTGATAAGGAATATGATTTAATATATTTTATTTTTCCAAGCAATTTTAAGTTAAAATAAAGAAGTTTATTTTAAAACTTGAAATTGTTTTCCATGTTAATTAAAATAAATGAGTTTATTTTGATTTGGAATTTGATTAAAAATAAAGGAGTTTATTTTTATTCAAAATTGGATAAAATAAAATAAAGAAGTTTATTATGATTTAAATTTTGATTAAAATAAAGGATTTTATTTTTGTTTCAAAAATAGATTTCTAGTAAACTTTTAATTGCCCATTAAATGATATCAATGTATATATGGAATGGTTTTATTATTCATGAGATGAATGTTATTTATTGATACATATGGAGATATGTATGATAATAAATAGGGATTGATTATGGACTACTGACCAATGTGTGATTGGATTTATTTTAGTGGATGCTTGAATGAATGAGTTTTATAAATGAGGTCTGCGTACCTCGTCTTCTCTAGTTTTTCTTGATGTAAATTCTATCTTCCTCCTATGTATCTCCCCTTGACTGTTGATCAAGGTTTCTATTTATTGTAAATAGTTTATGTAATAGGTTTAGTTAGAATTACTTGAAGAATTGGAGACAAAGGAGCAAGGAGCGCTTGAAGACCCGTTTGTAATGGAGCCCGGGTTTAAATGTAATAGTTATATTTAAATTTTATTCTTGCACCCTAAGTTTGACCTTTTTGGTTCACTTGGTGGCTCTAGTGAACCAAACTAGAATAAAAGTCCATAATCAATCCGGGTAGAATATAGTATTCTATATGTGCATGCTTACTATGTATATATTATATATTATACAACATGCTTCACATGTTAAATAATATGACGCGTATTTTATATATATATATATATATATGCATGCGCGCTAAACAAGATGGGACAAATAATAACAAACACCTCAAAGAAATTATATTAAGTCTTAAGCGTTCAAAGATATTTGGAATATCGAACGTCGCCTTCTAGCATGGTAAAGCGATAGAGTTTTAAATATTTAATATGAGTTTGTTGTGTCACAAAAGGCAAGTATTAAATATTTAAGATGTTGCTTTATCACATTTGATGCTTATACATAGACTGAACGATGCTATTTTGTTGTGTCACACAAGGACAGTATTTTTCTTTTGAATATATGGAAGTGCTAGGTTGGACTTAACTTGGATAATTTTGATTCGGATGTGTCACACTTGATCAAAATAATCTAAGAGGAAAAATACAAGGAGTTATATAGTGATGTAATTGACAATAGTTGTCTACCTATTTATTTATATATCGTTTGTTGTGTCACACAAGGCTATATACATTTGAAATGGGATCCTTATTCTCACTAGCAAACCTTTAATTAGATTTGCTGAACTATATATATTGAGGGTAATATAGTTTGATGAAAAAGCGAGAGATACCAATTTAAAATAAAGACCTAATTTATTTTGGTAATTAATTAAGAAATGAGTGTATGCTAAAATGTTGTGAAATTACAAATTCATTTACAGAATTTTACAATGTCCAATTTACTATCACTGCGGAGCATATTAGATGCTAATTAACCGGACCAAAACAAAGGACTAGTTAAAGAATTTGAGAATAGTTCTCAAGGCTGAAAAGCTATCTTATGTCCTTAATACGCCTATCCCTGCAATAGTTGCAGAAAATGCCTCAGAGGAAGAGATTGCTACTTTTAGAAAGTGGCAATATGATGCACAGTTGGCTCAATGCATCATGCTCGCATCTATGAGTAACGAGCTTCAGTGTCAGCATGAAACTATGGATGCTCTTACTATACTCCTGCATCTTCAAGGAGTTGAAAGGTGAGGAAAGTAGGACTATTAGATATCAGATATCTAAGGAGCTTTTCCGATCTAGAATGACCGATGGCGCTACAGTACAAACATATGTCCTAAAATGATCAATCTGATTGAACAATTGGGATAACTGGGTTTTAATGGATAGATAGTTGATCCAAGATTTAATCTTGCAATCACTTCCAGACTCTTTCTCACAAATTATTGTGAATTTCCACATGAACAAGCTATATGTCAGCCTACCTGAGTTGCTTAAACATGTTGAAAACTGTAAAGAGTCACTTTCCAACCAAGAAAGACCAAGTCTTACTAGTAGATGATTCTTCTTGGAGGCGGAAGAGGGCCAAAGGATCTTCTTAAAAGAAGAACAATTCAAAGAAGGTAAAAGGAAAGGCAAAAATAAAGGACAATAAGAACAAGACTGATGCAGATAGCAAAGGAGTTTGCTTCCACTGCAATAAGCCTGGGTACTAGAAAGGAAACTATAAGGAGAATCTTACAAAGGCTAACCAGAAGAAGCTTAGTGAAGCTTCGGTTACAAATACAGGTTTGTTCATGATTAAAAATAAATCTTTCTGTAAGTCAAGGTTCTACTTGGGTATTGGATACCAGCTGTAGTTCTCACGTATGCAATCCAATGCAGAGACTAAGCAGAAGTAGAAAGCTAAACAAAGAGTAAGTAATCTTATGTGTGGAATGGAGCAAAGGTTGCTGCATTAACCATAGAAACTTATAGTTTAACATTGTCTGCGAGCAAGTCTATTAAGTTAATAAGTTATTATTATGTTTCAGTTCTCATTAGAAACATTAGAATTTTCATTGTTGGACAAGGAAGGTTCTGGTATTATATTTAAGAACAATTGTTGTTCTATTTATAATGATAATGTTTTGTTTGAAATTGGAAGATCACTTGATGGACTTTGTAAACTTGACTTACATGAAAAACATTTTGCAAATTGAATAAACTAATAAAAGAAAAGGAGATGATCATTCAAAGAGTTGAATGTGTGTATTTGATAAAATATAAGTCTGAATCATTTGAAATGTTCAAAGAATTTAGAAGTGAAACATATTGACAAAGTATTAAGGTTCTTTGATCAGATCGAGGAAGGAATACTTGTGCAATGAGTTTCTAGATCATCTCAAAATGGTATTTTCTCATAATGGACACCTCCTGATACACAATAATTGATTGGTATATCTAAAAGGAGAAATTATACCTTGTTGGACATGGTGCAGTCCATAATGATTTTTACCGACATTCTAGTATCCATCTGGGGTTATGCCCTAGAAATGGCTGCATATCTACAAAATAAGGTAACCTCAAAAATCCGAGCCCAAGACTCCATAAAAGTTATGGATAGGGAGGATTCCTAATCTTAAGTATGTTAAGATAAGAAGTTGTCCAGCTTATGTGAAAAGGTTTCAAAGATAAGTTTGGGATAAAATTTGATAAGTACAGAGTTGTGGGATATCCTAAAGAAAGTTTAGGGTATTATTATTATAATCCTACACGCTGCCTTCTTGGATAAAGGTGTTTATCATTGAAGGAGCTAGTGGGAGGGTAATAGATCTTGAAGGAGTTCAAGAATCACAAAACACTTTAAGTCGAACCGAGGAACCTGTAGATAGACCTATTGTACCACAACCGAATCGTAAATCTGGAAGAGTATCGAAGATACCTGGGAGGTATGGATTCATCATAGAGGATGATGATGAGGTACGCGTCATAGAAGATGATGATCTAGTTATATACGATGAGGCTATGAGTAGAAGACACTTAGAGAAATGGCAAATGGCCAGGAAATCCAAAATGGACTCCATATAAGAGAACCAAGTATAGACTCTGGTTACTCCATAAAAGGGCATAGTGCCTATAGGGTGAATATGGGTCTTTAAGAGAAAGACTGGAGCAAATGGCAAGGTGGAGACCTATAAGACCAGACCTGTTTAAAAGGTTTTTCAAGTCAAGGAGTTGACTGTGATAAAACCTTATTACCGGGTAATGCTCAAGTCTATTTGGATTTGCTTGTGATTGCAACTTATTACGAAATCTGGCAAAATGGATGCGGAGACGCCCTTCCTCAATGAAGACTTGAGGAGAATGTATGTATGATACAGCCAGAGGAATTTATTTCAAAGGTTGAAGCAAATCGTGTTTTAAGCTACAATGATCCATTGATGGATTGAAGCAAGCTTCTCAAAGATGGAACATTCGTTTTGATGAGACAATCAAAAGAGTTTGATTTTATCAAAAATGAGAATGAACCTAGTGTGTACGAAAGGGTCAGTGGGAGCACCGTGACATTCCTAATATTATATGTTGATATACTACTGATAAGGAATAACACACCACTGCTACAATCAGTAAAGATAAGATTGTCTAAACATTCCTCCATGAATGACTAGGGAGGAGCATCCTATAAATTGGGGATATAAATCTATATAGATAGATTTAAAAGGATGTTCAGCTTAACCCAAGGAACGTATATTCATTTGATGCTAAAGGCGTTTAGCATGGCAAACTCCAAGAGAGGTCTCATGATGATGAGCCATGGAGTGTATCTCTTTAAATTGTCCTCAATTAAAAGAGAGATCGCATGAGTTACTATCATGTATGCATTGAATATACAAGACCTGATGTTGATCAGTCATATTCTGGAGAAGATCACTATAAGACAGTGATAAACATCTTTAGGTACTTAACCGGTACTGAAGATGTGATCATGATACATGGTGGGTCTGAATTAAAACTAGAGGGCTAAACAGACTCAAGTTTTTCAGACTGACCAAGACGATAACAAATCCACTTTAGGGTAAATAGTTACCTCAAAAGGTGGTGCAGTGAATTAGAAAAGTTCCAAACAGCAAAGAGTTGCTGGTTTAGTGACAAAGACAAAGTATATAGCTGTAAATGAAGCTGCAAGTTGATTGTTTGGATGAAAAGTTCATCACAGAACTAGGAATACTTCCTAAGTCTCATCTTGGATTCAAACAAGTGTTGCGGCACTTTCATTTGATTAGTGAAATCATTGAAAGAGGAAAAGTCACTATAAAGATAGTGGACTCTCGAGAACAACATTGCATATCCATCTACTGAAGCTTTATCCAACAGCAGGATGATCGTCACTTAGAGAAGAAGGGTATTAAATACCATGACGATTGGTTTTAGTGCAAGTGGGAGATTGAAAGCAGTATGCACACAAGCCAATCATATTTGATATGATGTAGCATATACTTTATAATCTTATTCGTTTGTTAAAGGCATTTTCATTATCTACATGATGCTGTTATATTAAATGTGATAAACCCATAGTTTTGAGCAATGCTTTTAGAATCATGATGGTGATCATGCTAATGCGATCTAAATTCTAGATAGCTCACAAACTAAAATCGTTCCTAATCAATGGATTACTAAAAAGGAGATTAGTTAATCCGGATAGATTAGTACATACGTTGCTTGCTCTTATGAAGAGGATGATTGATCTCATAATAATTTGTGTGGAGACACTAAAGCAAGTATGTAGGTGCTTATTAGAAAATAAGTTCACTGAACGTGGCTCGCTAAGGAATACCTAATAGAGTTTTACTCGCCTTTCAATAGGAATTCCTCTAGTGATAGTAGTACAAGTGATCCTTGGACTTGAGATCATCATAGTGTCTTGTGTGTGATGAGTTATACTTTGACATGTCCCTTAAGACCCTTAGGGTATATCAAAGAGTATGATTAGGTATACTAAGTTGTACATGGAGATAGGTGAATGGTTAACAAAGAATCTACCACTTCTACTAAAAGGAGAGATTGTCCTATGTGATTCGATAAATGACGACTCAGAAGTCTTTGGCCAAAGCAGAATGAAATTAGAAAGGAGTTTCTAATTTGCATTATCAGAGTTGTGCATTTGAGAATTGAAATACATATAATTAAATAAAATAAGACTTGACAGTAATTCCATGTCTTATATTTAATTGAGACATTGTATGGTAGAAGGATTGAATTGTACAGTAACTATTCACTAAAAAGTTCTTTTGTGATTAATGTTGAAATCTATATTATCTGAAAAGTCGTTGATCGCTAAGGGGGCTTACCCTTATTGTAGAATAAATATTATTTATTTAAATAAATTAAATAGTTTAATTTATTTATTTAAATAAGATTTAAATTGTTCTAATTGATTTATTCACAACCGGTTTAATATGAAAAACCTAAAGGGTCACACCGCAAAAAGAAAATATTTATTTAAGAAGTAAATGACATAATTGTAATAATAAGTTAAGTGTATTTAATTTAATCTATGGAGATAGAATAAATTAAATAGCTTAATATTTATTATTTAATATTTTAGAAATATTAAATATAAATTAATATGAAGAGTCTTATTATTATTATTACAATTACTATTATTTAATTCCTAATAGGGATTGAGAATTAATTAATAGAAATACTCTCTCATAAATTTCTAATTGGATTAGGAGTTTAATTAATTAAAGGAGTTTAATTAAAATAAAAACCCTAATCCTAAATTGTTTAGGTGGGTTCCCTATATCTATAAATAAGAGGAGTCTTATCATGATTTAGGGTTAGACAGTTACACACTCTTCCATAAGAATTGGAGAGAGGGAGTACTTGCAAAATCTATAGAGATAGAAACTAGGGTTTTGCCAACACCCATCTTCTTGAACAACTATTATTCCTTGGTGGATCACCTCTAGAGGCCAAACACTTAGGTGGCTAACGTTGATCAGAGGAAGGAATTTAATCGATGGAATTCAATCGGTGGAATTCAAGGAGAACGCGAAGGATTTGGAGGTGAACTCGTACCTGTGGAAGCATGGTTCTACAAGGGTATGATTCTCATACTTTATCTCTTTCGTTTAATTGATAATTGAGCACATGGATGATCATGGTGATGGTTTGTATGAAAATTTTTAAAATCCATTTTATTGCGCTTCCGCACTATTTATGTAATTTGATTGCATGTTCGCGCTATATACAAACCTAACAATTATTATTGTTGTTGTCGTACTTGCTGGGCAGTTATTGCTCACTCTTGTATAATAACATTGCAGCTAAAGTTGAAAGAACTGATGAGCCATCCACTAGTAAGGGCAAAGGAAAATCAAACAAGTGATGAAGACTTGTTTTTATTTGTTTAAATGATGTTTATATAATAGACTTAATTTATATTTCCGCACTGATGTTTATTTAAGGATAGATGACCTGGGATTTATTTATTAATGATGTTGTAACCCTTTATTGGGAGATTTCTATTTTAATTAAGAGTTTTTATTTATATTAAATGGGTAGTTAGATGTGATGTGATATTTTTGGATAGTGAACACCAAATCCTGAGAAAACGAAGTACCCGGATTTGGGGGTGTCACATGCAGCGCCGGTTCTTAGTGTAAAATCAGCGCTGCAGCGCCGGTGGTCAGTTTGTGAAAGTAGTATGCACACAAGCCAATCATATTTGATATAATGTAGCATATACTTTGTAATCTTATTCATTTATTAATAAAAGAATTGATTTTTTTAAAAGGCATTTTATATTATCTACATAGTGCTGTTATATTAAATGGGATAAACCTATAGTTTTGAACAATGCTTTTAGAATCATGATGGTGATCATGCTAATGAGATCTAAATTCTAGATAGCTCACAAATAAAATTGTTCCTAATCGTTGGATTACTAAAAAGAGGATTAGTGAATCCGGATAGATTTGTACATACGTTGCTTGCTCTTAGGAAGAGGATGATTGATCTCATAATCATTTGTGTGGAGACACTAAAGCAAGTATGTAGGTGCTTATTGGAGAATAAGTTCACTGAACGTGGCAAGGAATACCTAATGGAGTTTTACTCGCCTGTCAATAGGAATTCCTCTAGTGATAGTAGTACAAGTGATCTTTGGACTTGAGATTATCATAGTATCTTGTGTATGATGAGTTATACTTTGACATGTCCCTTAAGACCTTTAGGGTATATCAAAGGTATGATTGGGTATAATAAGTTGTACTCCAAACAAAGAATCTATCACGTCTAGTAAAAGATGTGAATATCCTATGTGATTCGATAAATGACAACTCAGTAGTCCTTGGCCAAGGCAGAATAAAATTAGAAAGGAGTTTCTAATTTGCATTATTTATAGTTGTTCATTTGGGAATCAAAATACATATAATTAAATAAAATAAGACTTGACAGTAATTCCATGTCTTATATTTAATTGGGACATTATATGGTAGAAGGATTGAATTGTACGGTAACTATTCACTGAAAGGTTCTTTTGTGATTAATGTTGAAATCTATATTATCTGGAAAGTCGTTGATCGCTAAGGAGGCTTATCCTTATTGTAGAATAAATATTATTTATTTAAATGAATTAAATAGTTTAATTTATTTATTTAAATAAGATTAGAATTGTTCTAATTGATTTATTCACAACCGGTTTAATATGGAGAACCTAAAGGGTCACACCGCAAAAGGAAAAATATTTATTTAAGAAGTAAATGGCATAATTGTAATAATAAGTTAAGTGTATTTAATTTAGTCTATGGAGATAGAATAAGTTAAATAGCCTAATATTTATTATTTAATATTTTGAAAATATTGAATATAAATTAATAAGAGGAGTCTTATTATTATTATTATTATTTAATTCCTAATAGGGATTCGGAGTTAATTAATAGAAGTACTCTCTCACGAATTCCTAATTGGATTAGGAGCAGAATTAATTAAAGGAGTTTAATTATAATAGAAACACTAATCCTAAATAGTTTAGGGAAGGGTTATTCCTACATCTATAAATAAGAGGAGTCTTATTATAGATTAGGGTTACACACTCTTGCATTAGATTGTGGAGAGTACTTGTAATTTCTATAGAGATAGAAACTAGGGTTTTGCTAACACCCAACTTCTTGAATACCTATTCTTCCTTGGTGGATCACTTCTAGAGGCCAAACACTTGGGTGGCTAACGTTGATCAAAGGAAGAAATCTCATCGGTGGAATTCGAGGAGAACACGAAGGACTAGGAGTTGAACTTATGCCCGAAGAAGCTTTGATCTACGAGGGTATAATTCTTATTCTCTTTCTCTTTCGTTTAATTGATAATTGAACACAAGGATAGATCATGGTGATGGTTTGTATTAAAATTTTAAAATCCGTTTTATCACGCTTACGCCTTATTTATGTAATTTGATTGCATGCTTATGTTATATACAAACCTAACAGTGGTATCAGAGCCAAATCCTTGTGTTAATTATTGATTTTCATGATTCCGTGTATGAATTGATATGCGATACGATCGGATTTTTGGGCTAAAATTTTTTTCTGAATCCGCATCGCGGCGCGGCCGCGCCGCTTCCAGTTCATTTTAGAGCGCGCCCGCGCCCTAACCTAGAAAACGTTTCTGGGGGTGTAACGCGGTCGCGCCGCTCCTTGTTCAATTTGGAGCGCAGTCGCGTATGTGTGCAGACTTTGAATTTTTTTTTGTTTTCTCAATTAACATAAATAGTTTATTTAATTGGTATAAGTTTAAAATAAAGATGTTTATTTTATCTGGAATAGGATTTCAGATTGCTAAAATTAAAGGAGTTTAATTTGAATTTGGTTTTTGATTAAAATAAAAGAGTTTATTTTGTTTCAAAACTAAATATTAGCAAAACGTTTGCCCATTAATTGATATCAATGCATATATGAAATGATTTTATTATTCATGAGATGAATGTTATTTATTGATACATATAGAGATATGGATGATAATAAATAGGGGTTGATTATGGACTATTGACCAATGTGTGATTGAAATTATTTTAGAGGATGCTTGAATGTATGGGTTTTTTTATATAAAAAGGGTCTACGTACCTCGCCTTCTCTAATTTTTCTTAATTTAAATTCTATCTCCCTCCTATGTACTTCCCCTTGACTACTGATCAAGGTTTCTATTTATTGTAAATAGTTTTTGTAATAGGACTAGTTAGAATTAATTTTGAAGAATTGGAGACAAAGGAGCAAGGAGCGCTTGAAGACCCGTTTGTAATGGAGCCCATGTTTAAATGTAATAGTTATATTTAAATTTAATTCTTGAACCTTAGGTTTGACCTTTTGGTTCACATGGTGGCTCTAGTGAACCAAACTAGAATAAAAGTCCATAATCAATCTGGGTAGAATATAGTATTCTATATGTGCATGCTTACTATATATATATATATATATATATATATATATATATATATATTATCCAACATGCTTCGCATGTAAAATAATATGACCCGTATTTTATATATATATGTGCATGCGTGCTAAACAAGATGAGACTAATAATAATAAACCCCTCAAAGAAATCATATTAAGTCCTAAGTGTTCAAAGATATTTGGAATATCGAACGTCGCCTTCTAGCATGGTAAAGCAATAGAGTATTGAATATTTAATATGAGTTTGTTGTGTCACCACAAGGCAAGTATTAAATATTTAAGATGTTGCATTATCACATTTGATGCTTATTAAGGAATTGAACAATACTGTTTTGTTGTGTCACCACAAGGACGGTATTTTTCTCTTCACACATATGGAAGTGCTAGGTTGGACTTAACTTGGATAATTTTGATTCGGATGTGTCACCACTTGATCAAAATAATCTAAGAGGCAAAATACAAGGAGTTACATAGTGATGTAATTGACAATAGTTGTCTACCTATTTATTTATATATCGTTTGTTGTGTAACCACAAGGCTATATACATTTGAAATGGGATCCTTAGTCTCACTAGTAAATATTTAATTAGAATTGCCGAACTATATAATGAGGGTAATATAGTTTGATGAAAAAGTGAGAGATACCAATTTAAATAAAGACCTAATTTATTTTGATGATTAATAAAATGAATGTATGCTAAAATGTTGTCTATTTCACATGCTGAATTTAAAAATGTCAAACTCACTATCACTGCGTAGCATACTTGATGCTAACAAACTGATCGGACCGAATTACACGGACTGGTTAAGGAATCTGCGAATTATTCTCACCGCTGAAAAGATTTCTTATGTCCTAAATTCGCCAGTCCCTACAAATGTTGCAGAAACAACCTCTGAGGAAGAGATTGCTACTTTCAGAAAATGGCAAGATGATGCAATCTTGGCTCAATGCATCATGCTCGCATCCATGAGTAACGAGCTTCAGCGTCAGCATGAAACTATGGATGCTCCTACTATATTGCTGCACCTCAAAGAGTTGTATGGTGAGCAAAGTAGGACTGCTAGATATCAGATATCTAAGGAGCTCTTCCGATCTCGTATGACCGAGGGCACTGCTGTTGAGACTCATGTCCTTAAGATGATCAATCTGATTGAACAACTTGGACAACTTGGGTTTATGATAGATGGGGAGTTAAGTCAAGATTTGATCTTGCAGTCACTCCCGGATACCTTTGTTAGAATTTATGCCCTAGAGGCCAATTATTTAATGTAATTGCTTAACATTTCTCTTGATATTTGATTGAATAAATGAATTATTTTATTATGGTTTCATTTACTGTGTTATATAAATGTTAACATAATAAAAGTCCTTAGAATAATGATACAAATTATATAGCTTCAAATATGTGACTTGAACATGAGATTATATAATTACAATAAGTATTATTACTCTTAAATGTCCCTAGTCGAGTATCATTGAGAATGAGACAACAATGATACATTGAGACTAGTATGTGGATTGACTGATGGCCAAATCTCATTGGTCATTAATATATGAGATATTAAGTCAATGCATAGGTACATGTTAGAGAACAATGTACTGGACAAACCCATCATGAGAATTCTACGTGGAGCATTATGCAAAGTGTCATAAGCAATTCTCATAGTGACAATGATGTAATGGTCCTCCGACCTGAAATCACTATATTACTATACGAGAATTTATGTACTTTGATATCATCAAAGGTCACCTTTAATAGGGTGGACAATAAAGGTGATTATTGAGTACATCATGAATCGTGTGAGGAATATGAGTGATCTAGATGGAATTTAACCCTCTTATATATTAGGAGTGATATCCATAGGCCTTTGGATTGAGTAAGACTATGAAATGCATGGCCATGCTCAAATAGTGATTTGTTTCATATAGTCTACTCATTGATCAAGAAAACTCAGATTAAATTATGAAGAGTATGACACATTCCATGACTCGAGTTTAATCTAGGATGTCAAAGTTAAAAGGATTAAATTACATTGAAACATTGGTCACGAAAAGGTTGCATCGAATCATCGATCTTATTATTATTTGGGTAGCAGTGATGCATTACTAGATGCCACTCACTGTTTATAATTTTATAATATGATTTTAAAATTATTGCCAATATAATAATAACTTATAGGGTCACACACTTAGAACGTAATTAAAAGAGAATTAATTTAAATTGTAAGGATTTAAATATATCAATATGATTGATAGTATTTAAATTACGAATTTAAATTAACAAGATAATGTGTATATATATGTATATTAATTAAGTAAGACTTAATTAAAATATAATATATATAAATTCGGATTTTACTTTTCTAATAGGATTAGGGTTTTGTTTATCCTTTTGGACTCTATATATATCAGATATATCAGCAGTCTTGTTTACGTGAAACTAAAAAAAACCCTAGCCGTTTTAGAAAAGAGAGTTGAGTGCAACACTTGAGAAAATCCAGATCTTGGCGGCTAGTACCGGAGTTCTCTTTGCTGCAGATCGTGTGACGATTTGTGGGACGTTCGTGTGGATACCGTAGAGACGCAGTTCCGTTGGATTGCGTTAGAGATTCGAAGCAGTTCCAGAATTTCATCGTTGCATTCAAGCTCGGATAATCGGTAAAGCAAATCTAAACCTCTGAATTAATTTGTTTTCGCATGGATCCTGTTTTAGTGTTTCGGAAATTGTTTTAAAATTTTAAATTCCGTTGCGTTTATGTGTCCAAAACCCTACAACCTTCTCACAATTTGTTGTGAATTTTCACATGAATAAGTTGGACGTCAACTTGCCTGAGTTACTTAACATGCTGAAAACTGCTGAAGGTCACTTCTCATCCAACAAGAACCAAGTTTTACTAGTGGATGATTCTTCCAAGAAAAGGAAGAGACCCAAGGTATCTTCTGAAAAGAAGAAAAACAAGAAGGCTAAGGGCAAGGCGAAGAGAAAGCATAAAAAGAAACCTGATCCAGATAGCAAAGGAATTTGCTACCACTGCAATAAGCTGGGACACTGGAAGAGGAACTGGGAGGAGTATCTTGCGGACCAAAAGAAGCTTAGAGAAGCTTCGACTTCCGATCTAGGTTTGTTCATGATTGAAATTAATTTTTTTGAAAGTTAAAATTCTACTTGAGTATTGGATACCGGCTGTAGTTCTCACATATGTAATAATATGCAGGGACTAAGCAGAAGTAGAAAGCTGAACAAGAATGAAGTCGTCCTACGAGTGGAAAATGGAGCAAAGGTTGCTGCATTAGCTGTAGGGACTTATTGTTTAGCACTGCCTTCGGGCAAGTTCATTAGTTTAAATAATTGTTATTATGTTTCGACACTCATTAGAAACATTATTTCAATTTTTGTATTAGATATGGATAGTTTTGATATTATAATAAAGAACAACAGTTGTTCTATTTATAATAAAAATGTTTTATATGGTGTTGGGAACCTACTGAATGGACTTTACATACTTGACTTGCATGAAAATATACTTCAAATTGAACAAACTAAGAAAAAAAAGAGATGATGTTAATTATACCTTTATGTGGCACTATAGACTCGGTCATATCAATGAAACAAGATTATCCAAGTTGCATAAAGATGGGATTTTAGAGTTATCTGATTACGAATCATATCCAACTTGTGAATCTTGTCTCATGGGTAAGATGACTAAATCTCCTTTTAGTGGAAAAGGAGAAAGAGTTACAGAGTTGTTAGCGTTGGTACACACAGACGTATGTGGACCTATGACAACAAATGCACGAGGAGGGTATTCTTATTTTATTACTTTCACTGATGATCATTCTGGATTTGGATATGTGTATTTAATGAAATAAAAATCTGAATCGTTTGAAAAGTTCAAAAAATTCAGAAGTGAAGTAGAGAAACAAACTGGTAAAAGTATTAAAATTCTTCGATCGGATCGAGGAGGGGAATACTTGACCAATGAGTTTCTCAATTGTCTCAAAGAAAATGGTATAATCTCACAATAAACTCCATCAGGGACGCCACAGTTGAATGGTGTATCTAAAAGGAGAAATCGAACATTGTTGGACATGGTTCGTTCCATGATGAGTTTTACCGACCTTCCAGTATCCTTCTAGGGTTATGCCCTAGAATCGGCTGCATACCTACTTAACAAGGTACCTACCAAATCCGTCCCAAAGACCCCATATGAGATATGGACAGGGAGGAAACCAAATCTTAAGCATGTTAAGACTTGGGGTTGTCCAGCTTATGTCAAAAGGTTTGAGCATGATAAGCTGAAGACTAGATCCGACAAATGTAGATTCGTGGGATACCCTAAAGAAACATCAGGGTATTATTTCTATCATCCTACTGATCAAAAGGTGTTTGTAGCGAAACATGCCGCCTTCTTGGAAAAGGAGTTTATCCTTGAAGGGGTCAATGAGAGTAAGATATATCTTGAAGAAGTTCAAGAACCACAAAATACTACGGATCAAAGTCAGGTACCTGACCAAGTAGAAGAACCTACTGTACCACTACCTATTCGTAAATCTAGAAGAGTACCAAAGATACCTGAAAGGTATGGATTCATCATAGAGGATGATGATGAGGTACGCATCATAGATGATGATGATCCATTGACTTACGAAGAGGCTATGAGTAGTAAAGACTCAGAGAAAGGCTAGAAGCCATGAAATCCGAGATAGACTCCATCTATGAAAACCAAGTATGGACTTTGGTTTCACCACCTGAGGGCATTAAGCCTATTGGGTGTAAATGGGTCCTTAAGAGAAAGACTAGAGCAGATGGCAAGGTAGAGACCTATAAGACCCGACTGGTTGCAAAAGGTTTCAAACAAAGACAAGGAGTTGACTATAATGAAACCTTCTCACCAGTAGCTATGCTCAAGTCCATTTGGATTTTGCTTGCAATTGCAGCTTATTATGACTACGAGATCTGGCAAATGGACGTGAAAACGACCTTCCTCAATGGAGCGCTTGAGGAGAATGTATGTATGATACAACTAGAGGGTTTTGTTTCAACGGTTGGAACAAACCAAGTCTATAAGCTACAACGATCCATTTATGGATTGAAGCAAGCTTCTCGAAGATAGAACATCCATTTTGATGAGATAATCAAAAGGTTTGATTTTATCAAAAATGAGGATGAACCATGTGTGTACAAGAAGGTTAGTAGGAGCGCTGTTTCATTCCTTGTATTATATGTTGATGATATATTACTGATAGGGAATGATGTTCCTATGCTACTGTCGATCAAAATTTGGTTATCTAAACACTTCTCCATGAAGGACTTGGGTGAGGCATCCTATATTTTGGGGATAAAGATCTATAGAGATAGATCTAAAAGGATGTTTGGCTTGACCCAAGAAATGTGCATTGACTCGATTCTAAAAAGGTTTAGCATGGAAGATTCCAAGAGAGGTCTCATGCTGATGAGCTATGGAATACATCTCTCCAAGAAACAGGCCCTAAAGACACCTGACGAGAGAGACCAAATGAGTAAGATTCCTTATGCTTCAGCAATAGGATCTATCATGTACGGTATGATATGTACTAGACCAGATGTCGCTCATGCACTTAGTGTAACAAGCAGATATCAGTCGAATCCAGGAGAAGAGCACTGGAAGGCAGTGAAAAACATCCTAAAGTACTTGAGAAGAACTAAGGATGTGATGAGTGAGTTTTATACCTACAAATCAGGTATTGTTAGGCTTAATTATTGTGGTCTTTAAGTGTTTTTAGTATTATTTTACTTGTTTTTGGTGTTTATTTATTATAGGTTGGAGCTGGAGGGGCAAAAGGGTAAATTTGGAGCTTAAAATACACTTGGTGGCATTTTTGTAATTATGTGGGGATGGGCTAGCGCCAGAAGCGCCTGGGTTAGCGCCAGAGGCGCTAGTTCACGTTTTTGGGTGCTAAAGTTCAACTGAAGGAGGAAAAGGAAGCCAATTCGGAAGAGGATTCTAGGGAATATTGATCAGATAGTGAGAAGGAAACCTTAAGAAGGAACTTGGAGACTCTTAACATAATTAATCTATCTTTACTTGAGAGAGGGGAGAGATATTCTGTGGATTACTTTTGTTCAAGCGCTGGATTTTGATGTGGGTTTAAGCTTACTTTGGAATTTTATTCACAATTGGGTTTGATCAATCTACTTCTTCTTTATTCAATTGATTGTTTATTTTCCATGTGTAGATTTGATCCCATAATGGCTTTTGGTTCAGACATGAACTAATCTCCATTATGGGATTCTAACGGATTTTAATATGTAGTTTAATTACAGTCTTGATTGTTAGATGGTTTTATATATCATAAGGAATTTCTATCATGATTGTTTTGCATGTATGAATGCTTGATCACCATTCGATTTCAGTACTTATATGGAATTGAAAAATAACATATAAATATGGATTGTAATCATGATAGCTTGCGAATATGAGGCTTAATTGGATAGCTTAATATTTTGTGAATCAGATAGAAATATACTGTTTCACCGTAAGAGTCAAAATAAGGACTTGTGCTTAAAATCAATATAATTGCAATTTCACATAGAAATATAGTGATTTTGGTTATAGTGGTGATTACATGGTGTCTATCGAGTATGGATATTATGTAAGTAGGTCATAATGCATTGATAAATGGTTATGTCTATTTTAGTGTCCTTGGCTACTTTTCTGTGATATATGAACTTACTAGCATGATAGTGGTAATTAGATGAACTATTAAATGAAGTTAGGATCCCATTAATTCCAGACTTGATATATTTTGTTAGTATTTGCATAGTTAGTTATTAATTGATATAGAAATAATTTTGTCACCAAAGGTAAGTCAATAGTTTAGGCAAATAAGTATAGTGATAGAACTGATGCATAGTGAATTAATTTAATCCTTTCTCTGTGCGAGGATACTCTACTTCCTCTGTATTACTTGTTGATCGTGTACACTTGCACGAGTTAGAGCTCTTTTATTAAATATTTAAAAAGAGCCAGCCGGATGTATTTCTTGTCTACGGTGGGTCTGAATTAAAACTAGAGGGCTATATAGACTCAAGTTTTCAAACGGACCAAGATGACAGTAAATCCGTTTCAGGGTACGTGTTTACCTTAAACGGTGGCGCAGTGAGTTGGAAAAGTTCCAAGCAGTAAAGAGTTGCTGATTTAGTGACAGAGGCAGAGTACATAGCTGCAAGTGAAGCTGCAAAGGAAGCTGTTTGGATGAAGAAGTTCATAACTGAACTTGGAATGGTTCCTAGCATTAGAGGAGTTGTACCTTTATTCTGTGATAACACCGGAGCTGTTGCGCAGGCTAAAGAACCCAGGTCTCATCAGAAATCCAAACACATGTTCCGGCGGTTTCATTTGATTAGAGAGATCATTGAAAGAGGAGATGTCACCCTGGAACTACATAAATATATGAAACTGTTCAGAATTCTATCAAAGGATCATTCTCTTCTTCAAGAGGAAAAAGAGAAAGCAGTTGTAGAGTTAGAAACTGCTCTACGAACTGCTAACTCTTGTACCAGTCTTAAGGCTGAGAATACTAACTTAAGACACATAAATGAGCTCAACACTCAGATAGAGTTAATTCTAGTTTCCAAAATTTAGGAACTAGAATAGACTATTTCCTCATAGAATAAGTCTTCTTTGTCTATGGATGCCATGATCTCCAGCCAAAGACCAGTGGCTAACAAATTAGGATTAGGTTTCTGCAATTCTCCTTCAGATACCTCAATGGTCAAACCCATGGAAACAAATGATAATAGTTCTCCTATATTTAATAAAGGAATTGTGTTTGTTAAATCCTCACAGACAGTTAATCCAAACTCTGCAAATCAAGTTGTTGGATCCCACAGAAATCCAGGATTCAAGAAATCAAAGAGTAATTCAACGTCTGCATTCAAGCCTCAAAGGATCGTAAAGTATGGCAAAACTCACTCTACGAACCAACTTGACAAGAAACGTAGAGTTGACTTCCACTTGACGAAAACAATGAATCATAGAGTTGTGGGAAAGCAGAAGGAATTTAAGCCAAAAGGAGAAGCTGTGAGCTACTACTACTCACGTATGTTTAAGACTAGAAGGAATCCATACTCACACACAAGCATGCATTATATTCAATGTTTCACCTGTCATAAACATGGTCATAAAGCTGCAGAATATTATTTCAATTATTTCTATCCTGTATTGCACAGACCCAAAATCAAACAGATTTGGGTTCCCAAGGTTACTAATGAATATGGACCCAAGCAATTTTGGGTACCAAAATGAAAGCTGATCCTTTCTGCAAGTACAAAGCTCCACTGAGTCAACATGGTACCTTGACAGTTGATTCTCAAGACATATGACAGGCAACAAGGCTCTCCTGTCAAACTTTGAAGAAAAAGATGGTCCTGCAGTCATCTTTGTGATAACAAATCTGGAAAGACAAGAGGATATGGCTCTGCTGGAAATGGTGCAGTGTCTTTCAACAAAGTGGCATACGTTGAAGGACTAAGGCATAATCTTCTCAGCATCAGCCAATTGTGTGATAAAAATCATCAAGTCACCTTTCTCAACAATCAGTGTCAAGTCAGAGACTTGAAGACCAACTCATTGAAGCTGATGGGAACTAGAGAAGGAAATGTCTATACTATCAACCTTGCTAAGTTAAGACCTGATGAAGCAGTATGTTTGCTTGCCAAAGCTTCTGAAGATCAGTGTTAGCTATGGCATAGGAGGTTGTCTCATTTAAACTTCAAAGGTATGTCAAGACTTGCCTCCAATCAACTAGTAGCAGGACTGCCAAAGCTCAATTTCATCAAAGAGAAACCTTACAAAGCATGTCAATTTGGAAAGCAAACAAAGGGCTCATTCAAAAGCAAAGCAATCAACTCAAATGATAAGCCCCTTATATTACTACATATGGATCTCTTTGGGCCTATCCCAACTACTAGCCTTGGTGGAAAGAAATACTCTCTGGTGATAGTGGATGACTATACCAGATTCACATGGGTATTCTTTCTGAGTTCTAAAGATGAAACCAACTCCCACCTTATCAAGCTGTTCAAACTTGTCATGAATGAGAAAAAGGAGAAGATTAAGGCTATTAGGAGTGATCATGGAAGAGAATTTAATTTCAATAAGGTGGAACTTTACTGTGATGAGAATGGCATCAATCACAACTTCTCAGCCCCAAGAACTCCACAACAAAATGGAGTAGTTGAAAGGAAGAATAGGACATTGAATGAAGCAGGGAGAACACTACTGGCAGCTGCTCAACTTCCTGAGTATTTTTGGGCAGAAGCAGTCAGCACTGCATGCTACACTCAGAACAGGTCTCTCATTCACTCCATCCTCAAAAAGACTCCTCATGAATTATGGAAAGGAAGGAAGCCAAACATCAGTTACTTTCGCGCCTTTGGTTGTCTATGCTACATCCTCAATAATGGCAAGAAGTATCTGACCAAATTTCAACCTAAGATAGATGAAGGGATCTTCTTTGGTTATGCTATGGACAGTAAGGCCTACAGAGTATTCAACAAGGAATCATTAAGCGTTGAAGTCTCTATTCATGTCACATTTGATGAGTCAGAATCAAAGAAGAAACTTCTTCACTCAACGATCCAGCAAAGAAAGACTCTACGATCATTGAGTCCAAAATCGTAGAGTTAGACACTACGATCGTCGAGCCAGAAGCAGAAAGCATAGAGTAAGAAGAAGCAAACGTAGAGCTCACTATGCCAGACAATGAGACTCTATGACCTGAACTAGAAATCAACCTGGAAGAACTCAGACAAGAAGGCACCAGAACTGATGTTCCAAGGAGAAAATGGACAAAGGATCACACCGAAGATTTGATAATTGGAGATCTTAATGCAAGAGTTAGGACAAGATCAACAACTCAAAATGAATGCATCTACCTAAGCTTTCTCTCTCAAATAGAGCCCAAAAAGATAGAAGAAGCATTAGGAGATTCAAGATGGATAAAGGCCATGCAAGAGGAGCTCAACCAGTTTGAAAGAAACAAAGTCTGGAGACTAGTTGAAAGGGCAAAACAACATCCAGTCATTAACACCAAATGGGTTTTCAGAAATAAGATGGATGAAGAAGGTGTTATCACAAGGAATAAAGCAAGATTGATAGCTAAAGGTTACTCACAAGAAGAAGGGATTGACTATGATGAAACCTTTGCTCCGGTTGCAAGATTGGAAGAAATCAGAATCTTTCTTGCCCATACAGCCCACATGATATTTAAAGTCTTCCAAATGGATGTGAAGAGTGCATTCCTCAATGGAGAACTTCAAGAAGAAGTCTATGTGGAACAACCTCCAGGTTTTATCAATTTAACTCTTTCTGATTATGTTTATAGATTAGACAAAACATTGTATGGATTAAAACAAGCACCTAGAGCATGGTATGAAACACTCACTAACTTTCTCACTGAAAAAGGATTCACTAGAGGTAGAGTAGATACCAATTTATTCCTAAGGAAACATAAGGATAAATCACTTCTAGTTCAAATCTATATGGATGATATTATATTTGGTTCTACTGATGAAAAACTGTGTGAAAGGTTTGCCAAGCTAATGCAGAGCAAGTTCGAAATGAGCACGATGGGAGAACTGAACTTCTTCCTTGGACTCCAAGTGAAGCAAACTGATGAAGGCATATTCATCAACCAAGCCAAATACATAAAAGACCTATTAAAGAAGTATGGCATGAAGTCAGCCTCCATCATGAAAACTCCCATGGCACCTGCAACCAAGCTAGACAAAGATGAGAAAGGTAAAAGTATTGATATTACTCAATACAGAGGTATGATTGGATCTCTCCTATACTTAACTGCTAGTAGACCAGATATTATGTTTGCCACTTGTATTTGTGCTAGATTTCAAGCTAATCCTAAGGAATCTCATTTATTAGCTGTAAAAAGGATTTTCAGGTATCTTAAAGGTACTCCAAACTTGGGACTTTGGTACCCTAAGGAGTTACCCTTTGAGTTAATGGGATATTCAGATGCTGACTATGCAGGATGTAAGATAGACAGGAAAAGCACAAATGGTACATGTCAATTTCTTGGAAATAGACTTGTCTCCTAGTTTAGCAAAAAGCAAAACTCAGTTTCAACCTCTACTGCAGAAGCTGAATATATTGCTGCAGGCAATTGCTGTGCACAAATCCTATGGATGAAAAATTAGTTAGCTGACTATGGTTTTGAGTTTAAATTTATCCCTGTTCATTGTGATAATACTAGTGCAATTGCTATAACTCATAATCATGTCATACATTCAAGAACCAAGCCCATAGATATAAGATATCATTTCATTAGAGATCATATGCAAAATGGAAGTATATCATTACATTATATTCCTACTGAAAATCAGCTTGCTGATATATTTACAAAACCCCTGGATGAATCTAGATTCAACATGCTAATAAGTGAACTTGGAATGCTAAATCTACATCCATAATATTATGCTTTGAAATCTACTAGCTCTGTAGAAAGAAAGTTCGTAGAGTGACGTCAGAAATCGTCGAGTGAAAATTGGAAAAACGTAGAGCTCAAAGGAAGTCAAGCTGCCGAGACTTACTCTACGATCATCGAGTAAGATGGAAATCGTAGAGTAGAAAAGACTCAAAAATGAAACGTAGAGCTCAGAAGGAGCTAAGGACAAAACAGTCTTTTCTGTCGGCCTAATACGTACACCAGACACGTAGCCCACTCAACAGAACAAGAGGGAAGTTTTTCGCTAACTCATTTCAAATTGTTCATTTCATCTGAAAACTCTCCCTTTCCCTCTTCGCTGAAACCCTAATTCTCTGTTTTAATCAAACTTTGAGCAAATTTTGTCTTTGTGCAGCAAAATCAAAGAGACTCTCAAGTGGCATTCTCCCCAGTCATATCAGGCAACTCTCTAGATTTTGAAAACTTTGCCACAGCTGAGATGAAGTACAAGAGAATCATCTCTCTGCTATAGCAATCAGGACTCTATAAAGCACTTGACACCGACACTCGAGTATATCCAGAATTGGTGAGAGAATTTTACTCAAATGGGATTTTTGGAGATGGAATCCTATCCACAAAGGTCAAAGGAGTTTCGCTACAGCTGAGTGCTTCAGAAATCAATGTAGCCCTAGGATTCAACAATGACGGGCTTACAACTCTCTAGTTCATCAACACCGAAGAAGGGCTAAAGCGAATGCACCATGAGAACAACCCAAAGCTGCGGGGATTAAAGAAAAAGGAATTTCCTCAAAAGTATGAATTTTTGGCTGATGTTGTTGGTAAATGCATTATGTGCAAAGATTCAACTTATGATTCTGTCAACGACATTCAGCTTAGAATCATGACTACAATTGTGAAGAAGATCCAACTGAACTTTGGTGCCCTACTCCTAGAATGGATTGGAAACTGGGTGTCAAATGATGGAGAGATCAAAGGGGCAAGGAAGATGTTTTATGGCAGGTTCATAAGCATTATTCTTCAAAAAGCACTGGGAGATCGAATTGGGGATGATGAAGGAGAACCTATAAATTTCCACCAAAGGATCACTCAAAAGTTATTTGTGAACTGGAAAAGAAATCCAGCTGGGAATTTGAAATCAGCTCAAACAGAAGACAATGAGAAGACTTAGAGTGAAGTCAGAAAGCCCTCCATGAAGAATGTCTGTGGTCATAGAAGAAACTAATGAGGTAGACCAGGAGGTGCCGACTCTAACCAGAAAGAGCAAAGGGAAATTGAAGGCGGTGTCCCAGATTGAAGAGGTTCAAATGAAGGACCTACATCTTCTGTTCCTCAATCAAGGCCTTCTCTATCTTCTGAAGCAGAGAAGAAGAAGAGAAAATAAATGGAAGAAGCTTCTGGAGAAACACCACCAAGTTTAAAGGTGTATCATAAGAAGGGAAAACGCTGCTCTAAGCAAAGCCTCCCTACGATCGTTGAGAATCCTCACTCTACGATCGTAAAGTCAAGAACAGAAGAAACTACTAAAGATTCTGGTCAGCCTGACTCTATAGCCATTATTGTTGAACAATCGGCTGGGAAGGTTGCTGAACCCGAGCCAAAGAAAACGAAGAAGAAGCTGATGACCTTAGCTCAAAAAGAGCTTAATGAAGCAATGCTAAGGATCAAAGAAGAAGAAATCAGAATGGTAAATCAAACTGTCGCTTCAACTGAGGGGGAGCAACAAGAAGCTGATGAACAGAGAGGTGCTCATGTTGAGGGGGAGACACCTGATGTTCCTGAACCTGTCACTGCTCAGATAGAGGGGGATCAATCTGAAGATCACTATGAAGGTCCATCAATCCCTGAAGAACCTAGTACTCATGTTGAGAGGGATGAAGAGAATGTGGAGTTCAGTGATGAAAGGGAAGAAGAAAAGGAAGAGACAATGGTTGAACATGGTAAGGCTGTGGAGATCAGTGATGAATCAAATGATGGAGACGAAGATGAAAGCCTAGAAATCATTGCTGAAGGTAGAACTGGAGAGAGGCATTTCATCTATGACTACCTATTCGCCTATTTACCAAGAATGCCATTCCATCAAGCACTAATGCTCAATTCTTGGGATCACATGTTCTGGGCGTTCAAGACCTATCTAGCCATTTCAGTGCTTACCCAAGAATTCCCCAGTATTGGCTCCTTTGCTCAGAAGCTGTTGACCAACCATATATTTCAGGTTAACGAGTAAAAGGTATACTTCATTCCATCATCATTTAAGTTAAAACACTTTCTAGTACCATATTACTATCGCTTTGATGAGATACCAAAATGGAATGAGGTCATTTTTGACCCAAGGATTCCACTTCCAGTTACAAGGTCTCAAAACTATGTCCCTGATGAACCAGATGCCCATCCATCTCCAGTCATAGAGTCCCTAAGCTCTATGACTGATGCTCAGATGACCCTTCAAACCCAAAATGAAGAGTCAACCCACTCTACGATTAACTCTACGATCGTAGAGTGTGATGACCCTACAAATGATAATCGAACTGCCTCCTCTCCCACACTTCAAACAACTGCTCCAACAATTCCTACTGATATTCCATCCTCCTCCCATAATGAATGCTTTGACCTGGCCATTGATTTAGCAAATCTCCAAGATAGCAACAAGGACTAATCTCCACATGAGATCAAACAAATTCTTGAGCGTGTCAAACTCATTCCCACAATAGAAGAATTGACTGATCTCACTATTGGTATGGCCAAGGATATGGAGGAGAATCTTGAAGCAAATTTTCTCGCCCTCCATAGAAGATTCAATGAGCTTGTTGATGCTGCTAATGCTCACACCAACAATCTTGGTACTGAGTTGACGAAACAGTTAAAGGAAATCATCAAAGAATTAATGAACAAAATTGACATAAGGGACAAATTCTATCAAAAGGAAATTGCTAATAACAAATCTGCAGTTATCTCCCTTTAGGAGTCCCAGGCAGCTCAGAACAAGCTAGTAACTAAGAAACTCTTTGATTTGAGCACCTCTATCAACAATTCCAGTGCCTATCCCTCCAACAGATGGAAAGGACCGACAATGCTCTCGCCTTTATGCACCAGTAAAGAGAAAGGACAGAAGCTCAACTCGTAGAATAAAAATCTGACAACACTCAATCTCGATCTCAAATACAAGAATTAGTGTGAGGTGTTGAGCAGCTCTCCCAAGAGGTTCGAAGTTTAGATGCTGACATAAAGGGGGAGAAGACAAAAGGTAAATAAAAGGGGGAATCAAGCAGCAGCAGGGGAAGATAGCAATTATGGCAACCAAGGCAGTCTAGGCAGTCTGAATCATCAAATCCAACAGAAGAAGAGCCCATAAATGTCATTCCCATAAGAAGTGAAGTCCCTCGATCCTACAGAAGAATGCCTGATGTAACTCCAATAGGAGTTCACATACCATCAGGTAATCCTGCAGTGTTAAATCGACACTTGCATGAGACTCACCCCTATGGTGAAGGAGGAAGTCATATGCCCTGTTCTGGCCTCAGTCAAGAGTAGATTGAAGAATTTCAACGGATGACTGAAGAAGGCAGGGAAAACTACAGAAGAAGAGTTGCATATGAAAGAGCCAATCCTCCAAGGGCCAAAAGAGGAGCAAGAGGAAGGAGAAACTAAGGTTTGAAATCTTTTGTAATCTTCTCTTTTCTCTTTATTGATGAAACTGCCATATAATGTAATATTCATTTAATCATCAATAAAATTCATGATTTCATCTAGAAATATAGTTCCTCACTGTACTATAAGGCATGTCTATTTTTATAAGCATCTGCATTAGAACTGATGATCTGATTCAACTACTAGTTATGTCAACATCAAATAGGGGGAGATTGTTAGGAATCGTGGTTTAAATTTAATGTTGTGCTCTTAATGTATATGTGTATCAGTAGTTGAATTGTAAAGTCCTTAATGAAAGATTGGTACAAGGACTTAGAATAGAGAAAATCAAATGTGTTAGGATGATCTAAGCTGTATTGAATATCTATCAGATTTAAGCATATTTGTAAAGTATTGTAAAGTCCTTTATTGAAGGTGATGTACAAAGGACTTAAAATAGAAAAGATCAAACTTGTTAGGTTGATCTTATGTGCTGATCGTAGAGTACTGCCATAATCCCAGTAAAGGATCGTAGAACAATCAGCCAACCTCGTAGAGTCAAAGTATGCCATCGCAAGTTTTGCCATATGGACGTAGAACTTCCTTGGCAGGATGTAGAGCCTCCTCGACAGAATATAGAGCTTGCTCAGTAGGTTGTAGAGCTTCCTCAGCAGGACGTAGAGCTTCCTCGGCAGGACGTAGAGCTTCCTCGGCAGGTCGTAGAGCTTCCTCGGTAGGTCGTAGAGCTTCTTCTGCAGGACGTAGAGCTCTCTCGGCAAAACGTAGGGTTGTCTATGCATCTCAAGACAATCTCTCAGAATCATAGAGAAGTCTTTGTCAGTACTCAAAGAATAAATTATCACCTCTGATGAAGAACATAAAGGCAAAGTGTTGATGCTATTTCAGAATGATCAAGATAAAGTATGAAGATCTCAGTGAATGACAGCAGGCATCAAACGGCTGCAGAGGTGTAACTCTACAAACATACTGGCGACACTACGACTAGCAAGATCATAGAGTCAACACGTCAGACGAGCAACTCAGATATGGAATGAATATTCTAAAGTTGCCCATAACGATTAAACAGTAGAATGACCTACCCAAGACAGGTGCTGAATATTAAACAAAACAATGGGGAGCAAACAGCTATAGTCTGCAGAGTTTTAGAGCACTATTCCTACCACTATCTTGGTACAGGCTAATGGAACCCGACTCACCCCACTACTGCAGTCAACAAGGAATAAACTATTCCTAAGCTCAGCAACACATCTCAATGGAAGGATTAGATGCAACGGCCACATTTCAACGGAAAGATTTTTCAGAAGCATCTACATAAGGCAGACGAATTGAAGTTTCAGACTAAGCAAGTACAACGAAAAGAAGATAATATCTGAAAAATCATCATTCTACAATCTGAAGGGAAATATCTTGCTTCGCTGCTAAGTTCATCAAACCATATGCTTCAAGCAACTCAATAGCTACAAAACAATCACTCTCTATCAAGTGAAAGGGTCAACAGGTGACCAACCTAAGTCAAGTCTGCTGGACGTGCTGAGTACCAAAGGGTACAAGAGACTCTAAGGCTGCTGGTCTTAGTTTACAAAGTTCCAAGGGTGCTGGCTTTGAAGAGTACATTGTGTACTGGAGTTCCAAGACTGTGGGTCTTGAAGGAATCTTTGTGATTCAGTTGTAACGATATCCTTAGTGGATTTGCTACTCTAGGAGTAGAACAGTGGAGTAGGGGTCTTGTGTGCTCCGAACTACTTAAAACCTTGTCTCTATCTTTTTGCACCTCTTAACTGCCATAACTGCTATAACTGTTTCATTATTGCTTTATTATATCCTCTACTACCGTTCAATATCTATAAGGGGTATTGTATAAATCATATTCAGTTGTGCTTAGTTATTAACTAAACTGTCAAGTCATTCTTTTAAAAGCTGAAATAACAAAAAGTTTTAAAAAGAATCTATTCAACCCCCTTCTAGATATCTTTAGTGACTCTGGAAATTAACAATTGGTATCAGAGCAGGTTCTCTTAGCTAAAGCCCTCAAAGAAATCATATTAAGTCCTAAATGTTTAAAGATATTTGGAATACCGAACGTCACCTTCTAGCTTGGTAAAGCAATAAAGTATTAAATATTTAATATGAGTTTGTTATGTCACCACAAGGCAAGTATTAAATATTTAAGATGTTGCTTTATCACATTTGATGCTTATTAAGGAATTGAACATTACTGTTTTGTTGTGTCACCACAAGGACGGTATTTTTCTCTTCACATATATGGAAGTGCTAGATTGGACTTAACTTGAATAATTTTGATTCGGATGTGTCACCACTTGATCAAAATAATCTAAGAGGCAAAATACAAGGAATTATATAGTGATGTAATTGACAATAGTTGTATACCTATTTATTTGTATATCGTTTGTTGTGTCACCACAAGGCTATATACATTTGAAATGGGATCCTTATTTTCACTAGCAAATCTTTAATTAGATTTGTTAAACTATATATTGAGGGTAATATAGTTTGATGAAAATAGTGGGAGATACCAATTTAAGTAAAGACCTAATTTATTTTCGTAATTAATAAAATGAATGTATGCTAAAATGTTGTCTATTTCACATGCAGAATTTGAAAAATGTCAAACTTACTATCACTACGTAGCATACTTGATGCTAACAAACTGACCGGACCGAATTACATGGACTGGTTAAGGAATCTGAGAATTGTTTTTACCGCAGAAAAGATTTCTTATGTCCTAAATTCACTCGTCCCTGCAATTGTTGTAAAAACAGCCTCCGAGGAAGAGATTGCTACTTTTAGGAAGTGGTAAGATGATGCAATCTTTGCTTAATGCATCATGCTCGCATCCATGAGTAACGAGCTTCAGCGTCAGCATGAAACTATGGATGCTCCTATTATATTGCTACACCTCAAGGAGTTGTATAGTGAGCAAAGTAGGACTGCAAGATATCAAATATCTAAGGAGTTCTTCCGATCTCGAATGACCGAGGGCACTACTGTTGAGACTCATATCCTAAAGATGATCAATCTGATTGAACAACTTGGATAGTTAGGGTTCATAATGGATGGGGAGTTAAGTCAAGATTTGATCTTGCAATTATTGTTAGGTTTATATATTACGCAAGCATGCAATCAAATTACACAAATAGGGCGGAAGCGTGATAAAACGGATTTTAAAATTTTAATACAAACCATCACCATGATCTATCCTTGTGTTCAATTATCAATTAAATGAAAGAGAAAGAGAATAAGAATTATACCCTTGTAGATCAAAGCTTCCTCGAGTACAAGTTCAACTCTTAGTCCTTCGTGTTCTCCTCGAATTCCACCGATGAGATTCTTTCCTTTGATCAACGTTAGTCACCCAAGTGTTTGGCCTCTAGAGGTGATCCACCAAGAAAGAATAGGTATTCAAGAAGTTGGGTATTGGCAAAACCCTAGTTTCTATCTCTATAAAAATTGCAAGTACTCTGCACAATCTAATGCAAGAGTGTGTAACCCCAATCTATGATAAGACTCCTCTTATTTATAGATGTAGGAAAACCTTTCTCTAAACTATTTAGGATTAGGGTTTCTATTATAATTAAACTCTTTTAATTAATTATGCTCCTAATCCAATCAGGAATTCATGAGAGAGTACTTCTATTAATTAATTCCCAATCCCTATTAGGAATTAAATAATAGTAATAGTAATAATAATAATAATAATAATAATAATAAGACTCCTCTTATTAATTTATATTTAATATTTCTAAAATATTAAATAATAAATATTAAGCTTATTTCATTTATTCTATCTCCATAGATTAAATTAAATACACTTAACTTATTATTACAATTATGTCATTTACTTCTTAAATAAATATTTTCCTTTTGCGGTGTGACCCTTTAGGTTCTCCATATTAAACCGGTTGTGAATAAATCAATTAGAACAATTCTAATTTTATTTAAATAAATAAATTAAACCATTTAATTCATTTAAATAAATAATATTTATTCTACAATAAGGGTAAGCCCCCTTAGCGATCAATGACTTTCTAGATAATATAGATTTCAACATTAATCACAAAAGAACCTTTCAGTGAATAGTTACCGTACAATTCAATCCTTCTACCATACAATGTCTTAATTAAATATAAGACATGGATTTACTGTCAAGTCTTATTTTATTTAATTATATGTATTTCGATTCCCAAATGTACAACTCTAAATAATGCAAATTAGAAACTCCTTTCTAATTTCATTCTGCCTTGGCCAAGGACTACTGAGTTGTCATTTATCGAATCACATATGACATTTCACATCTTTTACTTGACGTGGTAGATTCTTTATTGATCATTCACGTATCTCCATGCACAACTTATTATACCAAATCATACCCTTTGATATACCCTAAAGGTCTTAAGGGATATGTCAAAGTATAACTCATCATACACAAGATACTATGATGAACTCAAGTCCAAGGATCACTTGTACTACTATCACTAGAGGAATTTCTATTGACAGGCGAGTAAAACTCCATTAGGTATTCCTTAGCGAGCCACGTTCAGTGAACTTATTCTCCAATAAGCACCTACATACTTGCTTTAGTGTCTTCACACAAATGATTATGAGATCAATCATCCTCTTCCTAAGAGCAAGCAACGTATGTACTAATCTATCCAGATTCACTAATCCCCTTTTTAGTAACCCAACGATTAGGAACGATTTTAGTTTGTGAGCTATCTAGAGTTTAAATCTCATTAGCATGATCACCATCATGATTCTAAAAGCATTGCTCAAAACTATGGGTTTATCACATTTAATATAACAACACCATGTAGATAATATAAAATGCCTTTTAAGAAAATCAATTCTTTTATTAATAAATGAATAAGATTACAAAGTATATGCTACATCATATCAAATATAATTGTCTTGTGTGCATACTACTTTCAGTCACTCCCAGACACTTTCTCACAATTTGTTGTGAATTTTCACATGAATAAGTTGGACATCAGCTTGCCTGAGTTATTGGTGGATGATTCTTCTAAGAAAAGGAAGAGGCCCAAGGTATCTTCTGAAAAGAAGAAAAACAAGAAGGCTAAGGGCAAGCCGAAAGGAAAGGATAATAAGAAAGCTGATCCTGATAACAAAGGAATATGCTAGCATTGTAATAAGTCGGGACACTAGAAGAAGAACTACAAGGAGTATCTTGTGGACCAAAAGAAGCTTGGAGAAGCTTCGACTTCCGATCTAGGTTTGTTCATGATTGAAATTAATTTTTCTGAAAGTCAAAATTCTACTTGGGTATTGGATACCGGTTGTGGTTCTCACATATGTAACAATATACATGGACTAAGTAGAAGTAGAAAGCTGAACAAGGATGAAGTCGTCCTACGAGTGAGAAATAGAGCAAAGGTTGATGCATTAGCTGTAGGAACTTATTGTTTAGCACTGCCTATGGGCAAGTCCATTAGTTTAAATAATTGTTATTATGTTCCAACACTTATAAAAAATATTATTTCAATTTCTGTATTGGATATGGATGGTTTTGATATTATAATTAAGAACAACAGTTGTTCTATTTATAATAAAAATGTTTTAAATGGTGTTGGCAATTTACTGAATGGATTTATGTACTTAACTTGAATAAAAATATACTTCAAATTGAACAAACTAAGAAAAGGAAAAGAGATGATGTTAATTATACCTTTATGTACCACTGTAGACTTGCTCATATTAATGAAACAAGATTAACCAAGTTTCATAAAGATGACTTTTAGAGCTATCTGATTACGAATCATATCCAACTTATGAATCTTGTCTTATGGGTAAGATGACTAAATCTCCTTTTAGTGGAAAAGGAGAAAGAGTTACAGAGTTATTAGCATTGGTACACATAGGCGTATGTGGACCTATATGACAACGAATACACGAGGAGGGTATTCTTATTTTATTATTTTCACTGATGATCATTCTAGATTTGGATATATGTATTCGATGAAATACAAATCTAAACCATTTGAAAAGTTTAAAGAATTCAGAAGTGAAGTAGAGAAGCAAACTAGAAAGAGTATTAAGATTTTTTGATCGGATCGATGAGGGGAATACTTAACCAATGAGTTTCTCCACTGTCTCAAAGAAAATGGTATAATCTCACAATGGACTCCACCAGGGATGCCACAGTTGATGGTGTATCTGAAAGGAGAAATCGAATATTGTTGGACATAGTTCGTTCCATGATGAGTTTTACTAACCTTCCAGTATCCTTCTAGGGTTATGCCCTAGAATCAGCTGCATACCTACTTAACAAGGTACCTACCAAATCCATCCCAAAGACTCCGTATGAGTTATGGACAGGGAGAAAACCAAATCTTAAACATGTTAAGACTTGGGGTTGTCCAGCTTATGTCAAAAGATTTGAAAATGATAAGCTACAGACTAGATCCGACAAGTGTAGATTTATAGGATACCCTAAAGAAATATCAGGGTATTATTTCTATCATCCTACTGATCAAAAGGTGTTTGTTGCAAAACATGCTGCCTTCTTGGAAAAGGAGTTTATCCTTGAAGGGGTCAGTGGAAGTAAGATATATCTTGAAGAAGTTCAAGAACCACAAAATACTACGGATCAAAGTCAGGTACCTAACCAAGTAGAAGAAAGAGATAAGTTCAACTATCAATTAAACGAAAGAGATAGAGAGTTAGAATTATACCATTGTAGAATCAAGCTTCCTCAGGTACAAGTTCAACTCCAAAATCCTTCGCGTTCTCATTGAATTCAACGATGAAATTCCTTCCTTTGATCAACGTTAGCCACCCAAATGTTTGGCCTCTAGAGGTGATCCACCAAGAAATAATACGTACTCAAGAAGATGGGTGTTAGCAAAACCCTAGTTTCTATCTCTATAGAAATTGTAAGTACTCTCCACAATTCCAATGCAAGAGTGTGTAACCCTAATCCATGATAAGACTTCTCTTATTTATGGATGTAGGAAAATCCTTCCATAAACTATTTAGAATTAGGGTTTCTATTCTAATTAAACTTCTTTAATCAAATTAAACCGCTAATCTAATTAGGAATTCATGAGAGAGTACTTCTATTAATTAATTCTCAAACTCTTTTAGGAATTAAATAATGATAATAGTAATAATAATAATAATAATAAGACTCCTCTTATTAATTTATATTTAATATTTCCAAGATATTAAATAATAAATATTAAGCTTTTAATTTATTCTATCTCTATAGATTAAATTAAATACACTTAACTTATTATTACAATTATGCCATTTACTTCTTACATAAATATTTTTCCTTTTGCGGTGTGACCCTTTAGGTTCTCCATATTAAACCGGTTGTGAATAAATCAACTAAAATAATGATAATCTTATTTAAATAAATAAATTAAAATATTTAATTCATTTAAATAAATAATATTTATTATACAATAAGAGTAAGCTCCCTTAGCGATTAACGACTTCTAGATAATATAGATTTCAACATTAATCAAAAAAGAACATTTCAGTGAATAGTTATCGTATAATTCAATCCTTCTACCATACAATATCCCAATTAAATATAAGACATGAAATTACTGTCAAGTCTTTTTTTGTTTAATTATATGCATTTCGATTCTTAAATGCATAACTCTGAATAATGCAAATTAGAAACTCCTTTCTAATTTCATTCTGCCTTGGCCAAGGACTATTGAGTTGTCAGTTATCGAATCACATAGGACATACTCATCTTTTATTAGATGTGGTAGATTTTTTGTTGATCATTCACCTATCTGCATGTATAACTTATTATACCCAAGCATACCCTTTGATATACCCTAAAGGTCTTAAGGGACATGTCAAAGCATAACTCATCATACATAAGATATTATGATGATCTCACGTCCAAGGATCACTTGTACTATTATCACTAGAGGAATTCCTATTGACAGGCAAGTAAAACTCCATTAGGTATTCCTATAACAAGTCACGTTTAGTGAACTTATTCTCTAATAAGCACATACATACTTGCTTTAGTGTCTCCACACAAATAATTATGAGATCAATCATCTTCTTCCTAATAACAAGCAAAGTATATACTAATCTATCCGGATTCACTAATCCCTTTTTTAATAATCCATCGATTAGGAACGATTTTAGTTTTAAGCTTTCCAAGAATTTAGATCTCGTTAGCATGATCATCATCATGATTCTAAAAATATTGCTTAAAACTATGGGTTTATCATATATAAAATAACAACACAATGTAGATAAAGTAAAATGCCTTTAATACTTTTATTAATAAATAAATAAGATTACAAAATATATGTTACATCATATCAAATATGATTAGCTTGTGTGCATACTACTTTCAATCTTTCACTTGTACTAAAGCTAATCGTCGTGGTATCTAATATCTTTCTTCTCTAAGTGACGATCATTAAACTGTTGTTGTGTTAAAGCTTTCATAAATGGATCTGCAATGTTATCTTGAGAGTCCACACGCTATAGGGTGACGTCTCCTCTTTCAATGATCTCTCTAATCAAATGAAACTGTCGCAACACGTGTTTGGATTTCTGATGAGACCTGGGTTCCTTAGCCTGCACAACAGCTCCAGTGTTGTCACAGAATAAAGGTACGGATCCTCTAATGCTAGGAACCACTCCAAGTTCAATTATGAACTTCTTCATCCAAAAAGCTTCCTTTGTAGCTTCACTTGCAGCTATGTACTCTGCCTCTATCACTGAATCAACAACTGTTTGCTGCTTGAAACTTTTTCAACTCACTATGTCACCGTTTAAAGTAAACAATACTTTGAAACGGATTTACTATCATCTTGGTCTGTTTGAAAACTTGAGTCTATATAGCCCTCTAGTTTCAACTCTGTAACAATCCAGAATTTTGTATTTTTTTGAAAATATGCATTGAAGTTGAATAAATATTTTTAATTGATTTTATTGGTTTAAATTAACAAGTGATGGAATTGTTTTATTTAGATGTGTTTTAATTAAATTTATATTGGTGTTTTTTTTAACTAAATGAGTTAATTAAATTAGAAGATTTGTTGGTAATTATAGTGCTAATATTCTAGTTTAATTTAATAATTAAATTAGAAAGGTGATGATTTATTAAATTAGAATAGTAATTTATTTGTTAAATTAATGTGTTATGTTAGTTGAATTATTTAATAACAGTAAGTGTGACATGTGACTATATAATAAGAGAATATAAAAATAACTTAGTAGGTGATTAAATTAGCTTTACCAAACATGGCCTTGTGGCCTTTGGTTTATTAAGTTGACAAAACCTTTTATTTTTTTTAACTGACAAACTAAATAATATGCATTATGTTGGATCAGTTTTTATTTTCACGTATAAGTTATCTTAGACTAAGAAGAAGAAAATACAGAGAGGTTGGAAGAGAAAGTTCTAGGAAAATTGAAAGGAATTGGAGGTTCTGTGAATCAAGAGGGGTTTTTAGAGCAATTCTCATCATCTTCTCATCATCTACACAAGCATAAACAAGGATTTAAGGTAATAATTTAACCCTTTTGCTCTTAATCTTTGTGTTCTTGAGTATTGTAAAAATTAGCGTTTTAATTGATGAATTTGTGAATGATTGTTATATATATATATATATGTTGGAAGGTGTTTATAATTCGTTGTATGTAAATTACAAACGATTTTCAGAAATTAGATTGTTATTAAACAAGTTTTAAATGGGAAATTTGTGTTCTTGAGGAATATATATGTGATAGTGGTTTTAGAATCAAAAATTGATGTTTTAATCATGTATTAAACAGCAAATTGAGAGTTGTTTATGATATTACATTTCAAAATGAAAACAATGCAAGTGTTGTGGATTGATTTGGTTGAAAATTGAGTAAATGGTGAGTTGTTTCACTAAATGTATGAGTTTTTTGGTTTTAAATCCTTTGGGTTTTGTTGTTTTGTTTGTTTTAGGTTGTTAGAATTGGTATATGAACGCTTAGTAATGTTTCTAACAGGTTTATGATAATTGGGTATGCTTGGAATTGATGTTTGATGCTAAAAATTCGTGTTTTTGGGCTTGAGCATTCTGCAGTTCACGAACTACAGAATCTGGGATTTAGGTTTACTGCCCTGGCGGGCTCATTACACTAATTTTACTGCCCCGGCGGTATCCCCGCCCTAGCGGGCTTATTGCACTACGTTTACCGCCCCGGCGGTGTCCCCGTCCCGGCGGGGTATTTTGTGAAGGAAACTCCCGCCCCGACGGGAGATGCAGAAAATGACATTTTTTTCCTTTTCTTTTCGGTCATGTATGTTATCCTATGCATGTTTAAAGCTTAGACTAATGAATTAAATGAATACTAAGTTACTGTGATGGATGGTAAGCATATACTTGATGATTATAAAATATAAGTTGATGTACCTTAACTTAACGTTAAGTTTTAGGAATTCTTAAGTGTGATATTGTTATAACTAAGCTTGTAACTTCTGAAGTGAGATTAATAATCAGAAAACAATTGAGATATTAAGATGAGGATGGATGAGTGTTAATCTTCAAGTGTTAATGTACGTGAATATTACAACTAATCATTGTTATTGCTATAAAAAGAATGTTTAGGTTGTTTAATGTACGTGATTTGTAATTAAGAAAACTACGCAAGAGGCAAGTTTCTTACCCTAACTCTTTTATGTTAAATAAGTTTCTAACCCTAAACCTACTTAACGCAAGTTCTTTATTCATATCTTGTCTACAAATGCGCAAGTTTCTAAATCCTATTCTTTCAATTAATAAGTTATCATTGCATATCTCACTTATTATAACATAAACTTTTGACTTTTGGATTCTCGTTGTTCAAAGCTCAAGTTATTTGAAATCATGATTTTAATACCTTGGATATACAATATCTATATCATCGTATATCGTTGTTGTTGATCTTTGATCATAACTTACGTTGTTTAAATCCTATTATGTTGAACTAAACTCTTAAATGACTAGTGAACACTCATTGATTCGACTAGTCCATAGTTGATGTACGTTTTAAATTCCAAAGCAGTTATCGTTAAATTAATCCAAAATCAAACTTTCTTTGGTACGGACTCGAATGACAAAACTGAGAAGAACAACCCTAGTATAGGGGAAGTACTTACGCGAAAGTGTTGAATGGTTGTGCACAATAGATTGTACAACGGGCTGATCACCCTGAGTACGAGATGGTTGGTCCAGTTATAGTTTATTAAACTGTTAAAGGTTACGACAACTTACCTGTTAACCTAGGACATGGTTCGTGGTCTTGTGACCCTTAGTATATCTTGATGTTTCATTTCATTCTATTGAGCTTTCAGATGTTTCCATTCTTGATTATTACCAACAGAGAAATTACACCATACAGATAAGTTTATTGTTGTAAATGTTCATTATTATCCTGGTGGGCATTTGTTTTGCTCACCCTTGCATACTAAACCCTTACAGCTAAAGCTGAGAGGACGGATGGGCCATCTACTAGCACAGGGAAAGAAAAAATGAACAAGTGACGATGATTTGCTATTATATGAAGATTTGTTTACCTTTATTTATGTGGTTGCGTAATTAAGACTTATTATTTATTTATTTTTCCGCATTTTAAAGATGTAATAAAGGTTAGAACACCTGAGACTTATTTTGAAAAGCTATGTAACCCTTTTATAGGAGATGTTTTTATTACTCGGATTGCTTTACTTAAATTCTTTTATTTATGGTTAGTTAGTTATTATGTATGGATAGTAGTTTGAGGTAACCCGAATTTGAGGTGTCACAGGTTGGAATCAGAGCCGTAGGTTTAAGAACCTTAGGTGGGGAAAACCTTAGGAATTAGCCTTTTAGGAAATCACAAAGATAGTGGTAATCAACTCCTAACGAGAATTAAGGAATGAATTAAGGAATTCATTAAAGATAAGAAAACACTCTATGTGCTTATGTGCTTAATATCCAATAAGCTCGCGAGTAGTATCGATTAAGTGATTAAAATATTTTGTTGACAGGATGTTGGAGGTTGGACAAACCAGTCAGTTTAGAGTCGAGGAGATCCTAGTGCTAAGGGAGAATATCCTAGTGCCTAGAGAGGAGGAGGCCAGAGATGTTCATGTTAACAGCGCACAGTTGGTAACTATGGTAGCACCTGGGCAGAGGCTGGAACTGTTCAGGAGGAGGAGGAGATGAGGAGGATCTCGAGGAGCTGATGTACGAGCAAATATACGATGAGAATATAGAACTTTGGGAATAACTCAGAGTTTTAGAGGAAATATCAGAGACACGCCGAGTTACTATCGAAGAGAAGGATGAAGAGATCTACGATTTAGAAGTACGTTTGGGAAATGTAGAATGGAAATTGGTTCACTCGGAGGGTTAACATGAGCAGCTGTTGGAAGAGAATGAGAAGGTGAAGGTGAAGATAGAAAATGTGATAATGAAGACTGAAAATATAGAACTAAAAACTGAGAATAATGAACTAAATACTGAGAACGGGCAATTGAAGATTGCGATAGAGGAGTTGAAAGAAGCTTTGAAGGAGGAAACTGCTAAGGGTATTAGGGCTGAAGACGCTCACATTAGGGTTTCTCAACGCTCGGATCGTACTGAAGGAGAGGTTCGCGCGAAGAAATTCAAGATCGATGACATGGAGTATATTTTCCACACGTCGATGGATAGGGCTCAAGACCGGGTTTACTATTACCCAACTCAGTTAGAGGATCATCCATGGTTTGTGGATCGCTGAACTATGGTTCGCATCATGGAGTAAGAACGTGAGGAGGCTGTGCGTCGAGGATTGTCTTCTTTAGTTGTTAGGGAAATAATATTATGATAAGTGTTTTAAGTTTATGAAGTGTAAATTCCAGCTTATATAAATAATGGGATAAGACGTTAATGATGAAATCCTAAAGTTGTTTTTTTTAGAAAGATGATGTAAATAGTAAAATGCTATCTTTTGAGTTTGAGAATAAATAAATAAAAGAAGTTTATTGAGAATGATACGTGTTAAGTTTCAACTTTTGAATATTTAAGTTAAGTTTTTTTTTAATTATGTCATAAGTACTTAAGAAGTTTAGCAATTGTCTAAAAAGCATTAGCTTAAACAGAATTATGTCGCCAAGAAGAGTTGGACGACCTCGTCAACAACCACCCCTGAGGGGTCTACTAACAACAATAACAATAATCCACCCGATGCTAACCCAGTGCAGCAACTAGTGAACCTTTTGACAGGAGCTTTTGTGAATCAACCGCAAGCTCAAGCTACGACCTTTAAGGACTTTAAGGCTGTTGGTCCCCCTGAGTTTAAAGGAACGATGAATCCGATAGAAGCCCAAACCTGGGTAATGGAAATGGAAAACGTTTTTGATGTCGCTAGGGTTGGGAATTACCTAAAGACTGCCTTTGCAACTTTCATGTTAAATTCGAAAGCTAGTTACTGGTGGCAAGCCAACAAGACAAGAGCAGGAGAAGGTGTCATACTGTGGGATTCGTTTAAGGAGATGTTCTTTGAAATGTATTTTCTGGCTAGTTCACAGAACCAGATGGAGGTTCAGTTTCTCGAACTTAAGCAAGGAGCGATGACAGTGCCAAAATATGCGGCAAGATTCAATGAATTAGCGAGGTTTGCGCCATACCAAGTTAATACGGATGAGAGAAAGGCTAGACGATTTGAGTAAGGATTGAAGCCTTGGCTTTACAGTAGGGTTTCTATGTTTTAACTCAACACATTTTCGGCGATGTTAGAGAAAGCAATAATAGCTGAGGGAGGAAGTGATGCGCTGAACAAATACAATCAGGAGCAGAAAAAGAAGAGGAATGAGAATGAGAATAAGCCGAGTGGTAGCAACGGAGGAGGAAACCAGAAACAAAAATGGAACGATGGTGGTTCTATTGGAAGTCAGCAGAGTAACCAGAAGAAGAAAAAACCGAGGCTTGTGCAACTTGTGGTAAGAACCATGCGGGCGTGTGTTTGAAATGGAAGAGAGTTTGTTACAATTGTGGGCAAGAGGGCCACATTGCTCCGAACTGCACTGCTCCAAAGAAGGGCGCCTGTTTCTCATGCGGATCAAAAGACCATCTTGCTCGTGATTATCCAAGGAAGGCTGGTAGTGCAGGAAGTGGAGGCAAAGGAAACAACAGTGGAGGTGCATTAACTATTATTGGGCCAACTACAACAAATCGCCCCGACTGTTCGCACTTTTAATATGACGGTCCAGGATGTGATTCAATCCAAGGAGGTGGTGGCAGGTATCGTACCAGTAAATAATTTGGGTGCATACGTACTTTTTGATTCGGGTGCAACTTGTTCTTTCATTTCAGATGATTTTGGTGAGAAATTGGAGTTACCCCGAGAAGAGTTAGACTTTCCCTTAAGCATAGAGATTGCCAATAGGGAAATAGCACCTGTTAGGTATGTGTACAAAAATTGCGAGGTGGATATTCACAGTCATATGATGACTGCAGATCTTATTTCGATAAAACTTGGGGAATTTGACGTTATTTTAGGTATGGATTGGTTGTATAAGTATGGGGCGATTATAGATTGCCAAAAAAAGTGTGTAAACCTTAAGACTCCGTCTACGATAGTATTTTATGGTAGCAAATCGCCGAGGCAAATGACTAGTCTGACGATTATGCAGGCCAAGAAGTTACTAAAGTAAGGATGTTTAGGGTATTTAGCTCATGTGGTAGATACTCGAAAGACCGGTGCAAAATTAGAAGAAATACTAGTGGTGAGAGATTTTGTGGATGTTTTTCCAGATGATTTGCCGGGATTACCTCCAGATAGAGAAATTGAGTTCGTTATCGATTTAGTGCCTGGGACTGCGCCTATATCGAAAGCTCCATATCGAATGGCTCCGGTGGAGATGAAGGAGTTGATGGTGCAACTACAGGAACTACTAAACAAGAAGTACATTCAATCGAGTGTTTCACTGTGGGGAGCGCCGGTGTTGTTTGTCAAGAAGAAAGATGGCTCGATGCGTCTATGCATAGATTATCGTGAATTGAACAAGGTTACAATCAAGAATATATACCCGTTACCGAGAATTGACGATCTGTTCGATCAACTGAATGGTGCTACGCATTTTTGAAAGATAGACTTAAGAAGTGGTTACCATCAGCTGAAGGTGAGAAGTGAGGATGTTCCAAAGACGGCATTCAGAACTCGTTATGGTCACTACAAGTTTCTGGTAATGTCATTTGGTTTAACGAATGCACCTGCGGCATTCATAGACTTAATGAATAGGGTGTTTAAACTGTTTCTAGATAAGTTTGTGGTGGTGTTTATCGATGATATTTTGCTGTATTCTAAGTCACGAAAAGACCACGTGGAGCATCTGAGGCTAACTTTAGAGGCATTACAGAAACAGAAGCTTTATGCGAAGTTTTCAAAATGTGAGTTTTGGTTAGATCGTGTTCAATTTCTTAGACATGTAATTGATAAAGATGGGATTTCGGTTGACCCGGATAAAGTGGAAGCTGTAATAAATTGGGAGCAGCCGAAAACACCGTCAGAAGTGAGGAGCTTCTTAGGTTTGGCAGGATATTATCGACGGTTTATACAAGATTTTTCTAGAATCGCCACTCCGTTGACAAATTTGACTAGGAAAGCGGTTAAGTTTGTTTGGACGGAGAAGTGCGAGGAAAGTTTTCAAGAATTAAAGAAAAGGTTAAGGACGACACCTGTATTATCTTTGCCAGATAGTACAGGAAATTTTGTGGTTTACAGTAACGCGTCGCATAAGGGCCTTGGTTGTGTGCTTATGCAGAACGACAAGGTTATTGCATACGCCTCACGACAACTGAAAGATTACGAGAAGGGGTACCCGACACATGACTTAGAATTGGCAGCGGTGGTGTTTGCTCTGAAAATTTGGAGGCACTATCTTTACGATGAGAAGTGTGAGATTTATACCGATCATAAGAGTCTCAAGTACATTTTTACACAAAAGGACCTCAACATGCGACATAGGCGATGGTTGGAGCTGATTAAAGATTACGACTACGAAATTCTCTATCATCCAGGGAAGGCGAATGTCGTTGCTGATGCATTAAGCAGGAAGGGTCGGGAGAAACTTATGTTATTAACTTCTCAAGAGGAACTTGTTAAAAAAATGGTGAAGTTGGAATTAGAAGTGAAGTGTCAGCATGAATCAAGGGAGAAGTTATTTCAGGTAGAGATTCGTCCGAGGGTGCTGGACCGAATCAAAGAAGCTCAACTTCAGGATGTAGAGTGTGAGAAGATTAAGAAGGAAGTCTCCGAGGGACAAGGTGGAAAGTTCAGTATTGATGCCAAGGGATTACTCAGATTTGAACATTGAATTTGGGTTCCATTGATACAGGATGTTAGAAGGGAGATTTTAGATGAAGCTCACAATACACGTTACTCAATTCACCCAGGGAGTACAAAAATGTATCAAGATATTCGTCAACATTACTGATGGTCAGGAATGAAGTGTGATGTAGCAGAATGTGTTGCCAGATGTTTGACATGTCAGAAAGTGAAAGCTGAGCATCAGCGACCCAGTGGTTTGTTGCAGCCATTGGAAATAACGGAGTGGAAGTGGGAACACATAACTATTGATTTTGTGGTTGGCTTGCCGACTACACAGAAAGGTTTTGACGCAATTTGGGTAATTATGGACAGACTGACGAAATCAGCGCATTTCTTACCAATGAAGATTAGATTCAACCTAGATCAGTTAGCAAAATTATACATTAAAGAAATTGTTCCGCGGCACGGTGTTCTAGTGTCTACTGTGTCTGATAGAGATTCGAGATTTACGTCGAATTTTTGGAAGCGTCTGCAAGAATGTTTGGGAACTCAGTTGAGAATGAGCACTGCGTATCATCCTCAAACTGATGGTCAGAGCGAAAGAACGATTCAAACCTTGGAGGATATGTTATGCGCCTGTGTCATGGATTTTAAGGGAATCTGGGATGATCACCTACCGTTAGTCGAGTTTGCTTACAACAACAGTTACCACGCGAGTATTGGCATGCCGCCATACGAAGCATTGTATGGACGGAAATATAGAACTCCAATATGTTGGGACAAGGTTAGTGAAAGGCAACTGCTAGGACCAGAACTGGTACACCAAACTACAGAGATCGTGAAAGTTAAAAGAGCGCGGTTATTAGTTGCTCAAGACAGATAAAAGAAGTATGCTAATCAACATCGTCAAAACCGAGAATTTGAGGTGGAAAGCTTCGTTTTTCTGAAAGTTTCACCTTGGAAAGGGAAAATTCGTTTTGGAACGAAGGGTAAGCTTAGTCCAAGATTTATTGGACCTTTTGAAGTATTGCGACGAGTTGTTGAGGTAGTTTATGAAGTAGCTCTACCTCCAGAGCTGGTTCATATTCACAATATTTTTCATGTATCTGTTTTAAGGCCTTATAAGCCAGACTATAAAACATGTGATAGAATATGAACCTATACAGTTTGAGAAAGACTAACTTATGAGGAAGTCCCGATCCAGATAGTAGACAAAAAGGAACAGGTTCTTAGAAATAAAGTGATACCTTCTGTTAAGGTAATATGGAGGAACCACAACGCTGAAGAAGCTACGTGGGAACTCGAAGCTGATATGAATAAGAATTATCCTGAGTTGTTTGTTTAGTCCTAGTTCTATGATTCTGGGAACAGAATCCTTTTAAGAAGGGGAGAAATGTGCGATCGAATTAAGTGTGTTGTGCGTTGTGATTCTAAGGACAGAATCCTTGTAAGTAGGTAAGGATGTAACAATTCAAAGTTTTGTATTATTTGAAAATATGCATTGAAGTTGAATAAATATTTTTAATTGATTTTATTGGTTTAAATTAACAAGTGATGGAATTGTTTTATTAAGATATGTTTTAATTAAATTTATGTTGGTGTGTTTTTAACAAAATGAGTTAATTAAATTAGAAGAGTTGTTGGTAATTATAATGCTAATATTCTAGTTTAATTTAATAATTAAATTAGAAAGGTGATGATTTATTAAATTGGAATAGTAATTTATTTGTTAAATTAATATGTTATGATAGTTGAATTATTTAATAACAGTAAGTGTGACATGTGACTATATAATAAGAGAATATAAAAATAACTTAGTAGATGATTAAATTAGCTTTACCAAACATGGCCTTGTGGCCTTTGGTTTATTAAGCTGACAAAACTTTTTTTTTAACTGACAAACTAAATAATACGCATTATGTTGGGTCAGTTTTTATTTTCACGTATAAGTTACCTTAGACTACGAAGAAGAAAATACAGAGAGGTTGGAAGAGAAAGTTCTAGGAAAATTGAAAGGAATTAGAGGTTCTGTGAATCAAGAGGGGTTTTTAGAGCAATTCTCATCATCTACACAAGCATAAACAAGGATTTAAGGTAATAATTTAACCCTTTTGCTCTTAATCTTTGTGTTCTTGAGTTTTGTAAAAATTAGAGTTTTAATTGATGAATTTGTGAATGATAGTTATATATATATATGTTGGAAGGTGTTTATAATTCGTTGTACGTAAGTTACAAACGATTTTCAGAAATTAGATTGTTATAAAACACGTTTTAAATGGGGAATTTGTGTTCTTGAGGAATATATGTTATAGTGGTTTTAGAATCAAAAATTGATGATTTAATCATGTATTAAACTGCAAATTGAGAGTTGTTTATGATATTACGTTTAAAAATGAAAACAATGCAAGTGTTGTGGATTGATTTGGTTGAAAATTGAGAAAATGGTGAGTTGTTTCACTAAATGTATGAGTTTTTGGAAAAATAGAAAAAATTAGTTTTAAATCCTTTGGGTTTTGTTGTTTAGTTTATTTTAGGTTGTTAGAATTGGTATATGAACGCTTAGTAATGTTTCTAAGAGGTTTATGATAATTGGGTATGCTTGGAATTGGTGTTTGATGCTAAAAATTCGTGTTTTTGGGCTTGAGCATTCTGCAGTTCACGAACTGCAGAATTTGAGATTCAGGTTTACCGCCCCGGCGGGCTCATTACTCTAAGTTTACCGCCACGGCGGTGTCCCCGCCCCGGCGGGCTTATTGCACTAGGTTTACTGCCCCAGCGGGGTATTTTTTGAAGGAAACCTACTTAACGCAAGTTCTTTATTCATATCTTATCTATAAATACGCAAGTTTCTAAATCCTATTCTTTCAATTAACAAGTTATCATTGCACATCTCACTTATTATAGCATAAACTTCTGACTTTTGAATTCTCGTTGTTCAAAGCTCAAGTTATTTGAAATCATTATTCTAATACCTTGGATATACAATATCTATATCATCGTATATCGTTGTTGTTGATCTTTGATCATAACTTATGTTATTTAAATCCTATTTTGTTGAACTAAACTCTTGAATGACTATTGAACACTCATTGATTCGACTAGTCCATAGTTGATGTACGTTTTAAATTCCAGAGCAGTTATCGTTAAATTAATCCAAAATCAAACTTTCTTTGGTACAGACTCGAATGACAAAACTGAGAAGAACAACCCTAGTATAGGGAAAGTACTTACGCGAAAGTGCTGAATGGTTGTGCACAATATATTGTACAACAGGCTAATCACCCTGAGTACGAGATGGTTAGTCCAGTTATAGTTTATTAAATCGTTAAAGGTTACCACAACTTACCTGTTAACCTAGGACATGGTTCGTGGTCTTGCGACCCTCAGTATATCTTGATGTTCCATTTCATTCTATTGAGCATTCAGATGTTTCCATTCTTGATTATTACCAACAGAGAAATTACACCATACAGATAAGTTTATTGTTGTAAATGTTCATTATTATCCTGGTGGGCATTTGTCAGATCTAAAACTCAAGACTTGAGAAGAGAAAGAAGGCGAAATCGACAGGGGTACGGCAATATCTGTCAGATCTCCATCAAGACTTGAGAAGAGAAAGAAGGCGAAATGTCAAAATCGTGGTCAGCTGGATAAAATGAGGATCCGATGAAAGGCAATGATACGACGAAAAGGGAAAATGACTAAATTTAAATGCATGTCTATATATATAAGTCATTTTATTACAAGATTTCTCTTTCGATAACCGATGAAACTAACATAGTCTATGCAGGAAATAAAATAAATCTACAAATCTGAAACTAGCTGGAGTAGGATGGACAAAGTGGTGGATAGATCTGAAGCATCAGCATCCCCTGCAATCCGCTGTCCCATCATATCAATGCGATCCAGTAAAGCGGTGGCTCGGCTGACAGTCATGGAATGAGCATCTATAACTGCCCTGGTCTGAAGTACAATGGCATCTCTGTCAGCAATGGCAGCATCTCTAGCCAGAATGGCATCATCTCTCTCGACAAGAGCGGCATCCATCTCAGCCTCAGTAGTAATCAAGGCCAGGATTAGTCGGGTATCCTCAGTAACCCGACTTGGGGCAGAGTCAGCTGAGATGGAGTGGTATGTGGTATCATCTGGAGAAATCATTCCAAAGTCATCAACGGCCCCAGTCCGACTCAAACCAGCCAGATCCAAGTCTCCGCGCAACCATTGCACGTAAGCAAATGTCTGGAGATGGCAACCCTTACTATATTCGGCGGAGATCCTGCGAGACCAAAGATCGTACACCCGCAGTAGTTCCCTCTCCGTCTGGGATGATATAAGGAATCGGTAGGCGGTTGCACCCGTGAAAGGGTGAAAATCCTGTGTCTGATCAAACTGTCCTGTAACCGCCAGGGGATGGTAAGTCGTCACGCCCCTCAAGCCAGCAATAGGGATGAAATCCAGGTCGGGCACATGAGTCAAGAAGCTCATAAAGGAGCAATAACCCGAATAGACCAATAGATGAAAGGGATCCCCAATGACCGACAAAAATGATGTCCAGGAGGCCACATCAGTACAGCTCACGGGACGAAACGAAAACTGCATGGCTATGTCATGGCTGAAGCAAAACCCTTGGCGACGAAATCGGCCGATGGGACTGAGATGACTCATGAACCACACGTACAACAAAGTCGAGCTCCCTCTAAATACTCTGTCGCGGATAGACTGGCAATATGAGGCGGACATGTAGGTATCCGCCAATATCATAGGAAGAATGGTGTGATCCTCCTGAAGGGCTCTAACGGCCGCAGCAATCCGCATGTCCAAATGATCGGGTCCTGCAGGCAAGTACAAAACTGAGATGACACAGGCCATCAGAACGTCCACTCTCAAGGCACCCCAGCGCTCATCGGACACAGAAAAATCACCGAAGAAAAGACGAAAATCGTCAGGTGAGCCAAATCAGTCAATCAAGAACTGAAGGGGAACCATATGGTCTGATGTGATCACCGGTAACAAGACAGCCCTCCGCAAACCAGTGAAAGTCAAGAATTGACGGCGCATGGAACCAACTGTAACCCTAGCGCAAGGTCTATCCAAAGGCAAGCTGGTGAAACGATCATACTCCTCGAGGGTGGGGGTCAGCTCTACTGTCCCTAACCTGAACACCTGACGGGCAGGCGCCCAATAGCTCATAATACCATCCACAAAGTCCGCTGGCACCTGGAAGGATAGTAAGGACCAAGAATGACCCAAAAGACCATCTGCAATGACCCTGTCAGCCGGCAATAAACTGTCCAGCCAGTGGAGGAGACTGCCAACCAACCCTGTGGGAGGAATGGAATCCAAACGTACCACGATATCTGAGGACGACATCTGTGAAAAAAATAGTATCAAAAGACTGTACAGGGGTCATTTTCTATCCATAAATAAAAAGCATGCATCGTATAAATAATAATAAGACAAATGAATTTCATAGACATAAAAGACAAAAGCTGTGCATAAATGAGTAAATGAGTTCAGTACATAGTGCATAAAACGGAAAAAATAAATCTAAACAGGTGCAGGTACAGAAGCCCTATCCTATCCTGATCTAAATAAAATTAATCTCATCTATGAAGGCGAGATCCTCGAACTGATCCCCTGGGGTCGTCGAAGTCGGAGGCCCAAAGTTCATGTCGGGGATGTATGGCTGCGTTGTGGCATCAAATGAGCTCGGGCCCGCATCATAACCCGCACCGTCAGGATCGTAGGCATAAGCATCCTCTGGAGTCCGGCCCAACACCCGAAGATATAGGGACAGCTGGTCTACCTGGCGGGTCAGAGTGGCGATCTGCTCAGCATGGGTAGGGCTCCGAACGCAGGTTGCCCAGTCTGTCATCATCACTGAGCCGGGGACCATATCCCCGAGGAAGAATGTGGCCCGGGTCTGAGGACCGATAGTACGGGGCACCCACCAAGTACGGAAAGCATCACTCGTACTGGGACCCGTAGAAAGCATCCGGTCGTCCTCCCCTGCGAGCATGATGTCCGAAGGCTGAGAATCCAGCGGCCAGGAGGTAGTGAAAGGAAGGGAATGCGGGATGCGGATCTCTCCAGTAACGCATCTGAATGCGCGCTCCCCCAGGTAAATCACCCATCCTCCAACACTCTGCAAAGTGAGGCGACGAGTGGAAAGCTCAAACTCTGGGCCAGAAGGATGCCCATCAGCAAACCCCACAGTCAGATGCTCGGAGAGGTAGGGAACCCAGACGACATCAGCAGCCGTGATCAGCTCCAGCTGGATGCGGCAGTGCGCAAAACTGCCAGATACCGGGACCTCCTCCAGAGTGCTATGATGCCATCGCCAGCCCCAGGGATAAGTGTCCAGGCCAAGGGTGGTGACAGGCCGCAGACATGGGAGACGCTCATAGGCCCAGAACTGCGAATAGAAACAGTGAAAGGCGTGAGTAACCGACAAATGCAGAAAAGGGAGATAAATGAAGGAAAGTCCAGTAAGAAGAGAGGAAGAGAAGCCTCACCAGCAAGAAATGATAGAATCCGAGCCAAGCATCTGTCTATCCCTCCGAACGTAGACGCAGACCGTGGAGGAAGTAGGCAAAAGTGAATGACCCCCAATCATGGTCACCGATCCAGTCTACGTCTCTGACAGCTCCGACGACGCTGAAATGAATGGTAGAGGAGTTGTTCCCTAGGAAACAACCCCTCATGATGGTCAGGAATAGGCGCCGGAGCAGAATGTCCTGGGTAGCTCGATCTGCAGGAATAGGCAGTGCATAGATACCTCCGACAGCATCAACAGCTAGAGCTCCAGACCGAATGCTGCGGGCCTTGAAGACCCTGTCATCCGCAGCAAAGCCCAATAAAGCCCGGACCTCCGCTGGAGTGATGTCAAGATCCAGAGGGACGCGGGATCCAGTGAACTCGATGCCCGTGATGTACCTCCAGTCCCAGGGAGTCAACACGACCTCACAGTCCAGAAGGTGAAGGGACTGGGTCTGGTGAAACCATCTCTCGGACAAAGCCCGCATATAACCCCAGGGGCACTAGCGGGGAATGATGGTGAAGAAGTGACGAAAGCCCTAGGAGTCCACCACCGCCCGGTACTCACTGTGCAGAGCTGTATAGAGGGAATATATGTTGAACCAGTTACCCCTCGGCTGAGTAAACTCGGGCACCTGGGGCAATCACTAATGGGTCAGTCCAGATAAAAGGGAAATTGAGAAATTGGGAATGAAATAAGAATAGAACTGAATATACCTCGTTAGCCACGAGAGATGTTGAGGGGTGATGACTGAGATCCCGACCCAATAGATCGGGTATCTGCACAGATGCGCTAGACGGGGCACTATGAGGAGATGGAGCCGGTGTGCTGGAGGATGGCCCCTCTGCCGCAACCTTCGGAGGAGCAGCCTCCTCAACGTCCGGGTGACCGGGACGGATGACAGCCTCCGCCAAGCGACGAGCCTGATGGGTCCGAGGAAGAACAGGGGCAGGTGCAGCCCTACGACGGCGAACACCCGACGTCCGAGACGCAGAAGAGCTACTAGGAGCGTCGGGATCCATAGCTGGAATGGGACAGGCAAGGAGAAAGGTAAGTTCTCTTTTTTAATTATGTCACAAAAATTCCGATATTTATCGTAGAGTTAATACAATATGATGCATGTTTACTATATGTGCATGAAAAAAAGAAAAAAAACAATTCGGCAGAGTTTCGTCTATAAAATGTACATCCCAGGCATAAGCCAAACATATTTTCCATTAATCCAAGCAACAACAGATCAAAGTTGCATCCATATGTGTAATTACAGCGTGTAAAGGACCATAATGCATGATTTTCTCCCAAAAAAGAAACAGCAGATATGTGGGACCGCATCATGAGCATAAAGTAAGACTCACACAGTTGATACATAGCATATATATATGATAATACATAGCATAACATTGTAAAGTATACATTTCTATCTCTAACCATGCAAATAGCCAAATGTATAGCAAAACATTGACGAAATTGAAAAGTGAACGGTCAAAGTGTTACCTGTAGCGCGTAGATCAATCCTACCGGAGCAGTTTTTGCAGAAAGGTTGGAAAACTCGGCAAAAGGCTCTTGCAAACGAGCAAAATCGCAAGAACCTATGTGGGGTACGAAGTTGAAAGTGACAGATCTGGAAGTGGCGAGCCGCTTATGAATCCCGATCTTGGCCGCAGATCCATCTGCGGCTGGCCGCAGATCAATTTGCGGCTGGCCGCAGATCCATCTGCGGCTGGCCCTGGTGGATCCCCCTGGTTCCCTTGCAGCCATTAGATGTGTTTAGTGAAAATGAATTACGAGACGGGTGACCGGCGACGATACCCGGCCCCGACGAGACAATCGACCGGCGACGATAACCGGCGATTACGAGATGGATGTCCGGCGACGAAAACCGGCTCCGACAGGATAACCAACTGGCGACGATAACCGGGGGTTACGAGATGGGTGACCGGCGATGATACCCGGCCCCGACAAGACAATCGATCGGCGACGATAACCGGCGATTTCGAGATGGATGTCCGGCGACGAAAACCGGCTCCGACAAGATAACCAACCGGCGACGATACCCGGGGGTTACGAGATGGGTGACCGGCGACGATACCCGGCCCCGACAAGACAATCGACCGACGACGATATTCGGCGATTTCGAGATGGATGTCCGGCGACGAAAACTGGCTCCGACAAGATAACCAACCGACGACGATAACTGTGGGTTACGAGATGGGTGTCCGGCGACGATACCCGGCCCCGACAAGATAATCGACCGGCGATAATAACCGGCGATAATAACCGGCGATTACGAGATGGATGTCCGGCGACGAAAACCAGCTCCGACAAGATAACCAACCGGCGACGATGACCGGAGGTTACGAGATGGGTGACTGACGACGATACCCGGCCCCGACAAGACAATCGACCGGCGACGATAACCGGCGATTTCGAGATGGATGTCCGGCGATGAAAATCGGCTCCGACAAGATAACCAACCGGCGACGATAACCGGGGGTTACGAGATGGGTGACCGACGATGATACCCGGCCCCGACAAGACAATCGACCGGCGACGATAACCGGCGATTACGAGATGGATGTCCGGCGACGAAAACCGGCTCCGACAAGATAACCAACCGGCGACGATACCCGGGGGTTACGAGATGGGTGACCGGCGACAATACCCGGCCCCGACAAGACAATCGATCGGCGACGATAACCGGTAATTTCGAGATGGATGTCCGGCGACGAAAACCGGCTCCGACAAGATAACCAACCGGCGATGATAACCGGGGGTTACGAGATGGGTGACCAGCGACGATACTCGGTCCCGACAAGACAATCGATCGGCGACGATAACCGGCGATTTTGAGATGGATGTCTGGCGACGAAAATCGGCTCCGACAAGATAACCAACCGGCGACGATACCTGGGGGTTACGAGATGGGTGACCGGCGACGATAACCGAGCCCGACGAGACAATCGACCGGCGGCGATAACCGGCGATTACGAGATGGGTGACCGACGACGAAACCCGGCCCCGACAAGACGATCATCCGCATCGACACCCTTTTATGAATGTTTTGCATCCATTGCATCTTACGTTGCATCATAAATCATATGAGTTGCATCACGTATGTATTGTCATCCTTGTGCATTGTGATTCATGCATCGAATGTCTATTCTTTATCCTGTTCATTTCATTCAAACATTGCATAAACATGATAAAGAGGGGCAGCTGTAGACACCCAATTTTTGCGTTCCCTGTACTAACCATGACAGGAGGGCAAAATCATCAATTGAACCGGCTTGCGGGAGCGAAGGAATAGGCATAAGTGCGAACGTCCAACACCACCGCAATGATTGGCGACCAGAGGTGACACAACGGGCATTCCCAAATAAGGTGGCACTTCTCCCGAAAATTCCCGGACCGCAGAATACGAGCCTGTCAGCGAAAACCGATGTTACGGCACGAAAATCGAGGCGTGGCACGAAAATCGAGAAAGTCAAACCGCCCAGCCGCGGATTGATCTGCGGCCAAATAGTGCGCCTTTTGAAAATACGGAACTCGAAACACGGAACTCGAAATCAGGCGAGTGAAAGGCAGGCGGCTGGCTTTGGCCAGCCTATTTCAGCTGAGTTTCGTGCAGCATACAGGGGGGAGAGTTGGAAGAATTTGAAGGAAGAAGATTTCAGCAGCAGTAAGAAGCACGGAAATAGAGAGGAAAAAGAGCAAAATTTGCAAACAAATAGGAAGAAAAGAGAGAAAAAAAGAGAGGATTTATTTCTTTTGATTTTGATTGTATCAAATATACTCCTCATCCTATTCAAATACACAAGTTCATATCCAATTTGGTCTCAATTTCAAGGTGAAAATTTCCTTTGTTCTAGCAATTTATATCATATCATTTGGTTAAATTAGATGTAATCTTCATGTATCTTGTTGAACAATCATGGATTATGGATTATTAGTGAGGGTTCCATTGGAACGAATTTTCTTCCTAATAACCCGAGGATATCCAATTGGTGAAATTTCTAGTTTGTTTATGATGATTTATTGGGTGTAAATTTATTTAGATTTGTCATTTTTGATTATCATGGTGTGTTAGGCAAACCCGTATTGGTTAGTTTTGTAGTATTCATTTTGTGGGCATGTAGTAATACTGGGTGTGAGTCTAGGAATGCGACCCCGTGGTCCAAATCCAATGATGGACGTTTTGATGCATGTAATAGATTCAAGGTGCTCGTTTTTTTGTAACATGTAATCGTCGGGCCTTAAAACGACGCTAAGGCGAGAATCGGGTTTAAGGCCCCGTAGTAGTGGAACGTGTGATTGTTGGCGTTCGGGGATGTTTTGATGGCTTACATGCCCATGAATAGCCCCGACGCGTGTTTATGCTTGATTAGATTTTGTGACACAAAAATGATTTCAAGGATTAAACAATAAAGATTTTTCTAAAATCAATCAAAGTAGGATATTAGCATCACGAGGCTAGGAATTGGAAATGCTAATGAAAGTCGATTCCTATTTTACGAGAAGGCCAAAGGAAATCATTTTCAAACATCACCAAAAATGGCTTTATGAATGAAATAAATGTTTTACTAAACCTTGATACATAGGGCGAAAGAGATCCTAGAAATTGCCCATCATTTATGAAAGCAACGTATAAATCTCGATTCCTATTTTGGTTAAGGTTTAAGAGAATTCACGTTTTATCAAAACGACGCCTAATAAAGATTCATAGTTTTGACAAGTAAAATCAAATCTTTCTCATGAATAAAGGAGCTCTCTCGTACTAACGGAAACGATGTTCTAAAACATTCCCAAAATAAAACACGATTTCTCAATAAAATGCCAACTGTTTTATCTTTCATGAAAAACTCACCATAACATTCGCGTAAGCACACACACACACACGCACGTATATACATTTTATGAATCAAAGGATAGGAAAGTATCAAGATTGCGGTAACCGTGTTTCACGGAAGACGGGGGGTGCCTAACACCTTCCCCTCGCTTAAGCAAGCCCCCGAACTCTATGAATCTCGATTCGCAGACCAATTAATTCGGAGTCACATATGAGCCAGCGATTTATAAAAAATAAAAACTCGGATGAGTTAGTACATCCATTTCAAACATACCAACTGGCGACTCTGGTTAATTGGCTCATCATAAAAAATGATCTTTCCAAAACCCCGTCGACATCAATGCTGACCTTTTCCCAAACTCATATAATAAAGAAGGCTAAACAATCGAGACGGGCGAGAAACAGGCGTCGACAGCTGGCGACTCTGCTGGGGACATTAGAGGGCTTAAGCCGCGTTCAAATCTTGATGCTATCCTATCCTTTAAAATTCATGAATGTGTGTGTGCATGCAAATATTTTGATCTTTCGTACGTTTTGTTGTGTGAATGTGTGTTTTGTCCAATAAGTAAATATTTGAATGGAATTGCTTTACTTTTAAGTATTCATTTGCATACGGTGAGGACGATGAATGTGAATATATGTTGAGAGAGTACCTCCTCCTGAGGCGAACCTGTCGGTTGCTTATTACTGGACTCGAAGGGGCTGCTCCCCGGAGATGGCTCAGGAAACGCACCACCCAAATCCGCTCCAATCGAAAGTACTCAGACGAGTAGATTGCGAAGATTTGGGAACCTTCATGCCGAAAAGCCCGTGAGAGTAACCCTAGGATAGGTCAGCCTCAGATTAACCCAATGCAGGAAAAGTCTTTTCATACCTTTTTACATTCACGCGTTAATGTCATGATCCCATTCATATTTGCCTCCCTTTTGTCAAGAGAAATTACTAACCTCTATGTTTTACAGGGAACAGCTGGGGAGCTTAATAAAATCATATTTAGCATTTGTTGAAAGACTACTAACTTTCTGTTTTACAGGGAAAGATTAAAAAACCCCAAAACACAAAAGTTACAGCTTTAGCATGCATCCGCATTTTTCATTCCCCAGGACTAAACTTCAAACCCTTGTTTCTGTAGGATTGCTCCTCAAACACGTTCGCAATCTAAGAGAGCCCAGGACTCTATATCTGAAATGGCTGATATTCCATCTACCAATCCTGGCTCCATATCTAGGGAGGAATTTGATGACTTTAAAAGGTAGATGTTAGAAATGGCCATGATGCTAAAGGAACAATTGCTACCTCGACAGGATCCACCTAAGGAGGATCCACCCCAACCTAAGGGCGAGCCAGTCGTCCCAAAGGCCATTCCCGTACCTAACAAAACAGTGATTACTATCCCGGAAGAGGGAGATACGGATGACCTGCGAAATAAAATGAGACAAATGGAGGAAACCATCCAATCTATGAAGGGCATAGGGTCCCTAGGCAGGGTTAACTATTCAGATTTATGTGTCTTCCCCGGAGCCAGATACCCGGAGAAATTTAAAATCCCCGAATTTGAAAAATATAATGGGAAAGGGGATCTTTACACACATCTGAAAATCTACATCGGGGAGTTTGGATCTTAGGCCGAGGATGAGGGTCTAAGGATGTAACTTTTCCAAAAGAGTTTGACGGGAGAAGCCAGAATCTGGTATGCCCGCCTTGACAATGCCCGAATCCACAACTGGGAGGAATTGGCCCATACCTTCTTAACTCAATACAGCTTTCAGGCCCAGATGGCCCCTGACAGGTACCAAATGACAAAAGTTAAGAAGCAACCCAGGGAGTCCTTCAGGGATTATGCACAACGGTGGAGGGGTATGGCCGCACAGGTGAATCCCCCGATGAGCGAATCGGAGATGGTGATAACCTTTGTAGACATTCAGGAGGCACCGTATTATGAGCGGGTCATCTCGGGGATTGGAAGACCCTTTGCTGAAATGATCAAACATGGAGAAATGGTGGATATGGGGTTGAAATCTGGCAAAATTCGGGATTTCACGGCCTTGGAAACAGCTGCAGAACAAATACAAAATGGAAACTATGGCAGCACTTCCCGGAGGGTCCAAAAGAAGAAGGAAGAGGATGTTTCCCTCATCTTGCAGGGGTCATCTAGAAAGGCAGAAAACCATCTTCCAGTACAGGTGCAGAGAGTAGGGCCATCCCGACAACCTAACTTCGCTGATCAAAGGGCGGAAGGGCGAAGGAGATTTGAGGCCTCGCAAAATCGAGTATTCACCCCGCTCGGGGAGCCTCTTGAACGGGTCTTAGCGGTATTAGTAGCCCAAAAGAAGATAGTTGGTTTGGCACCCCCGAGTGACCCAAAGGGAAGGAGGTTTGACCCAAGCAAGCGATGTGCATACCACTCAGGCTCCCCTGGTCATGATACACAGGACTGTTGGACGTTGAAGCACATAATCCAAAACCTGATTGATAGTGGGGAAATTGTGGTGGAACAGCCGGACTCCCCAAATGTTAAGGCCAATCCCCTGCCAAGGCATGATGGAGGGGGGGTCAATGTGGCGGAGGCCAATGAAGCCGAGGGGCCGTCAAGGCTAAATTATGTGAAGAAAATTGAGGCAATGATCAACATGATAAATGAGCACGGGAGTGCACGGGGAGCGCCCATTAGGTCGATGGGTGTAGGTAGAAATACCTCGGAGGGACCTGTCAGGTTGACGGCTCCAAGGCCCCTCATCCTTACGGCGAGGCCGCAAATCCCTATCAGTAGTCTAAAGTCGGTACCATGGAATTATGGGGGGGAGCCAGAGGAAGCGGCCAGTTGTGCTTCCGTGACGACAAGGGGGAACCCCTTATACCTTCCCGGGCGTGTCCTTGAGTGCCAAGAGAAGAAAAATGAAGAAATCTCTGAGGAAAAGGCCATAGAATTCTTGAAAAGGATAGATCACCCGGAAGCAAGGGGGATCCAGATTTTAAATGAGGAATCGACCCTGACATCAATCATGGACTTGGTTTTATCGTCCAATGATCACTGCAAAACCCTGGCAAAAGTCCTGGAGGAGGCATACGTGCCCAAGGAAATTAGTGAGGAAGGTTTCGGCCATCTGATGGGCCATCTGTTGGAGAGTGACGTGATATCCTTTGCAGATGAGGACATCCCCAAGGAGGGAAGGGGGCACCGAAAACCGCTACATATTGCGATAATCTCCTCGGGTTATATCATGAATAGGATACTGATTGATGGAGGATCGGCATTGAATATCTGTCCCCTCAGTACATTGCAGAAGATGAACATCAATCCCAAGCGCCTACGGGCCTGTCATGTAGTGGTGCGAGCCTTCGATGGTTCCCGGAGGGATACAATTGGAGAGATAGAATTGCCGGTGGAAATTGGACCTTATACTTTTGACATCTCTTTCCAGGTCCTAGACATTGCGGCCAGCTATAACCTGTTATTGGGGAGGCTGTGGATACACATGGCCGGGGCAGTTCCTTCCACGCTACACCAACAAATCAAGCTAATCATCGACGGGAATGTGGTAACAATCTCGGCAGAATGTGATGACCCTTCTCCTCCCAGGAGTGGCATGCCAGTGATCAATGTGGACGAGTCGGCGGCACCTGCTAGTTTTCAGGCGTTAGAAATCAGCACTCCCCACTACAGATGCCTGGGAGCTCCAGCCATGAAACCTAGGGTCTCTCCAGAACTCACCTTCGTTGCAAAGGAAATGATGAAAATGAAGTTCCAGCCTGGACAGGGGTTGGGAAAAAGCAGCCAAGGAATCACCGAGCCCGTTCAACTCCCCCATCAGATAGGTAAAGCAGGATTGGGATATCGTGAAGGCATAGCCCGGAGACACCGTCAAGGTGCAACTCCAATTCGACTAGTTGGCAGTCCGGTGACCAAGGTCAACAATGAAAAGGGGACTAGCGGGCCGATGATTAGGTCAGGGAATGAAGAATTAACCCCCGCAAGTGATGAATCGGCCAAGAGGGAAAGTTTCCTACAGGAGGTCGCGAAGGAGTTTGAAACCAAGTGCTATATCCCCGGACAATCAACAAGCAATGGAGAGGGGAAGGATGTTGTCACGCCACCGGGAGCCCAACAGGGTGTGCCTAGCATCGATTGGGCAGGGCTAATTATTCCTGAAAAAGGTAGGAGGAGGGACTCAGGCGATGTAGCCGTGGTCATCGGGGAAGTGTCCGATGTGAAGCCCCCTTTTATCCAGCGCATTTCATCTGACCTGACCGTCGACAATTGGACCATGAAACCAGTGATATCCAAACAAGAGTGTACCAATTTGAGTAATCCTTGCCTAACAAACGATCTTTCAAATTTGAATGATGATTATGATTTTGACATTGAGCTGGATTTCGATTTAATGGGCATTGAGCAAGACGAGACAGATTACGACGATGCACCTGACGAGATTAAAGGATGGGTCGAGGATAAACCCAAACCCAACTTGGACCAAACCATCACTATAGATATCGGAACCCCTGACAAGCCAAAAGAACTCAAGATAGGGACGGACCTTACCCCCAGCCAAAAAGCCGAAATGACTGAGTTGCTAAACCAATATGAGGACGTCTTTGCCTGGTCTCATGAGGATATGATCGGATTGTCCACCGACATTGTGGTACACCGATTGCCCATCAAGGAGGGTTTCAGGCCTGTCAAGCAAAAATTAAGAAAGTTGAAACCGGAATGGAGTTTAAAAGTGAAGGAAGAGATCATCAAGCAGTTCAGGGCGGGAATCATTATGGTGTCCACCTACCCAGAATGGATGTCAAATGTAGTCCCAGTGGCTAAGCCTGGAGGGAAGGTGAGGGTATGTGTAGATTATAGAGATCTAAACAAGGCCAGTCTCAAAGATAACTTCCCGGTGCCTTTCATACACATCCTGGTGGATAACACAGCCCAATACGAAATATACTCTTTTGTGGATTGCTTTGCGGGGTATCATCAGATAATGGTGGCGGAGGAAGATCGAGAAAAGACCGCATTCATCACCCCCTGGGGCACTTTCTGCTATAGATGATTGGCTTTTGGTCTCACGAATGCGGGGGCTACTTATCAGAGAGCCATGATGGCCCTGTTCCACGACATGATGCATAAGGAGATAGAGGTCTACGTGGATGACATTATTATAAAATCAAGGGTAGAATCTGATCATATAACCCATCTTAAAAAGCTATTTGATCGACTCAGAAAGTATAACTTGAAGCTCAATCCAGCAAAGTGTGCTTTCGGAGTGCAGTCGGGTAAGCTCTTGGGATTCCTGGTTAGTGATCGAGGCATTGAGTTGGATCCAGCAAAGATTAAGGCCATTGTGGATATGCCAGCACCTCACACAGAAAAAGAGATAAGAGGATTCCTGGGAAGAATAAACTTCATCAGCCGTTTCATATCCCACTTGACAACTACGTGCGAGCCAATTTTCAAGTTGTTGAGGAAGGGTGCTTCCCAAGAATGGAATGGGCAATGTCAAAGGGCTTTTCAGACCATTAAAAAGCAGCTGACAGAGGCACCAGTGCTGGTACCCCCGAAGGATGGGATCCCTCTGTTTATGTATATATCGGTCAATGCCATCGCGATGGGATATATGCTGGGACAGAAGAATGAGGCAGGTAAAGAGCAGGCCATCTATTACCTCAGCAAGAGATTTAGCCAATGTGAACAGAATTACACTCCCATCGAGAAGACCTGTTGCGCTCTGGCCTGGGCTGCAGGGAGATTATAGCATTACCTCCATGGGCATACGACGTACCTGATATCGAAAATGGATCCCCTGAAATACATTTTTGAAAGACCCATGCTGAATTGTCGACTGTCAAGATGGCAGTTAATCTTACAACAGTTCGACATGGTGTACGTAACTCAGAAAGCCATGAAAGGGCAGGGAATTGCAGATCAGTTGGCGGAAACCCCGTCAGGAGAGATGGAGCCGTTAGAAACTCCTCTATCGGGCGAAGATATATTTTGGGTATCACACTCAAAATGTGATGACGAAGGGCAGTTCTGGAAGTTGTATTTTGATGGTGCCATGAATGCCGAGGGGGCAGGAGCCGGAGCGGTCCTGGTCTCTATCACCGGAGAACAATACCCTGTGGCCACTAAACTGCATTTCAGCAATTCAAACAACACAGCTGAGTACGAGGGATGTATAATGGGCCTCCGCTTCGCCCGCGACATGGGAGTGAGGAGACTAGCGGTGTTCGGGGATTCAGAACTGGTAATCAGACAAGCGATCGGGGTGTACAACACTAAAGAGCTTCGGTTACTTCCATACCATCGTTGTGTTACCCAGTTGATGCAAGAGTTCGAAGATATCGCTTTCCGCCATATTCCCCGGGGACGGAATGACTTTGCCGATGCGTTGGCAACCCTGGCTTCCTTAATCCATATAATCAAAAGAAAGGACGTTCCGCAGATTGAGATAGCAGTACAGACTGCCCCAGCATACGAGGAACATGTTGCAGTATTATCAGACAAGGTGGTTCTGCCAAAGCAGCCTTGGTATCATGACATAAGGGAGTACCTGAGGGATAGATCCATTCCCGACTAGGCAAACCGAGCTGAGAGGATGAGAATTCAAAGGATGGCAACGAAATTTTACTTGAGTGGGGATTCACTCTACAAGAAGGATGCTGGATTGGGACTATTGCAATGCGTAGATGAGACACAGGCCCAAAGGATTATGAACGAAATACATGGTGGAGTGTTCGGGCCACACATGAGTGGACCGATGCTGGCCAAAAAGATCTTGAGAATGGGGCATTATTGGTTAACACTGAAAGCCGACTGCGATGATTATGTCAAACGGTGCTACCAATGCCAGGCGCACGGTAATGTGATCCATATGCCTCCCAATGAACTGCACTGTATGACATCCCCGTGGCCATTTTCAATGTGGGGAATGGATGTAATCGGACCAATAGAGCCCAAAGCAAGCAACGGACACCGATTCATTTTCGTCATGATCGATTACTTCACCAAATGGGTAGAAGCGGCTTCTTTCCCCAAGATAACCCAGGAGGTCATCGTCGGTTTCATCAGGAATAATGTCATTTGTCGATATGGGCAACCTGAGGTCTTGGTCTCCGACAATGCCAAGAATTTAAACAACGCCCTCATGAAAGGATTATGCGACCAGTTTAAGATCAAACACCTCAATTCTGTCATTTACCGCCCTAAGATGAATGGGGCAGTAGAGGCTGCAAACAAGAACGTCAAGAAGATCATGGCAAAAATGTCTGCTAATCATCGAGGATGGCCGGACCTGCTACCCCTCACCCTGCTGGCATACCGAACGTCAACGCGTACTTCTACAGGGGCAACCCCTTACACTTTGGTGTACGGAATGGAGGCTGTTCTGCCAGTTAAGGTTGAGATGGCGTCCCTCAGAATAGTGATCGATGCTCAGATAAGCGAGGAGGATTGGATGCAAAGTCGATACGACCAATTGGCCCTAATTGATGAAAAGAGGGTGGCTGCTGTGTGGCACGGTCAGTTATATCAACAAAGGATCTCTCGATCATACGACAAAAGGATAAGACCTCGGAAGTTCAAGGAAAATGACCTAGTGCTAAAGAGAGTCATGCCTTGTCAAGACGAAGCCAAGGGGAAGTTCGCCCCGAACTGGGAAGGACCATTTGTGATTAAGAAAGTGCTATCCGGAGGAGCCCTCATATTACAAGAAATGGATGGTGAGGTATTTCCCTAACCCCTCAATTCCGACTCGGTGAAGCGGTTCTACGCATGAATCATCAGTTCTCCCTTTTCTTTGAAAAATGAACTACGTAGGACCTGATCTCCTAACTTGTGGGGGTACGTAGGCAGCCATCATGGCACGGTCCGATCCCTTGAAAAAAATAATCCTTTTCCTAACCCAAACCAATTCCCAATAGCTAGAAAAGCTCTCCTCTACCCCCGAAACCTTCCCGATACCAGCCCTAATCAGATTCAACCCGAGTAACATAAACCTAGCCCAACCAAACAGTCAGCCAAAATCTAAAACTCAATCCGATGAAATCGACAGGGGTACGGCAATATCTGTCAGACCTCCATCAAGACTTGAGAAGAGAAAGAAGGCGAAATGTCAAAATCGTGGTCAGCTGGATAAAATGAGGATCCGATTAAAGGCAATGATACGACGAAAAGGGAAAATGACTAAATTTAAATGCATGTCTATATATATAAGTCATTTTATTACAAGATTTCTCTTTCGATAACCGATGAAACTAACATAGTCTATGCAGGAAATAAAATAAATCTACAAATCTGAAACTAGCTGGAGCAGGATGGACAAAGTGGTGGATAGATCTGAAGCATCAGCATCCCCTGCAATCCGCTGTCCTATCATATCAATGCGATCCAGTGAAGCGGTGGCTCGGCTGACAGTCATGGAATGAGCATCTATAACTGCCCTGGTCTGAAGTACAATGGCATCTCTGTCAGCAATGGCAGCATCTCTAGCCAGAATGGCATCATCTCTCTCGACAAGAGCGGCATCCCTCTCAGCCTCAGTAGTAATCAAGGCCAGGATTAGTCGGGTATCCTCAGTAACCCGACTTGGGGCAGAGTCAGCTGAGATGGAGTGGTATGTGGTATCATCTGGAGAAATCATTCCAAAGTCATCAACGGCCCCAGTCCGACTCAAACTAGCCGGATCCAAGTCTCTGCGCAACCACTGCACGTAAGCAAATGTCTGGAGATGGAAACCCTCACTATATTCGGCGGAGATCCTGCGAGACCAAAGATCGTACACCCGCAGTAGTTCGCTCTCCGTCTGGGATGATATAAGGAATCGGTAGGCGGCTGCACCCGTGAAAGGGTGAAAATCCTGTGTCTGATCAAACTGTCCTGTAACCGCCAGGGGATGGTAAGTCGCCACGCCCCTCAAGCCAGCAATAGGGATGAAATCCAGGTCGGGCACGTGAGTCAAGAAGCTCATAAAGGAGCAATAACCCGAATAGACCAGTAGATGAAAGGGATCCCTAATGACCGACAAAAATGATGTCCAGGAGGCCGCATCAGTATAGCTCACGGGACGAAACGAAAACTGCGTGGCTATGTCATGGCTGAAACAAAACCCTTGGCGACGGAAATGGCCGATGGGACTAAGATGACTCATGAACCACACGTACAACAAATTCGAGCTCCCTCTAAATACTCTGTCGTGGAAAGACTGGCAATATGAGGCGGACATGTAGGTATCCGCCAATATCATAGGAAGAATGGTGTGATCCTCCTGAAGGGCTCTAACGGCCGCAGCAATCCGCATGTCCAAATGATCGGGTCCTGCAGGCAAGTACAAAACTGAGATAACACAGGCCATCAGAACGTCCACTCTCAAGGCACCCCAGCGCTCCTCGGACACGGAAAAATCACCGAAGAAAAGATGAAAACCGTCAGGTGAGCCAAATCGGTCAATCAAGAACTAAAGGGGAACCATATGGTCTGATGTGATCACCGGTAACAAGACAGCCCTCTGCAAACTGGTGAAAGTCAAGAATTGACGGCGCAAGGAACCAACTGTAACCCTAGCGCAAGGTCTATCCAAAGGCAAGCCGGTGAAACGATCATACTCCTCGAGGGTGGGGGTCAGCTCTACTGTCCCTAACCTGAACACCTGACGGGCAGGCGCCCAATAGCTCAGAATACCATCCACAAAGCCCGCTGGCACCTGGAAGGATAGTAAGGACCAAGAATGGCCCAAAAGACCATCTGCAATGACCCTGTCAGCCGGCAATAAACTGTCCAGCCAGCGGAGGAGACTGCCAACCAACCCTGTGGGAGGAATGGAATCCAAACGTACCACGATATCTGAGGACGACATCTGTGAAAAAAATAGTATCAAAAGACTGTACAGGGGTCATTTTCTATCCATAAATAAAAAGCATGCATCGTATAAATAATAATAAGACAAATGAATTTCATAGACATAAAAGACAAAAGTTGTGCATAAATGAGTAAATGAGTTCAGTACATAGTGCATAAAACGGAAAAAATAAATCTAAACAGGTGCAGGTACAGAAGCCCTATCCTATCCTGATCTAAATAAAATCAATCTCATCTGTGAAGGCGGGATCCTCGAACTGATCCCCTGGGGTCGTCGAAGTCGGAGGCCCAAAGTTCATGTCGGGGATGTATGGCTGCGCTGTGGCATCAGATGAGCTCGGGCCCGCATCATAACCCACACCGTCAGGATCGTAGGCATAAGCATCCTCTGGAGTCCGGCCCAACACCCGAAGATATAGGGACAGCTGGTCTACCTGGCGGGTCAAAGTGGCGATCTGCTCAGCATGGGTAGGGCTCCGAACGCAGGTTGCCCAGTCTGTCATCATCACTGAGCCGGGGACCATATCCCCGAGGAAGAATGTGGCCCGGGTCTGAGGACCGATAGTACGGGGTACCCACCAAGTACGGAAAGCATCACTCGTACTGGGACCCGTAGAAAGCATCCGGCCGTCCTCCCCTGCGAGCATGATGTTCGAAGGCTGAGAATCCAGCGGCCAGGAGGTAGTGAAAGGAAGGGAATGCGGGATGCGGATCCCTCCAGTAACGCATCTGAATGCGCGCTCCCCCAGGTACATCACCCATCCTCCAACACTCTGCAAAGTGAGGCGATGAGTGGAAAGCTCAAACTCCAGGCCAGAAGGATGCCCATCAGCAAACCCCACAGTCAGATGCTCGGAGAGGTAGGGAACCCAAACGACATCAGCAGCCGTGATCAGCTCCAGCTGGATGCGGCAGTGCGCAAAACTGCCAGATACCGGGACCTCCTCCAGAGTGCTATGATGCCATCGCTGGCCCCGGGGATAAGTGTCCAGGCCAAGGGTGGTGACAGGCCGCAGACATGGGAGACGCTCGTAGGCCCAAAACTGCGAATAGAAATAGTGAAAGGCATGAGTAACCGACAAATGCAGAAAAGGGAGATAAATGAAGGAAAGTCCAGTAAGAAGAGAGGAAGAGAAGCCTCACCAGCAAGAAATGATAGAATCCGAGCCAAGCATCTGTCTGTCCCTCCGAACGTAGACGCAGATCGTGGAGGAAGTAGGCAAAAGTGAATAACCCCCAATCATGGTCACCAATCCAGTCTACGTCTCTGACAGCTCCGATGACGCTGAAATGAATGGTAGAGGAGTTTTTCCCTAGGAAACAACCCCTCATGATGGTCAGGAATAGGCGCCGGAGCAGAATGTCCCGGGTAGCTCGATCTGCAGGAATAGGCAGTGCATAGATACCTCCGACAGCATCAACAGCTAGAGCTCCAGACCGAATGCTGCGGGCCTTGAAGACCCTGTCATCCGCAGCAAAGCCCAATAAAGCCCGGACCTCCGCTGGAGTGATGTCAAGATCCAGAGGGACGCGGGATCCAGTGAACTCGATGCCCATGATGTACCTCCAGTCCCAGGGAGTCAACACGACCTCACAGTCCAGAAGGTGAAGGGACTGGGTCTGGTGAAACCATCTCTCGGACAAAGCCCGCATATAACCCCAGGGGCACTGGCGGGGAATGATGGTGAAGAAGTGACGAAAGCCCGAGGAGTCCACCACCGCCCGGTACTCACTGTGCAGAGCTGTATAGAGGGAATATATGTTGAACCAGTTACCCCTCGGCTGAGTAAACTCGGGCACCTGGGGCAATCACCAATGGGTCAGTCCAGATAAAAGGGAAATTGAGAAATTGGGAATGAAATGAGAATATAACTGAATATACCTCGTTAGCCACGAGAGATGCTGAGGGGTGACGACTGAGATCCTGACCTAATAGATCGGGTATCTGCACAGATGTGCCAGACGGGGCACTATGAGGAGATGAAGCCGGTGTGCTGGAGGATGGCCCCTCTGCCGCAACCTCCAGAGGAGCAGCCTCCTCAACGCCCGGGTGACCGGGACGGATGACAGCCTCCGCCAAGCGACGAGCCTGACGGGTCCGAGGAAGAACAGGGGCAGGTGCAGCCCTACGACGGCGAACACCCGACGTCCGAGACGCAGAAGAGCTACTAGGAGCGTCGGGATCCATAGCTGGAATGGGACAGGCAAGGAGAAAGGTAAGTTCCCTTTTTTAATTATGTCACAAAAATTCCGGTATTTATCGTAGAGTTAATACAATATGATGCATGTTTACTATATGTGCATGAAAAAAAAAATTCGGCAGAGTTTCGTCTGTAAAATGGACATCCCAGGCATAAGCCAAACATATTTTCCATTAATCCAAGCCACAACAGATCAAAGTTGCATCCATATGTGTAATTACAGCGTGTAAAGGACCATAATGCATGATTTTCTCTCAAAAAAGGAACATCAGATATGTGGGACCGCATCATGAGCATAAAGTAAGACTCACACAGTTGATACATAGCATATATATATATGATAATACATAGCATAACATTGTAAAGCATACATTTCTATCTCTAACCATGCAAATAGCCAAATGTATAGCAAAACATTGACGAAATTGAAAAGTGAACGGTCAAAGTGTTACCTGTAGCGCGTAGATCGATCCTACCGGAGCAGTTTTTGCAGAAAAGTTGGAAAACTCGGCAAAAGGCCCTTGCAAACGAGCAAAATCGCAAGAACCTATGTGGCGTACGAAGTTAAAAGTGACAGATCTGGAAGTGGCGAGCCGCTTATGAATCCCGATCTTGGCCGCAGATCCATTTGCGGCTGGCCGCAGATCCATCTGCGGTTGGCCCTGGTGGGTCCCCCTGGTTCCCTTACAGCCGTTTAATGTGTTTAGTGAAAATGAATTACGAGACGGGTGACCGGCGACGATACCCGGCCCCGACGAGACAATCGACCGGCGACAATAACTGGCGATTACGAGATGGATGTCCGGCGACGAAAACCGGCTCCGACAGGATAACCAACCGGCGACGATAACTGGGGGTTACGAGATGGGTGACCGGCGACGATACCCGGCCCCGACAAGACAATCGACCGGCGACGATAACCAGCGATTTCGAGATGGATGTCCGGCGACGAAAACCGGCTCCGACAAGATAACCAACCGGTGACGATACCCGGGGGTTACGAGATGGGTGACCGGCGACGATACCCGGCCCCGACAAGACAATCGACCGGCGACGATAACCGGCGATTTTGGGATGGATGTCCGGCGACGAAAACCGGCTCCGACAAGATAACCAACTGGCAACGATAACCGGGGATTACGAGATGGGTGACCGGCGACGATACCTGGCCCCGACAAGACAATCGACCGGCGACGATAACCGGCGATTACGAGATGGATGTCCGGCGACGAAAACCGGCTCCGACAAGATAACCAATCGGCGACGATAACCAGGGGTTACGAGATGGGTGACCGGCGACGATACCCGACCCCGACAAGACAATCGACCGACGACGATAACCGGCAATTACGAGATGGATGTCCGGCGACGAAAACCGGCTCCGACAAGATAACCAACCGGTGACGATACCCGGGGGTTACGAGATGGGTGACCGGTGACAATACTCGGCCCCGATAAGACAATCGACCGGCGACGATAACCGGCGATTTCGAGATGGATGTCCGGCGACGAAAACCGGCTTCGACAAGATAACCAACCGGCGACGATAACCGGGGGTTACGAGATGGGTGACCGGCGACGATACCTGGCCCCGACGAGACAATCGACCGGCGAAGATAACCGGCGATTTCGAGATGGATGTCTGGCGACGAAAACTGGCTCCGACAAGATAACCAACCGGCGACGATACCCGGGGGTTACGAGATGGGTGACCGGCGACGATAACCGAGCCCGACGAGACAATCGATCGGCGGCGATAACCGGCGATTACGAGATGGGTGACCGGCGACGAAACCCGGCCCCGACAAGACGATCATCCGCATCGACACCCTTTTATGAATGTTTTGCATCCATTGCATCTTACGTTGCATCATAAATCATATGAGTTGCATCACGTATGTATTGTCATCCTTGTGCATTGTCATTCATGCATCGAGTGTCTATTCTTTATCCTGTTCATTTCATTCAAACATTGCATAAACATGATAAAGAGGGGCAGTTGTAGATACCCAATTTTTGCGTTCCCTGTACTAACCATGACAAGAGGGCAAAATCGTCAATTGAACCGGCTTGCGGGAGCGAAGGAATAGGCACAAGTGCGAAGGTCCAACACCACCGCAATGATTGGCGACCAGAGCTGACACAACGGGCATTCCCAAATAAGGTGGCACTTCTCCCGAAAATTCCCGGACAGCAGAATACGAGCCTGTCAGCGAAAACCGACGTTACGGCACGAAAATCGAGGCGTGGCACGAAAATCAAGAAAGTCAAACCGCCCAGTCGCGGATTGATCTGCAACCAAATAGTGCGCCTTTTGAAAACACGGAACTCGAAACATGGAACTCGAAATCAGGCGAGTGGAAGGCAGGCGGCCAGCCAGCCGCAGATCGATCTGCGACTGGCTTTGGCCAGCCTATTTCAACTCAGTTTCGTGCAACATACAGGGGGGAGAGTTGGAAGAATTTGAAGGAAGAAGATTTCAGCAGCAGCAAGTAGCACGGAAATAGAGAGGAAAAAGAGCAAAATTTGCAAACAAATAAGAAGAAAAGAGAGAAAAAAAGAGAGGATTTATTTCTTTTGATTTTGATTATATCAAATATACTCCTCATCATATTCAAATACACAAGTTCATATCCAATTTGGTCTCAATTGCAAGGTGAAATTTCCTTTGTTCTAGCAATTTATATCATATCATTTGGTTAAATTAGATGTAATCTTCATGTATCTTGTTGAACAATCATGGATTAGGGATTATTAGTGAGGGTTCCTTTGGAACGAATTTTCTTCCTAATAACCCGAGGATATCCAATTGGTGAAATTTCTAGTTTGTTTATGATGATTTATTGGGTGTAAATTTATTTAGATTTGTCATTTTCGATTATCATGGTGTGTTAGGCAAACCCGTATTGGTTAGTTTTGTAGTATTCATTTTGTGGGCATGTAGTAATATTGGGTGTGAGCCTAGGAATGCGACCCCGTGGTCCAAATCCAATGATGGACGTTTTGATGCATGTAATAGATTCAAGGTGCTCGTTTTTTTGTAACATGTAATCGTCGGTCGGGCCTTAAAACGACGCTAAGGCGAGAATCGGGTTTAAGGCCCCGTAGTAGTGGAACGTGTGATTGTTGGCGTTCGGGGATGTTTTGATGGCTTACATGCCCATGAATAGCCCCGGCGCGTGTTTATGCTTGATTAGATTTTGTGACACAAAAATGATTTCAAGGATTAAACAATAAAGATTTTTCTAAAATCAATCAAAGTAGGATATTAGCATCACGAGGCTAGGAATTGGAAATGCTAATGAAAGTCGATTCCTATTTTACGAGAAGGCCAAAGGAAATCATTTTCAAACATCACCAAAAATGGCTTTATGAATGAAATAAATGTTTTACTAAACCTTCATACATAGGGCGAAAGAGATCCTAGAAATTGCCCATCATTTATGAAAGCAACGTATAAATCTCGATTCCTATTTTGGTTAAGGTTTAAGAGAATTCACGTTTTATCAAAACGACGCCTAATAAAGATTCATAGTTTTGACAAGTAAAATCAAATCTTTCTCATGAATAAAGGAGCTCTCTCGTACTAACGGAAACGATGTTCTAAAACATTCCCAAAATAAAACACGATTTCTCAATAAAATGCCAACTGTTTTATCTTTCATGAAAAACTCACCATAACATTCGCGTAAGCACACACACACACGAACGTATATACATTTTATGAATCAAAGGATAGGAAAGTATCAAGATTGCGGTAACCGTGTTTCACGGAAGACAGGGGGTGCCTAACACCTTCCCCTCGCTTAAGCAAGCCCCCGAACTCTATGAATCTCGATTCGCAGACCAATTAATTCGGAGTCACATATGAGCCAGCGATTTATAAAAAACAAAAACTCGGATGAGTTGGTACATCCATTTCAAACATACCAATTGGCGACTATGGTTAATTGGCTCATCATAAAAAAACGATCTTTCCAAAACCCCGTCGACATCAATGCCGACCTTTTTCCCAAACTCATATAATAAAGAAGGCTAAACAATCGGGAAGGGCGAGAAACCGGCGTCGACAGGAATTAAATAATAATAATTGTAATAATAATAATAATAATAAGACTTCTCTTATTAATTTACATTTAATATTTTTAAAATATTAAATAATAAATATTAAGCTATTTAATTTATTCTATCTCCATAAATTAAATTAAATACACTTAACTTATTATTACAATTATGTCATTTACTTCTTAAACAAATATTTTTCTTTTGCGGTGTGACCATTTAGGCTCTCCATATTAAACCGGTTGTGAATAAATCTATTAGAACAATTCTAATCTTATTTAAATAAATAAATTAAACTATTTAATTCATTCAAATAAATAACATTTATTCTACAATAAGGGTAACCCCCCCTTAGCGATCAACGACTTTCCAGATAATATAGATTTCAACATTAATCACAAAAGAACCTTTCAATCCAATCCTTCTACCATACAATGTCCCAATTAAATATAAGATATGGAATTACTGTCAAGTCTTATTTTATTTAATTATATGTATTTCGATTCTCAAATGCACAACTCTTAATAATGCAAATTAGAAACTTCTTTCTAATTTCATTCTGTCTTAGTCAAGGACTACTGAGTTGTCATTTATCGAATCACATAGGACATTCACATCTTTTACTAGATGTGGTAGATTCTTTGTTAATCATTCACCTATATCCATGTACAACTTGTTATACCCAATCATACCCTTTGATATACCCTAAAGGTCTTAAGGGACATATCAAAGTATAACTCATCATACACAAGATACTATGATGATCTCAAGTCCAAGGATCACTTGTACTACTATCACTAGAGGAATTCCTATTGACAGGCGAGTAAAACTCCATTAGGTATTCCTTAGCGAGCCACGTTCAGTGAACTTATTCTCCAATAAGCACCTACATACTTGCTTTAGTGTCTCCACACAAATGATTATGAGATCAATCATCCTCTTCCTAAGAGCAAGCAACGTATGTACTAATCTATCCGGATTCACTAATCCCCTTTTAGTAATCCAACGATTAGGAACAATTTTAGTTTGTGAGCTATCTAGAATTTAGATCTCATTAGCATGATTACCATCATGATTCTAAAAGCATTACTCAAAACTATGGGTTTATCACATTTAATATAACAGCACAATGTAGATAAAATAAAATGCCTTTAATAAATCAATTCTTTTATCAATAAATGAATAAGATTACAAAATATATGCTACATCATATCAAATATGATTGGCTTGTGTGCATACTGTTAGAGTTTATGCCCTAGAAGCCAATTCTTTAATGTAATTGCTTAACATTTCTTTTGATATTTGATTGAATAAATGAATTATTTTATTATGGTTTCATTTACTGTGTTATATAAATATTAGCATAATAAAAGTCCTTAGAATAATGATACAAATTATATAGCTTCAAGTATGTGACTTGAACATGAGATTATATAATTACAATTAGTATCATTACTCTTAAATGTCCCTAGTCGAGTATCATTGTTAATGGGACAACAATGATACATTAAGACTAGTATGTGGATTGACTGATGGCTAAATCTCATTGGTCATTAATATATGAGATATTGAGTCAATGCATAGGTACATGTTAGAGAACAATGTACTGGACAGACCCACCATGAGAATTCTACGTGGAGCATTATGAAAAGTGTCATAAGCAATTCTCATAGTGACAATAATGTAATGATCCTCCGACCTGAAATCACTATATTACTACACGAAAATTTATGTACTTTGATATTATCAAAGGTCACCTTTAATAGGGTGGACAATAAAGGTGATTATTGAGTACATCATGAATTGTGTGAGGAATATGAGTGATTTAGATGGAATTTAACCTTCCTATATATTAGGAGTGATATCCATAGGCTTCTTGATTGAGTAGAACTATGAAATGCATGGCCATGCTCAAATAATGATTTGTTTGATATAGTCTACTCATTGATCAAGAAAAGTCAGATTAAATTATGAAGAGTATGACACATTCCATGGCTCGAGTTTAATCTAGGATGTCAAGGTTAAAAGAATTAAATTACATTGAAACATTGGTCACGAAAAGGTTACATCGAATCACCGATCTTATTATTACTTGGGTAACAGTGATGCATTACTAGATGTCACTCATTGTTTATAATTTTTTAATATGATTTTAAAATTATTGCCAATATAATAAAAACCTATAGGGTCACATACTTAGAACGTAATTAAAAGAGAATTAATTTAAATTGCAAGGATTTAAATATGTCAATATGATTGATAGTATTTAAATTACGAATTTAAATTAACTGCATAATTTGTATATATGTATATTAATTAAGTAAGACTTAATTAAAAAATATAATATATATAAATTCGGATTTTACTTTTCTAATAGGATTAGGGTTTTATTTAATTCCTTTTTGAAAGCTATATATATCTGATATATCAGTTGTCTTGTTTATGTGAGACCAAAAGAAAACAAAACCCTAGCCGTTTTAGAAAAGAGAGTTGAGAGAAAAACTTCAGTAAAATCCAGATCTTGGCGGCTAGTACCAAAATCTCTTTGCTGCAGATTATTTGACGATTCGCGTGGCGTTCATGTGGATACCGTAGAGACGCAGTTTCGTTGGATTGCGTTGGAGATTCGAAGCTATTCCAGAGTCTTCCTTCATCTTCATTCAAGCTCGAAAAATCGGTAACACAATCTAAACCTCTGAATTAATATGCTTTCGCATGGATCTTGTTTTAGGGTTTTCGAAAACTGTTTTAAAATATTAAATTCCATTGCTTTTATGTGTCGAAAATCCTATACATACTACTTTCAATCTCCCACTTGCACTAAAGCTAATCGTCATGGTATCTAATACCCATCTTCTCTAAGTGACGATCAAACTGTTGTTGTGTTAAAGCTTTAGTAAATGGATCTGCATGTTGTCTTGAGAGTCTACACACTCCAGGGTGACATCTCCTCTTTCAATGATTTCTCTAATCAATTGAAAGTGCCACAACACATGTTTGAATCCAAGATGAGCCATTTTATGGAACGGATCAAACTGAAGAAACTTAAAACTGTAAAGTTGTAGATATTGAAGTTTGCTAGCTGGACTCGCGAGATTGAGCCATTTTATGGAACGGATCATGTTCGAAATAAATTATTTATTAAAGCTATCCAGAAAATGAAATTTTCTAGACTAGTTGATGAAATTTCAGAATCTGTTTTAAATGGTTAAGGGTCTGACTTTAAGGCCTAGATGAAGTTGTAGTACACTGAGTAAGGTTTAATTTGATATAAGAAGGAACAAAAAGAGTCATGTAACGAAGGAGTTACGTTAAAAACGAAAACAACGTTTTGTTAAAGAAATTGTGAAAATGGATATTATAATTTTATTTGAAGTAAAATTTTGGAAAATGATATATGTTGTTATGTGATGACATACATTGACATGTTGGGGATCATAGTGAATCCGGTGTATAAGGATGGATAAATATTGATATTATGTGTTTATATGTAGTTCATAACATGTAAATTGTTAATGAATGCATACAACATGCTCGATAAAATGCCTAAGAGAATTTGTATATCTAAACATTGAGACTTTAAAGTATCCAAGTAATGGTATTAAGTGCTTGGAGTAATATATAATTGAAGAATATTTTAAGTATATTAATATTATTTAATCATAATATTAATATATAAGTGAGGTTTATTTTTAGTATATTAATATTATTTAATTATAATATTAATATATAAGTGAGGATTATTTTAAGTATATTAATATTATTTAATTATAATATTAATATATAAATGAAGATTATTTTTAAGTATATTAATATTATTTAATTATAATATTAATATGTTAGTGATGATTATTTTAACTGTATTAATATTATATAATTATAATATTAATATACAAATAAAGAGTATTATGGTTATATTAATAATATTTAAGCATAATATTTAACGTGCTTAATTGATGAATATTATTTCATTAAATTAGTTTGTCAATTTTATGAAGAAAACAAAATATTCGATGCGAATAATATACGCGATGATCTACGGACTGTTATTGCGATGTTATATTATAACATAATGTGCTATGAACCGTTTAATTTGAACTTTATACTTTGCAATGAAAAACACGATGATATGTGATTTACGTGTTAATATGCTTACATGTATAATTGTCATACATGAAAATATTGTGAAACATGCATGATACATGATTTATGTATTATGTGTAACTGTTAAACTTTCGGGCAACATTGTTGCTCACCCATGCCACAAACAGATTTTTGCAGCTAGCGAAAAAGGACCTGGATGGTCAGAAGAAGATGATTGCAGGAAAGGCATTTAAACAAGAAAGTGAAGTCTATGTTGCGATATTATATTATTTTAATATTGATAGTAAATGAATTTAGAAAATTCATAGTAAGAGTTGAGATATATGAAACTATTCAAAGAAGAATCTTAATGTGTTATAAAAGATGAGAATTAGGAGTTACATGACTCCAGTGATAAAGATGACAAGTGTTGATAAATAGACGAGGTCTATAAGACACAGATGCAATAAAATCATATATTATGATTAAAGAGAAGAGTATAGAAGGTCGTAGGATGAAACGATCGTAGGATAAAGAAGATCGTAATGTAAAACGATTGTAAAGTAAGATCACGATGTGATTGGATTAAGTCATAGAATGATAGATGATCAATCGAATGATTGAAAACTTTATAGCAGAATTGTTGTACGAAAAAGGTACTAGAGGATAGTACGAAGATAAAACTTAGAAGGAGTTATAAATGATGAGATACGAATTAAAAGTTTGTGTTGAGCAAGGAGCAAGATAAGATTAGGATTATGTGGGTTTTAAATTGAGGACTCATGTTAGTGGCTGAGTTATACGATTCCTTATATGGGCGGGAAATTTGTGCTTGGTTTGAGAACCACTTAGCTTCCTATATCGATATAGTGGTTAAGTTGAACAATTTCTTGTACGGACAAGAGATTTGTCCTTGGTCTAACAACCACTTAACTTCCTATATTGATTAGTGCCCGAGTTGACCAATTCCTTGTATGGGCAGGGGATTGTGTTTGGTTCGACAACCACTTAGCTTCCTACATTAATAATCATTGGAACCTGGTGTCGCACTATTCGCTATATGTATGTTGAGAAGGTGATTCTTTTCTCATGTGTATAACGAATAGGTAGATGATGTAAGATTAGGTGCGAGTTCTTAAAACTCACGCTTATGGTAAGTTTGTGACTCATAATCATATGGTATGTTTTTGAACCCCTAAGCGTATGGACAGTCCCTGATTAGTTCTTGGACTACGTATTGCTAGGACAAGTTCCTAAACTCGTATTATTGTGGCAAGTTCCTAAACTCATAATGTGTGGTAAGTTCGATGAACAGTGTTTGTGGTATATCATTACAGACCATAAAATAGGGTTATAAATTAAAGTGTGATTTAAGAGTTCTAAGTGATGGGCGAACATTTGTAGAATTAGAAGTGAATAGAGATTTTAAGTAAAGTTGAGATGATAAATTGAAGATAATTGAGGATTCTAGGTATTCCCAATCTTCTAGCTATGCTAGATCTTAAATCGTGCTTATATTCGCACTTATACGCCTTTGAAAAGTCTTGTCATTTGTATGTTTACGCTACTTGGCTCAGCTAGACAAAAATTGTTTTAACATCAAAATGTATTTTAAAATCGTCAACGCACCATTAGAAAGTGTGGTGTTGAGATGATAAATGACGGCATCCTAACACACTGTTACAACAGTGCAGCATTATGTCGTCCTATAAATGAATTTTAGTTATATGAACCGTTTTATGAAGTATGTCCATGCTAGTTGTGTTGGCTGGACAAAGCTTGTTTTGAAAACTTCAAAATGTATTTAATCATCACTTACCATTAAAGTCGTGGTGTGGAGATGATAAAATGACGGAATCCTAACACACTGATTGCAACAATGCAACATTATTACGTCTTTAAAATGATTTTTTAGTTTACATGAACTGTTAAGAAATTCCTGTTGCACATAGAGTTACTATGGTGAGACTTAGGAATCCATTTCAGTACAAGTTCTGTAAACATAACAATACTTTTGAAATTACAAGTTCTTGACATTCAAGAATTATTTTATGAAATGAGTCGATGCCATTTATTTCGGCGAGACAAATGTTATGATAATTTAATGAAATGTTTTCTGGAATGTTTTTAAGCTGAGATGAACAACCCTAATAATGGGTAATTTTTTTTATATCGGGAAGAATCCGACTATGCGCGCATAAAGTGTAGTAAGTGTTTTGCACGACACCGGGTACAATAGGTTGATCCCCTAACGTACCAATTTGATGGGATGTTTTTGTTAGCTTTGTATATAGCGCGAACATGCAACCAAATTACATAAATAGTGCGGAAGCGCAATAAAACGGATTTTAAAATTTTATACAAACCATCACCATGATCAATCTGTGTGCTCAATTAACGATATAAACGAAAGAGATAGAGATTAAGAAATTATACCCTCGTAGAACCGTGCTTCCTCGGGTACAAATTCACTTCCAATTCCTTCGTGTTCTCCTTGAATTCCACCGACTAAATTCCTTTGCTTGATCAACGTTAGCCACCCAAGTGTTTGGCCTCTAGAGGTGATCCACCAAGGAAGAATAGTTATTCAAGAAGTTGGGTGTTGGCAAAACCCCTAGTTTCTATCTCTATAGAAATTGCAAGTACTCTCCACAATCTAATGCAAGAGTGTGTAACCCTAATCTATGATAAGACTCCTCTTATTTATAGATGTAGGAATAACCCTTCCCTAAACTATTTAGGATTAGGGTTTCTATTATAATTAAACTCCTTTAATTAATTATGCTCCTAATCCAATTAGGAATTCATGGGAGAGTACTTCTATTAATTAATTCACAATCCCTATTAGGAATTAAATAATAGTAATAGTAATAATAAAAATAATAATAATAATAAGACTCCTCTTATTAATTTATATTTAATATTTCCAAAATATTAAATAATAAATATTAAGCTATTTAATTTATTCTATCTCTATAGATTAAATTAAATACACTTAACTTATTATTACAATTATGTCATTTACTTGTTAAATAAATATTTTCTTTTTGCGGTGTGACCCTTTAGGTTCTCCATATTAAACCGGTTGTGAATAAATCAATTAGAACAATTCTAATTTTATTTAAATAAATAAATTAAACTATTTAATTCATTTAAGTAAATAATATTTATTTTACAATAAGGTAAGCCCCCTTAGCGATCAACGACTTTCCAGATAATATAGATTTCAACATTAATCACAAAAGAACCTTTCAGTGAATAGTTACCGTACAATTCAATCCTTCTACCATACAATGTCCCAATTAAATATAAGACATGGATTTACTGTCAAGTTTTATTTTATTTAATTATATGTATTTCGATTCCCAAATGCACAACTCTAAATAATGCAAATTAGAAACTCTTTCTAATTTTATTCTGCCTTGGCCAAGGACTACTAAGTTGTCATTTATCGAATCACATAGGACATTCACATCTTTTACTAGACGTGGTAGATTCTTTGTTGATATTCACTTATCTCCATGCACAACTTATTATACCCAATCATACCCTTTGATATACCCCAAAGGTCTTAAGGGACATGTCAAAGTACAACTCATCATACACAAGATACTATGATGATCTCAAGTCCAAGGATCACTTGTACTACTATCACTAGAGGAATTCCTATTGACAGGCGAGTAAAACTCCATTAGGTATTCCTTAACGAGCCACGTTCAGTGAACTTATTCTCCAATAAGCACCTATATACTTGCCTTAGTGTCTCCACACAAATGATTATGAGATCAATCATTCTCTTCTTAATAGCAAGCAACGTATGTACTAATCTATCCGGATTCACTAATCCCCTTTTTAGTAATCCAACGATTAGGAACAATTTTAGTTTGTGAGCTATCTATAATTTAGATCTCATTAGCATGATCACCATCATGATTCTAAAAGCATTGCTCAAAACTATGGGTTTATCACATTTAATAAAACAGCACTATGTAGATAATATAAAATGTCTTTTAAGAAAATCAATTCTTTTATTAATAAATGAATAAGATTACAAAGTATATGCTATATGATATCAAATATAATTGGCTTGTGTGCATACTACTTTCAATCTCCCACTTGCACTAAAGTCAATCGCCATAGTATCTACTACCCATCTTCTCTAAGTGACGATCAAACTGCTGTTGTGTTAAAGCTTTAGTAAATGGATTTGCAATGTTGTCTTGAGAGTCCACACGCTCCAGGGTGACATCTCCTCTTTCAATGATCTCTCTAATCAAATGAAACCACCGCAACACGTTTTTGGATTTCTGATGAGACCTGGGTTCCTTAGCCTGCGCAACAGCTCCGTTGTTGTCACAGAATAAAGGTACGGCTCCTCTAATGCTAGGAACCACTCCAAGTTCAGTTATAAACTTCTTCATCCAAACAGCTTCCTTTGCAGCTTCACTTGCAGCTATGTACTCTGCCTCTGTCACTGAATCAGCAACTGTAGCATAGGAACATCATTCCCTATCAGTAATATATCATCAACATATAATACAAGGAATGAAACAGCATTCCCACTAACCTTCTTGTACACACATGGTTCATCCTCATTTTTGATAAAATCAAACCTTTTGATTATCTCATCAAAACGGATGTTCCACCTTCGAGAAGCTTACTTCAATCCATAAATGGATCGTTGTAGCTTACAGACTTGGTTTGTTCCAACCGTTGAAACAAAACCCTCTAGCTGTATCATATATACATTCTCCTCAAGCTCTCTATTGAGGAAGGCCGTTTTCACGTCCATTTGCCAGATCTCGTAGTCATAATAAGCTGCAATTGCAAGCAAAATCTGAATGGACTTGAGCATAGCTACTGGTGAGAAGGTTTCATCATAGTCAACTCCTTGTCTTTGTTTGAAACCTTTTGCAACCAGTCGGGCCTTATAGGTCTCAACCTTGCCATCTGCTTCAGTCTTTCTCTTAAAGACCCATTTACACCCAATAGGCTTAATGCCCTCAGGTGGTGAAACCAAAGTCCATACTTGGTTTTCATACATAGAGTCCATCTCGGATTTCATGGCTTCTAGCCATTTCTCTGAGTCTTCACTACTCATAGCCTCTTCGTAAGTCAATGGATCATCATCATCTATGATGCATACCTCATCATCATCCTCTATAATGAATCCATACCTATCAGGTATCTTCGGTACTCTTCCAGATTTACGAATACGTAGTGGTACAGTAGGTTCTTCTACTCGGTCAGGTACCTGACTTTGATCCGTAGTAATTTGTGGTTCTTGAACTTCTTCAAGATATATCTTACTCCCACTGACCCCTTCAAGGATAAACTCCTTTTCCAAGAAGGCAACGTGTTTCGCAACAAACACCTTTTGATCAGTAAGATGATAGAAATAATACCCTGATGTTTCTTTAGGGTATCCCACGAATCTACATTTGTCGGATCTAGTCTTCATCTTATCATGCTCAAACCTTTTGACATAAGCTGGACAATCCCAAGTCTTAACATGCTTAAGATTTGGTTTCCTCCCTGTCCATATCTCATATGGGGTCTTTGGGACGGATTTGGTAGGTACCTTGTTAAGTAGGTATGCAGCCGATTCTAAGGCATAACCTCAGAAGGATACTGGAAGGTCGGTAAAACTCATCATGGAACGAACTATGTCCAATAATGTTCGATTTCTCCTTTCAGATACACCATTAAACTGTGGCGTCCCTGGTGGAGTCCATTGTGAGATTATACCATTTTCTTTAAGACAATTGAGAAACTCATTGGTCAAGTATTCTCCTCCTCGATCCGATCAAAAAATCTTAATACTCTTACCAGTTTGTTTCTCTACTTCACTTCTGAATTCTTTGAACTTTTCAAACGATTCAGATTTGTATTTCATTAAATACACATATCCAAATCTAGAATGATCATCAGTAAAAGTAATAAAATAAGAATACCCTCCTCGTGCATTCATTGTTATAGGTCCACATACGTCTGTATGTACCAACGCTAATAACTCTGTAACTCTTTCTCCTTTTCCACTAAAAGGAGATTTAGTCATTTTACCCATGAGACAAGATTCACAAGTTGGATATGATTCGTAATCAGATAGCTCTAAAAGCCCATCTTTATGCAACTTGGATAATCTTGTTTCATTGATATGACCGAGTCTACAATGCCACGTAAAGGTATAATTAACATCATCTCTTTTTTTTTTCTTAGTTTGTTCAATTTGAAGTATATTTTCATGCAAGTCAAGTATGTAAAGTCCATTCAGTAGGTTTTCAACACCATATAAAACATTTTTATTATAAATAGAACAACTGTTGTTATTTATTATAATATCAAAACCATCCATATCCAATACAGAAATTGAAATAATGTTTCTAATGAGTGTTGGAACATAATAACAATTATTTAAACTAATGAACTTGCCCGAAGGCAGTGCTAAACAATAAATTCCTACAGCTAATACAGCAACCTTTGTTCCAATTTCGACTCGTAGGACGACTTCATCCTTGTTCAGCTTTCTACTTCTGCTTAGTCCCTGCATATTATTACATATGTGAGAACTACAACTGGTATCCAATACCCAAGTAGAATTTTGACTTTCAGAAAAATTAATTTCAATCATGAACAAACCTAGATCAGAAGTCGAAGCTTCTCCAAGCTTCTTCTGGTCCGCAAGATACTCCTTGCAGTTCCTCTTCTAGTGTCCCAGCTTATTGCAATGGTAGCAAATTCCTTTGCTATCTGGATCAGGTTTCTTTTTATCCTTTCTCTTCGCCTTGCCCTTAGCCTTCTTGTTTTTCTTCTTTTCAGAAGATACCTTTGGCCTCTTCCTTTTCTTGGAAGAATCATCCACTAGTAAGACTTGGTTCTTGTTGGATGAGAAGTGACCTTCAGTAGTTTTCAGCATGTTAAGTAGCTCAGGCAAGCTGACGTCCAACTTATTCATGTGAAAATTCACAACAAATTGTGAAAAGGTGTCTGGGAGTGACTGCAAGATCAAATCTTGGCTTAACTCCCCATCCATCACGAACCCAAGTTGTCCAAGTTGTTCAATCAGATTGATCATCTTAAGGACATGAGTCTCAACAGCAGTGCCCTCACTCATACGAGATCGGAAGAGCTCCTTAGATATCTGATATCTAGTAGTCCTACTTTGCTCACCATACAACTCTTAGAATTGCAGCAATATAGTAGGAGCATCCATAGTTTCATGCTGACGCTGAAGCTCGTTACTCATGGATGCGAGCATGATGCATTGAGCCAGGATTGCATCATCTTGCCACTTTCTGAAAGTAGCAATATCTTCCTCAAAGGCTGTTTCTGCAACATTTGCAGGGACTGACGAATTTAGGACATAAGAAATCTTTTCAGCAGTGAAAACAATTCTCAGATTCCTTAACCAGTCCGTGTAATTCGGTCCGGTCAGTTTGTTAGCATCAAGTATGCTACGCAGTGATAGTGAGTTTGACATTTTTAAATTCTGCATGTGAAATAGACAACATTTTAGCATACATTCATTTAATTAATTACCAAAATAAATTAGGTCTTTATTTAAATTGGTATCTCTCACTATTTTCATCAAACTATATTACCCTCAATATATATAGTTCGGCAAATCTAATTAAAGTTTTGCTAGTGAGATTAAGGACCCCATTTCAAATGTATATAGCCTTGTGGTGACACAATAAACGATATATAAATAAATAGGTAGACAACTATTGTCAATTACATCACTAAATAACTCCTTTTATTTTGCCTCTTAGATTATTTTGATCAAGTGGTGACACATCCGAATCAAAATTATCCAAGTTAAGTCCAACCTAGCACTTCCATATATTCGAAAGAAAAACACTTTCCTTGTGGTGACACAACAAAACAGCATCGTTCAGTCTATTTATAAGCATCAAATGTGATAAAGCAACATCTTAAATATTTAATACTTGCCTTGTGTTGACACAACAAACTCATATTAAATATTTAATACTCTATTGCTTTACCATGCTAGAAGGCGACGTTCGATATTCTAAATATCTTTGAACGCTTAGAACTTAGTATAATTTCTTTGAGGGGTTTATTATTATTAGTCTCATCTTGTTTAGCGCGCATGCACATATATATATAAAATACGCGTCATATTATTTAACATGCGAAGCATGTTGTATAATATATAATATATATATAGTAATCATGCACATATAGAATACTATATTCTACCCGGATTGATTATAGACTTTTATTCTAGTTTGGTTCACTAGAGCCACCAAGAGAACCAAAAGGTCAAACCTAGGGTGCAAGAATTAAATTTAAATATAACTATTATATTTAAACCCGGGCTCCATTACAAAGGGGTCTTCAAGCGCTCCTTACTCCTTTGTCTCCAATTCTTCAAAATTAATTCTAATTAGTCCTATTACATAAACTATTTACAATAAATAGAAACCTTGATCAGCAGTCAAGGGGAAGTACATAGGAGGGAGATAGAATTTATATTAAGAAAAATTAGAGAAGACGAGGTACGCAGACCCCATTTATAAAAACCCATATATTCAAGCATCCTCTAAAATAAATCCAATCACACATTGGTCAATATTCCATAATCAATCCCTATTTATTATCATACATATCTCTATATGTATCAATAAATAATATTCATCTCATGAATAATAAAACCATTCCATATATGTATTGATATCAATTAATGGGAAAACGTTTTGCTAATATTTAGTTTTGAAACAAAATAAACTCTTTTATTTTAATCAAAAACCAAATCCAACTTAAACTCCTTTAATTTTAGCAATCTGAAATCCTATTTCAGATAAAATAACCATCTTTATTTTAAATTTATATCAATTAAATAAACCATTTATTTTAATTGAAGGAAAAAATTATTTTTCGGATTCTGCTGTCTGGCGCAGCTGCGCCCAGAATGAACTGGAGCCGGCGCAGCTGCGCCGCGTAACAGATTCAGAAAAACGGATTCTGCCCAAAAAATTTCGATCCAATCGCATACCATACACACATGGAATCATCAAAATCGATAATTAGCACAAGATTAGGCTCTGATACCACTGTTAGGTTTGTATATAGCGCGAACATGCAATCAAATTACATAAATAGTGCGGAAGCGCGATAAAACGGATTTTAAAATTTTATACAAACCATCACCATGATCAATCTATTTGCTCAATTAACGATATAAACGAAAGAGATAGAGATTAAGAAATTATACCCTCGTAGAACCGTGCTTTCTCGGGTACAAGTTCACCTCCAATTCCTTCGCGTTCTCCTTGAATTCCACCGACTAAATTCCTTTGCTTGATCAACGTTAGCCACCCAAGTGTTTGGCCTCTAGAGGTGATCCACCAAGGAAGAATAATTATTCAAGAAGTTGGGTGTTGGCAAAACCCCTAATTTCTATCTCTATAGAAATTGCAACTACTCTCCATAATCTAATGCAAGAGTATGTAACCTTAATCTATGATAAAACTCCTCTTATTTATAGATGTAGGAATAACCCTTCCCTAAACTATTTAGGATTAGGGTTTCTATTATAATTAAACTCCTTTAATTAATTATGCTCCTAATCCAATTAGGAATTCATGGGAGAGTACTTCTATTAATTAATTCACAATCCCTATTAGGAATTAAATAATAGTAATAGTAATAATAAAAATAATAATAATAATAAGACTCCTCTTATTAATTTATATTTAATATTTCCAAAATATTAAATAATAAATATTAATCTATTTAATTTATTCTATCTCTATAGATTAAATTAAATACACTTAACTTATTATTACGATTATGCCCTTTACTTCTTAAATAAATATTTTCCTTTTGCGGTGTGACCCTTTAAGTTCTCCATATTAAACCGGTTGTGAATAAATCAATTAGAACAATTTTAATTTTATTTAAATAAATAAATTAAACTATGTAATTCATTTAAATAAATAATATTTATTCTACAATAAGGGTAAACCCCCTTAGCGATCAACGACTTTTCAGATAATATAGATTTCAACATTAATCACAAAAGAACCTTTCAGTGAATAGTTATCGTACAATTCAATCCTTCTACCATACAATGTCCCAATTAAATATAAGACATGGATTTACTGTCAAGTCTTATTTTATTTAATTATATGTATTTTGATTCCCAAATGCACAGCTCTAAATAATGGAAATTAGAAACCCTTTCTAATTTCATTCTGCCTTGGCCAAGGACTACTGAGTTGTCATTTATCGAATCACATAGGACATTCACATCTTTTACTAGATGTGGTAGATTCTTTGTTGATCATTCATCTATATCCATGTATAACTTATTATACCCAATCATACCCTTTGATATACCCTAAAGGTCTTAATGGACATGTCAAAGTATAACTCATAATACACAAGATACTATGATGATATCAAGTCCAAGGATCACTTGTACTACTATCACTAGAGGAATTCCTATTGACAAGCGAGTAAAACTCCATTAGGTATTCCTTAGCGAGCCACGTTCAGTGAACTTATTCTCCAATAAGTACCTACATACTTGCTTTAGTGTCTCCACACAAATGATTATGAGATCAATCATTCTCTTCTTAAGAGCAAGCAACGTATGTACTAATCTATCCGGATTCACTAATCCCCTTTTTAGTAATCCAACGATTAGGAACAATTTTAGTTTGTGAGCTATCTATAATTTAGATCTCATTAGCATGATCACCATCATGATTCTAAAAGCATTGCTCAAAACTATGGGTTTATCACATTTAATAAAACAGCACTATGTAGATAATATAAAATGCCTTTTAAGAAAATCAATTCTTTTATTAATAAATGAATAAGATTACAAAGTATATGCTACATCATATCAAATATGATTGGCTTGTGTGTATACTACTTTCAGTTTTACAGTCTTTATGATTGTTAAAATATTCCTGAGATTTTTCAGTGGAATAACTATTAAACCTCGTAGCAGTTCATGGTCTTAATTATGACCACTCAGCAGGATGTGAAAAGTTTTTAAAGAAATTTTATTTTCTATTTGATGATTTGAGAAGTTTTTAAGGAATATTTTATTTCTTGTTTGTTCAAGCTACTTCACAATTATTGAACAATTGTTGAAGACTCCTGAAAAATATTTCACTATTTTGGAAGTCGAAAGTTTAGAAGATGTGAACTTTTTAGAGAAGAATGACTATAGAATGTGACGAATAAAGAGAAATCTTTAAAGAAGGAAAGAGTTTAGTAGTTATTAAAGTGAGAATATAAAGGTTGATTTGAAAACCTAGTTTGGTGAATAAGATAGTTGATTTGAAAACCTAGTTTTGGTCAATAGAATGAGCAGCAAAAATTAGTATGCTATAATTTCGAGGACGAAATTCTTAGAAGAAGGGGTGAATGTGATAACCCAAAAATTTATGAGACTTGTAAATAAGATCTTGAATAAATAAATAGAGGAGTAGAAGGAATAGAGATGACTATGCCTTAATTTCGAGGACGAAATTCTTAGAAGAATGGGTGAATGTAATATCCTAGATATTTTAAAATTTTGAAATAAGAATTTAATAAATAAAATTCTTATTAAGAGATAAAGTAGATTTGGATACATATGTATATATGTATTTCATATAATGTGAAGTATGTGATTTTGCGTAATGGACTAAATGTGTATATATAGATGTGAAATATATACATATATTGGAAAAAATAGATTTAATATTTAATTAAATCATTAAAAAAAAGTGGATGGAATTAATTAATTAATATTAATCGATTGAGATTAAATTGAAATTATATTATTAAATAATATAATTTGAATATTGAGCCTTGGACGGCGATAAAATTATTATGAACTAAATTTTCATATATGAGTTAATTAATTCGCTTAGTTAAAATTAGTGAATTAATGTATGTACTTTGTTCTAATAAAATGAAGTTTATATGGATAATATTTTGTATAAGTGTGATGAGTAAATAAATATATGTGATATATATTTATTTGTTAGTATGTGTGTTATGTATTTGCTAGTAAGAGATTAATCTAGGTTGCAAGCCCAATGTATAAAATAGTTGTGGATAATTAAGTTGACCCAAAATTTGGTCTAACTTTGTATGAGAAAGTCCAAAGAATTATAGCGTCAAGCCCAATTTTAAAGAATTAAGATGACCCAAGTTATTTAATTAAAAACTTGTGATAAGTCCAATGAAGAAGCCCAATGAGAATTTAAGTTAGTAGCCCAAAATAATGGGACATGTGTTAGTAGAATAACTATGGTTAGGAACTAATCATGTTTGAGTTAAATATAGGAAATTATGAAAAATGATTATATTATCCAAGAGAAAGTGATTAATGACTCATGTGTCCTAAGAAAGAAATTGCTAGGAAGTTTCCTTATAATTGGAGAATGACTAGTTTGTCCCAAAAGAAAAGTATTAATGACCATGGTATCCTTGAAGGAAATTTCTAAGTGGTTTCCTAATAGTGAGGGAAAGACTATTTTGTCCTTAGAGAAGATTATTAAAGACCATTGTGTCATAAGAGGAAATTGCTAGGAAGTTTCCTAATAATGGGAGAATGACAATTTTATCCTTAAAGAAAATTGATTATGACCATTGTGTCCTAGGAGGAAATTTCTAGGAAATTTTCTTGAGATATTTTAAAGACCATTATGCCCTTTCCTAGCAATGGTTGATGACTCTTTTGCCCTTGATGTTGGCTAAATGATTAAGCTTAATTAGACAAATTTTTAATACTTCATCCTCCATTCTTCACACTCTCACCCAACCAAATAGAGAGAGAAGAAAAGGGAGAAGGCTACCAATAATGGAGAAAAAGGAGGAAGAAGAAAGCTTAGGAAGAAGCCATGGAAGAAGATCCATAGAAGGAAAAAAAGAAAAAATGAAGAACGCAAGGTATAACTCAAAACTTTACCCACTTTATTGTGATTTAACTTAGATCTAGTATTGGGTTGTTGTGATTGAACTAGATAATGATAGATCTACATGATTTATAATGATTCATGGTTGGATCTAGAGGTTTGATGGGTTATTAAACTTAGATTTGAGAAATAATTTCTTAAAACTCTAAAATCGTCACTTTCCTCTTTGATCCTTAGATCCGCATAGTGGGTATTGATGAAAAATTATATAGATTTAATATGTTGTAATATTATGAGTTAGGAATTCATAGAACTTGAAATTATTTGATTTGGTTGTGTAAAACTCAAAATATGAAAATCGAAAGGAGAGAAGCGAAGATTATTTTCCTCAAATAAAATGATCTAGTGAGCTGCTGCCCAAATATAAAAAATTCGGAGCTAGTTATATTTCTCTAAAACTTTTGGGCTTTTGGTATGATATAGTTCATTGAATAAGCTTTCCATAGACTCTGGAACGGACTAATTCCGACTTCGGAGCAAAGAGTTATGACCAATCTAGTTTGTCGTGTAAAACTGTCCAGCGAATTTTGGTCAGCCCCCTTACGTGCGATTCCTGTATTGATGTGTTGGGAATTGGAAATATTTCAGTAGGTCAAAGTTGTAGATACGGAAGTTAGCTTCGTGTGACCACTGGAATCACCCAAAAATTGTGAAAAACGAAGAAGTTATGACTATTTAAGCGAGCTAGGGTCTGTCAGCCAGTTTTCTTGCGAAACAGTTTTAATTTAGTCATTCCTTGAGATGTGCAGCCTCGTGTGTTTGGAATTTGAAGAAACTTAAAACTGTAAAGTTGTAGATATTGAAGTTTTCTAGCTGGACTTGCGGGATTGAGCCATTTTATGGAACAGATCATGTTCGAAATAAATTATTTATTAACGCTATCCAGAAAATGAAATTTTCTAGACTAGTTGATGAAATTTCAGAATCTGTTTTAAATGGTTAAGGGTCTGACTTTAAGCCTAGATGAAGTTGTAGTACACTGAGTAAGGTTTAATTTGATATAAGAAAGAACAAAAAGAGTCATGTAACGAAGGAGTTACGTTAAAAACGAAAACAACGTTTTGTTAAAGAAATTGTGAAAATGGATATTATAATTTTATTTGAAGTAAAATTTTGGAAAATGATATATGTTGTTATGTGATGACATACATTGACATGTTTGGGATCATAGTGAATCCGGTGTATAAGGATGGATAAATATTGATATTATGTGCTTATATGTAGTTCATAACATGTAAATTGTTAATGAATGCATACAACATGCTCGATAAAATGCCTAAGAGAATTTGTATCCAAGTAATGGTATTAAGTGCTTGGAGTAATATATAATTGAAGAATATTTTAAGTATATTAATATTATTTAATCATAATATTAATATATAAGTGAGAATTATTTTAAGTATATTAATATTATTTAATTATAATATTAATATATAAGTGAGGATTATTTTAAGTATATTAATATTATTTAATTATAATATTAATATATAAATGAAGATTATTTTTAAGTATATTAATATTATTTAATTATAATATTAATATGTTAGTGATGATTATTTTAACTGTATTAATATTATATAATTATAATATTAATATACAAATAAGGAGTATTATGGTTATATTAATAATATTTAAGCATAATATTTAACGTGATTAATTGATGAATATTATTTCATTAAATTAGTTTGTCAATTTTATGAAGAAAACAAAATATTCGATGCGAATAATATACGCGATGATCTACGGACTGAGGCAAGTTTTTCAGATTTGCTCTTATGTGTAAAATGTTATTATATGTTATTGCGATGTTATATTATAACATAATGTGCTATGAACCGTTCAATTTGAACTTTATACTTTGCAATGAAAAACACGATGATATGTGATTTACGTGTTAATATGCTTACATGTATAATTGTCATACATGAAAATATTGTGAAACATGCATGATACATGATTTATGTGTTATGTGTAACTGTTAAACTTGCGGGCAACATTGTTGCTCACCCACGCCACAAACAGATTTTTGCAGCTAGCGAAAAAGGACCTGGATGGTCAAAAGAAGATGACTGCAGGAAAGGCATTTAAACAAGAAAGTGAAGTCTATGTTGCGATATTATATTATTTTAATATTGCACTATTATTTACAAGCTGATGTATTGTATACTCTGATTTAAAATGATGTGTACGATTAAAGGTTAGAAAACCTGGGAGTAGATTAAGATGTATTGTAATATTATAGAGATTACATTTATGTTGTAAGAATTGTATTGTTTATCTAGTATCGTGACGAACCGAACCCGGGGTCAAGGTGACCCGGATTTGGGGTCGTTACACTCATAGCCTCATCGTATATAACTGGATCATCATCCTTTATGATGTGTACCTCATTATCATCCTCTATGATGAATCCATACCTCCTAGGTATCTTCAGTACTCTTCCAGATTTACAATTCAGTTGTGGTACAATAGGTCTATTTACAAGTTCCTCGGTTTGACTTAAAATGCTTTGTGGTTCTTGAACGCCTTCAAGATCTATTACCCTCCCACTAGCTCCTTAAATGATAAACACCTTTATCCAAGAAGGCAGTGTGTTTCACAACAAACACCTTTTGCTTAGTAGGATTATAGGATTTTTATCCTAAACTTACTTTAGGAAGTTTCACAAATCTACACTTGTTATATTTTGTCCTAAGCTTATCTTTTTGAAATTTTTTCACATAAGTTGGACAATCTCTTATCTTAACATACATAAGACTAGGAATCCTCCCTATCCATAACTTATATGGAGTTTTGGGGCCGAATTTTGAGGTTACCTTATTTTGTAGATATGCAGCCATTTTTAAGGCATAACCCCAGATGGTTATTGAAATATCAGTAAAAATCATTATGGACCGCACCATGTCCTACATGGTACAATTTTCCCTTTTAGATATATCAAGCAATTATTCCGTATCATGAAATGTCCATTATGAGAAAATACCATTTTGAGATGATCTAGAAACTTATTGCACAAGTATTCCTTTCTCAATCTGATCAAAGAATCTTAATACTTTGTCAATTTGTTTCACTTTTAAATTCTTTGAACATTTCAAATGATTCAGACTTGTATTTCATCAAATACACATATTCAACTCTTTGAATGACTATCTCCCTTTCTTTGACTAGTTTGTTCAGTTTGCAAAATTATTCTTCATGTAAGTCAAGTATACAAAGTATATCAAGTAATCTTCCAGTTTCAAACAAAACATTATCATTATAAATAGAACAACCATTGTTCTTAAATATAATACCATAACTTTCCTTGTCCAACAACGGAAAGAAATAATGTTTCTAATGAGAACTAGAACATAATAACAATTTATTAACTTAATAGACTTGCCCGTAAGCAACGCTAAACTATAAGTTCCTACGGCTAAGGCAGCAACCATTGCTCCATTCCCCACAAGTAAGATTACTTACTTTGTTTAGCTTTTTACTTCTGCTTAGTCTTTGCATTAGATTGCATACATGAGAACTACAACTGGTATCTAATACCCAAGTAGAACCTTAACTTACAGAAAGATTTATTTCAATCATGAACAAACCTGTATCTGTAACCGAAGTTTCACTAAGCTTCTTCTGGTTAGCCTCTACGAGATGCTCCTTACAGTTTCATTTTCAGTGTCCAGGCTTATTGTAGTGGAAGCAAACTCCTTTGCTATCTGCATCAGTCTTGCTCTTAGTATCCTTAGTTTTTGCCTTTCCTTATACCTTCTTTGAATTGTTCTTCTTTTTAGAAGATCCTTTGGCCCTCTTTCACTTCCTGGAAGAATCATCTACCAGTAAGACTTGGTTTTTCTTGGTTGAAAAGTGACTCTTTACAGTTTTTAACATGTTTAAGCAACTCAGGCAAGCTGACATATAGCTTGTTCATGTGGAAATTCACAACAAATTATGAGAAAGAGTCTGAAAGTGACTGCAAGATCAAATCATGGTTCAACTCTCCATCCATGACAAAACCTGTTGTCCTAATTGTTCAATCGAATTGATCATTTTAAGGATATGTGTCTGTACTGTAGTGTCATTGGTCATTCTAGATTGGTAGAGCTCCTTAGATATCTAATATCTAGCAGTCCTACTTTCCTCACTATTCAACTCCTTGAGCTGCAGGAATATAATAGGAGCATCCATAGTTTCGTGCTGACGTTGAATCTCGTTACTTATGGATGCTAGCATGATGCATTGAGCCACGGTTGCATCTGAAAGTAGTATGCACACAAGCCAATCATATTTGATATGATAGCATATACTTTGTAATCTTATTCATTTATTAATAAAAGAATTGATTTTCTTAAAAGGCATTTTATATTATCTACATAGTGTTGTTTTATTAAATGTGATAAACCCATAGTTTTGAGCAATGCTTTTAGAATCATAATGGTGATCATGCTAATGAGATCTAAATTCTAGATAGCTCACAAACTAAAATTGTTCCTAATCGTTGGATTACTAAAAAGGGGATTAGTGAATCCGGATAGATTAGTACATACGTTGCTTGCTCTTAAGAAGAGGATGATTGATCTCATAATCATTTGTATGAAGACACTAAAGTAAGTATGTAGATGCTTATTGGAGAATAAGTTCACTGAACGTGGCTCGATAAGGAATACCTAATGGAGTTTTACTTGCCTGTCAATAGGAATTCCTCTAGTGATAGTAGTACAAGTGATCTTTGGACTTGAGATCATCATAGTATCTTGTGTATGATGAGTTATACTTTGACTTGTCCCTTAAGACCTTTGGGGTATATCAAAGGGTATGATTGGGTATAATAAGTTGTGCATGGAGATAGATAAATGATCAACAAAGAATCTACCATGTCTAGTAAAAGATGTGAATGTCCTATATGATTCGATAAATGATAACTCAGTAGTCCTTGGCCAAGGCAGAATGAAATTAGAAAGGGTTTCTAATTTGCATTATTTAGAGTTGTGCATTTGGGAATCGAAATACATATAATTAAATAAAATAAGACTTGACAGTAAATCCATGTATTATATTTAATTGGGACATTGTATGGTAGACGGATTGAAATGTATGGTAACTATTCACTAAAAGGTTCTTTTGTGATTAATGTTGAAATTTATATTATCTAGAAAGTCGTTGATCGCTAAGGGGGCTTACCCTTATTGTAGAATAAATATTATTTATTTAAATGAATTAAATAGCTTAATATTTATTATTTAATATTTTGAAAATATTAAATATAAATTAATAAGAGGAGTCTTATTATTATTATTATTGCTATTACTATTATTTAATTCCTAATAGGGATTGGGAATTAATTAATAGAAGTACTCTCCCATGAATTCCTAATTGGATTAGGAGCATAATTAATTAAAGGAGTTTAATTATAATAGAAACCCTAATCCTAAATAGTTTAGGAAAGGGTTATTCCTACATCTATAAATAAGAGGAGTCTTATCATAGATTGGGGTTACACACTCTTGCATTAGATTGTGAAAAGTACTTACAATTTTTATAGAGATAGAAACTAGGGGTTTTGCCAACACCCAACTTCTTAAATAACTATTCTTCCTTGGTGGATCACCTCTAGAGGCCAAACACTTAGGTGGCTAACGTTGATCAAGCAAAGGAATTTAGTCGGTGAAATTCAAGGAGAACGCGAAGGAATTGGAGGTGAACTTGTACCCGAAGAAGCACGGTTCTACGAGGGTATAATTTCTTAATCTCTATCTCTTTCGTTTATATTGTTAATTGAGCATATAGATTGATCATGGTGATGATTTGTATAAAATTTTAAAATTCATTTTATCGCGCTTCCGCACTATTTATGTAATTTGATTGCATGTTCGCACTATATACAAACCTAATAGCATCATCTTGCCACTTTCTAAAAGAAGCAATCTCTTCCTTAGAGGCATTGTCTGCAACTATTGCAGGGATAGGCGTATTAAGGACATAAGATAGCTTTTCAGCCTTGATAACTATTCTCAAATTCCTTAACTAGTCCGTGTTTTTTGGTCCAGTTAATTAGCATCTAATATGCTCTGCAGTGATAGTAAAAGTAAACATTGTAAAATTCTGTAAATGAATTAACAATATTTTAGCATACATTCATTTTATTAATTACTAAAATAAATTAGTTCTTTATTTAAATTGGTATCTCCCACTATTTTCATCAAACTATATGACCCTCAATATATAGTTCGGCAAATCTAATTAAAGATTTGCTAGTGAGAATAAGGATCCCATTTCAAATGTATATAGCCTTGTGGTGACAAAACAAACAATATATAAATAAATAGGTAGACAACTATTGTCAATTACATCACTATGTAACCCCTTATATTTTGCCTCTTAGATTATTTTGATCAAGTGGTGACACATCTGAATCAAAATTATCCAAGTTAAGTCCAACCTAGCACTTTCATATATGTGAAGAGAAAAATATCGTCCTTGTGGTGACACAACAAAATAGTAATGTTCAAATCCTTAATAAGCATCAAATGTGGTAAGACAACATCTTAAATATTTAATACTTGCCTTTTGGTGACACAACAAACTCATATTAAATATTTAATACTCTATCGTTTTACCATGCTAGAAGGCGACGTTCGATATTCTAAATATCTTTGAACGTTTAGGACTTAATATAATTTCTTTGAGGGGTTTGTTATTATTAGTCTCATCTTGTTTAGCACGCATGTACATATATATATAAAATACGCGTCATATTATTTAACATGCGAAGCATGTTGGATAATATATATATAGTAAGCATGCATATATAGAATACTATATTATACCCGAATTGATTATGGACTTTTATTCTAGTTTGGTTCACTAGAGCCACCAAGTGAACCAAAAGGTCAAACATATGGTACAAGAATTAAAATTTAAATATAACTATTACATTTAAATTCGGGCTCCATTACAAACGGGTCTTTAAGCGCTCCTTGCTCCTTAATCTCTAATTCTTTAAGATAATTTTAACTAATCTTATTACATAAACTATTTACTGTGACGCCCCCAAATTCGAGTCTCCAAATACCCGGATCCGGTCATCACGATCCAACATAAACATCCACCTATAACAACATATGGTATCTAAAATGCGGAATAAAATAAACATACGTTGTTCATTACAAGGTGTTACTAGTCCCAGAATACGATTAAACTTAAACAATTACACAAACCATACCCCAAACAGCTATCAGGGTTTAAATTACATTAACAGTAATTAACTAACACATGAATCTAAAGTCTGCTACGAGAAGTTTATCATTTCATCTTTTCTTTTCCTTTGTTCTTCCCTGACGTCTCGGGTTTAGCTGCAATGAAGTCATGATATAGCAAGAATGAGCAACGAGTTTGCCCAGCAAGTTTAAAGTGCAACAATAAAGATATATCATGATGAAGGGATATTAAAGGGATTTCAACAATAGAATAATCAGAAGCAAGGACATTAAATGCTTTTAGAACAATTGATAGTCAGATAGACTTTGAACGATAACTTCCAGGGGAGTCAATAGCTGGTTGACCCTCTGGTTACTGGCTACAGAATAACGTACTTGAGGGGATCAGCTTCGCGTACCCTATGTATATGCATAACATTTAATTCTGCTATTTGTACCTTATATACGGTACGTGGGGTTCTCCCCTATAAATAAAGGGGTGTTCATACAGTCTAAGAATCCTTACCATTGATTGGTTCGGATAACTTTTATAAATTCTCACATATTTGTCTGACCGAACAAGGGTTCAGACCTAACCATGAATGGTTTATAAATTCTTGAATTTAAATATACGAATTTCAAATGCACGAGTGTGAATGTCAATAAATATACAGATGTGGAATAATTTAGGAAGTAATTAGACCACTTAAGGCATGCTTGGAGATAAAAACTCAAGCTTAAAGAATAACTTGCAACAGTATATATATACCTTTTTGCACGAATTAAAAATAGTGCATAAGGCTTAGAAATTTGCTCAATGTAAAAGTTGAGTAAAGAAGAACTTGCAATAATGTAAGAAGTTTAGGGTTAGGAACTTGCCTGCTTGCTCAGCTACAGATAAATTCTAGCTTTACTTAATTGATCTTGGATAACCTATCAATTGGTAGGGTTGGTTTATCCATTAGCATTTCGTAATTATACTTACTTATGCTATTTATTTAGTAGATAAACAGATCACTAAATACGTTTAATCATTAGCTAACCAGAAATTAATTCAATGACCTTTAACTGATAACTAATCATGCATACTTTGAATACTCCGACTATTACCCTTACTTGTCTCTAACTATGGGTTAGCAACCTTTATTTATTGTTAGCATGATTTATGGTTGATCTCTTATTTACTCTTTTATTTGTTAATCACTATTTTCCTTAGGAGTAATTTATTTATTAAGGACCAAAATTATTAATTAACTTAATAATTCCCCTCATACTTAATCATTATTTCCTTAATGATTAAGTAATTACCATCCTTATTATTTCGTAACTTCAGTCATACTTATTTATTATTATCATTAGATAATAATTAAATAATTATTATACTATTTGTTCATACTTAATTATCATTTAATATTAATTAAATATTAATTAAATAATAATTAAATATTTATTATCTTTATTTAATAATAAATAATCATTTTATTAACTATATTCATACTTAATGATTATTTAATAACAATTAAATAATTATTATTTTTATTTATTATTCATGGATAAATAATAATTAATTACTTATTAGCTTCATTCATACTTAACTATTATTTAATAATAATTAAATATTTATTATTTAATAGTAATTAAGCAATAAGCAACTATTTAATAATTAATCTGTTAAATTTTTTTTTTTTATCCATACTTGGTTATTATTTAATAGTAGTTAAACAATAACCAAATATTTATTAGTTTTATTTATTATTTAATTATTATTCAATATCAATTAATAATTAAATGATTATTTTATTGACTTTATTCATTATTATTTAATATGAATTAAATAATAATTAACTATTTATTTTCTTTATTTAATAATTATTGATAATTAATAGTAATTATTATATTAGCTTTGTCCCTTAACAGTTGTCCAAACATTCACTACAAACCCAGTTTTATATCGCAACCATAACCCAATACACAGTATTATAAACCAGCACAATCGGCAACTGCACCGAACATAATAGTAACAAAATTCGACTGACAGAAGGAAGGAATTTACACAGCAACATGGTCCCCAATACAGAAGAACAGTAACCCAACATATAGAAACAAATATCCCAATACAGAGGAATAACTAAACCCAGTATATAGAAACAAATATCCCAATATAGAGCAAACAAACTGCCCACTACAGGTTTCCCAAAAAGTATTAACAGAGTAAATTAACACACCAAGGATTCCATACTAGATGTTAAATCCAACAATTTAATAAAATCCCAAAACGGATGTCTAATACCATCAATTGCTAGAACCCTTAGGGTTCACTATTAACAGTTTTCCCAGCACAGTACAAGAAATACATTCCCAGTACATTGTATAACCCATTCCAATCACAGGGGAAAATTTTTAAAAACTAACACTAAACCATCACAGTGGCTTGAACTACTCAATACCTTGGGGTTGAACGATTCACCGACTTTCTCCTTCTACCGAAATACACAATCAAGCTGGACATCCGCAGCAAACTGGAATTGTAACCCCTGTTCCCTCTCTCTATTAAATTTGGAACCCTAAACTTTCTAATTGGGAATTCACAAAACAGGGAAAAAAATTCGGCAGCTTTGGTTTAGGGCAAGGGGTTCAATTTATAGCAAAGTGGTTACCCAAAAATTGGGTATTGCCTAAATTGGTCATTCAAGGACCATTGGTAGGAAGGGAGATAGCTGTCGATCGCTTCACGTCAACCCAGCTGCGTTATGCCGTCAGTTCCTCGAGCTGTGTAGTCACGCCGGTCAAATCGCCGAACGCCCAAATCCTTTGGTCCAAGCGGTCGTGCTCGGTCGTCTATGCCGTTACGCTAGCTTCGAATGACCACCGGTCGCTAGGCTGGCACATCCACCTCCTCCCTTGCCGGCGTCTGAAATTGACAGCCTCGACCGGTGTCTTCTTGCCCTTACGCCGCTCGTTCGATTGATTGACGGAGAGATTGGGTTTGATGATTACAGAGGCTAAGTCCCCTTCTCTTTAGCTTGGCTGTTGATTTGAGAGATTGAAGGGTTGAGTCTCGATTTGGCTGGTCTTAGCTGGAGGATTTGGGGTTTTCCCCAATTTGATTTTTGGTCGATATAAACGAATTTCGCCGGTTATCCTTATTAAGCAAAATGGACTCAAGCCGGCTAAAGAAAAGGAAACGGGTCATTTAGCTAGGAAGAAATTTGGGCTCAACCCAATAGGGTTGGGCCAATTGAATTAATAAAGGGGCGGCCCAAAAAGAAATTAAAAATAATTATGGGCTCGGTTTAACAAGATGGAAATTGGGCCAGTCCAATTTAATTTAACCACAATGCATTTTTAATATTTTAAAATTAAATAACTAAACCCATTAATTATTTATTTTAAATATTTATTTTGACCAAAACTCTTTATTCAAATTATTTAATCCGATAATGATAAAATTATTTGTTAAATTTCCAAATTTTCTTGCACATAACATCTTAGGGGTAACTCACTAATTTATTTAAACTATCAGTGAGTCCCTTTAGTGCGCAGAAAATTATTGGACCACGTAGTTATATAATTAATCAATAATACCCACATGGATTCAATTAAATAAAAAAATTTATGTATAAAATGGATTTTATTTATTAAAATAAATTTGATACAATGTTTAAAAAATTCCTGGACATTACATCCTCTCCCCCTTATAAAAATTCCGTCCTCGGAATTTCAACCTAAGGTTACTCGAATAACTGGGGGTAATTCGCTCTCATTTTCTCTTCGAGTTCCCACGTGGCTTCTTCCACTGCGTGATTTCTCCAGAGAACTTTAACAGAATGAATGATTTTATTCCTTAGCCTCTGTTCCTTCCTATCCAGTATTTGAACAGGAATCTCCTCGTACGATAAGTCCTTTTCGACTTGAATTGGTTCGTAGGAAATAACATGCTTGTAATCTGGCTTATACGGACGCAACACTGATACATGAAACACGTTGTGAATGTGCTCAAGTTCAGGAGGTAATGCTACCTCGTACGCCACTTCGCCTATTCTCCTCAAAATCTCGAACGGTCCTACGAACCTAGGGCTCAGCTTGCCCTTCTTTCCAAAACGGACCTTCCCTTTCCAGGGTGATATCTTCAGAAACACAAAGCTACCAACTTCAAAGTCTCGTTTCTGGCGATGTAAGTCGGCGTACTTCTTTTGGCGATCCTGGGCTGCTACTAACCGTTGTCTTATTACTTTAGCGATTTCCACGGTTTGCTGTACCAATTCCGGTCCCAACAATCTCCGTTCACCAACTTCATCCCAACACAACGGCGTTCGACACTTCCTTCCATATAGCGCTTCGTACGGTGGCATACCAATGCTAGCATGATAACTGTTGTTGTAAGCGAACTCTACTAGTGGCAAGTGATCGTCTCAGCTGCCACTTAAGTCCATCACAACTGCCCGAAGCATATCCTCTAAGGTCTGGATTGTTCGCTCACTTTGACCATCAGTCTGAGGATGATATGCCGTACTCATTCTTAACTGTGTTCCCAGTCTCTCCTGTAGACTTCTCCAAAAATTCGACGTGAAGCGCGGATCTCTGTCAGACACGATAGATACCGGCACTCCATGACGTGATACTATTTCCTTTACGTAAAGTTTCGCCAGCTGTTCCAATTTGTACCTGATCTTGATTGGTAGGAAATGGGCAGACTTGGTCAAACGGTCTACGATTACCCAGATGGCGTCCAGACCTTTTTGGGTTGTTGGGAGTCCTACCACAAAATCCATAGTAATGTGCTCCCACTTCCACTCGGGAATCTTCAAGGGTTGCAACAATCCGCTCGGTCGTTGGTGCTCTGCCTTAATCCTCTGGCAAGTTAAACACCGGCTGACGAATTCTGCAACTTCCCCTTTCAAATGCGGCCACCAATAATGTTGACGAAGATCTTGATACATCTTGGTGCTACCCGGATGTACCGAAAATCTCGTATTATGGGCCTCCTGCAAAATCTCTTCCCTTAAGTCTGGTACGTAGGGTATCCAGATCCTTCCCTCGAATCTCAGCAATCCTGTGCTGTCAACCTTATACTTCGAGGCTTTTCCCTCCGATAACTGTCTCTTAATGTCAATACATTCCTCGTCAAATTCTTGAGCCTCCTGTATCTTATCCAGTAGAGTTGGACCTACCGTCACGGCGAACACCTTTTCGTCCACCTCCATTGGATATCTAACTTCCAGCTTCAGACGTTCAAAGTCCCGTATCAATTCCTCCTGGACTGTCAGCTGCATCAATTTCACCTTGCCCTTTCTACTCAAGGCATCAGCCACTACATTCGCTTTGCCCGGATGGTACAGAATTTCACAGTCGTAGTCTTTGATCAATTCCAACCATCGGCGCTGCCTCATGTTCAGCTCCTTTTAAGTGAAGATATATTTCAGACTTTTGTGATCTGTATATATCTCACACTTCTCCCCATATAGGTAGTGCCTCCAGATCTTCAGGGCGAAAATTACCGCTGCTAACTCCAAGTCATGAGTCGGGTAACCCTTCTCATAATCCTTCAGCTGACGTGATGCGTACGCCACTACCTTGCCGTGTTGCATCAACACACAGCCAAGACCCTTGTGTGACGCGTCGCTATACACTACAAAGCCTCCAATGTTGTCTGGTAAGGTCAACACCGGTGCTTGGCTAAGTCTCTTCTTCAATTCCATGAAACTTTCTTCACACTTCTCCGACCAAACAAACTTAACTGTTTTCCTGGTGAGATTGGTCAATGGCGATGCTATCTTGGAAAAATCATGTATGAACCTTCGATAGTATCCTGCTAATCCCAAGAAACTCCGGATCTCTGTCGGCGTCTTCGGCTATTCCCAGTTGATAACTGCTTCTACTTTTGCTGGGTCCACCGAAACACCATTCTTATCTATGACATGACCCAGAAACTGCACTCTCTGCAACCAAAACTCACACTTAGAAAACTTCGCGTACAACTTCTCCCTCCTGAGAGCTTCTAATACGATCTTCAAATGTTCAGCATGCTCCTCCTCCGTCCCTGAATACACCAGAATGTCATCGATGAATACAACTACGAACTTGTCCAAGTACTGCTTGAACACTCTGTTCATCATATCCATGAATGCTGCTGGTGCATTTGTCAATCCAAAAGACATTACCAGAAACTCGAAGTGCCCGTAACGAGTTCTGAATGCAGTTTTCGGGATATCTTCTTGCCTCACCTTCAGCTGATGATAGCCTGTTCTTAAGTCGATTTTTGAAAAGTATTTCGCTCCCTTAAGTTGATCAAATAGATCGTCAATCCTAGGAAGCGGATACCTATTCTTAATCGTAACTTTGTTCAACTCCCGGTAGTCGATACAAAGTCGCATAGAACCATCTTTCTTCTTTACAAACAGAACTGGCGCTCCCCACGGGGACACGCTCGGTCTGATATAACCTTTATCTAACAGCTCCTGCAGTTGCACCATCAACTCCTTCATCTCTACCGGTGCCATTCGATATGGCGGCTTCGATATTGGTGCGGTTCCCAGTGCCAAATCGATAACGAACTCGGTTTCCCTATCCGGCGGTAGTCCCGGAAGTTCATCGGGAAAGACATCGGTGAAATCTCTCACGACTGGTATTTGACTCATCTCATCCCCGACCTGACGAGTATCGATCACATAGGCCAAATAACACACGCAACCTTTCTTAAGTAATCTTCTCGTCTGCATCATAGTAAGACAACAAGATTGTCTTGGTGACTTACTGCCGTAAAATACTACCTTCGACTTATTAGGAGTCTTCAGGTGTACACACTTTTCCTTACAATCAATAACTGCTTCGTGGGTTGATAGCCAATCCATTCCCAGGATTGCATCAAACTCTCCCAGCCGAAGGGGTATCAAATCCACGTTGAGCTTAAATCCTCGCAATTCAACACAACAATTCCTATGAATGTATTCTACGGGGACAATTTCTTTGTTTGCTACTTCTACGTTCATAGGGTGTTCTAACTTTTCACAAGGTAACTTTAACTGCTTAGCGAATTCTTCGGAAATAAAAGAGCAAGTAGCACCCGAATCAAATAACACATATGCATTTATATTATTGATTGGGATGATACCTGACACCACGTCCTTGGATTCCATGGCATCCTGCACAGTCATGTTGAACGTGCGGGCTGTTGGCCTGTTGGCTTGACTGGATGGTGGCCCGTAGTTCAACCGGTTGCTGTTTCCACTGTTGTTGTTGTTTCGGTTGCCACTCCCGGCGTCGCTTTTCCTCTTCGGACAATCCCTCATTTGGTGGTCGGGTGCTCCACATGAAAAACATCCCCCCTTTGGCTTATTCTGACATTGGGGAGCCATGTGCCCCGGTTGCCCACACCGGTAACAAGCACTCTTTCCCTTCATGCATTCTCCCATGTGGTTCTTGCCACAATTACTGCACCTGCCTGGCTTCTTCGCCTCTCCTCCAGACTGGTTTCCTCCGGGTTTATTACTCCCGAGTGATTGGCTTTCGTTCCATTTGCGCTTATTGGGGTTGCTGCCCCCGCTGCTTCCTGACTTCTGGCCTTCATGACCCTTCTTCTTTTCCTGATTATACTTAGCCAGGGCCTCACTACCACCCTCTACAATGATTGCCCTCTCCATCAACTCTGCAAATGTCTTGATTTTTAGTACCGCAACCGAACGGTATAACCATGGTTTCAACCCTTGCTCAAACCTACGAGCTTTCCTTTCCTCGGTGCTGACCTGGTGAGTTGCAAACCGTGCCAACTCATTGAACTTAGCTGCGTACTCCGCCACAGACATGTTCCCTTGTTTTAGTTCCAGGAACTTGATCTCCATCTCTTGCTTCATGCTCTTTGGAAAGTAATTTTCCAAGAACATTTCCTTAAAACGATCCCAAGCGACAGTGCCTTCTTCCACTCGGCCTCTGTTGGCCTTCCACCAGTAGTTTGCCTCGCCTTTTAACATGAAGGTAGCAAAACTTGTTTTCTGTTCCTCTGCCACCCGTGCTACCTCAAAGACCTTCTCTATCTCTTCTATCCAGGTCTGCGCTTCGATTGGGTTAAGAGTTCCCTTGAACTCAGGCGGTCCGACCAATTTGAAATCCTTGAAATTTGCCAGATGATGCACTGGCTCGGCCGCTGCTTGGACCCCTTCCTGTGGCGGCCTTGATTGCATGGCTTCTGCCAGCATTTCGGCGAACATCCTCATTGGGTTGGATTGATTTCCAACTTCGCTCTTTGATTCCTCAACTCGTTGGTTACGTGGCCTTCCTCTCGGCATGATCTGAATAAGGAATTTGATGACTTTTACCTATAGATTTACATTTCGCACGACATGTCATTAAAATTAGTAATCAAGGGCAAAATATCTATCAACACATTTGATTTAAGTGAAACATTTGCATTTATATTCATATACCACTGTTTTGTTACAAGACTAAACCTGTGGCATACTGCTATAAATGCGCCACTGTGTGCCCTATCCATCAATAACCTTTCCCCCTAGACAAAAGTGGGGAATCCTAATCTTTCATCCCTAAAGATCACAAAAGTTGGGGTTTAACTGCTACCCCAAGTCTAAATACAATATAAAGTTTCACAAATCACACATGAATACGTCCCTAATATAACAAAAAGTGGGACTGACTATACTAAAGAAATCAACTGCTCCATCAAATCACTGCTCATCACGACAGATCCGAGTCTGCTAACCAGAGAATGCTCCATCCCCGACCCTGCGACGAACAGAGCAACTGGACTCCCCTACCTCAGTCCGGGGTCTCCTGTAGGCTGCATCTAGGGCATGGCCTAGGGTCTCTATCCTCACAGATCTGGCCTCCAGCTGGTCCTCTAGCTGATCAACCCTCCTGGCCTCCCTGGCCCAGGCCTCCCTGACGCGCATCCTCGCAGCCACCTCCAGTCCAGCCTCGAACCTCATAGCCTCCTGTTTCGCCCTCAGGTGGGCGATCTGTAAATCCCTTTGCTCCAGTCTCTCCCTCAACTCAGCGTTTCGGGCCACTAACTGATGTAGCAGTGGTCCGACCTGCTGTGCTGAGGACTCGTAGCCCTGCAGTTGTACCTTAGTCACCCCTAAGTCATGCTCGAGCTGGTAGGCCAGGTCTCTGTACTGGTCCTCCATAAACTGATGAGTCTGGTTTTGCTCCTCCAAATGAGCAATCCGAGCCTCCAGCTCCTCATTTCTGTCAGTCAACCCCTCGATGATATCATCAGCAGTGGACCCCATGCCATCAATATCAGCAGGTGGCTCCTCCCCCTCGGCCTCGGGGTCCTCCTCCTCAGCCTCTGGATCCTGACTGCCCGACCTCATAACCCCTCCTACTACCGGCTCTGGTAGCTCCCTAAGGTAGTCCTCCTCCGGCTCGGACTCCTCCTGTAAAAATCCTGGGGCAGTAGGAGCATAGCCCACCAGCTGCTCCGAAACTACTGGTATGTCTGTAAATATCTCCTCCTCCTCACGGGCTCCACTGGTCTCCCCTATAGCAGCCATCCTACAAACACACAAAAACTAACATTAGTACAGCAATAAAATATATTCATTGAAGAAATGAAGTTATATTTCATTGGGTACTACTCGACTCGATGAATTCCCCAATTCATCAAAACCACATATGATAAATCTCCTCGATTTATCTCCTAATGCTCGATACGAGTTTGCTATGAAAGTTATAACCTAGGTTTCGCGATCCTAAAGTTTATAACCTACAGCTCTGATACCAACCTGTGACGCCCCCAAATTCGGGTCTCCAAATACCCGGATCCGGTCATCACGATCCAACATAAACATCCACCTATAACAACATATGGTATCTAAAATGCGGAATAAAATAAACATACGTTGTTCATTACAAGGTGTTACTAGTCCTAGAATACGATTAACCTTAAACAATTACACAAACCATATCCCAAACAGCTATCAGGGTTTAAATTACATTAACAGTAATTAACTAACACATGAATCTAAAGTCTGCTACGAGAATTCTATCATTTCATCTTTTCTTTTCCTTTGTTCTTCCCTGACGTCTCGGGTTTAGCTGCAATGAAGTCATGATATAGCAAGAATGAGCAACGAGTTTGCCCAGCAAGTTTAAAGTGCAACAATAAAGATATATCATGATGAAGGGATATTAAAGGGATTTCAACAATAGAATAATCAGAAGCAAGGACATTAAATGCTTTTAGAACAATTGATAGTCAGATAGACTTTGAACGATAACTTCCAGGGGAGTCAATAGCTGGTTGACCCTCTGGTTACTGGCTACAGAATAACGTACTTGAGGGGATCAGTCTCGCGTACCCTATGTATATGCATAACATTTAATTCTGCTATTTGTACCTTATATACGGTACGTGGGGTTCTCCCCTATAAATAAAAGGGTGTTCATACAGTCTAAGAATCCTTACCATTGATTGGTTCGGATAACTTTTATAAATTCTCACATATTTGTCTGACCGAACAAGGGTTCAGACCTAACCATGAATGGTTTATAAATTCTTGAATTTAAATATACGAATTTCAAATGCACGAGTGTGAATGTCAATAAATATACAGATGTGGAATAATTTAGGAAGTAATTAGACCACTTAAGGCATGCTTGGAGATAAAAACTCAAGCTTAAAGAATAACTTGCAACAGTATATATATACCTTTTTGCACGAATTAAAAATAGTGCATAAGGCTTAGAAATTTGCTCAATGTAAAAGTTGAGTAAAGAAGAACTTGCAATAATGTAAGAAGTTTAGGGTTAGGAACTTGCCTGCTTGCTCAGCTACAGATAAATTCTAGCTTTACTTAATTGATCTTGGACAACCTATCAATTGGTAGGGTTGGTTTATCCATTAGCATTTCGTAATTATACTTACTTATGCTATTTATTTAGTAGATAAACAGATCACTAAATACGTTTAATCATTAGCTAACCAGAAATTAATTCAATGACCTTTAACTGATAACTAATCATGCATACTTTGAATACTCCGACTATTACCCTTACTTGTCTCTAACTATGGGTTAGCAACCTTTATTTATTGTTAGCATGATTTATGGTTGATCTCTTATTTACTCTTTTATTTGTTAATCACTATTTTCCTTAGGAGTAATTTATTTATTAAGGACCAAAATTATTAATTAACTTAATAATTCCCCTCATACTTAATCATTATTTCCTTAATGATTAAGTAATTACCATCCTTATTATTTCGTAACTTCAGTCATACTTATTTATTATTATCATTAGATAATAATTAAATAATTATTATACTATTTGTTCATACTTAATTATCATTTAATATTAATTAAATAATAATTAAATATTTATTGTCTTTATTTAATAATAAATAATCATTTTATTAACTATATTCATACTTAATGATTATTTAATAACAATTAAATAATTATTATTTTTATTTATTATTCATGGATAAATAATAATTAATTACTTATTAGCTTCATTCATACTTAACTATTATTTAATAATAATTAAATATTTATTATTTAATAGTAATTAAGCAATAAGCAACTATTTAATAATTAATCTGTTAAATTTTTTTTTTTATCCATACTTGGTTATTATTTAAAAGTAGTTAAACAATAACCAAATATTTATTAGTTTTATTTATTATTTAATTATTATTCAATATCAATTAATAATTAAATGATTATTTTATTGACTTTATTCATTATTATTTAATATGAATTAAATAATAATTAACTATTTATTTTCTTTATTTAATAATTATTGATAATTAATAGTAATTATTATATTAGCTTTGTCCCTTAACAGTTGTCCAAACATTCACTACAAACCCAGTTTTATATCGCAACCATAACCCAATACACAGTATTATAAACCAGCACAATCGGCAACTGCACCGAACATAATAGTAACAAAATTCGACTGACAGAAGGAAGGAATTTACACAGCAACATGGTCCCCAATACAAAAGAACAGTAACCCAACATATAGAAACAAATATCCCAATACAGAGGAATAACTAAACCCAGTATATAGAAACAAATATCCCAATATAGAGCAAACAAACTGCCCACTACAGGTTTCCCAAAAAGTATTAACGGAGTAAATTAACACACCAAGGATTCCATACTAGATGTTAAATCCAACAATTTAATAAAATCCCAAAACGGATGTCTAATACCATCAATTGCTAGAACCCTTAGGGTTCACTATTAACAGTTTTCCCAGCACAGTACAAGAAATACATTCCCAGTACATTGTATAACCCATTCCAATCACAGGGGAAAATTTTTAAAAACTAACACTAAACCATCACAGTGGCTTGAACTACTCAATACCTTGGGGTTGAACGATTCGCCGACTTTCTCCTTCTACCGAAATACACAATCAAGCTGGACATCCGCAGCAAACTAGAATTGTAACCCCTGTTCCCTCTCTCTATTAAATTTGGAACCCTAAACTTTCTAATTGGGAATTCACAACACAGGGAAAAAAATTCGGCAGCTTTGGTTTAGGGCAAGGGGTTCAATTTATAGCAAAGTGGTTACCCAAAAATTGGGTATTGCCTAAATTGGTCATTCAAGGACCATTGGTAGGAAGGGAGATGGCTGTCGATCGCTTCACGTCAACCCAGCTGCGTTATACCGTCAGTTCCTCGAGCTGTGTAGTCACGCCGGTTAAATCGCCGAACGCCCAAATCCTTTGGTCCAAGCGGTCGTGCTCGGTCGTCTATGCCGTTACGCTAGCTTCGAATGACCACCGGTCGCTAGGCTGACACATCCACGTCCTCCCTTGCCGGCGTCTGAAATTGACAGCCTCGACCGGTCTCTTCTTGCCCTTACGCCGCTCGTTCGATTGATTGACGGAGAGCTTGGGTTTGATGATTACAGAGGCTAGGTCCCCTTCTCTTTAGCTTGGCTGTTGATTTGAGAGATTGAAGGGTTGAGTCTCCATTTGGCTGGTCTTAGCTGGAGGATTTGGGGTTTTCCCCAATTTGATTTTTGGTCGATATAAACGATTTTCGCCGGTTATCCTTATTAAGCAAAATGGACTCAAGCCGGCTAAAGAAAAGGAAACGGGTCATTTAGCTAGGAAGAAATTTGGGCTCAACCCAATAGGGTTGGGCCAGTTGAATTAATAAAGGGGCGGCCCAAAAAGAAATTAAAAATAATTATGGGCTCGGTTTAACAAGATGGAAATTGGGCCACTCCAATTTAATTTAACCACAATGCATTTTTAATATTTTAAAATTAAATAACTAAACCCATTAATTATTTATTTTAAATATTTATTTTGACCAAAACTCTTTATTCAAATTATTTAATCCGATAATGATAAAATTATTTGTTAAATTTCCAAATTTTCTTGCACATAACATCTTAGGGGTAACTCACTAATTTATTTAAACTATCAGTGAGTCCCTTTAGTGCGCAGAAAATTATTGGACCACGTAGTTATATAATTAATCAATAATACCCACATGGATTCAATTAAATAAAAAAAATTTATGTATAAAATGGATTTTATTTATTAAAATAAATTTGATACAATGTTTAAAAAATTCCTGGACATTACATTTACAATGAATAGAAACCTTGATCAGCAGTCAAGGGAAAGTACATAGGAAGAAGATAGAATTTACATCAAGAAAAACTAGAGAAGACGAGGTACGCATATCCCATTTATAAAAAAAATCATTCATTCAAGCATCCTCTAAAATAAATTCAATCACACCAAGTCCATAATCAATTCTTATTTATTATCATACATATCCCCATATGCATCAATAAATAACATTCATCTCATGAATAATAAAACTATTCCATAAATGCATTGATATCAATTAATGAGCAAAAGTTTGCTAATATTTAGTTTTAAAACAAAATAAGCTCTTTTATTTTAATCAAAAACCAAATTAAAATTAAACTCCTTTAATTTTAGCAACCTGGAATCCTATTCCAGATAAAATAAACATCTTTATTTTAAACTTTTATAATTAAATAAATCATTTATTTTAATTGAAGAAAAAATTATTTTTTCGGATTCTGCTGTCCGGCGCAGCTGCGCCCAGAATGAACTAGGAACCAGCCCAGCTGCGCTGAACCCCAAAAACGACTTTTTGGGTTTGGGCACAGCTGCGCTCCAGAATGAACTAGAAGCGGCGCAACTGTGCCGCGTAGCAGATTCACGAAGAACAGATTTTGCCCAAAAAATTGATCCAATCGCATACCATACACATATGGAATCTTCAAAATCAATAATTAACACAAGGATTGGCTCTAATACCACTGTTAGGTTTGTATAATACGCAAGCATACAATCAAATTACATAAATAGAGCGGAAGCGCGATAAAACAGATTTTTAAATTTTAATACAAACCATCACCATGATCTTTTTTGTGTTCAATTATCAATTAAACGAAAGAGACAGAGATAGAGAATTATACCCTCGTGAATCAAAGCTTCCTCGGGTACAAGTTCACCTCCAATTCCTTCGCGTTCTCCTTGAATTCCACCGATTAAATTCCTTTGCTTTGATCAACGATAGCCACCCAAGTGTTTCGCCTCTAGAGGTGATCCACCAAGGAATAATACTTGTTCAAGAAGATGGGTGTTGGCAAAACTCTAGTTTCTATTTCTATAGAAATTGCAAGTACTCTCTACAAATCTTATGGAAGTGTGTGTAACCTTAATCTATAATAAGACTTCTCTTATTTATAGATGTAAGAAAAACCCTCCCCTAAATTATTTAGAATTAGGGTTTCTATTCTAATTAAACCCTTATAATTAAATCAAACTCCTAATCTAATTATGAATTCTTGAGAGAGTACTTCTATTAATTAATTCTCAATCCCTATTAGGAATTAAATAATAGTAATAATAATATAATAAGTCTCCTCTTATTAATTTATATTTAATATTTTTAAAATATAAAATAATAAATATTAAGCTATTTAATTTATTTTATCTCCATAGATTAAATTAAATACAGTTAACTTATTATTACAATTATGTCATTTACTTCTTAAACAAATATTTTTCTTTTGTGGAGTGACCCTTTAGGTTCTCCATATTAAACCGGTTGTGAATAAATTAATTAGAACAATTCTAATCTTATTTAAATAAATAAATTAAAGTATTTAATTTATTTAAATAAATAACATTTATTCTACAATAAGGGAAAGCCCCCTTAGCGATCAACGACTTTTCAGATAATATAGATTTCAACATTAATCATAAAAGAACCTTTTAGTGAATAGTTACCGTACAATTCAATCCTTCTACCATACAATGTCCCAATTAAATATAAGACATGGAATTACTGTCAAGTTTTATTTTATTTAATTATATGTATTTCGATTCTCAAATGCACAACTCTTAATAATGCAAATTAGAAACTCCTTTCTAATTTCATTCTGCCTTGGCCAAGGACTACTGAGTTGTCATTTATCGAATCACATAGGACATTCACATCTTTTACTAGATGTGGTAGATTCTTTGTTGATCATTCATCTATATCCATGTATAACTTATTATACCCAATCATACCCTTTGATATACCCTAAAGGTCTTAATGGACATGTCAAAGTATAACTCATAATACACAAGATACTATGATGATATCAAGTCCAAGGATCACTTGTACTACTATCACTAGAGGAATTTCTATTAACAGTCGAGTAAAACTCCATTAGGTATTCCTTAGCGAGCCACGTTTAGTAAACTTATTCTTCAATAAGCACCTACATACTTGCTTTAGTGTCTCCACACAAATGATTATGAGATTAATCATCCTCTTCCTAAGAGCAAGCAACGTATGTACTAATCTATCCGGATTCACTAATCCCCTTTTGGTAATCCAACCATTAGGAACGATTTTAGTTTGTGAGCTATCTAGAATTTAGATCTCATTAGCATGATCACCATCATGATTCTAAAAGCATTGCTCAAAACTATGGGTTTATCATATTTAATATAACATCACAATGTAGATAAAGTAAAATGTCATTAATAAATCAATTCTTTTATCAATAAATGAATAAGATTATAAAGTATATGCTACGTCATATCAAATATGATTGGCTTGCGTGCATACTACTTTCACATGGCTCATCGGCATGAGGCCTCTCTTGGAATCTACCATGCTAAACTTCTTTAGCATCGAGTCAATGTACTTTCCTCGGGACAAGCCTAGCATCCTTTTAGATCTATCTCTATAGATCTTTATCCCAAAAATATAGGATGCCTCGCCCAAGTCCTTCATGGAGAAGTGTTTAGATAACCAAATTTTGATTGATTGTAGCATAGGAACATCATTCCCTATCAGTAATATATCGTCAATATATAATACTAGGAATGAAACCGCGTTCCCACTAACCTTCTTGTACACACAAGGTTTATCCTCATGTTTGATAAAATCAAACCCTTTGATTATCTCATCAAAATGGATGTTCCATCTTCGAGAAGCTTGCTTCAATCCATAGATGGATCGTTGTAGCTTACAGACTTGATTTGTTCCAACCATTGAAACAAATCCCTCTAGTTATATCATATATACATTCTCCTCAAGTTTCCCATTGAGGAAGGCTGTTTCCACGTCCATTTGCCAGATCTCGTAGTCATAATAAGCTGCAATTGCAAGCAAAATTCGAATGGACTTGAGCATAGCTACTGGTAAGAAGGTTTCATCATAGTCAACTCCTTGGCTTTGTTTGAAACCTTTTGCAACTAGTCGGGCCTTATAAGTCTCCACCTTGCCGTCTGCTCCAGTCTTTCTCTTAAAGACCCATTTGCACCCAATAGGTTTAATGCCGTCAGGTGGTGAAACCAAAGTCCATACTTGGTTTTCATACATGGAGTCCATCTCGAATTTCATGGCTTCTAGCCATTTCTCTGAGTATTTACTACTCATAGCCTCTTCGTAAGTCAATGAATTATCATTATCCTCTATGATGAATCCATACCTATCAGGTATCTTCGGTACTCTTCCAAATTTACGAATAGGTTGTGGTACAGTAGGTTCTTCCACTTGGTCAAGTACCTGACTCTGATCCGTAGTATTTTGTGGTTCTTGAACTTCTTCAAGATATATCTAACTCCCACTGACCCCTTCAAGGATAAACTCCTTTTTCCAAGAAGGCAACATGTTTCGCAACAAACACCTTTTTGATCAGTAGGATGATAGTACAGTTTCTTTAGGGTATCCCACAAATCTACACTTGTCGGATCTAGTCTTTAGCTTATCATGCTCAAACTTTTTGACATAAGTTGGACAACCCCAAGTCTTAACATACTTAAGATTTGGTTTCCTCCCTATCCATAACTCATATGGGGTCTTTGGGACGGATTTAGTAGGTACCTTGTTAAGTAGGTATGCAGCCGTTTTTAGGACATAACCCTAGAAGGATACTAGAAGGTCGGTAAAACTCATCATAGAACGAACCATGTTCAACAATGATTGATTTCTCCTTTCAGATGCACCATTCAACTGTAGCGTCCCTGGTGGAGTCCATTGTGAGATTATACCATTTTTTTGAGACAATTGAGAAACTCATTGGTCAAGTATTTCCCTCCTCGATCCGATCGAAGAATTTTAATACTCTTACCAGTTTGCTTCTCTACTTCACTTCTGAATTCTTTAAACTTTTCAAACGATTCAAATTTGTATTTCATCAAATACACATATCCAAATCTTGAATGATCATCAGTGAAAGTAATAAAATAAGAATACCCTCCTCGTGCAGTCATTGTCATAGGTCCACATTTATCTGTGTGTACCAATGCTAATAACTCTATAACTCTTTCTCCTTTTCCACTAAAAGGAGATTTAGTCATCTTACCCATGAGACAAGATTCACAAGTTGGATATGATTCGTAATCAGATAGCTCTAAAAGCCCATCTTTATGAAACTTTGTTAATCTTGTTTCATTAATATGACTGAGTCTACAGTGCCACGTAAAGGTATAATTAACATCATCTCTTTTTCTTTTCTTAGTTTGTTCAATTTGAAATAAATTTTCGTGCAAGTCAAGTATGTAAAGTCCATTCAGTAAATTGCCAACACCATATAAAACATTTTTATTATAAATAGAACAACTGTTATTCTTTATTATAATATCAAAACCATCCATATCCAATACAGAAATTAAAATAATGTTTCTTATAAGTGTTGGAACATAATAACAATTATTTAAACTAATGGACTTGCCCGTAGGCAGTGCTAAACAATAAGTTCCTACAACTAATGCAGCAACCTTTGCTCTATTTCCCACTCATAGGACGACTTCATCCTTGTTCAGCTTTCTACTTCTGCTTAGTCCCTGCATATTGTTACATATGTGAGAACCATAGACGGTATCCAATACCCAAGTAGAATTTTGACTTTCAGAAAAATTAATTTCAATCATGAATAAACCTAGATCAGAAGTCGAAGCTTCTCCAAGCCTATTTTGGTCCGCAAGATAGTGCTTGCAGTTCCTCTTCTAGTGTCCCGACTTATTGCAATGGTAGCATATTCCTTTACTATCAGGATCACCTTTCTTATTATCCTTTCCTTTCACTTTACCCTTAGCCTTCTTCTTTTTCTTGGAAGAATCATCCACCAATAAGACTTGGTCCTTCTTGGATGGGAAGTGACCTTCAACAGTTTTCAACAAGTTAAGTAACTCAAGTAAGCTGATGTCCAACTTATTCATGTGAAAATTCACAACAAATTGTGAGAAGGTGTTTAAGAGTGACTGCAAGATGAAATCTTGACTTAACTCCCCATCCATTACGAACCCTAACTGTCTAAGTTGTTCAATCAGATTGATCAACTTTAGGACATGAGTCTCAACAATAGTGCCCTCGGTCATTCGAGATCGGAAGAGCTCCTTAGATATCTGATATCTTACAGTCCTACTTAGCTCACCATACAACTCCTTGAGGTGCAACAATATAGTAAGAGCATCCATAGTTTCATGCTGACGCTGAAGCTCGTTACTCATGAATGCGAGCATAATGCATTGAGCCAAGATTGCATCATCTTGTCACTTTCTAAAAGTAGCAATCTCTTTCTCAAAGGCTGTTTATGCAATAGTTACAGGGACGGGCGAGTTTAGGACATAAGAAATCTTTTCAGCAGTGAGAACAATTCTCAGATTCCTTAACCAGTCCGTATGATTCGGTCCGGTCAGTTTGTTAGCATCAAGTATGCTACGCAGTGATAGTGAGTTTGACAGTTTTCAAATTCTGCGTGTGAAAAAGACAACATTTTAGCATACATTTATTTTATTAATTACCAAAATAAATTAGGTCTTTATTTAAATTGGTATCTCCCAATATTTTCATCAAACTATATTACCTTCAATATATAGTTCGGCAAATCTAATTAAAAATTTACTAGTGAGAATAAGGATCCTATTTCAAATATATATAGTCTTGTGTGACACAACAAACTATATATAAATAAATAGGTAGATAACTATTGTCAATTACATCACTATGTAACTCCTTGTATTTTGTCTCTTAGATTATTTTGATCAAGTGTGACACATCTGAATTAAAATTATCCAAGTTAAGTCCAACCTAGCACTTCCATATATGTGAAGAGAAAAATATCGTCCTTATGTGACACAACAAAATAGTAATGTTCAATTGCTTGATAAACATCAAATGTGATAAGGCAACATCTTAAATATTTAATATTTGTCTTGTGTGACACGACAAACTCATATTAAATATTTAATACTTTATTGTTTTACCATGCTTGAAGGTGTCGTTCGATATTCCAAATATCTTTAAACGTTACAACTTAATATGATTTTTTTGAGGGGTTTGTTATATATATATAATTCGCGTCATATTATTTATCATGCGAAGCATGTTGGATAATATATATAATATATATATATATATATATATATATAGTAATCGTGCACATATAGAATACTATATTCTACCCGGATTGATTATGGACTTTTATTCTAGTTTTGTTCACTAGAGCCACCAAGTAAACCAAAAGGTCAAACATAGGGTGCAAGAACTGAATTTAAATATAACTATTACATTTAAACCCGAGTTCCATTACAAAAGGGTCTTCAAGCGCTCTTTGCTCCTTTGTCTCCAATTCTTCAAAATAATTCTAAATAATCCTATTTCATAAACTATTTACAATAAATAGAAACCTTGATCAGCAGTCAAGGGGAAGTACATAGGAGGAAGATAGAATTTACATCAAGAAAAACTAGAGAAGAGGAGGTACGCAGACCCCATTTATAAAAACCCATTCATTTAAGTATCCTCTAAAATAAATCCAATCACACATTAGTCAATAGTCCATAATCAATCCCTATTTATTATCATATACCGTATAATTCAATCCTTCTACTATACAATTTCTCAATTAAATATAAGACATGGAATTTAGTGTATTGTCGCAGGCAACCAAAAATAATACCTTACTGCGAACAATATAAATGTAGAGTCGAACCCACACAGAATGATTAATCTATTTTTATATTTTGTATACCAGATTAGGGGATTTTGAATGTAATTATTAAAGTAAACCAAAAATAATGCAAAATAATTTATTAAAGTAAATCAGAGAAAACAAACATTGGATTAAATCAACTTACACCTCAGAAACTTACATTGATCATTGACTCAAGCATAATTAATTAATATTTTGAATATTATCGTTACAATCAATTCACCATTCTGAATCATTCCATGTCTTTCCTTAATTTTAGTTAGATAGAAACAAGCAATTTAAATAACCCTAACTACTAAACAACTTCAGACAAGCGCTAAAAGTTTAATCTAGTAGATGCTTTAAGAATTAGAAAAACCGATGAAGCTAAACATCACAAACACAAGCGATTGCATTTAATTTAGTTGAGCATTCTTCCTAAAATATAATAATTTTGTGATCTGCAGTCAATTATTAACCTTAGTTGCTTCACAAATTAGAGTGACCAAACAATTACGGATTTGATATCTAATTTAGCAGTAGATTTCTACGAATAATAAACTAGCGTGCACTCTAGTAATTAAACATATCAATCATAGAATTCAAGCACAGAAGAATAATCAATACTCAAAATAATAATTGAACAATTAAAATTAATTAGGTCTCACAGTGTAATAATCTGAGGCTTCCGTCTCCTTAATCCAAGAACAAGAATTTAATTACATATGACCTTGAAAACACCAGAGAATTATAGAGAGAAAAGTTTGTAGAGAAGTCCCTAAGCTCTTTTGGTAATCCTCTATTTATAGGCATAAGGTATTAATTCTTTTCCATGTAGGTTTCAACTTCTTAGTGGCAATCAACTTCCTTCAAAAAGATCTTCTAGATAGATTTTTCTTTCCTTCATTGGATTTGACTTGCTCACGAAGATTGTTCCACTTCCTTCCTTATCCTTGTAAGATTCTTCTTGTTTCTTTCCTTCCATAAATGTGAGCATTAAATATTACTTGATCACCAAAATATTGACTTTAAAATATTAAATCCTACAAAATAAAATAAAACATATTAATTAAATAAACTAATATAATTAAAAAGAAAATACATTTATTGCACCTTAAATAAAAATATAAGAATAATTAGTGTATTTAGGCACAAAATAAATACAAAAGATTAAGCATTAAGGGATAAAAATATAACATATTTTATTCTCATCAAATTCTCCCACACTTATCTTTTGCTTGTCTTCGGGCAAAATAAAAATAAATTATAATATAAAAATTCAACTAACAAACTTGATAAACTTGACAAACTTGAGCCACAAATTAATATGAATTTCAACATTAACCTCAAAGATTCAAAACAATAACTCTTGAGAAATTTCAAAACGATGTATCATTTAAAATTGGGGCTTATTTATAAATCTTACTTCACTCTCAACCCTTCGTGTGTGTATGAATCCAAATGTACCAAACCAATCAGAACTCAGAAAAATTTATGAGATCAAAACCTTGAAGGAAAAAGAGAAACTCAAGCACTTATTTTCACACCATTCTCAATTAACACAAGTAATCAACACTAGAGGATCAAGAGGTTTTTTTTTAATTTTTCTTCGGTAAGTGCATTTTATGCTCCATCTTACTAGCGAGTGCGTTTTATGCTCCATCTCGCAATGTCACGTGTTTATGAGTGAGTGCGTTTTACGCTCCATCTCAACCCACCACATGAATCATATTTTTTTTTCTCTCACTTTCGTTTTTTTTTCAAACTTGCAAAATTTTCCTAAATCATTTCCCCTTGCTCAAATAATATCTCATATTAACTTCAAATTATGATCAAATAAATGATAGAGTTCCAAAATTTCTCCCCTCAACATCAATCAAATAAATTCCTTCCAAGTTAAAACTAGGTTGACCAAATAGACATGTGCTCAAGAATCAAGGGTCTCAAATAAAGTAATAATCAACAAAGAAAACCAAATTCAGACTACCCAATGTTTATCAATCTTCCAAAGAGTTATCAAAATAATTCAAAATTTTATCATTAGTCAAAAATTAAAATCCAAATCAATTTATTGCTCAAGTGACACATCCTAAAAACTAAAAATTATCCTATTTTCGTAGGAAACACGATTGCACTTAGCATGTGCAACAAGCCTTTAAACCCCAAGGTTTCCCCAAGTGGACGAGTTTTGTCTTGTGATGGTTTGCAGTGAATATACCCATAAAATTCTAGATTCAAATAAAAAACTAACTAAAATATGACAAATAAAATAAAAATAAAGCACCCTAAATCCTTCCCCCATACTTAAAACTTACATTGTCCCCAATGTAAAGTAAAATACAAAGAAAAGTAAGGAGATACTCTCCTATGGGTTGCCTCCCATGCAGCGCCTTTGTTTAAAGTCTTTGGCTCGACCTCATTCCCTTATCTCAATTTGGTTCAAACACACAAATTATCTTTTCATGTTGCCACTTAATCTTTTCATTGAATTCCTTGGCATCATTGTACGAGTGAAAATCCTCGAACTCATCTTCATCCATCAGCAAAAAATAGCTGTCATCATTCGATTTATCCTTTCCTATATCTTTGATCACATTAACCCTGGAACATTCCTCACAACCATTTGGAAGTTTGATTGCCTGTAATACAGATGATAGAGACTTCTCGTTAAAAATCGGCAATTCAACATAAAAGGTATCACCTGCCTTCGGAGCATCATTTAACGCTGCAACTATAACGAATGTGATTTTTGTGAATAAAAAAATGTTTATTGAGTTAAATAAATATTTTAGTTGATTTATTTATTGAATAAAATAAATAATTGATGGGATTATTGTGGGGTAATTTATTCTAGTATAGTTATGTTAATTGTTATTTGAATGGTGATTTGATGTTATTCTAATTTAATTTAATAACTAAATTAGATGATTGATGATTTATTTGAATAAAGGATTTATTTGAAATGATTTATTAGATAATATGTCAATTGACCAAATAGAAATTTTAATTTAATTAGTAAGGTTTAATTGAATTTATATTGTTACAATTTAATTGATTAAAGTGTGACAATTGAAGCATATTATATAATAAGTATTTTAATAAATTAAAAGAAGTTTAATTTAGTTTTACCAAACAAGGCCTTATGGCTTTTGAATTTTGTAACAGTAGTATTAAAATCAAAATACGTTGATTGTCAGTTTTTATTTCTTAGTGGTCAGTTTATTTTGAGGAAGAAAGTTACAAAGTCTGTGAAATTGAGAGATAGAGAAAAAGCTGAGAATTAAGAGTTAGAGAAATTCTGAGAAGAACAAAGAAGGAAAAGGAGGATTTCTAGGTAGTAACCAAGAGGTATAATTCATTCAAACTTCTGTAATTGTATTCTTTGACTTCTTCATTGAAAACTAAGTTTTACTTCTCTATAATTAAATTTTTATGACTAATGCATGCGGTAATTGTTTATATGTGTTGATAGGCATGTATAATCGCTGTATGATGTTTATAAACATGTCTTAGTTGAATTAATTGATGAAATTATGCTTTTAAATGGAGTTCTATTTTTATAGTGAAATATAACGAGTATGGCTTATATGTATAAAAGTTGAGTGTCAATTCATACTTAGAATCTGAAATTTGATTGTTGATTATGTTAATTCGTTAAGAAACGAAAAGAATGCAAGTGGAATGGATTAACTTGGTTAAGAAACAGATTCATGGTGTTTTATTTTGCTAATATGTCATAAGTATATAAAATCAGCATGAACAGTGAATATTTAATCTCTTAAATTGGTTGTTTGTGTGTTTTGTGTTGTTAGAGTTGTTAGAAACATGTTGGGTTTTGGTTTTATAACATGTTTGATGTCTGGATATGTTTAATTTGTAAACTGAGTAAAGAAATTTGGAAAATTTAGTCTGGAAGTTCGCCGTTTGGGAAGCAGAGCAACTGAATCTGCAGTGCCACGCTGCAGCGCCATTCAGCAGGCTTGTCTGCGTGCTGCAGCGGACCAGCGCCGTTCATATAGCATGAAACGGGCGCCGTAGCATCGGGTCCATTGGGCTCGGGTCAAGCCAGCGCGCGGCGCCGGCCCAAGGCCAAATCCTGGCGCTGCAGCGCCGGTCCGGGTTTCCGAGTCGGGTCAGTTCTGTCGGGTCGGGTCAGCTAGAAAATAAAATTTTTCCAAAATTGGAAAAAAAATAATTTCTCCTATAAGAAGTAACATGATAAGTATGTGGTGTCTTAGCAAGAATTTAAAGTGTGGATTAGAGTTATAAGTGAACAATCATTTATAAAAGGAAGTAGTTAATTGAACTATGAATATTAATTGTTCAGTGTGACTTGTATGTATAGGTCACTCAAAGAACAAATAGTTAACATTATTTTTAGCAAGCGATCGAGGCAAGTTCCCTAAAACTTAACTTTTAGTTGAAGCAAGTTTCTTAACTTTACTTTTCATTGAACAAGCTCTTTTATCTTGTTAATAAATGTCGCAATTCTTCTATACCTAAGTTGTTACCCATCCATTGAGCAAACTTATTAACCTTAGCTTATTATTCAAGCAAGGTTTATATTAATTATGTTTCGTTCAAGTCATTTGTTATTTGATTGTAATCCGTTGTTGTTCAAACTTCGAACATAAATATCATTGTACAACCTTGTTGTTGAATCAAATGCTTTAGCGACTAGCAAACCCTTGTTGATTCAGCTAGTCCATAGTTGATGAGCATTCTAAAGACTTAGAATTTCTTGAAGTTATTCCAAACCAAGTTTCTTTTGGTACGGATTTTGATGTCAAACTGAGATGAACAACCCTAATATAGGGGATTATACTACGCAATAGCGTTAAAATGTTTGTGCACAATACATTGTACGAAGGGCTGATCCCCCGGAGTACGAGACAGATAGGCCATAGTCTATAAGACTGTTAAATGTTACAGTAGAGATACTTGTTAACCTAGGACATAGTTCGAGGTCTTATAACCCTCAGATATACTTTTGATCTTGAAATCTATATTCAATTCTTAAGCCGAGTTTTCTATTGAGCTTTCAGTTCTTTGATTGTTGTTGATTGACTTCAGAAAGGCTATTACACCTCAATTAATAATCTACTTCGTTGATTATTCTATTATTTTTGTTATTATATTTGTGAGAAATTGTTTGCTCACCCTTGCATAAAATATTGCAGCTAAGACTGAAAAGTCAGATGAGCCGCCCACTAGTAAGGGCAAAGGCAAGATGCAGAAGTAGCTCGCAAACTGTTTTTTGACTATGGAGTTTTTGTAATAAGACTTATTTAATGTTATGTTTTAATTCCGCATTGATGTAATAAAGGTTAGATGACCTGAGATTTATTGTTTAAGAGATTTAAGTTGTATCCCCTTTTGTGGGAAGATGATTTATTCAGTATACTGTATTTCCTTTATTTTGGGTAGTTATATGTGAGTGTGAAGTATAGTGAGCACCAAATCTGTGGGATTAAAATACCCGAATTTGGGGGTGTCACAACAACAGATCCTTATAATTTTGCATTTTCCTCATCAATGTTTGCAATTTCCAAAGCATCCTTTTTATCTAGTTCAAAAACTTCCTGTGCTAAAAAGTGAACCACATCAATAGAATAAACAGGTTTACCATCACTAGGAGATTTCATGGTATCATCAATATTAAACTTAACAATTTCACCATCAAATTTCATTGAAAGTGTAATATTCTGAACCCTGATAAGATTTGTATATGTAAATTATGTGTTTAATAAATGAATTTTCATGATCTGACTTTGTATTATGTGATTGTGTATTTTATTAAACAATTAGGTCAAATAAAAAATTTTCGCCAAGCAGCTGTGTCGTGCTTAATTGGACAAAATGATTTGTCGTGCTTCCGGTGAATTTACCGAGAAACGTCTCGGCAAATTATTTTTGTAAGCTGCTGTGTCGTGCTTGGAAATGACAAAGTGCTTTGTCATGCTTCGGAGTTAATATAATATTATATTAACTGATAAAAATCTAAAATAAGTTAATTAGGGTTTAGAATGTTAAATTGAATTAGAAACCCTAATTAAGAAACCCTAATCGGTAAAAGTTGTTCAAATTGGTCAATTAAAACCCTAACTACTGTACAAGAATCTTAATTGATATAATTAAGATCTAAATAATGAATCATAATATTAATTATGAACTATTGAACTTATATTAAAACCCTAATTGAAGATTAAAACCCTAATTGTAGGATTGAAAATCCTAAACCCTAATTCGATTCAAGAACACTAAATTATGAAATGATAAACCTTAATTATGATATATTTACTTAATTAAAGTATTACTAAACATGATTAAACATCCTAATCATGATTAACAAAAATCTAGATTTAATTAGTAAGTAAATAAATCAAAAATAAAATTTAAACCAATGAAAATTAAGCTAGGAGTGTGCTAGCTTGTGCTCAACACACTCCAGCACAAGCATATCAATCTAGGATCAGAATTGAGCAGCACAAGTAACTAGGTTAGATATTTTGGAGGTTAAAATGGGAAAGAAACTAAAGAAAACCCTAATTTGGAATTTCTATAAATAGAACATCATGCTGGTCAGTTAAGCCACGAAAATTTCAAAGCTTATACACTTATAAACATACTATAACAAGCCTCTGCAATCACAAGCTCAGAATCGAAAGCCAGAAATCAAAATTTAAAGAAAAAGGTGCATAAACCCTAATTTTAAGTTTGATCTTCAAGCCTGCAAAAATTTTGTGTTTTAGATGTTTAGGATTATGTATAAACATGTTAATAAGTGATCTGGGTTGATAAAACAAAGATCCATAACTTTTAAATGGTCGAAAATGATGAAAAATCAAAACTGTCAAGAATAGTCAAAACTGTCTGACATACGACTTTGTCAGGTGGTTTGATCGATTTAAATTATGTGTTTGATCTGTTTAAAAGTATGTATGTGTAGCCTGATATGTGGTCTATAATATCCGACTTGAATTGTAGTAAAAGAATGTCTAGAACAGAAGTTATGATCGGTCAAAGGTCCTTTGACCGTTCGGATTTGCAATTTTTGGGCAACCCAGAAATCTTTGAAGAACTCTGACAAGTTTTGTCAGAAGTTCATGCTGCCCAAATTTGGTCTAAATGAGATGTTTTGTGTAATTTCTTTGCTTAGACTTGTTGTATGCTACATAGATAACAACCTCGTAACATTAAAACACATGAACAGTAATTAACCAAGCCAGAAATCATAGTCAAAGTGCCTTGACCGAACCTGACTCATGAATTTCTGGGTTACCCAGAAATTCTCAAGAACAGCTGGTCCCCGCTAGTTTGACCAGATTTAAATGGCATCAAATGATGTTGTTTGATCCATTTATTTACACGTCGTTATACTCTGCTATGCTAGGTTTAACAACAAACAAAAAATCAAACATAAACATTAACACAACAAAGAGAAATTTGAGATCAAAGTAGACTGATTAGCGTTGACCAAGTGTTCTTCATGAAGAACACCTTTAGCGACGATATTCATCCTCAAACCCACAAAGCTAAGAACATATGCAGACCGTCGCTAAAGCCCTTTAGCGATGGATTTTTAATAAAAATTAATTAAATAAATTATAAAATAATAAATAAATATTAAATAATTAATAATTATATTCGAAAATTTATTTTTAATTATAAAAATTGATTTTTAATATTTTTATATATATCTGAAATATTATTTAATTTAATTAATTAATAAATAATAATTATAATAAATCATTTAAATAATATTATATCTTTCTAAAAATATTATAAATGATAAATAAATCATTTAAATAATATTTTAGATATCTAAAAATATTCTAAATGACAAATAAATTATTTAAATAACATATTAATGTTTTAAAAATTATTCTAAGTGATAATTAAATCATTTAAAATTATTCCTAAACTTGTAAAATTATTTAAAAATATTTACAAGCTTATAAAAATTATTTAAAAATAATATTAAGGTTTTAAAAATATTAGAAATGATAATTACATTATCTAATCTAATATTTAAGCTTTCAAATGAAGTTTTATCGAACAATCTATGTGTTTAGCTATTAAGGACGCGACCAAGATACCGAATCAACGTCGAACCTTAATGAAACTTGTCTAGATTAGCGTAATACATGTTTATATAAGTTCTAACACTTATATATTTGTCAACGTAGACCACGTACGCTGACACCTTGTGTGAAATTAAGTTTAACGACTACGCTAAGGCTGTTAGGTTTGTATAACGCGAACATGCAATCAAATTACATAAATAAAGCAGAAGCGTGATAAAATCAGATTTTAAAATTTTATACAAACCACCACCATGATCTTTCTTTATGCACAATTATTAATTAAACGAAAGAGATGAAGAATAAGAATTATACCCTTGTAGAATTCTATCTTCCTCAGGTACAAGTTCACCTCCAATTCCTTCGCGTTCTCCTTTAATTCCACCGATTAAATTCTTTCCTTTGATCAACGTTAGCCACCCAAGTGTTTGGCCTCTAGAGGTAATCCACCAAGGAATAATACTTGTTCAAGAAGATGGGTGTTGGCAAAACCCTAGTTTCTATCTCTATAGAAATTGTAAGTACTCTCCACAATTCTTATGCAAGAGTGTGTAACCCTAATCTATGATAAGACTTCTCTTATTTATAGTTATAGGAAAACCCTTCCCTAAACTATTTAGGATTAGGGTTCTACTCTAATTAAACTCCTTTAATTAAATTAAACTCCTAATCCAATTAGGAATTCATGTGAGAGTACTTCTATTAATTAATTCACAATCCCTAGTAGGAATTAAATAATAGTAATAGTAATAATAATAATAAGACTCCTCTTATTAATTTATATTTAATATTTCTAAAATATTAAATAATAAATATTAAGCTATTTAATTTATTCTATCTCCATAGACTAAATTAAATACACTTAACTTATTATTACAATTATGCCATTTACTTCTTAAATAAATATTTTTCTTTTGCGATGTGACCCTTTAGGTTCTCCATATTAAACCGGTTGTGAATAAATCAATTAGAACAATTTTAATCTTATTTAAATAAATAAATTAAACTATTTAATTCATTTAAATAAATAATATTTATTCTACAATAAGGGTAAGCCTCCTTAGCGATCAACGACTTTCCAGATAATATAAATTTCAACATTAATCATAAAAGAACCTTTCAGTACATAATTACCGTATAATTCAATCCTTCTACCATACAATGTCCCAATTAAATATAAGACATGGAATTATTGTCAAGTCTTATTTTATTTAATTATATGTATTCCAATTCTCAAATGCACAACTCTAAATAATGCAAATTAGAAACTCTTTTCTAATTTTATTTTGCCTTGGCCAAGGACTATTGAGTTGTCATTTATCGAATCACATAGGACATTCACATCTTTTACTAGACGTGGTAGATTCTTTGTTGATCATTCACCTATCTCCATGTACAACTTATTATACCCATTCATACCCTTTGTTATACCCTAAAGGTCTTAAGGGACATGTCAAAATATAACTCATCATACACAAGATACTATAATGATCTCAAGTCCAAGGATCACTTGTACTACTATCACTAGAGGAATTCCTATTGACAGGCGAGTAAAACTCCATTAGGTATTCCTTAGCGAGCCACGTTCAGTTAACTTATTCTCCAATAAGCACTTACATACTTGCTTTAGTGTCTCCACACAAATGATTATGAGATCAATCATCTTCTTCTTAAAAGCAAGCAACGTATGTACTAATCTATCCGGATTCACTAATCCCCTTTTTAGTAATCCAACGATTAGGAACGATTTTAGTTTGTGAGCTATCTAGAATTTAGATCTCATTAGCATGATCACCATCATGATTCTAAAAGCATTGCTCAAAACTATGTGTTTATCACATTTAATATAACAGCACTATGTAGATAATATAAAATACCTTTAATAACCGAATAAGATTACAAAGTATATGCTACATAATATCAAATATGATTGGCTTGTGTGCATACTACTTTCAATCTCCCACTTGCACTAAAGCCAATCGTCATGGTATCTAATACCCTTCTTCTCTAAGTGACGATCATCCTGCTGTTTGGATAAAGCTTCAGTAAATGGATATGCAATGTTGTTCTTGAGAGTCCACTATCGCTATAGTGACTTTTCTTCTTTCAATGATTCCTCTAATCAAATGAAAGTGCCGCAAAACATGTTTGAATCCAAGATGAGACTTAGGAACTATTCCTAGTTCTGTGATGAACTTTTCATCCAAACAATCAACTTGCAACTTCACTTACAGCTATATACTTTGTCTTTGTCACTAAATCAGCAACTCTTTGCTATTTTGGAACCTTTCCAATTCAGTGCACCACTATTCAAGGTAACAATTTACCCTAAAGTAGATTTGTTATCGTCTTGGTTAGTCTGAAAAGCTTGTGTCTGTTTAGCCCTCTAGTTTTAATTCAGACCTACCATGGATCATGATCACATCTTCAATACCGGTTAAGTACTTAAGATGTTTATCACTGTCTTATAGTGATCTTCTCCAGAATATGGCTGATCAACATCAGGCCTTGTATATTCATTGCATACATGATAGTAAGTCATGCGATCTCTCTTTAAATTGGAGACAATTTTATAGAGATTCACTCCATGGCTCATCATCATGAGACCTCTCTTGGAGTTTTCCATGATAAACGCCTTTAGCATCAAATGAATATACGTTCATTGGGTCAAGCCGAACATCCTTTTAAATCTATCTATATAGATTTATATCCCCAATTTATAGGATGCTCCTCCCAAGTTATTCATAGAGGAATGTTTAGACAATTTTATCTTTACTGATTGTAGTATTGGTGTGTCATTCCTTATCAGTAATATATCAACATATAATACTAAGAATGTCACAGTGCTCCCACTGACCCTTTTGTACACACTAGGTTCATTCTCATTTTTGATAAAATTAAACTCTTTTGATTGTCTCATCAAAATGAACGTTCCATCTTTGAGAAGCTTGCTTCAATCCATAAATGGATCATTGTAGCTTAAAACACGATTTACTTCAACCTTTGAAACAAATTCCTCTGGCTGTATCATACATACATTCTCCTCAAGTCTTCATTGAGGAAGGACGTCTGCACATCCATTTTGCCAGATTTCGCAATAAGTTGCAATCACAAGTAAAATACAAATGGACTTGAGCATTACTCGGTAATAAGGTCTTATTACAGTCAACTCCTTGACTTTATTTGAAACCTTTTAAACAGGTATGGTCTTATAGGTTTCCACCTTGCCACTTGCCCTAGTCTTTCTTTTTAAAAACCCATTTACACCCTCTAGACACTATGCCTTTCGGTGGAGTAACTAGAGTCTATACTTGGTTCTCATACATGGAGTCCATTTCGGATTTCATGGCCATATGTCATTTCTCTGAGTGTCTTCTACTCATAGCCTCATCGTATATAACTGGATCATCATCCTCTATAATGCGTACCTCATTATCATCCTCTATGATGAATCCATACCTCCTAGGTATCTTCGGTACTCTTCCAGATTTACGATTCGGTTGTGGTACAATAGGTCTATCTACAAGTTCCTCAGTTTGACTTGTAGTACTTTGTGGTTCTTGAACTCCTTCAAGATCTATTATCCTCCCACTAGCTCCTTCAATGATAAACATCTTTATCCAAGAAGGCAACATATAGGATTATAGTAATAATACCTTAAACTTTCTTTAGGATATCCCACAACTCTGCACTTGTCAAATTTTGTCCCAAACTTATCTTTTGAAACCTTTTCACATAAGTTGGACAACCCTTTATCTTAACATACTTAAGACTAGGAATCCTCCCTATCCATAACTTTTATAGAGTCTTGGGGCCGAATTTTGAGGTTACTTTATTTTGTAGATATGCAGCCGTTTCTAGGGCATAACCCCAGAAGGATACTGGAATGTCGGTAAAAATCATTATGGACCGCACCATGTTCTACATGGTACAATTTTTCTTTTTAGATACACCAATCAATTATTGCGTATCATGAAACGTCCATTATGAAAAAAATACCATTTTGAGATGATCTAGAAACTTATTGCACAAGTATTCCTTCCTCGATCTGATCAAAGAATCTTAATACTTTGTCAAATTGTTTCACTTCTGAATTCTTTGAACCTTTCAAATGATTCAGACTTGTATTTCATTAAATACATATATTTAACTCTTTGAATGATCATTTCCTTTTCTTTTACTAGTTTGTTCAATTTGCAAAATTATTTTTCATGTAAGTCAAGTTTACAAAGTCCATCAAATGATCTTCCAGTTTCAAACAAAACATTATCATTATAAATAAAACAAAAATTATTCTTAAATATAATACCAGAACCTTCCTTATCCAACAACAGAAGTAATAATGTTTCTTAAGAGAACTGGAACATAATAACAACTTATTAACTTAACAGACTTGCCCGTAGGCAACGCTAAACTATAAGTTCCTACGGCTAATGTAACAACCATTACTCCATTCTCCTCACGTAAGATTACTTACTCTTTGTTTAGCTTTCTACTTCTGCTTAGTCTCTGTATTGGATTGCATACGTGAGAACTATAGCTGGTATCCAATACCCAAGTAGAACCTTGACTTACAAAAAGATTTATTTCAATGATGAACAAACCTATATCTGTAACCGAAGCTTCACTAAGCTTCTTCTGGTTAGCCTCTGCAAGATTCTCCTTACACTTTCCTTTCCAATGTCCAGGCCTATTGCAGTGGAAGCAAACTCCTTTGCTATCTGCATCAGTTTTGTTCTTAGTGTCCTTAGTTATTGCCTTTCCTTATACCTTCTTTGAATTGTTCTTCTTTTAAGAAGATCCTTTGGCCCTCTTCCGCTTCCTGGAAGAATCATCTACCAGTAAGACTTGGTCTTTCTTGGTTGGAAAGTGACTCTTTACAGTTTTTAACTGTTTAAGCAACTCATGCAGGTTGACAAATAGCTTGTTCACGTGAAAAATTCACAACAAATTGTTAGAAAAAGTCCGGGAGTGATTGCAAGATCAAATCTTGGATCAACTCTTCATCCAATACAAAACCCAGTTGTCCCGATTGTTCAATCAGATTGATCATTTTTAGGACATTTGTCTATACTGTAGTGCCATCGGTTATTCTAGATTGGAAGAGCTCTTTAGATATCTAATATCTATCAGTCCTACTTTTCTCACCATTCAACTCCTTGAAGGTGCAGGAGTACAGTAAGAACATCCATAGTTTCATGCTGATGCTGAAGCTCGTTACTCATGGATGCGAGCATAATGCATTAAGCCAATTGTGCATCATCTTGTCACTTTCTAAAAGTAGCAATCTCTTCCTCAGAGGCATTGTCTACAACTATTGCAGGGATAGGCATATTAAGGATATAAGATAGCTTTTCAGCCTTGAGAACTATTCTAAGATTCCTTAACCAGTCCGTGTAATTCAGTCCGGTTAAATAGCATCTAATATCCTACGCAGTGATAGTGAATTAGACATTGTAAAATTCTGTAAAATGAATTTGTAATTTAACAACATTTTAGCATACATTCATTTAATTAATTACCAAAATAAATTAGGTCGTTATTTTAAATTGGTATCTTTCACGTTTTCATCAAACTATATTACCCTCAATATATATAGTTCGGCAAATCTAATTAAAGATTTGCTAGTGAGAATAAGGATCCCATTTCAAATGTATATAGCCTTGTGTGACACAACAAACTATATAAATAAATAGGCAGACAACTATTGTCAATTACATCACTATGTAATTCCTTGTATTTTGCCTCTTAGATAATTTTGATCAAGTGTGACACATCCGACTCAAAATTATTTAAGTTAAGTCCAACCTAGCACTTCCATATATTCAAAAGAAAAACAATGTCCTTGTGTGACACAACAAAACAACATCGTTCAATCTATTTATAAGCATCAAATGTGATAAAGCAACATCTTAAATATTTAATACTTGCCTTGTGTGACACAACAAACTCATATTAAATATTTAATACTCTATCGCTTTACCATGCTAGAAGGCGACGTTCGATATTCCAAATATCTTTGAACGCTTAAGACTTAATATAATTTCTTTGAGGGGTTTGTAATTATTATTTATCTCATCTTGTTTAGCGCGCATGCACACACACACACACACACACACACACACACACATATATATATATATATATATAGTAAGCATGCACATATAGAATACTATATTCTACCCGGATTGATTATGGACTTTTATTCTAGTTTGGTTCACTAGAGCCACCAAGTGAACCAAAAGGTCAAACCTAGGGTGAAAGAATTAAATTTAAATATAACTATTACATTTAAACCCGGGCTCCATTACAAACAGGTCTTCAAACACTCCTTGCTCCTTTGTCTCCAATTCTTCAAAATTAATTCTAACTAGTCATATTACAAAAATTATTTACAATAAATAGAAACCTTGATCAGCAGTCAAGGGGAAGTACATAAAAGGGAGATAAAATTTACATTAAGAAAAATTTAGAGAAGACGAGGTACGCAGACCCCATTTATAAAAACCCATACATTCAAGCATCTACTAAAATAAATCCAATCACACATTGGTCAATAGTCCATAATCAATCCTTATTTATTATCATACATATTTCTATATGTATCAATAAATAACATTCATCCCATTAATAATAAAACCATTCCATATATGCATTGATATCATTTAATGGGCAATATTAGTTAGTATAAAATCCAATTTCAACTCCAATTAGTTATCATGGAATCCAATTCCAACTCCAATTAGTTATCATGAAATCCAATTTCAATTAAAATAAACTTCTTTATTTTAATCATATTCCAAATCAAAATAAACTCTTTTATTTTAATTTATCCAATTTTGAATAAAATAAACTCCTTTATTTTTAATCAAATCCCAAATCAAAATAAACTTCTTTATTTTAATTTATCCAATTTTTTTGAATAAAAATAAACTCCTTTATTTTTAATCAAATTCCAAATCAAAATAAATTTTTTATTTTAATTTACAAAAATAAAAAATAAAAAAAATAAAAAAAAAATTTACACAAACAATTATGCCCAATTAAATTGTTCTAAACACATATCAATGTATATACAAAATCAAAAAAAATAATAATTCGCATAAAGTTTGCCTCTTGATACCACTGTTAGGTTTGTATAACGCGAACATGCAATCAAATTACATAAATAAAGCGAAAGCGTGATAAAATCAGATTTTAAAATTTTATACAAACCATCATCATGATCTTTCTTTATGCACAATTATTAATTAAACGAAAGAGATGGAGAATAAGAATTATACCCTTGTAGAATTCTATCTTCCTCAGGTAAAAGTTCACCTCCAATTCCTTCGCGTTCTCCTTGAATTCCACCGATTAAATTTCTTCCTTTGATCAACGTTAGCCACCCAAGTGTTTGGCCTCTAGAGGTAATCCACCAAGGAATAATACTTGTTCAAGAAGATGGGTGTTGACAAAACCCTAGTTTCTATCTCTATAGAAATTGTAAGTACTCTCCACAATTCTTATGCAAGAGTGTGTAACCCTAATCTATGATGAGACTTCTCTTATTTATAGATGTAGGAAAACCCTTCCCTAAACTATTTAGGATTAGGGTTCTATTTTAATTAAACTCCTTTAATTAAATTAAACTCCTAATCCAATTAGGAATTCATGTGAGAGTACTTCTATTAATTAATTCACAATCTCTATTAGGAATTAAATAATAGTAATAGTAATAATAATAAAAAGACTCTTCTTATTAATTTATATTTAATATTTCTAAAATAATAAATAATAAATATTAAGCTATTTAATTTATTCTATCTCCATAAACTAAATTAAATACACTTAACTTATTATTACAATTATGTCATTTACTTCTTAAATAAATATTTTTCTTTTGCGGTGTGACCCTTTAGGTTTTCTATATTAAACCGGTTGTGAATAAATCAATTAGAACAATTCTAATCTTATATAAATAAAAAAATTAAACTATTTAATTCATTTAAATAAATAATATTTATTCTACAATAAGGGTAAGCCTCCTTAGCGATCAACGACTTTCCAGATAATATAGATTTCAACATTAATCATAAAAGAACCTTTCAGTGCATAGTTACCATACAATTTAATCCTTCTACCATACAATGTCCCAATTAAATATAAAACATGAAATTACTGACAAGTCTTATTTTATTTAATTATATGTATTTTGATTCTCAAATGCACAACTCTAAATAATGCAAATTAGAAACTCTTTTCTAATTTTATTTTGCCTTGGCCAAGGACTATTGAGTTGTCATTTATCGAATCACATAGGACATTCACATCTTTTACTAGACGTGGTAGATTCTTTGTTGATCATTCACCTATCTCCATGTACAACTTATTATACCCATTCATACCCTTTGTTATACCCTAAAGGTCTTAAGGGACATGTCAAAATATAACTCATCAACTCAGCGTTTCGGGCCACCAACTGATGTAGCAGTGGTCCGATCTGCTGCGTTGAGGACTCATAACCCTACAGCTGTACCTTCGCCACTCCCAAGTCATGCTCAAGCTGGTAGGCTAGGTCTCTATACTGGTCCTCTCTGATCTGGTGGGTCTGATTATGCTCCTCCAGATGAGCTATCCGAGCCTCCAGCTCCTCGCTCCTGCTGGTCAGTCCCTCAATGATATCGTCGGTAGTGGACCCCATGCCATCAACATAAACAGGTGGCTCCTCTCCCTCGGTCTCGGGGTCCTCCTCCTCAGCATCCGGGTCCTGACTACCGGACCTCATGACTCCACCTATAACTGGCTCTGGTAGCTCCCTCTGATAGTCCTCCTCTGGCTCGGACTCCTCCAGTGGTACCCCTAGGGCAATAGGAGCATACCCCACCAACTGCTCAGCAACTACAGGTATATCTAGGAATGTCTCCTCCTCCTAGGCTCCACTGGTCCCTCCTATGTCAGTCATCCTACAATCACACCGAAAATCAACATTAGTACAGCAATAAAATATATTCATTGAAGAAATAAAATTATATTTCATTGGGTACTACTTGACTCGATGAATTCCCCAATTCATCAAAACCACATATAATAAATCTCCTCGATTTATCTCCTAACACTCAATACGAGTTTACTATGAAGGTTATAACCTAGGTTTCGCGATCCTAAAGTTTATAACCTATGGCTCTGATACCAACCTGTGACGCCCCCAAATTCGGGTCTCCAAATACCCGGATCCGGTCATCACGATCCACTACAAACATTCACCTCTAACAACATATGGTAACTAATATGCAGAATATAATAAACATATGTTGTTCATTTCAAAGGTGTTACTAGTCCCAGAATACAATAACCTTAAACACTTACACAAATCCATACCCTAAATAAATGTCAGGGTTTAAATTACATTAACAGTAATTAACTACACATAATTTAAAATCTGCTACATGAAGTCTATCACTTCATCTTTTCTTTCCCTTTGTTCTTCCCTGACGTCTCGGGTTTAGCTGCAATGAAATCATGATATAGCAAGAATGAGCAACGAGTTTGCTCAGCAAGTTTAAAGTACAACAATAAGGATATACCATGATGAAAGGAATATAGGAAGATATCTCAACAATAGAATTATCAGAAGCAATAACAATAAATGCTTTTAGAACAATTGATAGTCAAATAGACTTTGAGCAATAACTTCCAAAGGAGTCAATAGCTAGTTGACCCTCTGGTTACTGGCTACAGAATAAGTACTTGAGGGGATCAGCCTCGCGTACACTATGTGTATGCATAACATTTAACTCTGCTATTTGTACCTTATATCCGGTACCTGGGGTACTCTCCTATAAAAAAAGGGGTGTTCATTCAGTCTAAGAATCCTTACCTTTGATTGGTTCGGATAGCTTTTATAAAATTCTCACATACTCGCCTGACCGAACAAGGGTTCAGACTTAATGGTTCGTGAATTTTCGGAACTTTAACAAGTATACGAGTTCAAATGCATCGAATGTGAATATCATGGATGTGGACTAATTTCAAAAGTAAATAGACCACTTAAAGCATGCTTGGAATGAGATTCAAGCTTAGAGAATAACTTGCAGTAATGTATACCTTATGCACGAATTAAAAATAATGCATAAGGCTTAGAAACTTGCCCAATGTAAAAGTTGAGTAAGATAAAACTTGCATTCAATATACTGAAAGAATGAAGTTAGGGAACTTGCCTGTTTGCTCAGCTACAATTAAATCTTAGCTTTAATTAATTGACCTTGGATAACCTATCAGTTGATAAAGTCGGTTTCTCCATTAGCATTGCATACTGTATATCGATACACTCACTTGTGCTATTTATTTAGCAAAATAAACATTTTGCATTCCTTTATTAACTCCATTAACATTAAATTACTAATCAATATTGTGCTAATCAGAAATTACTTAATGACCCTCAGTTATTATCTCAATAACTAATCATGCTTATTGGATATTCAACTTAGCAATATTTAGTAACCCAACTTATTATTTACAACTCCAAATAATAAACTGATTAATGCATTACTAGCTAACAGTGGCAACAAGTAAATAGGTTATATTAATATTCATTCATACTTAGCTATTATTCCCTTTCAAGAGAATTTACGAAATTATTTCCCTTATTTAACATTAACTAGAAAATTAATGTATCACTCTACCCATACTTAATTGTTAATAAGAATTAAGTTCTTATTAAATGAGAAATAATAAATAATTTACTTTACTCACATTAAATCATTAATAACAATCAAATATTTAATATCTTTATTTATTACTCAATAATAATTATTTATTTTATTAACTTATTCACACTTAATTATTATTTAATATTAATTAAATAATAATTTATTATTTGTTATCTTTATTTATCACTTACTGACAAATAATTAAATTACTATCTTAATTCATACTTGATTATTATTTAATAGTAGTTAAGCAATAATCAAATATTTATTAGCTTCATTTAATAATAACTAACTATCTTTATTTATTATTTATTGGAAAATAATAAATAATTATTTATTAACCTTATTAATTAAATAGTTAATTATTTTATTCATTATTTAATGTCAATTAGTAAATGGAATAATAACTATATATTATTCATACTTAGTTATTATTAAATAAAAATTTAATATTTACTATCTTTATTTATTATTTATTAATAAATAATTATCTCATTAACCTTATTTTAATATTAATAATTAAATACTTATTATCCTTCTTATTATTTATTGACAATTGGTAAATAATTATTATTACCCCATTGTTATCTGTTTGCTCAAAATTTCCTACCCCAAAGCTGGGTTCGACTCCCAGCTTTTTTTTTTTACAAGAGTACTGTCTTATAACATTTAACCTTCCCTGTTTCCAGACTTGCAAAAATACCCACACTAGCACATTCAACACTCACCATCGGCTCTTAGCACAAGCTTAATACAACATGAACACCTATTCTAAGGTCTGTGGCCAGCCATACACTATCGCATAACCAGAAGCCAATGTTGGGTTTTATAAACCATATTGCTGGCAGAACAGTTAACATAGAAAAAGAAAACAAATTCTGGTTTAGACATTAAATCGAACATATACTGAGCATTCTAAGCCTTAACCTTGGCCGGTTTATGATACAAAATCATGCTGCCGAACCTCTTGGGGTTCTCTCGCACCAGATTTTAACACAACCCAAATGCACAAAGCAATCCAATACAGGGAAATAATTAACCCAATACAAAGAAATAATTAACCCAATACAAAGGAACAAAGTATTCCCAATACAGAGAAGCAATAACCCAATACAGAGAAACAAAAAAAAATTAAATTAAAGCCACTCAGTCACTACCTTGCTAACGATCGGACTGCAATCTTCCTCCTTTTACCGAAATAAACGGTATAATCTTGGGACATTCACTCCAACTGGAATTGAAACACCCCTGCTCCCTCTCTCACTTTAATTTTGAACCCTAATTTTGTCTAAATTTGGGACTCACAAACAAAGGCATTCAGCAGCTTTGGGGGGTCAATTTATAGGGGAAAATTTATCCGACTCGCCGGACATTACCTCGCTCGAACAGGGTAATACCCAAGGGTTAGAGGAGCGGGCTGTCGCTGGTCTTCATCGCCACCCATCCGAGTCCAGCTAAGCTCGGTCGGTGGCCCTCGAGCCGTGCGTCTCACCGGTCGCGTCGCCGAAAGCTTAGGACCCTTGGTCCATTTGATTGTGGCTCGGTCGTTCATGACCTCGCCTGCTCCGTCCGCCTCGATCCCTGGTTCGTCCACTAGTCATCGAGCCTCCCTCTTGGTCCAACGGTCGGTCGCTCGCTCCTCGTCATGCCGCCGGTCCTTCTCCACCCGTCCCATTTCATCCGATCAATGGAGGGTCTTGGTTCGATTGATTGAGGGGCTAGGCTTAGGTTTTCCTTTGTTGCTCGGCTATCTCTCTTGTCTTCTAATTATCTCAATTAAACTGTCGACTGATTGCCCCAAAATGAACGGGTCCAACCCTGACTAAAGTGAAAAGGGGTCAACCCGGCAGGACAAGCATTGGGCTCAACCCCATGGGGTTGGGCCGTACGTATTAAATAGGGAACGGCCCAATAGGAAATTAAAAAGGAAATTAGGCTCCACCCTATAAAATTGGCCCAATAGAAATAAAGGAAAATAGTCCAACTTGTTTATTAAAATTATTAACACTATGTTCCAAATATTTAAATTGAATTACTAATTAAAATTACTTGGTTATTTAAAATATTTGTTTCAATACAAATTTCTTGTTCGAATTATTTAAATTCGAAAATAGTAAAATGAAATTATTTATTAATTCCTCCAAATTTTTCTTGCCAATAAGTTCGTAGGGTTGACTCACTGATTTATCCGGACTATCAGTGAGCCCCTTTAATGCAAGGAAAAATTAGTGGACCATATAACTATATAATTAAATAATAATGTTTATATGGATCCAATTAAGTCCGAAAAATTATATAAAATAAATTTCATACATCAAAATAAATTGTACAAGGTTTTAAAAAGTTCCTGGGCATTACAACAGCACTATGTAGCTAATATAAAATGCCTTTAATAACCGAATAAGATTACAAAGTATATGCTAGATCATATCAAATATGATTGGCTTGTGTGCATACTACTTTCAAAGGCAAGTGTCCTAATCTTACTCAACTTATATTATGCAAGTATTATACATCTTGCTATCAATTATTATGAAGTTATTACTTCTTGTTGAGCATAACTTAAGAAATAAATCATTATTCATATATTGTTTATTCGAGCGTAAATTGTTGTGTCAAACCAATTTGTTTGGTAATACATCTTATACTGAGTAAATGGAAATGCCTTCATAGGAAGGCCAATAAATGTCGATTATATATTGACCACAAATGGTAGGATGATATGCATACTCCTAGGATATTGGTGAGGCTGATCACCTACCAGATATCCAAAACTCAAATGGTTCTAAGTCATTAAAGACTGATAGAACTAAATGAAATATATGGTTCATGTACAGAACCCTCAGTATACATCGTTGACATCTTTCAAATCAAACACATGGTGTTTACATATTCAAATGAACTTACTGAGCATTTGTAGCTCATTCTTGCGCATATCTTCTTTGCAGCTTTAAATGATAATCCTAGCACTTCTGGTACAGACAAAGGGAAATGACATGTTTATTAGTTTTAATTACTGTTTTGAATACTTTAAATCTTTTAAAGGCTTTTGTTGTAATAACTTAGTATCAAGAATGATGTAATCGAACCAAATGATATGTAATATATTATGATCCTTTATCGAATGCGTTATACTCTGATCTTTATTTTCTTTAGCATAGTTGTACTAAGTAAATACAATATCTATACGAACTATACATCTGAATGAGGGTATTTAAATGATATTGAAAGTCCTATAAGCTCTGAGGTTACTGTGGCCCCCCCAAATCTGGGTCACCTCAAACCCGAATCCGGTGCTACACGGTACATCCCATTCCATACAACATAATAGACATGAATGTAATTACTATATTATTACAACACGTCTTACTCTCAATCCCGGGTTCTATTACCATAACATCATTCCAAATACATAATACATCATTCCAAATACATAATAAGTCTTAATATTACAACATTTCTAATACAAATAAACTATGACGCCATCTAGACGTTCATCTTGCCCTTTCCCTTGTCTTTATCGGAACCTTCAGCCCGCTCGGACTTAGCTGCAATGTTTAATATAAAGCAAGAATGAGCATTCAATTGCCCAGCAAGTATAACAGTTGAATAACCACAATATCATCAATCATATCATTTCTCTTCGACAACTGAACAATAGTTGTGAGATATTCTGAATAAACAAGAATAATACTTCGCTTTCGTTTTAAAAATATATTTTTAAAACGACATTGAGTTGTCATAAGACCTTGAACTTTCTTTTGCTTTCTTGAAAAGGTGCACAGCATTATAACTGCAAACCGTCTTACTTACGAGCACTTCTAGGTGATCAGCCTATTGTACTCTATGTTGATCAACACTCTAGCTAGAAACGACTATATGCGTTTGTTAAGGCGCTCGATGCCTTGTCAGAATAACTGACTAAAAACTGCCCCTAATATTAGGGTTGTTCATCTCATTCATGTCTCGGAATCCTAACCAAAGCAATTCGGTTGGATAGCTCTACTTAATCATCAATAAAACATTTCAATATCTGTCTAGCCGAAACAAATGACATCGACGTTCTCTATAACAGTTCATATATATGTGAACTTGAAAGCTTCAACAATTTATGTCATAACATAGCTCGAATACTTGTGCAAATACTAAAAGATTTACATAAGTAAGGAATTCATACAACCATATATGTATTGCGTAAATCGAAACTTCAAACATCGCATGAGAGTCAAGAGAATATAATCAAATGAATCAAATAAACTTGCACAATATACGTCTCTTGTATAAGATACGAAACTTGCATTCTATACTGAAAATGAATGAAGCTAGAGAACTTGCCCAACACAAGGGTTATACAAGGGTTTAGGAAACTTGCCTTAAGCGCTTGCTACTAGTTGACGTTAATCGTCCTTCAAATATGTCCTACGCATTTAAACATATATTCACATACCAATTAGTCTCACAATAGACACCAAACATTGGCTTATATTAATCAAGACATTATAATCATTACGAACATTGATTGCCACTACGACTACCCAAACGGGGGTCTCGCTCCCCGGTGAGCGAGCGACTGCCCAGGTGAAAAATGAGAAATAGGGGGTGAGCTGGCGGGGGAGTAGGGGGCAGCGCCCCCTGAAAGCCAAACGAAAAATGCAATCATGCTATTCATTTCATTTAACCAAATCACACGTGACTTAATCATTTCATGCTTGGGGTCATTCAACTATTACACTAACATATCATACATATGTCTTGGGGTATTTATAACATGTTGGGTCTATGTAAACATGCATCAAATCAACAACACAAAACAACTAAGCTTTGCAGTTCTGCAGACCGGCGCAGCTGCGCAGGTCTTGTACTTGGGAGTGGCGCAGCTGCGCCACTCTGCATCTAGGGACTCTCAGCTCTGCAGACCAGCGCAGCTGCGCAGGTCTTATACTGGGGAGTGGCGCAGCTGCGCCCCTCTACATCCAGGAGCTTTCAGGTTCTGCTACTGCAGAACCAAAACCAACAATTTTGCATTCGTCCCCTTTGCTTCTTAGCCATTATACAACATGTCTATATGACTCAAAACATACTTTTACAACTGAGATATGCATCATAACATCATTTAATCAATTAATCATCTCTAATTCTCATGTTCCTTAGAGAAATCATTCTCTTGGACATTAAACCAAATAGTTGGTGGGCATGGCTTTAGAGTTCATAACTCATAGCCTATCATTACATGGTTACCATTGACTTCACATATGAAATCAATAGCTTCTGGACATATACAAACAGTACACAACCAATGCACATAACCAAACCAAGATGATTACAATTTCATTATTAACAAAACATGAATAACAGTCCACTAATGTCCATTTCAGTCCATTTCTTGATTCCTTATACAAAGGTTTGATTCTCATTCATTGTTCCACTTTTACACATTAACAAGGTTTAATAGAGCTAACAACATTCATACACATGTTCATGAGCAACCAAGCAATTTCAGCTACATAACTCCAACAAAACAATCACAGTAAAACTATAAACTTGGAAAGAATGTGGAAATGAGCTAAGCTCTATATTGCATACCTCTTGAGCTACTTCTAAGGATGCTAAATGGACTCAAAACCAGCTGCTACCACAATTCCTCTTCTTCCTCAAATCACCCGAACACACTCTTCTCACTATTTTCTCTCAAGTTTCAGTTTTAACACTTAGCAACAAGAAAGGGATGGAAGGCTTGCAATGGGAGGAGTATTTATAGAAGAAGGACTGAGTTTCTTGGAGGTGGCGGAGCTGAGCATGCTCGGGCATGGCAGCTCCCCATGTATGGGCGACTGAGCTTTTGCTCTTCCCATGGCTCGGGTACTCCCCCCTCTCTTCTCCCAAGTTGCTTTCTGACATTCTTCCTTCACGAAATGCAGATTTTGCTTCTACTCACGCCATCCACGTTCTTGGCTCTTCTCCCTCTCATTCTCTCCTTCTCCCGTACTCTTCTCCCACCTTCAAATGACCAGCTGCATTCTATAACCCATTTCCCTTCATGGGTCATGGGTTTGGGTCATGGATGGTGGGTTTGGTTCATGGACCAAGTCCATGGGTTTTGGGCTTTAACTTGGGCCACTCTTGGACTTCTAATTTAATTCTAATTGGGCTTCTAATAAAAATTCAATTGGGCTCAAATAAAATCCCACACTTGGATTATTAACCCCTCTCACTAACGCTTTGGCGAAATTATGAAAAGTCATAAAATCGAAAAAGACGTCTTTTGCGTAAATAGCGCTTTAGCGCTATTTCTCTAATGATTTAATCATCTCCAATAAAAATAATAACAATGAAAATTATCACCTACACATCATATGTAGTAATAAAATATTCAAACACATAACACGGAATAATATTAATAAAAGTTCAATTTATTCAATAAAATTCATAGGCTCGCGTTACAAAGCTACCCACGATCCGCGATCGTTACAGTTACACTTAATGAGCGCCGATAAGGTGCCATCTTTACCGGAATGTGCCCCTCAGTTCTATGGACAATCTTATCATTAATACTGTGAATGTCAGATAGATAGGGAATATAAATATGAAAGAGATATTCATTCGATATGAATCTATACATCCAAGTGAGGGTATCCAAACACAGACAACGTTCTGGCCAGAACTAGTACCTGTTATGGGATACTGTGAATCTTGGATAGATAGAAGTCATACTTTATTGAATATTTATAGTTGTATAGTTTCACGTGAGCACCAGATCTGCTACAGGGGAGTGTAGAGATTTGGGGGCGTCACAGGTTGGTATCAGAGCTGTAGATTATAGCCCTAAGGTAGTTAGGAAATACCTTAGGATATAGTCTATGAGTCCATAAAATACTTAATCATACATAAAATAATCTTAAAAGCATTATATTATGTGTAAATTTGTTTCACGTTAATACTAAACAAACTAAAATTCTTTTGTAGGATGGCAGTGGTAGATCAACACATGGTATGATGGCTATCAGATAGTGAGCTAGATGAGATTCCAGATTATGAGCCAGCCACTCCCGAGTCAGACCCAGAGGAGGAAGAACTCCTGCATGATCAGGAGATATTAGAGGCTGAGGAAGCTGATCATCCTATAGATGGACAGCTAGTAGACCTGGATCCAGATGAGGTAATTGGAGCGAGTCAGATGATGCGTGTCGACAGACACAAGGAGATAGTGATCGGGTTAGTCCAGCAGTCAGCCGCAGGTCTAGAGGCGGCCAATTTTCGAGCACATATAGCTAAAGGATTATTGGAAAGTGAGAGAGATAACACTCGTCGTCTTAGGACACTTCTCCAAAATGCTCAGAAAGAAAGGCAAGAGGCCCAAATGTATTTGTACCGAGCGGATAAGGGATGCCAGGAGACATTCGGTAACTTACAGCATCGGGTGCTTAAGTACCTAGTAGAGGAGAACAGGGTGGATTATATGATTGACCGATCAGTGGTCTGCCATATAATTCAAGATGCTTCTAAGGAGGAACGTGATCGTTCGGTTTAGTTTAGTACTTAAGTTTTTTTGTTGTAGTTGTATTATAAGAATTTTGGGGTTGTAAAATAGGAAATCTGTTGTACTAACTAGTGGTAGTATAAACCACTAGTCGAATATGTAACCGTTCTGCATGTTATATACAAATTTTGTTTGTACAAATTAACTTGTTAGTTCTATAAATGGTAAATACTTGTATTTATACTTGCTTTTCTTTATTTTAGAGTCATGGCATCAGGACGAAGAACCCAGACCAGAAATGAAACCACTGAACCAAACCCAACTCAACAACTGGTAGATTTACTGTTAGGAGCCCTACAAGGTCAACCACCACATCAGCCTAACCCAAATAATCCACATAGGTCGGCATTTAAGGATTTTAAAACCGTTGGACCACCTGAGTTCAAAGGAACTACGGATCCAGTGAAAGCTCAAATTTGGATAATCGAAATGGAGAAGTTTTTCACGGTAACTAATGTAAGTGAGGAATAGAAGACCATATTTGCAACCTTTTTTCTAGAAGGTGAGGCAAACTTTTGGTGGGAAACCACAAAAATCAGGGCCGGTGAAGGAATAGTTCCGTGGGTGAGATTCAAAGAATTATTCTTTGAAAATTACTTTCCACAAACAATGCTGGATCGAATGGAAGTAAAATTCTTAGAATTAAAACAAGGGGATATGACTGTATCTCAATATACAGCTAAATTTAATGAGTTGTCTCATTTTGCTTCACATCAAGTGAACTCTGAGACGAGAAAAACTAGAAGATTTGAGGAAGGGTTAAAGCCTCAAATAAGGAGTAAAATATCAATCTTCCAGTTAAGGAAGTTTTCAGAGATTCTTGAGAAGGCTATTATAGCTGAGATCGAGAATAAAAATCTTTTCAAGTTTCATAAGGAAAAGAGGAGTCAGAATGAAAGTGGAAAGTTCAAAGGAGAAGTAAGTACTAGTGGATTCAACAATAATAACAAGAGGAAGTGGGATGCCACTTTTTCTACTAACTTTGGAAGAAATGGGAATAATTACAATAACAACAACAACACCAACAGAAACCAAAATAATAATAATAATAGGGTAGGACGTTATGTCACATGTGGAAAGAACCACCAGGGAGTGTGTCGCCAGAGGGTGGTTACTTGTTACAGTTGTGGTCAAGAGGGACATTATTCCTCTGATTGTCCCAAGAAGATTAATAATAACACCAATCAGGGAAATCAAAGTTTTAAGTGTTATATTTGTGGCACAACGGGTCATATATCGAGGAATTGTCTAAGGAATAGGAACCAAATATGGGGAGGAAATTAAGCCCCAAATAACACTCTCAAACCCACAGTAGCAGGAGTTGGAGGTTCGAGTCATCCAACTGCCAGAACGTTTAATATGACGATGAGGGATGCTGTTGCTGTACCGGACGTGGTAACAGGTATCATCCCTATCGACACTTTAAATGCATATGTGTTGTTCGACTCTGGTGCTACTTGTTTATTCGTATCTAATAGCTTTGCTAAGAAGTTGAAAATATCATGCGAAGACTTAGACATACCTTTCAATGTGGAAATTGCCAATAGAGAGATAATTCCTGTTAAAACTGTATATAAAGGTTGTAACGTAGAGATTAAAGGACACAAGTTTCTTGTGGACCTCTTTCCTATACAGCTCGGGGATTTCGATATAATCTTCGGCATGGATTGGTTGGTTAATCATAATGTAATGATTGATTGTCATCAGAAACGTGTAAACCTGTTGACTGAGTCGAAGTCAAAGGTAGTGTTCAACGGTGGTTGTTCACCTAAGCGATCTCGATGTTTGACAGTAATGCAAGCAGAAAGATTACTTAGGAAGGGTTGTACAGGTTATTTGGCATATATAGTAGATACTCAAAAGGAAGGAGCAAAGTTAAATCAAATACCTGTAGTTAGAGAATTTCCGGATGTATTTCCAGATGATTTACCAGGTCTACCTCCCGATAGGAAAATCGAATTTGTTATTGATCTTGCACCTGGTACGGCGCTAGTTTCAAAAGCACCGTACAGGATGGCACCGGTGGAGTTGAAGGAGTTACTTGTGCAGTTACAAGAACTTTTGGACAAGAAATACATACAACCTAATGTTTCACCTTGGGGAGCACCAGTGTTGTTTGTAAAGAAGAAGGATGGAACGTTAAGGTTATGCATTGACTATAGAGAATTAAATAAGTTAACCATAAAGAACAAATATCCTTTACCACGAATTGATGATCTGTTTGACCAGTTAAAAGGGGCCGAACACTTTTCGAAGATTGACCTACGATCAGGTTATCATCAGTTAAAGGTAAGAAAAGAAGATGTGTCGAAGATAGCGTTTAGGACACGCTATGGACATTATGAGTTTCTTATGATGTCTTTTGGATTAACAAATGCGTCGGCAGCATTCATGGACTTGATGAACCGAGTGTTTAAACCATGCTTAGACAAATTTGTCGTAGTGTTCATCGATGATATTTTAGTATACTCGAGAACAAAAGAGGAGCATGCTGAACACTTAAGGAGTGTATTAGAGATATTACGCAAGGAACAACTTTATGCAAAGTTTTCCAAGTGTGAATTTTGGTTGGAACGAGTCCAGTTCTTAGGTCATGTGATTGACAAGAATGGGATTGCAGTAGATCCAGCAAAGATAGAAGCGATTGTGAATTGGGAACAACCAACAACTCCAACATAAGTGCGAAGTTTTCTCGGTTTAACAGGGTACTATAGACGTTTTATACAAGATTTCTCAAAGATAGCTACCTCGCTAACCAATTTAACTCGAAAGACAGTGAAATACGTCTGGACAGATAAATGTGAGGAAAGCTTCCAAGAGTTGAAAAACCAGTTAAGCATGGCACCAGTTTTATCTTTACCGGATGATACAGGCGGCCTTGTAGTTTATAGTGATGCGTTACCCAAGGGATTAGGTTGTTGTTAGGTTTGTATATAGCGCGAACATGCAATCAAGTTACATAAATAGTACGGAAGCGCAATAAAACGGATTTTAAAATTTTCCATACAAACCATCACCATGATCATCCATGTACTCAATTATAAATTAAACGAAAGAGATAAAATATGAGAATCATACCCTTGTAGAACCATGCTTCCACAGGTACGAGTTCACCTCCAAATCCTTCGCGTTCTCCTTGAATTCCACCGATTAAATTCCTTCCTTTGATCAACGTTAGCCACCCAAGTGTTTGGCCTCTAGAGGTGATCCACCAAGGAATAATAGTTGTTCAAGAAGATGGGTGTTGGCAAAACCTTAGTTTCTATCTCTATAGAAATTGCAAGTACTCTCTCTCTCCAATTCTTGTGGAAGAGTGTGTAACTGTCTAACTCTAAATCATGATAAGACTCCTCTTATTTATAGATACAGGGAACCCTCCTAAACTATTTAGGATTAAGGTTTTTCTTCTAATTAAACTCCTTTAATTAATTATGCTCCTAATCCAATTAGGAACGCATGAGAGAGTACTTCTATTAATTAATTCTCAATCCCTATTAGGAATTAAATAATAGTAATGGTAATAATAATAATAATAAGACTCCTCTTATTAATTTATATTTAATACTTCCAAAATATTAAATAATAAATATTAAGCTATTTAATTTATTCTATCTCCATAGATTAAATTAAATATACTTAACTTATTATTATAATTATGTCATTTACTTCTTAAACAAATATTTTTCTTTTGCGGTGTGACCCTTTAGGTTCTCCATATTAAACCGGTTGTGAATAAATCAATTAGAACAATTCTAATCTTATTTAAATAAATAAATTAAACTATTTAATTTATTTAAATAAATAATATTTATTCTACAATATGGGTAAGCCCCCTTAGCGATCAACGACTTTCCAGATAATATAGATTTCAACATTAATCACAAAAGAACCTTTCAGTAAATAGTTACCGTACAATTCAATCCTTCTACCATACAATGTCCCAATTAAATATAAGACATGGAATTACTGTCATGTCTTATTTTATTTAATTATATGTATTTCGATTCTCCAATGCACAACTCTGATAATGCAAATTAGAAACTCCTTTCTAATTTCATTCTGCTTTGGCCAAAGACTTCTGAGTCGTCATTTATCGAATCACATGGGACATTCTCTCCTTTTACTAGAAGTGGTAGATTCTTTGTTGATCATTCACCTATCTCCATGTATAACTTATTATACCCAATCATACCCTTTGATATACCCTAAAGGTCTTAAGGGACATGTCAAAGTATAACTCATCATACACTAGATACTATGATGATCTCAAGTCCAAGGATCACTTGTACTACTATCACTAGAGGAATTCCTATTGACAGGCGAGTAAAACGCCATTAGGTATTCCTTAACGAGCCGCGTTCAGTGAACTTATTCTCCAATAAGCACTTACATACTTGTGTTAGTGTCTCCACACAAATGATTATGAGATCAATCATCCTCTTCATAAGAGTAAGCAACGTATGTACTAATCTATCCGGATTCACTAATCCCCTTTTTAGTAATCCATCGATTAGGAACGATTTTAGTTTGTGAGCTATTTTGAATTTAGATCTCATTAGCATGATCACCATCATGATTCTAAAAGCATTGCTCAAAACTATGGGTTTATCACATTTAATATAACAACACTATGTAGATAATGTAAAATGCCTTTTTAAGAAAATCAATTCTTTTATTAATAAATGAATAAGATTACAAAGTATATGCTAGATCATATCAAATATGATTGGCTTGTGTGCATACTACTTTCAATCTCTCACTTGCACTAAAGCCAATCGTCATGGTATCTTATACCCTTCTTCTCTAAGTGATGATCATCCTGCTGTTTGGATAAAGTTTCAGTAAATGGATATGCAATGTTGTTCTTGAGAGTCCACTATCTCTATAGTGACTTCTCCTCTTTCAATGATTCTACTAATCAAATGAAAGTGCCGCAACACATGTTTGAATTCAAGATGAGACTTAGGAACTATTCCTAGTTCTGTAATGAACTTTTCATCCAAACAATCAACTTGCAGCTTCATTTACAGCTATATACTTTGTCTTTGTCACTAAACCAACAACTCTTTGCTGTTTGGAAGCTTTCCTGTTTAGAACCTTTTCAATTCACTGCACCACCATTCAAGGTAACAATTTACCCTAAAGTGGATTTGTTATCGTCTTGGTCAGTCTGAAAAACTTGAGTCTATTTAGCCCTCTAGTTTTCATTCAGACCTACCACGAATCATGATCACATCTTCAATACCGGTTAAGTACTTAAAGATGTTCATCACTGTCTTACAGTGATCTTCTCCAGAATCTGACTGATCAACATCAGACCTTGTATATTCATTGCATTCATGATAGTAACTCGTGCGATCTCCTTTTTATTGAGGATAATTTAAAGAGATACACTCCATGGCTCATCATCATGAGACCTCTCTTGGAGTTTGCCATGCTAAACACCTTTAGCATCGAATGAATATACGTTCATTGGGTCAAGCCGAACATCCTTTTAAATCTATCTATATAGATTTATATCCCCAATTTATAGGATGCTCCTCCCAAGTTATTCATAGAGGAATGTTTAGACAATTTTATCTTTACTGATTGTAGCATTAGTGTGTTATTTCTTATTAGTAATATATCAACATATAATACCAAGAATGTCACAGTGCTCCCACTGACCCTTTTGTACACACTAGGTTCATTCTTATTTTTGATAAAATCAAACTCTTTTAATTATCTCATCAAAACGAATATTCCATCTTTGAGAAGCTTGCTTCAATCCATCAATGGATCATTGTAGCTTAAAACACGATTTGCTTTAACCTTTGAAACAAATTCCTTTGGTTGTATCATACATACATTCTCCTCAAGTCTTCATTGAGGAATGGCGTCTCCACATCCATTTTGCCAGATTTCGTAATAAGCTGCAATCACAAGCAAAATCCAAATGGACTTAAGCATTACCCGGTAATAAGGTTTTATCACAGTCAACTCCTTGACTTGAAAAACCTTTTAAAAAAGTCTGGTCTTATAGGTCTCCACCTTGCCATTTGTCTCAGTCTTTCTCTTAAAGACCCATATACACCAGAGTGTATACTTGGTTCTCATACATGGAGTCCATTTCGGATTTCATGGCCATCTGCCATTTCTCTGAGTGTCTTCTACTCATAGCCTCATCGTATATAACTGGATCATCATCCTCTATGATGCGTACCTCATCATCATCCTCTATGATGAATCCATACCTCGCAGGTATCTTCGGTACTCTTCCAGATTTACGATTCGGTTGTGGTACAATAGGTCTATCTACAGGTTCCTCGGTTCGTCTTAAAGTGCTTTGTGGTTCTTCAACTCCTTCAAGATCTATTACCCTCCCACTAGCTCCTTCAATGACAAACTCCTTTATCTAAGAAGGCAGCGTGTAGGATTATAGTAATAATACTCTAAACTTTCTTTAGGATATCCCACAAGTCTGCACTTGTCAGATTTTGTCCCAAACTTATCTTTGAAACCTTTTCACATAAGCTGGACAACCCCTTATCTTAACATACTTAAGAGTAGGAATCCTTCCTATCCATAACCTTTATGGAGTCTTGGGCTCGGATTTTTGAGGTTACCTTATTTTGTAGATATGCAGCCGTTTCTAGGGCATAACCCCAGATGGATACTAGAATGTCGGTAAAAATCATTATGGACTGCACCATATCCAACAAGGTACAATTTCTCCTTTTAGATACACCAATCAATTATTGTGTATCGGAGGTGTCCATTATGAGAAAATACCATTTGCGATGATCTAGAAACTCATTACATAAGTATTCCTTCCTCGATCTGATCAAAGAATTTTAATACTTTGTTAATATGTTTCACTTCTGAATTCGATGAACATTTCAAATGATTCAGACTTGTATTTTATCAAATACACACATTCGACTCTTTGAATGACCACCTCCTTTTCTTTTATTAGTTTATTTAATTTGCTAAATGTTTTTCACGTAAATCAAGTATACAAAGTCTATCAAGTAATCTTCTAGTTTCAAACAAAATATTATCATTATAAATAGAACAACAATTATTCTTAAATATAATTCCAGAACCTTCCTTGTCCAACAACGAAAGTTCTAATATTTCTAATGAGAACTAGAACATAATAATAACTTATTAACTTAATAGACTTGCCCGTAGGCAATGCTAAACTATAAGTTCCTATGGTTAATGCAGTAACCTTTGCTCCATTCCCACACATAAGATTACTTACTCTTTGTTTAGTTGTTTACTTCTGCTTAGTCTCTGCATTGGATTGCATACATGAGAACTACAGTCGGTATCCAATACCCAAGTAGAACCTTGACTTACAAAAAAATTTATTTTTAATCATGAACAAACCTGTTTTTGTAACTGAAGCTTCACTAAGCTTCTTCTGGTTAGCCTCTGTAAGATTCTCCTTACAGTTTCCTTTCTAGTATCTAGGCTTATTGCAGTGGAAGCAAACTCCTTTGCTATCTGCATCAGTCTTGTTCTTATTGTCCTTTGTTTTTGCCTTTCCATTTACCTTCTTTGAATTGTTCTTCTTTTAAGAAGATCCTTTGGCCCTCTTCCGCTTCCTGGAAAAATCATCTACCAGTAAAACTTGGTCTTTCTTGGTTGGAAAGTGACTCTTTACAGTTTTCAATATGTTTAAGCAACTCAGGCAGGCTGACATATAGCTTGTTCATGTGGAAATTCATAACAATTTGTGAGAAAGAGTCCGGAAGTGATTGCAAGATCAAATCTTGGATCAACTCTCTATCCATTAAAACCTTGTTGTCCTAATTGTTCAATCAAATTGATCATTTTTTAGGACATTTGTCTATACTGTAGTGCCATCAGTTATTCTAGATTAGAAGAGCTCCTTAGATATCTAATATCTAGCAATCCTACTTTTCTCACCATTCAACTCCTTGAAGGTGTAGGAGTACAGTAGGAGCATCCATAGTTTCATGCTGACGCTGAAGCTCGTTAGTCATGGATGCGAGCATGATGCATTGAGCCAACTATGCATCATCTTGCCACTTTCTAAAAGTAGTAATCTCTTCCTCTGAGGCATTCTCTGTAACCACTGCAGGGATAGGCATATTAAGGACATAAGATAGTTTTTCAGCCTTGAGAACTATTCTCAAATTTTTAACCAGTCCTTTTAATTTGGTCCTGGTTAATTAGCATCTAATATGCTCTGCAGTGATAGTGAATTAGACATCGTAAAATTCTGTAAATGAATTTATAATTTAACAACATTTTAGCATACATTCATTTCTTAATTAATTACCAAAATAAATTAGGTATTTATTTTAAATTGGTATCTCTCACTTTTTCATCAAACTATATTACCCTCAATATATATAGTTCGGCAAATCTAATTAAAGGTTTGCTAGTGAGAATAAGGATCCCATTTCAAATGTATATAGCCTTGTGTGTGCACAACAAACTATATATCAATAAATAGGTAAACAACTATTGTCAATTACATCACTATGTAACTCCTTGTATTTTGCCTCTTAGATTATAATGGTCAAGTGTGTGCAAATCCGAACTAAAATAATCTAAGTTAAGTCCAACCTAGCACTTCCATATATGTGAAGAGAAAAAGACCGCCCTTGTGTGTGCACAACAAAGCAGTAATGTTCAATTCCTTAATAAGCATCAAATGTGATAAAACAACATCTTAAATATTTAATATTCGCCTTGTGTGTACACAACAAACTCATATTAAATATTTAATACTCTATTGCTTTACCATGCTAGAAGGCGACGTTCGATATTCCGAATATCTTTGAACGCTTAGGACTTAATATAATTTTCTTTGAGGGGTTTGTTATAATTTGTCTTATCTTGTTTAGCGCGCATGCATATATATATATTTATATATATATATATATATATATAAATTATGCATCATATTATTTAACATGCGAAGCATGTTGTATAATATATAATATATACATAGTAAGCATGCACATATAGAATACTATATTCTACCCGGATTGATTATGGACTTTTATTCTAGTTTGGTTCACTAGAGCCACCAAGTGAACCAAAAGGTCAATCCTATGGTGCAAGAACAAAATTTAAATATAACTATTACATTTAAGCCCGGGCTCCATTACAAACGGGTCTTCAAGCGCTCCTTGCTCCTTTGTCTCCAATTCTTCAAGTAATTCTAACTAAACCTATTACATAAACTATTTACAATAAATAGAAACCTTGATCAGCAGTCAAGGGGAGTTACATAGGAGGAAGATAGAATTTACATAAAAAAAAAACTAGAGAAGACGAGGTACGCAGACCCCATTTATAAAAACTCATTCATTCAAGCATCCAATAAAATAAATCCAATCACACATTGGTCAGTAGTCCATAATCAATCCCTATTTATTATCATACATATCTCCATATGTATCAATAAATAATATTCATCTCATGAATAATAAAACCATTCCATATACGCATTGATATCATTTAATGGGCAATTAAAAGTTTACTAGAAATCTAATTTTGAAACAAACATAAACTCCTTTATTTTAATCAAAATTTAAATCATAATAAACTTATTTATTTTATTTTATCCAATTTTGAATAAAAACAAACTCCTTTATTTTTAATCAAATTCCAAATCAAAATAAACTCTTTTATTTCAATTAACATGGAATCCAATTTCAAGTTCAAAACAAACTCTTTTATTTTACCTTAAAATTGTTGGAAAATAAAATATGTTGAATCCTATTCCTTGTCAAAATAAACATCTTTATTTTTAAGGAAACATGGAATCCTATTCCATATGTGAATAAACTCCTTTATTCTAGTTAACTTAGAATCCAATTCCAAGTTCAAATAAAATTTTTAATTTTAATTATATTCCAATTGAAAATAAACCTTTTATCTTAATTGAAAATAAATAAAATTAAAATAAAAAAATTTCAAAATCTGCAGACCGGCGTGGCCGCGCTCCAAAATGAACTAGAAGCGGCGCAGCCGCGCTACACCCCCAGAAATGATTTCTGGGTTCGGGCGCGACCGCGCTCCAGAATGAACTGGAAGCGGCGCAGCCGCGCCGCGTAGTAGACTTCGAAATTTTTTTCCATTGCCCAGAAAATCGATCCAGTCGCATACCCATATATATATGGAATCATAATAATCGATAATTAGCACAAGGTTAGGCTCTGATACCACTGTTAGGTTTGTATATAGCGCGAACATGCAATCAAATTACATAAACAGTGCAGAAGCGCAATAAAATGGATTTTAAAATTTTTCATACAAACCATCACCATGATCATCCATGTGCTCAATTATCAATTAAACGAAAGAGATAAAGTATGAGAATCATACCCTTGTAGAACCATGCTTCCACAGGTACGAGTTCACCTCCAAATCCTTCGCGTTCTCCTTGAATTCCACCGATTAAATTCCTTCCTTTGATCAACGTTAGCCACCCAAGTGTTTGGCCTCTAGAGGTGATCCACCAAGGAATAATAGTTATTCAAGAAGATGGGTGTTGCAAAACCCTAGTTTCTATCTCTATAGAAATTGCAAGTACTCTCTCTCTCTCTAATTCTTATGGAAGAGTGTGTAACTGTCTAACCCTAAATCATGATAAGACTCCTCTTATTTATAGATATAGGGAACCCTCCTAAACTATTTAGGATTAGGGTTTTTCTTCTAATTAAACTTCTTTAATTAATTATGCTCCTAATCCAATTAGGAATGTATGAGAGAGTACTTCTATTAATTAATTCTCAATCCCTATTAGGAATTAAATAATAGTAATGGTAATAATAATAATAAGACTCCTCTTATTAATTTATATTTAATATTTCCAAAATATTAAATAATAAATATTAAGCTATTTAATTTATTCTATCTCCATAGATTAAATTAATTACACTTAACTTATTATTATAATTATGCCATTTACTTCTTAAACAAATATTTTTCTTTTACGGTGTGACCCTTTAGGTTCTCCATATTAAACCGGTTGTGAATAAATCAATTAGAACAATTCTAATCTTATTTAAATAAATAAATTAAACTATTTAATTTATTTAAATAAATAATATTTATTCTATAATAAGGGTAAGCCCCTTAGCGATCAACGACTTTCCATATAATATAGATTTCAACATTAATCACAAAAGAACCTTTCAGTGAATAGTTACCGTACAATTCAATCCTTCTACCATACAATGTCCCAATTAAATATAAGACATGGAATTACTGTCAAGTCTTATTGTCGACGCCGGGAGGAATCGCTTCCTTTGTGATTGTTACCCTTTCGAATTTTTGCCTTTTCATTAGGTGATTTTGGGGAAAAGGTCGGCATAAATGTCGACGGGGTTTTGAAAAGATCGTTTTTTATGATGAGCCAATTAACCAGAGTCGCCAGTTGGTATATTTGAAATGGATGTACCAACTCATCCGAGTTTCATTTTTCGAAAATCGCTGGCTCATGTGTGGCTCCGAATTAATTGGTCTGCGAACCGAGATTCATAGAGTTCGAGGGCTTGCTTAAGCGAGGGGAAGGTGTTAGGCACCCCCCGACTTCCGTGAAACACGGTTACCGCAATCTTGATGCTTTTCCTATCCTTTAATTCTTGAATGTGTGTGTGTATGTGCGCGTGTGTGTGTGTGCCTATGTGAATGTCGTGGTGAGTTTGCATGAAGAAACCATTTGGGTTTTGATGAAAAGTCGTGCTTTCTTTTGAGAATGCTTTAGAATGTCATTCGGCTTATACGAGAAAGCTTTATGAGAAAGGTTTGATTTTAATTGTCAAAAACTTATGAGATTTTTCATTAGGTGTCGTTTTGGCAAAAACAAGAGTTTTCTAAACCTTCGTCAAAATAGGAATCGAGATCTATACGTTGCTTTCGTAACTTAAATGATGGGCAACTTCTAGGATCTCTTTAACCCTATGCACAAAGATTTAATAAAACGTTACTTATTTTTATAAAATCATTTTTGTGATGTTTGAAAACGATTTTTCCTTTAGCCTTCTCGTTAAATAGGAATCGACATTCATTAGCATTTCCAAATTTTAGCCTCGTGGTGCTAATAACCTACTTTGATTGATTTTATAGAAATCTTCATCGTTTAACTTGAAATTAATTTTTGTGTCACAAATCAAACCAAACATTAAAATGCGTGGGGGCTATTCATGGGCATGTAAGCCATCCGAATAACCTCAACGCCCACAATCACATATTTCACTATTACGGGGCCTTAAACCCGATTTTCGACTTGATATCGTTTTAAGGCCCGACAATTACATATTTACAATAAAGGGTACATCGGCCCTATTACATACATCCAAAAATGTCCATCATCGAATTTGGACCACGGGGTCGCGTTCCTAGGCTCACACCCAAAATTGCTACATTACTATAACGAGCTAAACATCATCAAATGGATATCATCGGGCCGTTAGGAAGAATTTCGTTCCATTTGGAACCCTCACTAATAGTCTTCAATCCATGGATCCACAACAATATACAAGAAAAACTACATTTCACATAACGCAATTGACAAGAAGATTAACAAAATGATATACAAAAATTGCTATAGAAATGGTCTTTTCACCTTGCAAATAATCCTCACAATGTGTATGAACTTGTATATTGAGTAGAGTAGAAAATATATGATATATAATCTTACACAAAAGATATAATTCCTCACTTTTTCCTCTCTTTTCTCCCTATTTTCTTGCAAATTTCTGCTATTCTTCTCTCTTTTCCTGAGCTGCTGCTGCTTATTCTTTTTCTTCTTTCCGCCTGCTAACCTCCTGTATGTTGAATGAAGGAATGAGCTAAAATAGGCTAGCCAGAGCCAGCCGTAGATGGATCTGCGGCTGGCCGCCCCCCATCCACTCAGCTGGTTTTCGGTTTCCGTGTTTCGAGTTCCGTGTTTTCAAAAGGCGCACTTATTGGCCGCAGATCAATCTGCGGCTGGCTGGTTTGATTTTCTCAATTTTTGTGCTACGCCTCGATTCTCGTGTCGTGATGTCAGTTTTCGCCGACAGGCTTGTATTTTGCAGTCCAGGAATTACTAGGAGACGTGCCACATCATTCGGGAATGCTCATTTCGGACGACCTTGTTGTCACGTCGGTTTTGATTTGCAAATCGTCGCGGTGGCGTCGAGTGTTCGTACTTGCACCCATCTTTCGCTCTCGTAGGCCGGCTCAATGGACGAATTTGCCCTCCTGTCAAGGTTAGTATACGAAGTGCAAAATTTGGGTGTCTACAGCTGCCCCTCTTTATCATGTTTATGAAATGTCAAATGAAATGAACATGATAAAGAAGTAGACACACGATGCATGAATGACAATGTATAAGAATGACAGTACATACATGATGCAACACATATAGCTTATGATGCAAACACAAGATGTAATGCACGCAAAACATTTGTAAAGGTGTCTGCATCAATCACTGACCGCATTGTTAGTCGTCAGGTTTCATCTTCTAATTGATCGTCTCGTCTGCGCCGGGTCTCGTATCCGGTCGCTAGTCTCGTGATCACCGGGTCTCGTATCCGGTTGATCGTCTCATCTGCGCCGGGTCTCGTATTCGGTTGCTCGCCTCGTGATTGCCGGGTCTTGTATCCGGTTGATCGTCTTGTCAGGGCCGGGTCTCGTATTCGGTCACCCATCTCGTAATCACCGGGTCTCGTATCCGGATGATTGCCTTGTCGGGGCCGGGTCTCGTATCCGGTCACCCATCTCGTAATCACCGGGTCTCGTATCCGGTTGATTGTCTTGTCAGGGCCGGGTCTCATATTCGGTCACCCATCTCGTAATCGTCGGGTCTCGTATCCGGTTGATTGTCTTGTCGGAGCCGGGTCTCATATCCGGTCACCCATCTCGTAATCGTCGGGTCTCGTATCCGGTCGATTGTCTTGTCGGGGCTAGGTCTCGTATCCGGTCACCCATCTCGTAATCGCCGGGTCTCGTATCCGGTCGATTGTCTTATCGGGGCCAGGACTCGTATCCGGTTATCCATTTCGTAATCACCGGGTCTCGTATCCGGTGGATTGTCGTGTCGGGGCCGGGTCTCGTATCCGATCACCCATCTCGTAATCGCCGGGTCTAGTATCCGGTCGATTGTCTTGTCGGGGCCGGGTCTCGTATCCGGTCACCCATCTCGTAATCGCCGGGTCTCGTATCCAGTTGATTGTCTTGTCGGGGCCAGGTCTCGTATCCGGTCACCCATCTCGTAATCGCCGGGTCTCGTATCCGGTCGATTGTCTTATCGAGGCCGGGTCTCGTATCCGATCACCCATCTCGTAATCACCGGGTCTCGTATCCGGTAGATTGTCTTATCGAGGCCGGGTCTCGTATCCGGTCACCCATCTCGTAATCGCCGGGTCTCGTATCCGGTTAATTGTCTTGTCGGGGCCGGATCTCGTATCCAGTCACCCATCTCGTAATCGCCGGGTCTCGTATCCGGTGGATTGTCTTGTCAGGGTCGGGTCTCGTATCCGGTCACCCATCTCGTAATCGCCGGGTCTCGTATCCGGTCGATTATCTTGTCGTAATCGCCGGGTCTCGTATCCAGTTGATTGTCTTGTCGGGGCCAGGTCTCGTATCCGGTCACCCATCTCGTAATCGCCGGGTCTCGTATCCGGTCGATTGTCTTATCGGGGCCGGGTCTCGTATCCGATCACCCATCTCGTAATCACCGGGTCTCGTATCCGGTAGATTGTCTTGTCGGGGCCGGGTCTCGTATCCGGTCACCCATCTCGTAATCGCCGGGTCTCGTATCCGGTTAATTGTCTTGTCGGGGCCGGATCTCGTATCCAGTCACCCATCTCGTAATCGCCGGGTCTCGTATCCGGTGGATTGTCTTGTCGGGGTCGGGTCTCGTATCCGGTCACCCATCTCGTAATCGCCGGGTCTCGTATCCGGTCGATTATCTTGTCGGGGCCGGGTCTCGTATCCGGTTACCCATCTCGTAATCGCCGGGTCTCGTATCCGGTTGATTGTCTTGTCGGGGCCAGATCTCGTATCCGGTCACCCATCTCGTAATCGCCGGGTCTCGTATCCAGTTGATTGTCTTGTCGGGGCCGGGTCTCGTATCCGGTCACCCATCTCGTAATCGCCGGGTCTCGTATCCGATTGATTGTCTTGTCGGGGCCGAGTCTCGTATCCGGTTACCCATCTCGTAATCACCGGGTCTCGTATCCGGTTGATTGTCTTGTCGGGGCCGGGTCTCGTATCCGGTCACCCATCTCGTAATCGCCGGGTCTCGTATCCGGTTGATTATCTTGTCAGGGCCGGGTCTCGTATCCGGTCACCCATCTCGTAATCATCGGGTATCGTATCCGGTCGATTGTCATCAAAGGAAGTTATTCTCCTGACTAGTTTGAAAGGCATCCTTGGAGTTCGTCCTCGTATATCATTCTTGGCAACCATCGCTTTTGACTCTGATAGGCTAGGACCTTGACACCTGACCTGCATGGATCACGTACAGAATTATCATCTATTCAATGCATGTGACACAACATTTAAAATGTAAATTTGATGAAAAATGACCCCTGTACAGTCTTTTGATACTGTTCTACAGATGTCATTATTTGTCGGGGTTTGCTTGGATCTCAGCCCTTCCCAGGGATCCCTCACTTTTTGAATATCGGCCCTTCCCAAGGGTTGTTCACCACCTTGTTGTGGTTCGTTTGGATGCCTTCCCAGGTTCTCACACCACCTTATTATGATTTGCTTGGATGCCTTCCCAGGTTCATTCACCACCTTGTTGTGGTTTGCTTGGATGCCATCCCAGGGTGCTCACCACCTTGTTGTGGTTTGCTTGGATGCCTTCCCAGGGTGCTCCCCACCTTGTTGTGGTTTGCTTGGATGCCTTCCCAGGCTCACTTCTTGTTTGGATACCAGCCCTTCCCAGGGTCATTGATTGTTTGGATACCAGCCCTTCCCAGGGGTCATTGATTGTTTGGATACCAGCCCCTCCCAGGGGTCATTGATTGTTTGGATACCAGCCCTTCCCAGGGGTCACTTCTTGCTTGGATACCAGCCTTTCCCAGGGTCATTGATTGTTTGGATACCAGCCCTTCCCAGGGATCATTGATTGTTTGGATACCAGCCCTTCCCAGGGGTCGCTCGATTTGATTTGAGTGATTTCTTGAAGTGGGATGTGTGATCGGCTTCTGTCCTGGATCTCCCACCAACATCGTCCACGTACCATGCCGCAAAAGCCATCACGGTCTGATCATTTGTGAGGTTGAAAGCGACGTGCTTGTACTTTCCCCTGAAGATTTCATGTTGATCGTACATGTTACGCATGTAAAAGATGTTGTGCATGATCTAGCAGATATGTTATGGACAGATGCATGTGCACAACATATGTTTAGATAGAAATGACCCCTGTTCAGTCAAATGATACAATTCGACAGTCGTCGTTGCTTGCCAACATTTGATTGGATCACGCCTCGTCGTGAAGTGTAGTTTTTAGACTTCAACATTGATTTGGTACTCTGCCTGCTCTTGGTCGTCCACATTTTCATCGAGTTGAGGCAGTCTGTTTCGCTCTCTGTGATGATCGACATCTATGTTGGGCTCCTTGGCCTTTTGATCATTTCTGCTGGTCGATATGCTGTTGTCCCGCATTATATCATCCTTGTATATGCTCATGCACGTGGATCATTTGGATGTCGAGGCAGTGATAGTCAGGATTGGGGAGAGGCCCAATGACGAGAAATTCTGTGCAGCCTCAGCTTCCTTCCATTTCACGATTCTTAACTGCCCCTGCCTTGGTGCGTGTTGTTACCAAGAATTTCTATCGAAAACTCGCGATGCTGACCGTACTGAGTTATCCACAGCTCTGCAAGATCCTGCATATCAGACGACTAACAAATGCCAAAACTTGAAGGCTCGGTCGTTAGTGTAAGTTCAACACAAAGATATTATAATCTCGACAACAGAGTAAATGTAGTTAAAGCACATGAAATTGAATATCTGTTGTAGACACCCAAATTTTGCGTTTCCTTCTACTAACCTTGACAGGAGGGCGAAATCGTCAATTGAACCAGCTTGCAGGAGCAAAAGAGCGGGCACGAGGGCGAGCGCCCGGCACCGCCGCAATGTTTTGGGCAACCCAAGTTTACGTGACAATAAAGCCGTCCGAGGCAGGCATTTCCGAATGAGGTGGCACGTCTCCCGGAAGTTCCCGGACTGCGGAATACGAGCCTGTCAGCGAAAACCGACGTTGCGGTACGAAAATCGAGGCGTGGCACGAAAATCGAGAAAGTCAAGCCCGCCAGCCGCGGATAGATCTGCGGCCAAGTGGGTGCGCCAGCACGAAAACCGGGAAATCAGCACTCAGCGGCTGAGTGCGATGGGAGGCGTGCCAGCTGGCCAGCCTATTTAAGCTCGGCAGCAGGCAGCATACAGGAGGTTGGGCAGTTTGCGGAAGAAGAAGAAATCAGCAGCAGTTTTAGCTCGGAAATAGGGAGAAATAACAAAAAATTCTTGCAACAATTGAGAGAAAAAGAGAGAAATTTCCTTTGTTGTTAGATTATATCATATACATCTCATATTTCCCTCAATACACAAGTTTCTACACAATTTTGGTATCATTTGCAAGGTGAAGATCTCATTATTTTTGCAACTTCTATCATGTTATTTGGCTAAATTTAATTGAAATTTTCAAGAATATTATTGAGCAATCATGGATTAGGGATTATTGGTGAGGGTTCCATTGGAACAAAATTCTTCCTAATAACCCGAGGATATCCAATTGATAAAATTTCTAGCTTGTTTGTGATAATTTATTGGGTGTAATTTATTTAGATTGTCATTCCCGGATATCATGGTATATTAGATAAACCCGGGTTGGTTAGTTATGTAATATTCATTTTGTAGGCATGTATTAATCTCGTGTGAGCCTAGGAATGCGACCCCGAGGTCCAAATCCGATGATGGACGTTTTGATGTATGTGATAGATTCAAGATGCTCGTTTTGTAACATGTAACCTTTGGGCCTTAAACGACGCCAAGGCGGGAATCGTGTTTAAGGCCCCGAAATAGTGAAATTTGTGATTGTTGGCGTTCGGGGATATTTTGATGGCTTACATGCCCATGAATAGCCTCGACGCGTGTTTATGCTCGATTCGATTTATGACGCGAAATTGATTTCAAAGCTAAATGATAAGATTTTCATAAAAATCAAGCAAAGTAGGATATTAGAATCACGAGTTTAAAATTTGAGAAATATTAATGAATGTCGATTCCTATCTAACGAGGAAGCTAAAGAAAATCGTTTTCAAACATCACAAAATTTGATTTTAGAAATAAGTAACGTTTCATTAAATCTTTGTGCATAGGGTGAAAGAGATTCTAGAAATTGCCCGATCATTTCATGAAAGCAACGTATAGATCTCGATTCCTATTTTGACGAAGGTTTAAAACTCTTGTTTCGCCAAAACGACACCTAATGAAAATCTCATAGTTTTTGATAAATATAAAATCAAATTTTTCTTATAACGAACCAAGCTTTCTCGTGTATACCGAAAAGACATTCCGAAGCGTTCTCAAATTAAAACACGATTTTCCCTAAAAATCCAAATGATTCTTTCATACAAACTCACCACAACATTCACATAGGCACACACACACACGCGCGCGTACAACACAACATTTCATGAATTAAAGGATAGGAAAGCATCAAGATTGCGGTAACCGTGTTTCACGGAAGTCGGGGGGTGCCTAACACCTTCCCCTCACTTAAGCAAGCCCCCGAACTCTATGAATCTCAATTCGCAGACCAAATTAATTCGGAGTCACATATGAGCCAGCGATTTACAAAAGAACGAAAACTCGGATGAGTTGGTACATCCATTTCAAATATACCAACTGGCGACTCTGGTTAATTGGCTCATCATAAAAACGATCTTTCAAAACCCCGTCGACCTCAATGCCGACCTTTTCCAAAAATCATCTAAACCAAAAGGCTAAAATTGGGAAAGACCGAGAAAGAGAAAACCCGGCGTCGACAGCTGGCGACTCTGCTGGGGATATTAGAGGGCTTAAGCCGCTTTCAAATCTTGATGCTATCCTATCCTTAAAAAATTTTTGAATATGTATGTGCGTGCAACATTTTGACCTATTTTACTTATTGTTGTGTGAATGTGTGCTTTTGTCCAATGAATGAATGATTGAATGGAGTTGATTTACCTTAAAGTAATCATTTGCATACGGTGAGGACGATGAATGTGAATGTATGTTGAGATTGTACCTCCTCCTGAGGCGAACCCGTCGGTTGCTTATTACTGGACTCGATGGGGCTGCTCCCCGGAGATGGCTCAGGAAACGCACCACTCAAATCCGCTCCAATCGAAAGGGCTCAAACGAGTAGATTGCGAAGATTTGGGAACCTTCATGCCGAAAAGCCCGTGAGAGTAACCCTAGGATAGGTCAGCCTCTGATTAACCCAACGCAGGATAAGTCTCTTCATGCCCTTTTACGTTTCTGCGCATAAATGCCATAATTCCATTGCAACATATTCATATATGCTTCCCCTTTATGTCAAAAGAAAATACTAACCTCTGTGTTTTGCAGGGAACGACACGGGAAGCATAAATCATATCTAGCATGTATTATTTCAATAAAGAACCGCTAACAAGTTGTTTTGCAAAAAAAGATTAAAAAACCCAAAAACACACAAAAAGTTACGGTTTTAGCATGCATCCATTCTTTCATTTCCCCAAGACTAAACTTCGAACCATCGTTTCGCAGGATTGCTCCTCAAACCCGTTCGCAGTCTAAGAAAGCCCAAAATTCTACATCTAAAATGGCTGATATTCCTAATCATAGTTCCATATCTCGGGAAGAGTTTGATGACTTCAAAAAACAGATGATGGAAATGGCCACGATGCTAAAAGAGCAGTTCCTACTCAGACAGGATCCGCCAAGCCAAGGACCATATAATATTCCACCACCAGGGGGTGACCAGAATCCTCCTAAAAATGTTGTAAACCTGGGTAAGGATGACCAACCCCAACTCAAGGACGAGCCAGTCATTACAAGGGCCGTTCCCATACCTAGCAGGACAGTGGTTACTATCCCAGAAGAAGGGGACAATGACGACCTTCGGAGAAAAATGAAACACATGGAGGAGACCATCCAATCTCTAAGGGGCATAGGCTCCCTGGGCAGGGTTAATTATTCGGATTTATGTGTTTTCCCCGGAGCCAGATATCCAGAAAAGTTCAAAGTTCCCGAGTTTGAAAAGTACAATGGAAAGGGAGACCCCTATACACACTTGAAAATATACATTGGAGAACTCGGGTCTTATGCCGAAGACGAGGGGTTAAGAATGCAACTATTCCAGAAAAGCTTAACAGGGGAGGCCAGAATCTGGTATGCCCGCCTCGACAACGCCCGAATCCACAACTGGGAGGAATTGGCCCATACCTTCTTGACCCAATACAGCTTTCAGGCCCAGATGGCCCCTGACAGGTACCAAATGACAAAGGTTAAAAAACAGCCTAGGGAGTCCTTCAGGGAATATGCCCAACGATAGAGGGGCATGGCCGCACAGGTGACCCCCCCGATGAACGAATCAGAGATGGTGATGACCTTTGTAGACATCCAGGAGGCACCATATTATGAGAGGGTCATCTCGGGGATTGGAAGACCTTTTGCTGAAATGATTAAACATGGAGAGATGGTAGACATGGGGTTGAAGTCGGGTAAAATCCGGGATCTTACTGCTTTAGAAACTGCTGCCGAGCAAATACAGAATGAAAACTATGGCAGCACTTCCCGGAGGGTCCAAAAGAAAAAGGAAGAGGATGTTTCCCTCATCTTACAGGGGTCATCCAGAAAAACAGAAAGCCATCTTCCGGTTCAGGTACAGAGGGGAGGGCCATCCCGTCAGCCAAACTTCACAGATCAAAGGACAGAGGGGCAAAGAAGATATGAGGCCTCGCAGAATCGAGTATTCACCCCGCTCGGGGAGCCGCTTGAACGAGTATTAGCGGTATTGGTGGCCCAAAAGAAGATAATCAATTTGGCTCCCCCAAGTGACCCGAAGGGAAGGAGATTTGATCCAAGCAAACGGTGCGCCTATCACTCGGGTTCCCCGGGTCACGATACACAAGATTGTTGGACATTGAAACATATAATTCAGAACATGATCGACAACGGGGAAATTGTGGTGGAGCAACCGGACTCCCCGAATGTTAAGGCAAATCCCCTGCCAAGACATGATGGGGGGGGAGTCAATGTGACGGAGGCAAGTGAGGCTGGGGGGCCGCCAAGGTTGAACTATGTGCAGAAAATTGAGGAGATGATCAACGTGATACATGATCATGGGGATGCACGGGTAGCGACCATCAGGTTGATAGGGGTAAGTACGAATAACATAGAGGGGCCTGTCAAGCTGACAGCCCCGAGGCCCATCATCCTTGCAGCAAGGCCGCAACTCCCTATCAGTAGTCTGAAGACTGTACCCTGGAATTACGGGGGAATACCCGAGGAAGCGGCCAGTTGTGCTTCCGTGACGACCAAAGGGAACCCCTTATATCTTCCCGGGCGAGTCCTTGAGAGCCAAAAGAGAAAAAATGAAGAGGTTTCCGAGGAAAGGGCCATAGAGTTTTTGAAAAGGATGGATCACCCGGAAATGAGGGGGATCCAGATTTTAAATGAGGAATCAACCCTAACATCAGTCATGGACTTGGTGTTGTCATCCAGTGAGCATTGCAAAACCCTGATGAAGGTTCTGGAGGAGGCATTTGTGCCCAAAGAAATTAGTGAGGAGGGTTTCGGCCAGCTGGTAGGCCACTTATTGGAAACCGATGCAATATCCTTTACGGATGAGGACATTCCCAAGGAAGGAAGGGGGCACCGAAAACCGCTACACATTGCGGTAATCTCCTCAGGATATGTCATGAATGGGGTGTTGATCGATGGGGGATCGGCATTGAACATATGTCCCCTCAGTACGCTAAAGAAAATGAACATCAGTTCCAAACGCCTCCGAGCCAGTCATGTGGTGGTTCGGGCTTTTGACGGCTCCCGGAGGGATACCATTGGGGAAATAGAATTGCCAGTGGAGATAGGGCCCTGTACTTTTGATATATCCTTCCAAGTCCTAGATATTACGGCGAGCTACAACCTGCTGTTAGGGAGGCCGTGGATACACATGGCCGGGGCAGTTCCTTCCACACTCCACCAACAAATCAAGTTGATCATCGATGGGAATCTGGTAACAATATCGGCCGAATGTGATGACCCTTCTCCTCCCAGGAGTGGCCTACCAGTAATCAATGTGGATGAATCAGCGGCACCTGCCAGCTTTCAAGCACTAGAGATTAGCACTCCCCATTATAGATGCCTGGGAGCTCCGGCTGTGAAACCAAGGGTCTCTCCGGAACTCACCTTTGTGGCAAGGGAAATGATTAAAATGAACTTTCAACCTGGACAGGGACTAGGGAAAAGCAGTCAGGGAATCACCGAGGCCATCCACCTACCACAGCAGATAGGTAAAGCAGGATTGGGATACCATGTGGGCGCAGTACGGGGACACCGTCAGGGTGCGACTCCGATTCGACTAGTTGGCAGCCCAGTGACCAAAGTCGACAATGAGCAGGGGATCAGCGGACCTGTGATTGGGGCAGGGAATGAAGAGTTAACCCCCACACGTAATGAGTCGGCCCGGAGGGAAAGTTTCCTGCAGGAGGTCGCAAAGGAGTTTGAAACCAAATGTTATATCCCCGGACAATCAACAAGCAGTAAGGAGGGGACGAATGTTATCACACCACCGGGAGCCCAACGAGTTGTGCCTGTCATCGATTGGGCGGGGCTGATTATTCCTGGAGAAGATATAGAGAAGGATTCAGGCGACGTATCCGTAATCATCGGGGAGGTGTCCGATGTGAGGCCCTCCTTTATCCAGCGCATTTCATCTGACCTGACCATCGATAATTGGACCCAGAAACCAGTGATATCCAAACAAGGGTAAAGCTCGACGTCAGGGTGGTTAACCCTAGAGGATGGGGGAATGAAGAAGTTTTATTTTGTTGTTGTTTTAATTCTGCATAATTGTGTCGTTTCTTCGTGTTATTTGAAATTGCGATCGTCGTAAAAAATTATTTATATATGACAAGTATTTTGTTTCATGTCAGGTGTACCCATTTGAGTAATCCCTGCCTAACAAATGGTCTTTCAAATTTGAATGATGATTATGATTTTGACATTGAGCTGGATTTCGATTTAATGGGCATTGAGCAAGACGAAACAGATTACGACGACGCACCTGATGAGATCAAAGGATGGGTCGAAGATAAACCCAAACCCAATTTGGACCAAACCATCACTATAGATATCGGAACCCCTGACAATCCAAAAGAACTCAAGATAGGGACAGACCTTACCCCCAGCCAAAAAACAGAAATAATTGAGTTACTAAGCCAATATGAGGATGTATTTGCCTGGTCGCACGAGGATATGATCGGATTGTCCACCGACATTGTGGTGCACCGGTTACCTATTAAGGAGGGTTTCAGGCCTGTCAAGCAGAAACTAAGAAAGTTGAAACCTGAGTGGAGTTTAAAAGTGAAGGAAGAGATCATCAAGCAGTTCAGGGCGGGAATCATTATGGTGTCCACTTACCCAGAATGGCTATCCAATGTGGTCCCAGTAGCTAAGCCTGGAGGAAAGGTGAGGGTATGTGTAGACTACAGAGATCTAAACAAGGCCAGTCTCAAGGATAACTTCCCGGTGCCTTTCATACACATCCTGGTGGATAACACACAGCCCAGTACGAAATGTACTCTTTTGTGGATTGCTTCGCAGGATATCATCAGATAATGGTGGCGGAGGAAGATCGGGAAAAGACCGCATTCATCACCCCCTGGGGCACTTTCTGCTACAGACGACTGGCTTTCGGGCTCACAAATGCAGGGGCTACTTATCAGAGAGCCATGATGGCCTTGTTCCACGATATGATGCACAAGGAGATAGAAGTCTACGTGGATGACATTATTGTGAAATCGAAGGTAGAATCTGATCATATAACCCATCTCAAAAAGCTATTCGATCGGCTCAGAAAGTATAATTTGAAACTCAATCCAGCCAAGTGCGCTTTCGGAGTACAGTCGGGCAAGCTCTTGGGTTTCCTGGTTAGTGATCGGGGCATTGAGTTGGATCCAGCAAAGATTAAGGCCATTGTGGATATGCCGGCACCCCACACAGAAAAGGAGATAAGAGGATTCCTCGGGAGGATAAACTTTATCAGCCGTTTTATATCCCACTTGACGACCACATGTGAGCCGATTTTTAGACTGTTAAGAAAAGGGGTATCCCAAGAATGGAATGAGCAATGTCAAAAGGCGTTTCAGACCATTAAAAAGCAATTGACTGAGGCACCAGTGCTGGTACCCCCGAAGGATGGGATCCCTCTGTTTATGTACATATCGGTCAATGCCATTGCGATGGGATGCATGTTGGGACAGAAAAATGAGGCGGGAAAAGAGCAGGCCATCTATTACCTCAGCAAAAGATTTAGCCAATGTGAGCAGAATTACACTCCCATTGAGAAGACCTGTTGTGCTCTGGCCTGGGCTGCAGGGAGATTACAGCACTACCTCCATGGGCATACAACGTACCTGATATCAAGAATGGATCCCCTGAAATATATTTTCGAAAGGCCCATGCTGAATTGTCGACTATCAAGATGGCAGTTAATTTTACAACAGTTTGACATGGTGTACGTGACCCAGAAGGCCATGAAAGGGCAGGGAATTGCAGATCAGTTGGCAGAAGCCCCGGCAGGAGGGATGGAGCCGTTAGAAACTCCTCTCCCGGGCGAGGATATATTTTGGGTATCGCGCGAAAAATGTGATGACGAGGGACAATTTTGGAAGCTGTATTTTGATGGTGCCATGAATGCCGAGGGGGCAGGAGCCGGAGCGGTCCTAGTCTCTATCACCGGAGAACAATACCCCGTGGCCACTAAACTTCGTTTCAGCAATTCGAAACAACACCGCTGAATACGAGGGGTGTATCTTGGGACTCCGATTGGCCCGTGACATGGGAGTAAAAAGACTAGCGGTGTTCGGGGATTCAGAATTGGTAATCAGACAAGCAATCGGGGTATACAACACTAAGGAGCTTCGGTTACTTCCATACCATCGTTGTGTCACCCAGCTTATGCAAGAGTTCGAAGATATCGCCTTCCGCCATATTCCTCGGGGACGAAATGATTTTGCCGATGCATTGGCGACTTTGGCTTCCTTAATCCACGTGATCAAGAGTAGGGACAGTCCACAGATTGAGATCACCGTACAGAATGCCCCGGCATATGAGGAAAATGTGGCAGTGTTATCAAACGAGGTGGTGTTGACAATGCAGCCCTGGTATCACGACATCAGGGAATATCTGAGAGACAGATCCCTTCCCGATCAGGCAAATCGGACTGAAAGGATGAGAATTCAAAAGATGGCGATGAAGTTTTACCGGAGTGGCGATTCACTTTACAAAAGGGATGCCGGGTTGGGACTGTTGCAATGCGTAGACGAAACGCAATCCCAAAGGATTATGAATGAAATCCATGGCGGGGTGTGTGGGCCACATATGAGTGGACCGATGTTGGCCAAAAAGATCTTGAGGACAGGGTATTATTGGTTGACGCTGAGGGCCGATTGCGAAGATCATGTCAAACGGTGTTATCAATGTCAGGCGCACGGTAATGTGATCCATACGCCTCCCAATAAACTGCACTGTATGACCTCCCCGTGGCCATTTTCGATGTGGGGAATGGATGTAATCGGACCAATAGAGCCCAAAGCAAGCAACGGGCATCGATTCATCTTCGTCATGATCGACTATTTCACCAAATGGGTAGAGGCAGCTTCTTTCCCTAAAGTAACTCAGGAGGTCATCGTCAGCTTCATCAGGAATAATGTCATTTGTCGATATGGGCAGCCTGAGGTTTTGGTCTCCGACAATGCCAAGAATTTGAATAACGCCCTCATGAAGGGGTTGTGCGACCAGTTTAAGATCAAACACCTCAATTCTGTTATTTACCGTCCCAAAATGAATGGGGCAGTGGAGGCTGCCAATAAAAACATCAAGAAGATCATGGCGAAAATGTCTGCTAATCATCGGGGTTGGCCGGATCTATTACCCCTCACCCTGCTGGCATACCGAACATCAACGCGTACTTCCACAGGGGCAACCCCTTACGCTTTGGTATATGGAATGGAGGCTGTCCTGCCAGTTGAAGTTGAGATGGCGTCCCTCAGAATAGTGATCGATGCTCAGATAAGTGAGGAGGATTGGATGCAAAGCCGATACGACCAATTGGCCCTAATTGATGAAAGGAGGGTGGCTGCTGTTTGGCACGGCCAGCTATATCAACAGAGGATCTCCCGATCATACGACAAAAGGATCAGGCCTCGGAAATTCAAGGAGAGTGACCTGGTGCTAAAGAGAGTCATGTCTTGTCAGGACGAAGCCAAGGGGAAGTTTGCCCCGAATTGGGAAGGACCATTCGTGATTAAGAAAGTGCTATCCGGTGGAGCCCTCATATTGCAGGAAATGGATGGTGAGGTATTTCCACAACCCCTCAATGCTGACTCGGTGAAGCGGTTCTACGCTTAAATCATCATTTCTGTTTTTTTCCTGCGAGAGCGAACTACGTAGGACCTGATCTCCCAACTTGTGGGGGTACGTAGGCACCCATCATGGCGCGGTCCGATCCTTCAAAAAATATAGTCCTTTCCCTAACCGAAACCAAATCTTCGATAGCCAGATAAAACCTTCCTACACCCTCAAAACCTTCCCGAAACCAATTGCCTAACCAGTTTCATCCCAGAATACATACCCTGATACAACCCAAACAGTTATCCAAAATCTGAGATTCAATCCGACGAAATCAAAAGGTGTGCGGCAATATCTGTCAAATCTCCATCAAGTCCTGAGGAAAGAAAGAAGGCGAAATGTCAAAATCATGGTCAGTTGGATAAAATGATGATCCAATGGGTGGCAATGATACGACAAAAGGGGGAAAATGACTAAATTCAAATGCATGTCTATAAATATAAGTCGTTTTATTACAAGATTTCTCTTTCAATAACTGATGAAACCAACATAGTCTATGCAGGAAATAAAATAATCTACAAATCTGAAACTAGCCGAAGCAGGATGGACAGGGTGGTGGACAGATCTGAAGCATCAGCATCCCCTGCAATCTGCTGCCCCACCATCATATCAATACGATCCAGTAAAGCAGTAGCTCGGCTGACAGTCCCAAAATGAGCATCTACCACTGCCCTGGTCTGAAATGCAATGGCCTCTCTATCAGCAATGGCAGCATCTCTAGCCCGAATGGCCTCATCTCTCTCGGCAAGGGTGGCATCCCTCTCGGCTTCAGTAGTACTCAGGGCCAGGCGGAGTCGGGAATCCTCGGCGACCCGACTCGGGGCAGAATCGGCTGAAATGGAATGGTCTGTGGTATCTTCTGTGAAAATCACTCCAGAGTCATCAAAGGCCCCAGTCCGACTCAAACTAGCCGAATCCAGGTCTCCACGCAACCACTGTACGTAGGCAAATGTCTGGATGTGACAGCTTTCACTATATTCGGCAAAGATTCTGCAATCCCAAAGCTCGTATACCTGCAGTAGATCCCTCTCTGTACAGGATGATATAAGGAATCGGTATGCAGTTGCATGCGCGAAGGGGTGTAAATCCTGTGTCTGATCAAACTGCCCCATAACCGCCAGGGGATGATAGGTCGTCACGCCCCTCAAACCAGCAATGGGAATGAAATCCATACCAGGCACATGAGTCAAGAAGCTCATGAAGGAGCAATAGCCCGAGTAAACCAATAGACGAAAGGGGTCCTCAATGATAGACAAGAATGATGTCCAGGAGGCCACATCAGTACAACTCGCGGGACGAAGCGAAAACTGCGTGGTTATGTTGTGACTGAAGCAAAACCCTTGGCGGCGGAAGTGGCCGATGGGGCTGAGATGGCTCATGAACCACACATACAATAAGGTCGAACTCCCTCTGAAGAATCTCCCTCGGAAGGACTGGCAATATGTGGCCGACATATAGGTATCCGCCAATATCATGGGGAGAATGGTGTGATCCTCCTGAAGGGCCCTAACGGCCGCAACAATCCGCATGTCCAAATGATCGGATCCTGCAGGCAAGTACAAAACTGAGATGACACAGGCCATCAGAACGCCCACTCTCAAGGCATCCCAGCGCTCCTCGGACACGGAAAAATCACCGAGGAAAAGACGGAAACTGTCAGGTGAGCCAAATCGATCAATCAATAATTGAAGGGGAACCATATGGTCTGATGTGATTACCGGTAATAAGACGGCCCTCCGCAAACCGGTGAAAGTCAAGAATTGACGACGCATGGAACCAACGGTAACCCTAGCACAGGGACCATCCAACGGCAAGCCGGTGAAGCGAGCATACTCCTCAAGGGTGGGGGTCAGCTCTACTGTCCCAAACCTAAACACCTGACGGGCAGGGGCCCAATAGCTCAGAAGACCATCCACAAAGCCCGCTGGCACCCGGAAGGTTAATAAGGACCAAGAATGTCCCAAAAGACCATCTACGATGACCCTATCTGCTGGCAGTAAACTGTCCAACCAGCGGAGGAGGCTGCCCACCAACCCTGTGGGAGGAATGGAATCCAAACGAACCACGACATCTGAGGACGACATCTGTGAAAAAAATAGTATCAAAAGGACTGTACAGGGGTCATTCTCTATCCATAAATAAAAAAAGCATGCATCATACAGTTAATAATAAAGCAGGTGAATTCCATAAAAATGAAAAGAAAACTGTGCATAAATAAATAAATGAGTTCAGTACATAGTGCATAAATGAAAAAGAAATCTAAGCAGGTGCTGATACAAAAGACCCTATCCTATCCTGGTCTAAATAAAATCAGTATCATCTATGAAAGCAGGATCCTCGAACTGATCCCCTGGAGTCGCCGAGCTCGGAGGACCAAAGTTCATATCAGGAATGTAGGGATGCGCTGTGGCATCAGATGAACTCGGGCCTGCATCATAACCTGCACCGTCAGGATCGTAGGTGTAAGCCTCCTCCGGGGCCCGGCCCAACCCCCGAATAAACAGCGACAACTGATCTACCTGACGGGTCAATGAGGCGATCTGCTCAGCGTGGGTAGGGGTCCGAACACAGGCAGCCCAATCGGTCATCGTCACCGAGCCTGAAACCATATCTCCAAGAAAGAAAGTGGCCCGAGTCTGAGGACCGATAGTACGAGGTACCCACCAAGTCCTGAAAGCCTCACTCGTACTGGGGCCTGTGGAAAGCATCCGACCATCCTCCCCGGCGAGCATGATCTCCGAGGGCTGAGAATCCAGCGGCCAGAAAGTAGTGAAAGAAAGGGAGTGCGGGATGCGGATCTCCCCAGTGACGCATCTGAATGCGCGCTCTCCCAGATACATCACCCAGCCTCCAACACTCTGCAAAGGGAGGCGGCGGGTGGAAAGCTCGAACTCCGGGCCGGAAGGATCCCCGTCAGCAAACCCCACAGTCAGATGATCGGAGAGGTAGGGAATCCAGACGACGTCGGCAGCCGTGATCAACTCCAGCTGAATACGACAATGTGCAAAGCTGCCCGACACGGGGACCTCCTCCAGAGTACTGTGATGCCATCGCCGACCCCGAGGATAAGTGTCCGGGCCCAGAGTAGTGATAGGCCTCAGACATGGCAGCCGCTCGTAAGCCCAGAACTGTGAATAGAAACAAGGCAAGGCATGAGTCACTATCAAATACAGAAAAGGATGAAAGGAAAAGAAATACAGTAAGAGAGAGGAGGAAGGGACTCACCAGCAGAAAGTGGTAGAAACCGAGCCAGGCATCAGTCTGTCCCTCCGAGCGTAGACGCATGCCGTGGAGGAAATAGGCAAAGGTGAATGACCCCCAGTCATAATCACCGATGCGGTCCACATCTCTGACCGCTCCTACGACGCTGAAATGAATGGTGGAGGAGTTGTTCCCCAGAAAACAACCCCTCATGATGGTCAGGAACAGGCGTCGTAGCAGAATGTCCCTGGTGCCCTGATCTGCTGGAATAGGCAGCGCATAGAGACCCCCGACTGCATCAACTGCCAAGGCACCAGATCGGATACTGCGGGCCTTAAAGACCCGGTCCTCAGCAGCGAAGCCCAGCAAAGCTCGAACCTCCACAGGAGTGATATCAAGATCCAAGGGGACGCGGGACCCGGTAAACTCAATGCCAGTAATGTACCTCCAGTCCCATGGGGTCAACACGACCTCGCAGTCGAGGAGATGAAGAGACTGCGTCTGGTGGAACCATCGCTCGGATAAAGCCCTCATGTAACCCCAGGGGCACTGGCGGGGGATGATAGTGAAGAAATGTCGAAAGCCCCAAGAGTCCACCATCGCCCGATAATCACTGTGCAGGGCCGCGTAAAGGGAATAGATGTTGAACCAGTTACCCCTCGGCTGGGTAAACTCAGGCACCTGTGAAAATCACCAATGGGTCAATCCAGATAAAACCGGAAATTGAGAAATCAAGAACAAATGAAAAGCCGAATCGAGGATACCTCGTTAGCCACGAGAGATGCTGAGGGGTGACGACTGAGATCCCGACCCAAAAGATCGGGTATCTGCACAGAGGCGCCAGAAGGAGCCTGATGAGCAGATGGAGCCGGTGTGCTGGAGGATGGCCCCTCTGCAGCGACCTCCGGAGGGACAGCCTCCTCAACGTCCGGATGACCAGGACGAATGACAGCCTCCGTCAAACGACGAGCCTGACGGGTCCGAGGAGGAACAGGAGTGGGTGCAGCCCTACGACGGCGAACACCCGAAGTCCGAGAGGCGGAGGAGCTACTGGGCGCATCACGATCCATAGCTGGAATAGAACGGGCGAGAAAGAAGGTAAGTTTCCTTTTAAAATTATGTAATGAACATTCTAAATTTCTAGCCTCATCATATGATTAATGCAACATGATGCATGTTTATCAAAAAAAAAAAAAAAAAAAAAAAAAAAAAAATCGGCAGAGTTCCGTTTGTAAAATGGACATCCCAGGCCTAAGCCAAACATGTTTTCCATCAATCAAAGTCTCAAACGGATCTAAATTGCATTCATATGTGTAATTACAGCATGTAATGCATGATTTTATTGCAGAAAAGGAATAACAATATGTGGGAGCCACCAACCACCCGCCTCATGAACATAAAATAGGACTCACATAGTTGATACATAGCATGTATATATGATGGTACATTACATAGCATTGTAAAGCATACATTTTATCTCTAAACGTGTAAATAGTCAAATGTATAGCAAAACATTGACGAAATTGAAAAGTGACCGGTCAAAGTGTTACCTGTAGCGTGTAGATCAATCCTACCGGAACAGTTTTTGCAGGAAAGTTGAAAAAATCGACAAAAAGCCCTTGCGAACAAGAAAAATCGAGAGAATCTCTTTGGATTACAAGTTGAAAGTGACAGATCTGGAGGAGCCGCGTTGGATTTAAGGCCCGATCATGGCCGCAGATGTATCTGCGGCTGGCCGCAGATCCATCTGCGGCTGGCCGCAGATCCACCTGCGGCTGGCCCTGGTGGGTCCCACCTTGCTCCCTTGCAGCCATTTGACGTGTTGAAGTGAAAAGGTTACGAGATGGGTGACCGGCGACGATACCCGGCCCCGACATGACGATCGACCGGCGACGATAACCGGCGATCACGAGATGGATGTCCGGCGACGATAACCGGCTCCGACAGATAACCAACCGGCGACGATAACCGGGGGTTACGAGATGGGTGACCGGCGACGATACCCGGCCCCGACATGACGATCGACCGGCGACGATAACCGGCGATCACGAGATGGATGTCCGGCGACGATAACCGGCTCCGACAGATAACCAACCGGCGACGATAACCGGGGGTTACGAGATGGGTGACCGGCGACGATACCCGGCCCCGACATGACGATCGACCGGCGACGATAACCGGCGATCACGAGATGGATGTCCGGCGACGATAACCGGCTCCGACAGATAACCAACCGGCGACGATAACCGGGGGTTACGAGATGGGTGACCGGCGACGATACCCGGCCCCGACATGACGATCGACCGGCGACGATAACCGGCGATCACGAGATGGATGTCCGGCGACGATAACCGGCTCCGACAGATAACCAACCGGCGACGATAACCGGGGGTTACGAGATGGGTGACCGGCGACGATACCCGGCCCCGACATGACGATCGACCGGCGACGATAACCGGCGATCACGAGATGGATGTCCGGCGACGATAACCGGCTCCGACAGATAACCAACCGGCGACGATAACCGGGGGTTACGCGATGGGTGACCGGCGACGATACCCGGCCCCGACATGACGATCGACCGGCGACGATAACCGGCGATCACGAGATGGATGACCGGCGACGATAACCGGCTCCGACAAGATAACCGACCGGCGACGATAACCGGGGGTTACGAGATGGGTGACCGGCGACGATACCCGGCCCCGAACGAGATGATAGATTGAAAGAGTGAACCCAAAGACTAACAAACACGGTCAATGGGTTGATACATTGATACTCTTACGAATGTCTTGCATGCATTGCATCTTATGTTGCATCATAAGCTATATGTGTGAGGCATCATGTATGTACTGTCATTCTTACACACTGTCATTCATGCATCGAGTGTCTATTCTTTATCCTGTTCATTTCATTTATCATTTCATAAACATGATAAAGAGGGGCAGCTGTAGACACCCAAATTTTGCGTTTCCTTCTACTAACCTTGACAGGAGGGCGAAATCGTCAATTGAACCAGCTTGCAGGAGCAAAAGAGCGGGCACGAGGGCGAGCGCCCGGCACCGCCGCAATGTTTTGGGCAACCCAAGTTTACGTGACAATAAAGCCGTCCGAGGCAGGCATTTCCGAATGAGGTGGCACGTCTCCCGGAAGTTCCCGGACTGCGGAATACGAGCCTGTCAGCGAAAACCGACGTTGCGGTACGAAAATCGAGGCGTGGCACGAAAATCGAGAAAGTCAAGCCCGCTAGCCGCGGATAGATCTGCGGCCAAGTGGGTGCGCCAGCACGAAAACCGGGAAATCAGCACTCAGCGGCTGAGTGCGATGGGAGGCGTGCCAGCTGGCCAGCCGCAGATCCATCTGCGGCCAGCCGCAGATAGATCTGCGGCTGGCTTTGGCCAGCCTATTTAAGCTCGGCAGCAGGCAGCATACAGGAGGTTGGGCAGTTTGCGGAAGAAGAAGAAATCAGCAGCAGTTTTAGCTCGGAAATAGGGAGAAATAACAAAAAATTCTTGCAACAATTGAGAGAAAAAGAGAGAAATTTCCTTTGTTGTTAGATTATATCATATACATCTCATATTTCCCTCAATACACAAGTTTCTACACAATTTTGGTATCATTTGCAAGGTGAAGATCTCATTATTTTTGCAACTTCTATCATGTTATTTGGCTAAATTTAATTGAAATTTTCAAGAATATTATTGAGCAATCATGGATTAGGGATTATTGGTGAGGGTTCCATTGGAACAAAATTCTTCCTAATAACCCGAGGATATCCAATTGATAAAAATTTCTAGCTTGTTTGTGATAATTTATTGGGTGTAATTTATTTAGATTGTCATTCCCGGATATCATGGTATATTAGATAAACCCGGGTTGGTTAGTTATGTAATATTCATTTTGTAGGCATGTATTAATCTCGTGTGAGCCTAGGAATGCGACCCCGAGGTCCAAATCCGATGATGGACGTTTTGATGTATGTGATAGATTCAAGATGCTCGTTTTGTAACATGTAACCTTTGGGCCTTAAACGACGCCAAGGCGGGAATCGTGTTTAAGGCCCCGAAATAGTGAAATTTGTGATTGTTGGCGTTCGGGGATATTTTGATGGCTTACATGCCCATGAATAGCCTCGACGCGTGTTTATGCTCGATTCGATTTATGACGCGAAATTGATTTCAAAGCTAAATGATAAGATTTTCATAAAAATCAAGCAAAGTAGGATATTAGAATCACGAGTTTAAAATTTGAGAAATATTAATGAATGTCGATTCCTATCTAACGAGGAAGCTAAAGAAAATCGTTTTCAAACATCACAAAATTTGATTTTAGAAATAAGTAACGTTTCATTAAATCTTTGTGCATAGGGTGAAAGAGATTCTAGAAATTGCCCGATCATTTCATGAAAGCAACGTATAGATCTCGATTCCTATTTTGACGAAGGTTTGTTTTTAAAACTCTTGTTTCGCCAAAACGACACCTAATGAAAATCTCATAGTTTTTGATAAATATAAAATCAAATTTTTCTTATAACGAACCAAGCTTTCTCGTGTATACCGAAAAGACATTCCGAAGCGTTCTCAAATTAAAACACGATTTTCCCTAAAAATCCAAATGATTCTTTCATACAAACTCACCACAACATTCACATAGGCACACACACACACGCGCGCGTACAACACAACATTTCATGAATTAAAGGATAGGAAAGCATCAAGATTGCGGTAACCGTGTTTCACGGAAGTCGGGGGGTGCCTAACACCTTCCCCTCACTTAAGCAAGCCCCCGAACTCTATGAATCTCAATTCGCAGACCAAATTAATTCGGAGTCACATATGAGCCAGCGATTTACAAAAGAACGAAAACTCGGATGAGTTGGTACATCCATTTCAAATATACCAACTGGCGACTCTGGTTAATTGGCTCATCATAAAAACGATCTTTCAAAACCCCGTCGACCTCAATGCCGACCTTTTCCAAAAATCATCTAAACCAAAAGGCTAAAATTGGGAAAGACCGAGAAAGAGAAAACCCGGCGTCGACATCTGTTGATCGCACAATCTAGCGAGTTGTGAACCGTGAATGTACTAGATTGGAAGTTATTTTCAATCCCTCGTGAGTTGATGATTTTCAATTTAACGAGTTATGAAATCGTAAGAACCCCTTCAAGCATTCGTGGTCATTGTACGTGAGTAAGATCGAATTCAAAAGAACTACCTTTCCTCGTCAAAGGTATTCTGTCTCCATTCTCGACAACGTCCTCAGCAGGATTGACGTCATATGACAAATGCACTGTGCGATACAGCATTCAGTAGGTTTCTCTTCCATGACTTCTTGTTTAAGGCCGGGAGTTTTTCGTATTATCCTTTCTCTTTATTAGCCCACTTCACTTATCTCGTTTTCTTAGGCTATTCAAAGTTACCCATTTAACGAGTTTTGGACCAATGACTCCCAAACCAGACGGTTTTGGGGCATTAGGTGTACAGACACCCCTTCGGGTTTATTTACTCGAGTAACAAAGGCCACGGTTCGAGACAAGCTAGTGGTCTGCACCATTCATTCTTTGCTTGACCTTACGCAAGATTCGTTTTCTTAGGCTTGAGTTACCCATGTAGCGAGTGTTAGGCCGGTGACTCCCAAACCAGACGGCTTTAGGGCACCAGATGCAGAGACACCCTTTAGGCTTAATTACTCGAGTAGCCCATACCACGATTCGAATATGCTCGGGCCTCCTCTACTGTAATGCTCGTTTTCTTAGGCTCTGAGTTACCCATGTAACGAGTGTTGGGCCAGCGACTCCCAAACCAGAGGGCTTTAGGGCACCAAGTGTAGAGACACCCCTCGGGCTTAATTACTCGAATAACCCAGGCCACGATTCGAGACATTAGCTTGATAATCATTTATCGTCTGACTTCTTGATATTAGCTTGATAATTACTGATTGTCTGACTACGTGTTAATTGCCATCAATGTCTTCATAGTTTTATACCCCATAACTGAATGTTCGTGCAAATGCCAAGTGAAGACTGACACATGAGGTCGATCCCGTCGCAAACATTGCTTTGAATTAAGGCTTTGTACCCGATCCAAAGTTTGAATAGCTTTCTTCGTCTAATCATACTCACGATCGTGCTCCACGGTTGCTTGTCAGAATTAATCCGATTCCTATCAAGTCAAATAAAATCCCCTTTCACGCGGGTCATCGTATCCCGGGAAAACTACGCTTGACAAATGACAGATGATCGTATCGTTGAATATTGAATTGACATGAGGTAGCACTTGATGATGATGGTGCATGTTGATGGGATTGTTGCATGGGTGCCAATTTGCACGTCATCATTTTTTGGGTAGTTGATAAATGCCCCAACGTTAAGTTGTTTTTCTTGTGATCTCCCTCGTACTGGTTGATTCGGTATCTCGCTGGGCTGACAAAAGATCCAGACCTTTGACCCGTTGAACGGTTTGGGAGATTTTTGATTTTTTGAGATTTTTTTTTGTGGTCGCATTTGCCCCTACTCCGGGTTCTTCGTGATCGTTAGGGGTTCTGTTGTTTGATGGCGATGGTTTGGTCTAAGTCGGGTTTGGGTTTATCTTCGACCCATCCTTTGATCTCGTCAGGTGTATTGTCGATATCTGTCTCGTCCTGCTCAATCCCCATCAGATCTAGCTCTATATCAAAATCGTGATCCTCCTTCAAGTTTGGCCTATTGCTTGTCAGGCTAGAATGCCTCAAATCGGGGTACCTAACATAAAACAAAAAATGCTTGTCATATATATAAAACATTTCAGCACATGATCTTCTTTTTGGATAACATGACAAAATGACATGAGCGTGCAGGGATTTGAAATAAAACTCAGAATTTTAAAACCCATTCATCTTCTACTGGTCGGGATTTACTGCCATACTCCTGGACTTACGCCTTCCTGGATATCATCTACTGCACGGTCCAACCGGCCACGGTGAGGTCAAGCGATGGAGCTCATTAGGAGGTGCATGGATCGCTTTGGCATGGATCTGGCATTGATGGCATTTCCTGACATGAGTATCGCAGTCAGTTTTTATGGTCAGCCAATAGTGACCCGTTCACATGATTTTCTTTGCCAAAAATATTCTGCTCATATGGGCTCCGCACACATCGCCATGTACTTCGTTCATTAATCTGTGGGCTTCTTCGACTTCCAGATATCTCAGCAGTCCCGTAGCTAGGTCCCATTTATGCATTTTAGCCTCGTGGTGCTAATAACCTACTTTGATTGATTTTATAGAAATCTTCATTGTTTAACTTGAAATCAATTTTTGTGTCACAAATCGAACCAAACATTAAAATGCGTGGGGGCTATTCATGGGCATGTAAGCCATCCGAATAACCCCAACGCCCACAATCACATATTTCACTATTACGGGGCCTTAAACCCGATTTTCGACTTGATATCGTTTTAAGGCCCGACAATTACATATTTACAATAAAAGGTACATCGGCCCTATTACATACATCCAAAAATGTCCATTATCGGATTTGGACCACGGGGTCGCGTTCCTAGGCTCACACCCAAAATTGCTACATTACTATAACGAGCTAAACATCATCAAATGGATATCATCGGGCCATTAGGAAGAATTTCGTTTCATTTGGAACCCTCACTAATAGTCCTCAATCCATGGATCCACAATAATATACAAGAAAAACTACATTTCACATAACCCAATTGACAAGAAGATTAACAAAATGATATACAAAAATTGCTATAGAAATGGTCTTTTCACCTTGCAAATAATCGTCACAATGTGTATGAACTTGTATATTGAGTAGAGTAGAAAATATATTATATATAATCTTACACAAAAGATATAATTCCTCACTTTTTCCTCTCTTTTCTCCCTATTTTCTTGCAAATTTTTGCTATTCTTCTCTCTTTTCCCGAGCTGCTGCTGCTTATTCTTTTTCTTCTTTCCGCCTGCTAACCTCCTGGATGTTGAATGAAGGAATGAGCTGAAATAGGCTGCCAAGGGCAGCCGCAGATTGATCTGCGGCTGGCTGGCCGCCCACCAGCCACTCAGCCTGGTTTCGAGTTCCGTGTTTCGAGTTCCATGTTTTTAGAAGGCGCACTTATTGGCCGCAAATCAATCTGCGGCTGGACGATTTGACTTTCTCGGTTTTCGCACCATGCCTCGATTCTCGTGTCGTGACGTCGGTTTTCGCCGAAAGGCTTGTATTTTGTATTCCGGGAATTACCGGGAGACGTGTCACATCATTCGGGAATTCTCATTTCAGATGGCCTTGTTGTCACGTCGGTTTTGGTTGCAAATCGTCGCGGTGGCGTCGAGTGCCCTACTTGTGCCCATCCTTCGCTTTCGTAGGCTGGTCCAATTGACGATTTTGCCAGCATAGGGAACGCAAAATTTTGGTGTCTACAGCTGCCCCTCTTTATCATGTTTATGAAATGTTAAATGAAATGAACAGGATAAAGAAATAGACACCCGATGCATGAATGACAGTGCACAAGGATGACAATACATACATGATGCAAACACATACAAATTATGATGCAACGCAATATGTAAGTCATGCAAAACATTCGTAAAGGTGTCAATGCATCAATCACTGACCGCATTGTTAGTCGTCGGGTTTCGTCTTTTAATCGATCGTCTCGTCTGCGCCGGGTCTCGTATCCGGTCGCTCGTCTCGTGATCACCGGGTCTCATATCCGGTTGATTGTCCTGTGAGTGCCGGGTCTCGTATCCGGTCGCTCGTCTCGTAATCGCCGGGTCTCGTATCCGGTCGATTGTCCTGTGAGTGCCGAGTCTCGTATCCGGTCGCTCATCTCGTAATCACCGGGTCTCGTATCCGGTCAATTATCCTGTGAGTGCCGGGTCTCGTATCCGGTCACTCGTCTCGTAACCGCCGGGTCTCGTATCTGGTCGATTGTCCTGTGAGTGTCGGGTCTCGTATCCGGTCGCTCGTCTCGTAACCGCCGGGTCTCGTATCCGGTCGATTGTCCTGTGAGTGTCGGGTCTCGTATCCGGTCGCTCATCTCGTAACCGCCGGGTCTCGTATCTGGTCGATTGTCTTGTTGGTGCCGGGTCTCGTATCCGGTCACCCATTTCGTAATCACCGGGTCTCGTCTCCGGTTGATTGTCTGGATCTTAGCCCTTCCCAGGGTGTTGGTTGCTTGGATCTCAGCCCTTCCCAGGGTGTTGGTTGTTTGGATCTCAGCCCTTCCCAGGGTGTTTGGTTGTTTGGATCTCAGCCCTTCCCAGGGTGTTTGGTTGTTTGGATCTCAGCCCTTCCCAGGGGTCGTTGTTTGTTTGGATCTCAGCCCTTCCCAGGGGTCGTTGGTTATTTGGATCTCAGCCCTTCCCAGGGGTTGGTTGTTTGGATCTCAGCCCTTCCCAGGGTGTTTGGTTGTTTGGATCTCAGCCCTTCCCAAGGTGTTTGGTTGTTTGGATCTCAGCCCTTCCTAGGGTGTTTGGTTGTTTGGATCTTAGCCCTTCCCAGGGTCATTGGTTGTTTGGATCTCAGCCCTTCCCAGGGGTTGGATGTTTGGATCTCAGCCCTTCCCAAGGTGTTTGGTTGTTTGGATCTCAACCCTTCCCAGGGTGTTTGGTTGTTTGGATCTCAGCCCTTCCCAGGGTGTTTGGTTGTTTGGATCTCAGCCCTTCCCAGGGGTCGTTGTTTGTTTGGATCTCAGCCCTTCCCAGGGGTCCTTGGTTGTTTGGATCTCAGCCCTTCCCAGGGGTGTTTGGTTGTTTGGATCTCAGCCCTTCCCAGGGTGTTTGGTTGTTTGGATCTCAGCCCTTCCCAGGGTGCTTGGTTGTTTGGATCTCAGCCCTTCCCAGGGTGCTTGGTTGTTTGGATCTCAGCCCTTCCCAGGGTGTTTGGTTGTTTGGATCTCAGCCCTTCCCAGGGTGTTTGGTTGTTTGGATCTCAGCCCTTCCCAGGGGTGTTTGGTTGTTTGGATCTCAGCCCTTCCTAGGGTGTTTGGTTGTTTGGGATCTCAGCCCTTCCCAGGGTGTTTGGTTGTTTGGATCTCAGCCCTTCCCAGGGTGTTTGGTTGTTTGGATCTCAGCCCTTCCCAGGGTGTTTGGTTGTTTGGATCTCAGCCCTTCCTAGGGGTCGTTGTTTGTTTGGATCTCAGCCCTTCCCAGGGGTCATTGATTGGATTTGAGTGATTTTTTGAAATGGGATGTGTGATCGGCTTCTGTCCTAGATCTCCCACCAACATCGTCCACGTACCATGCCGCAAAAGCCATCACGGTCTGATCATTTGTGAGGTTTGAAAGCGACGTGCTTGTACTTTCCTGAAGATTTTCATTTTGATTGTACCTGTATGCATGCAAAAGATGTTATGCACGATCTGGCAGATATGTTATGGACAGATGCATGTGCACAACATATGTTTTAGATAGAAATGACCCCTGTTCAGTCAAATGATACGATTCGACAGTCGTCGTTATTTTCCAACATTTGACTGGATCACGCCTCGTCGTGAAGTGTAGTTTCTAGACTTCAACATTGGTTTGGTACTCTTCCTGTTTCATTTCATCAAGTTGAGGCAGTCTGTTTCTCTCTCTCTGATGATCGACAGCTATGTTGGGCTCCTTGGCCTTTTGATCATTTCTGATGGCCGATATGCTGTTGTCCCACATTATATCATCCTTGTATATGCTCATGCACGTGGATCATTTGGATGTCGAGGCAGTGATAGTCAGGATTGGGGAGAGGCCCAATGACGAGAAGTTTTGTGCAGCCTCAGCTTCCTTCCATTTCACGATTCTTAACTGCCCCTCCTTTGGTGCGTGTCGCTACCAAGAATTTCTATCGAAAACTCGCGATGTTGACCGTGCTGAGTTATCCATAGCTCTGCAAGACCGTGCATATCAGATGACTAACAAATGCCAAAACTTGAAGGCTCGGGCCGTTAGTGTTAGTTCAACACAAAGATATTATAATCTTGACAAAAGAGTAAATGATGTTAAAGCACATTAAATTGAATATCTGTTGATCGCACAATCTAGCGAGTTGTGAACCGTGAATGTACCAGATTGGAAGTTATTTTCAATCCCTCGTGAGTTGATGATTTTCTATTTAACGAGTTATGAAATCGTAAGAACACCTTCAAGCATTCATGGTCATTGTACGTGAGTAAGGTTGGATTCAAAAGAACTACCTTCCCTCGTCAAAGGTACTCTGTCTCCATTCTCGACAACGTTCTTAGCAGGATTGACGTCATATGACAAATGCACTGTGCGATGCAGCATTCAGTAGGGGTTTCTCTTCCATGACTTCTTGTTTAAAGTCGAGAGTTTTTCGTATTATCTTTTCTCTTTATTAGCCCACTTCATTTGTCTCGTTTTCTTAGGCTATTCAAAGTTACCCATTTAACGGGTTTTGAACCAATGACTCCCAAACCAGACGGCTTTGGGGCATTAGGTGTACAGACACCCCTTCGGGTTTATTTACTCGAGTAACAAAGGCCACGATTCGAGACAAGCTGGTGGTCTGCACCATTCATTCTTTGCTTGACCTTGCGCAAGATTCGTTTTCTTAGGCTTGAGTTACCCATGTAGCGAGTGTTAGGCCGGTGACTCCCAAACCAGACGGCTTTAGGGCACCAGATGCAGAGACACCCCTTAGGCTTAATTACTCCAGTAGCCCATGCCACGATTCGAATCTGCTCAGGCCTCCTCTACTGTAATGCTCGTTTTCTTAGGCTCTGAGTTAACCATGTAACGAGTGTTGGGCCAGCGACTCCCAAACCAGATGGCTTTAGGGCACCAGGTGTAGAGACACCCCTCGGGCTTAATTACTCGAATAACCCAGGCCACGATTCGAGACATTAGCTTGATAATCATTTATCGTCTGACTTCTTGATATTAGCTTGATAATTATTGACTGTCTGACTACGTGTTAATTGCCATCAACGTCGTCATAGTTTTATACCCCACAACTGAAAGTTCGTGCAAATGCAAAGTGAAGACTGGCACATGAGGTCGATTCTGTCGCAAACGTTGCTTTGAATTAAGGCTTTGTACCCGATCAAAAGGTTGAATAGCTTTCTTCATCTAATCATACTCACGATCGTGCTCCACGGTTGCTTGTCAGAATTAATCCGATTCCTATCAAGTCAAATAAAATCCCCTTTCACGCGGGTCATCGTATCCCGGGAAAACTATGCTTGACAAATGCCAGATGATCGTATCGTTGAATATTGAATTGACATGAGGTAGCATTTGATGATGATGGTGCATGTTGATGGGATTGTTGCATGGGTGCCAATTTGCACGTCATCATTTCCTGGGTAGTTGACAAATGCCCAGTGTTAAGTTGTTTTTCTTGTGATCTCCCTCGTACTGGTTGCATCGGTATCTCGCTGGGCTGACAAAAGATCCGGTCCTTTGACTTGTTGAAAGGTTTGGGGGATTTTTGAGATTTTTTTTTTGGTCGAATATGCCCCTACTCCGGGTTCTTTGTGATCGTTAGGGGTTCTGATGTTTGCTGGCGATGGTTTGGTGTAAGTCGGGTTTGGGTTTATCTTCGACCCATCCTTTGATCTCGTCTGGCGTATTGTCGATATCTGTCTCGTCCTGCTCAATCCCCATCAGATCGAAATCTAGCTCTATACCAAAATCGTGATCCTCCTTCAAATTTGGCCTATCGCTTGTCAGGCTAGAATGCCTCAAATCGGGGTACCTGACATAAAACAAAATTGCTTGTCATATATATAAAAAATTTCAGCACATGATCTTCTTTTTGGATAACATGACAAAATGACATGAGCGTGCAGGGATTTGAAATAAAACTCAGAATTTTAAAACCCATTGATCTTCTACTGGCCGGGATTCACTGCCATACTCCTAGATTTACCCCTTCCTGGATATCACCTGATGCACGGTCCAACTGGCCACGGTGAGGTCAAGCAATGGAGCTCATTAGGAGGTGCATGGATCGCATTGGCATGGATCTGGCATTGATGGCATTTCCTGACATGAGCATCGCAGTCAGTTTTCATGGTTAGCCAGTAGTGACCCGTTCACATGATTTTCTTTGCCAAAAATGTTCTGCTCATATGGGCTCCGCACACATCGCCATGTACTTCGTTCATTTGTCTGTGGGCTTCTTCGGCTTCCAGATATCTCAACAGTCCCGTAGCTAGGTCCCATTTATGCCCTTTGGTGCTGTATATTCCCATGGCCCGCCGGATGACCAATTCGAGTCTCCAACTACTATCATCTTTTTTTTGATTCCCATTCCCAAGGCTAATCTCAGTCCTAGGATGAATCCCTCGTATTCGGCCGTATTACTGGAGTGGCAGAACTGTAATTTCATGACTTTACGGCCTCTTAGTTGGGTCGTAGGGGCAATCTCGCAAAACAAACAAGGGTCGTAGTTTAGTACTGTGCCAGTTACAAGTTGGCAGATGCATGTCAACACTGATGCATGATTATTATTATTATTTTATTTTTTTTTGGTGGTCGAATATGCCCCTACTCCGGGTTCTTTGTGATCGTTATGCCACGCTTTCACGGTTCTCTAATCTTATCCTGCAAAACAAGGTCGTTGTTTGATGACAGGATAGTATTTAGAAGTTTTAGAAAACCTTGGTACGTGGCACGGATTGCCTTCCTGCAAAACCATGTCAGTATTCTCTTTATATGTGTAGGTGATGTAATCACATGATATAGGACATATTTATTACGATGATGTCTGGTATAACAGTTGTATGCCATTTACATGACATTTATTTATTTGACTGAACGATAAAAGGGCATGAAGAAGCTTCCCTTTCGTTAGGTTTATCAGAGGCTGACCTACCCTAGGGTTACTCTCGCGGGCTTTTCGGCATGAAGGTCCACAAATCTTCGCAATCTACTCGTTTGAATCCTTTCGATTGGAGCGGATCTGGGTGGTGCGTTTCCTGAGCCATCTCCGGGGAGCAGCCCCTTCGAGTCCAGTAATAAGCAACCGACGGGTTTGCCTCAAGAGGAGGTACACTCTCAACATACATTCACATTCATCGTCCTCACCGTATGCAAATGATTACTTTAAGGTAAAGCAATTCCATTCAACCATTCATTTATTGGTAAAACACATTCACACAACAACAGGTCAAAATATCGCACGCACGCACACATTCATGAATTTTAAAAGATAGGACAGCATCAAGACTTGAACGCGGCTTAAGCCCTCTAATGTTCCCCAGCAGAGTCGCCAACTGTCGACGCCGGGAGGAATCGCTTCCTTTGTGATTGTTACCCTTTCCAATTTTTGCCTTTTCATTAGGTGATTTTGGGGAAAAGGTCGGCATAAATGTCGACGGGGTTTTGAAAAGATCGTTTTTTATGATGAGCCAATTAACCAGAGTCGCCAGTTGGTATATTTGAAATGGATGTACCAACTCATCCGAGTTTCATTTTTTGTAAATCGCTGGCTCATGTGTGACTCCGAATTAATTGGTCTGCGAACCGAGATTCATAGAGTTCGGGGGCTTGCTTAAGCGAGGGGAAGGTGTTAGGCACCCCCCGACTTCCGTGAAACACGGTTACCGCAATCTTGATGCTTTTCCTATCCTTTAATTCTTGAATGTGTGTGTGTGTATGTGCGCGTGTGTGTGTGTGCCTATGTGAATGTCGTGGTGAGTTTGCATGAAGAAACCATTTGGGTTTTGATGAAAAGTCATGCTTTCTTTTGAGAATGCTTTAGAATGTCATTCGGCTTATACGAGAAAGCTTTATGAGAAAGGTTTGATTTTAATTGTCAAAAACTTATGAGATTTTTCATTAGGTGTCGTTTTGGCAAAAACAAGAGTTTTCTAAACCTTCGTCAAAATAGGAATCGAGATCTATACGTTGCTTTCGTAACTCAAATGATGGGCAACTTCTAGGATCTCTTTAACCCTATGCACAAAGATTTAATAAAACGTTACTTATTTTTATAAAATCATTTTTGTGATGTTTGAAAACGATTTTTCCTTTAGCCTTCTCGTTAAATAGGAATCGACATTCATTAGCATTTCCAAATTTTAGCCTCGTGGTGCTAATAACCTACTTTTATTGATTTTATAGAAATCTTCATCGTTTAACTTGAAATCAATTTTTATGTCACAAATCGAACCAAACATTAAAATGCGTGGGGGCTATTCATGGGCATGTAAGCCATCCGAATAACCCCAACGCCCACAATCACATATTTCACTATTACGGGGCCTTAAACCCGATTTTCGACTTGATATCGTTTTAAGGCCCGACAATTACATATTTACAATAAAAGGTACATCGGCCCTATTACATACATCTAAAAATGTCCATTATCGGATTTGGACCACGGGGTCGCGTTCCTAGGCTCACACCCAAAATTGCTACATTACTATAACGAGCTAAACATCATCAAATGGATATCATCGGGGCATTAGGAAGAATTTCGTTTCATTTGGAACCCTCACTAATAGTCCTCAATCCATGGATCCACAACAATATACAAGAAAAACTACATTTCACATAACCCAATTGACAAGAAGATTAAAAAAATGATATACAAAAATTGCTATAGAAATGGTCTTTTCACCTTGCAAATAATCCTCACAATGTGTATGAACTTGTATATTGAGTAGAGTAGAAAATATATGATATATAATCTTACACAAAAGATATAATTCCCCACTTTTTCCTCTCTTTTCTCCCTATTTTCTTGCAAATTTATGCTATTCTTCTCTCTTTTCCCGAGAGAAAAGATATAATTCCTCACGCCGGGAGGAATCGCTTCCTTTGTGATTGTTACCCTTTCCAATTTTTGCCTTTTCATTAGGTGATTTTGGGGAAAAGGTCGGCATAAATGTCGACGGGGTTTTGAAAAGATCGTTTTTTATGATGAGCCAATTAACCAAAGTCACCAGTTGGTATATTTGAAATGGATGTACCAACTCATCCGAGTTTCATTTTTCGTAAATCGCTGGCTCATGTGTGACTCCGAATTAATTGGTCTGCGAACCGAGATTCATAGAGTTCGGGGGCTTGCTTAAGCGAGAGGAAGGTGTTAGGCACCCCCCGACTTCCGTGAAACACGGTTACCGTAATCTTGATGCTTTTTCTATCATTTAATTCTTGAATGTGTGTGTGTGTGTGTGCCTATGTGAATGTCGTGGTGAGTTTGCGTGAAGAAACTGTTAGGTTTGTATAGCGCGAACATGCAATCAAAGTACATAAATAAAGCGGAAGCATGACAAAATCAGATTTTAAAATTTTATACAAACCATCACCATGATCTTTCTTTATGCACAATTATTAATTAAACGAAAGAGATGGAGAATAAGAATTATACCCTTGTAGAACAAAGCTTCCTCAGGTACAAGTTCAACTCCTAGTCCTTCGAGTTCTCCTTGAATTTAACGGTATGATTCTTTCCTTTGATCAATGTTAGCCACCCAAGTGTTTGGCCTCTAGAGGTAATCCACCAAGGAAGAACAAATATTCAAGAAGTTGGGTGTTTGGCAAAACCCTAGTTTCTATCTCTATAGAAATTGTAAGTACTCTCCACAATCTAATGTAAGAGTGTGTAACCCCAATCTATGATAAGACTTCTCTTATTTATAGATGTAGGAAAACCCCTTCCCTAAACTATTTAGGATTAGGGTTTCTATTTTAATTAAACTCCTTTAATTATATTCCTAATCCAATTAGGAATTAATGAGAGAGAGTACTTCTATTAATTAATTCTCAATCCCTATTAGGAATTAAATAATAGTTATATTAATTAATTCCCAATCCCTATTAGGAATTAAATAATAGTAATAGTAATAATAATAATAAGACTCCTCTTATTAATTTATATTTAATATTTCCAAAATATTAAATAATAAATATTAAGCTATTTAATTTATTCTATCTCCATAGATTAAATTAAATATACTTAACTTATTATTACAATTATGCCATTTACTTCTTAAATAAATATTTTCCTTTTGCGGTGTGACCCTTTAGGTTCTCCATATTAAACCGGTTGTGAATAAATCAATTAGAACAATTCTAATCTTATTTAAATAAATAAATTAAACTATTTAATTCATTTAAATAAATAATATTTATTCTAAAATAAGGGTAAGCCCCCTTAGCGATCAACGACTTTCGAGATAATATAGATTTCAACATTAATCACAAAAGAACCTTTCAGTAAATAGTTACCGTACAATTCAATCCTTCTACTATACAATGTCCCAATTAAATATAAGACATGGAATTTCTGTCAAGTCTTATTTTATTTAATTATATGTATTTCGATTCCCAAATACACAACTTTAAATAATGCAAATTAGAAACTCCTTTCTAATTTCATTCTGCCTTGGCCAAGGACTACTGAGTTGTTATTTATTGAATCACATAGGACATTCACATCTTTTACTAGACGTGGTAGATTCTTTGTTGATCATTCACCTATCTCCATGTACAACTTATTATACCCAATCATACCCTTTGATATACCCTAAAGGTCTTAAGGGACATGTCAAAGTATAACTCATCATACACAAGATACTATGATGATCTCAAGTCCAAGGATCACTTGTACTACTATCACTAGAGGAATTCCTATTGACAAGCGAGTAAAACTCCATTAGGTATTCCTTAGCGAGTCACGTTCAGTGAACTTATTCTTTAATAAGCACCTACATACTTGCTTTAGTGTCTCCACACAAATGATTATGAGATCAATCATCCTCTTCCTAAGAGCAAGCAACGTATGTACTAATCTATCCGGATTCACTAATCCCCAATTTAGTAATCCAATGATTAGGAACAATTTTAGTTTGTGAGCTATCTAGAGTTTAGATCTCATTAGCATGATCACTATCATGATTCTAAAAGCATTGCTCAAAACTATGGGTTTATCACATTTAATATAACAGCACCATGTAGATAATATAAAATGCCTTTTAAGAAAATCAATTCTTTTATTAATAAATGAATAAGATTACAAAGTATATGCTACATCATATCAAATATGATTGGCTTGTGTGCATACTACTTTCAATCTCCTACTTGCACTAAAGCCAATCGCCATGGTATCTAATACCCATCTTCTCTAAGTGACGATCAAACTGCTGTTGTGTTAAAGCTTTAGTAAATGGATCTGCAATGTTGTCTTGAGAGTCAACACGCTCCAGGGTGACATCTCCTCTTCCAATGATTTCTCTAATCAAATGAAAACGCCGCAACACGTGTTTGGATTTCTGATGAGACCTGGGTTCCTTAGCCTGCGCAACAGCTCCGGTGTTGTCACAGAATAAAGGTACGGCTCCTCTAATGCTAGGAACCACTCCAAGTTCAGTTATGAACTTCTTCATCCAAACAGCTTCCTTTGCAGCTTCACTTGCAGCTATGTACTCTGCCTCTGTCACTGAATCAGCAACTATTTGCTGCTTGGAACTCTTCCAACTCACTGCGCCACCGTTTAAGGTAAACACATACCCTGAAACGGATTTATAGTCATCTTGGTCCGTTTGAAAACTTGAGTCTGTATAGCCCTCTAGTTTTAATTCAGACCCACCGTAGACAAGAAATACATCCTTAGTTCTTCTCAAGTACTTTAGGATGTTTTTCACTGTCTTCCAGTGCTCTTCTCCTGGATTCGACTGATATCTGCTTGTTACACTAAGTGCATGAGCGACATCTGGTCTAGTACATATCATACCGTACATGATAGATCCTATTGCTGAAGCATAAGGAATCTTACTCATTCGGTTTCTCTCCTCAGGTGTCTTTGGGGCCTGTTTCTTGGAGAGATGTATTCCATGGCTCATCGGCATGAGACCTCTCTTGGAATCTTCCATGCTAAACCTCTTTAGCATCGAGTCAATGTACTTTCCTTGGGTCAAGCCAAGCATCCTTTTAGATCTATCTCTATAGATCTTTATCCCCAAAATATAGGATGCCTCACCCAAGTCCTTTATGGAGAAGTGTTTAGATAACCAAATTTTGATCGACTGTAGCATAGGAACATCATTCCCTATCAGTAATATGTCATCAACATATAATACAAGGAATGAAACAGCGCTCCCACTAACCTTCTTGTACACACATGGTTCATCCTCATTTTTGATAAAATCAAACCTTTTGATTATCTCATCAAAACGGATGTTCCATCTTCGAGAAGCTTGCTTCAATCCATAAATGGATCTTTGTAGCTTACAAAGTTGGTTTGTTCCAACCGTTGAAACAAAACCCTCTGGCTGTATCATATATACATTCTCCTCAAGCTCTCCATTGAGGAAGGCCGTTTTCACGTCCATTTGCCAGATCTCATAGTCATGATAAGCTGCAATTGCAAGCAAAATCCGAATGGACTTGAGCATAGCTACTGGTGAGAAGGTTTCATCATAGTCAACTCCTTGTCTTTGTTTGAAACCTTTTGCAACCAGTCGGGCCTTATAGGTCTCTACCTTGCCATCCGCTCCAGTCTTTCTCTTAAAGACCCATTTACACCCAATAGGCTTAATGCCCTCAGGTGGTGAAACCAAAGTCCATACTTGGTTTTCATACATGGAGTCCATCTCGGATTTCATGGCTTCTTGCCATTTCTCTGAGTCTTCACTACTCATAGCCTCTTCGTAAGTCAATGGATCATCATCATCTATGATGCGTACCTCATCATCATCCTCTATGATGAATCCATACCTATCAGGTATCTTCGGTACTCTTCCAGATTTACGAATAGGTAGTGGTACAGTAGGTTCTTCCACTTGGTCAGGTACCTGACTTTGATCCGTAGTATTTTGTGGTTCTTGAACTTCTTCAAGGTATATCTTACTCCCACTGACCCCTTCAAGGATAAACTCCTTTTCCAAGAAGGCAGCGTGTTTTGCTACAAACACCTTTTGATCAGTAAGATGATAGAAATAATACCCTACAGTTTCTTTAGGGTAACCCACAAATCTACACTTGTCGGATCTAGTCTTTAGCTTATCATGCTCAAACCTTTTGACATAAGCTGGACAACCCCAAGTCTTAACATACTTAAGATTTGGTTTCCTCCCTGTCCATAATTCATATGGGGTCTTTGGGACGGATTTGGTAGGTACCTTGTTAAGTAGATATGCAGCCGTTTCTAGGGCATAACCCCAGAAGGATATTGGAAGGTCGGTAAAACTCATCATGGAACGAACCATGTCCAACAATGTTCGATTTCTCCTTTCAGATACACCATTCAACTGTGGCGTCCCTGGTGGAGTCCATTGTAAGATTATACCATTTTCTTTGAGATAATTGAGAAACTCATTGGTTAAGTATTCCCCTCCTCGATTCGATCGAATAATCTTAATACTCTTACCAGTTTGCTTCTCTACTTCACTTCTAAATTCTTTGAACTTTTCAAACGATTCAGATTTGTATTTCATTAAATACACATATCCAAATCTAGAATGATCATCAGTGAAAGTAATAAAATAAGAATACCCTCCTTGTGCATTCGTTGTCATAGGTCCACATACGTCTGTGTGTACCAACGCTAACAACTCTGTAACTCTTTCTCCTTTTCCACTAAAAGGAGATTTAGTCATCTTACCCATGAGACAAGATTCACAAGTTGGATATGATTCATAATCAGATAGCTCTAAAAGCCCATCTTTATGCAACTTGGTTAATCTTGTTTCATTGATATGACCGAGTCTACAGTGCCACATAAAAGTATAATTAACATCATCTCTTTTTCTTTTCTTAGTTTGTTCAATTTGAAGTATATTTTCATGCAAGTCAAGTATGTAAAGTCCATTCAGTAGGTTCCCAACACCATATAAAATATTTTTATTATAAATAGAACAACTGTTGTTCTTTATTATAATATCAAAACCATCCATATCCAATACAGAAATTGAAATAATGTTTCTAATGAGTGTCGGAACATAATAACAATTATTTAAACTAATGAACTTTCCCGAAGGCAGTGCTAAACAATAAGTCCCTACAGCTAATGCAGCAACCTTTGCTCCATTTCCCACTCGTAGGACGACTTCATCCTTGTTCAGCTTTCTACTTCTGCTTAGTCCCTGCATATTATTACATATGTGAGAACCACAGCTGGTATCCAATACCCAAGTAGAATTTTGACTTTCAGAAAAATTAATTTCAATCATGAACAAACCTAGATCAGAAGTCGAAGCTTCTCCAAGCTTCTTTTGGTCCGCAAGATACTGCTTGCAGTTCCTCTTCCAATGTCCCGGCTTGTTGTAGTGGTAGCAAACTCCTTTGCTATCTGGATCAGGTTTCTTCTTATCCTTTCTCTTCGCCTTGCCCTTAGCCTTCTTGTCTTTCTTCTTTTCAGAAGATACCTTGGGCCTCTTCCTTTTCTTGGAAGAATCATCCACCAGTAAGACTTGGTTCTTGTTGGATGAGAAGTGACCTTCAGCTGTTTTCAGCATGTTAAGTAACTCAGGCAAGCTGACGTCCAACTTATTCATGTGAAAATTCACAACAAATTGTGAGAAGGTGTCCGGGAGTGACTGCAAGATCAAATCTTGGCTTAACTCCCCATCCATCACGAACCCAAGCTGTCCAAGTTGTTCAATCAGATTGATCATCTTAAGGACATGAGTCTCAACAGCAGTGCCCTCGGTCATACGAGATCGGAAGAGCTCCTTAGATATCTGATATCTAGCAGTCCTACTTTGCTCACCATACAACTCTTTGAGGTGCAGCAATATAGTAGGAGCATCCATAGTTTCATGCTGACGCTGAAGCTCGTTACTCATGGATGCGAGCATGATGCATTGAGCCAAGATTGCATCATCTTGCCACTTTCTAAAAGTAGCAATCTCTTCCTCAGAGGCTGTTTCTGCAACATTTGCAGGGACTGGCGAATTTAGGACATAAGAAATCTTTTCAGCAGTGAGAACAATTCTCAGATTCCTTAACCAGTCCGTGTAATTCGGTTCGGTCAGTTTGTTAGCATCAAGTATGCTACGCAGTGATAGTGAGTTTGACATTTTTAAATTCTGCATGTGAAATAGACAACATTTTAGCATACATTCATTTTATTAATCATCAAAATAAATTAGGTCTTTATTTAAATTGGTATCTCCCACTATTTTCATCAAACTATATTACCCTCATTATATAGTTCAACAAATCTAATTAAAGATTTGCTAATGAGAATAAGGATCCCATTTCAAATGTATATAGCCTTGTGTGACACAACAAACTATATATAAATAAATAGGTAGACAACTATTGTCAATTACATCACTATGTAACTCCTTGTATTTTGCCTCTTAGATTATTTTGATCAAGTGTGACACATCCGAATCAAAATTATCCAAGTTAAGTCCAACCTAGCACTTCCATATATTCGAAAGAAAAACACTGTCCTTGTGTGACACAACAAAATAGCATCGTTCAGTCTATGTATAAGCATCAAATGTGATAATGCAACATCTTAAATATTTAATACTTGCCTTGTGTGACACAACAAACTCATATTAAATATTTAATACTCTATCGCTTTACCATGCTAGAAGGCGACACTCGATATTCCAAATATCTTTGAACGCTTAGGACTTAATATAATTTCTTTGAGGGGTTTGTTATTATTTGTCTCATCTTGTTTAGCGCGCATTCACATATATATATAAAATACGCGTCATATTATTTGACATGCGAAGCATGTGGGATAATATATAATATATATATATATATACTAAGCATGCATATATAGAATACTATATTCTACCCGGATTGATTATGGACTTTTATTCTAGTTTGGTTCACTAGAGCCACCAAGTGAACCAAAAGTCAAACCTAGGGTGCAAGAATTAAATTTAAATATAACTATTACATTTAAATCCCGGGCTCCATTACAAACGGGTCTTCAAGCGCTCCTTGCTCCTTGGTCTCCAATTCTTCAAAATAATTCTAATTAATCCTATTACATAAACTATTTAAAATAAATAGAAACCTTGATCAGCAGTCAAGGGGAAGTACATAGGAGGGAGATAGAATTTACATTAAGAAAAATTAGAGAAGACGAGGTACGCAGACCCCATTTATAAAACCCATACATTCAAGCATCCTCTAAAATAATTCCAATCACACATTGGTCAATAATCCATAATCAATCCCTATTTATTATCATACATATCTCTATATGTATCAATAAATAACATTCATCTCATGAATAATAAAATCATTCTATATATATATATGAGTATCATTTAATGGGCAATTTTAAGTTGCATGAAATCCAATTTCAAGATTAAAATAAACTCTTTATTTTAATTATAAAATTATTAAGAATATTATATATATATATATATATATATATATATATATATATAACCACGGTATATATTATATATATATAATTACGTGATATGTTATATATATATATATATATATAAATCCGTTACATATGTTATATATATATAATCCGTTACATATGTTATATATATATATATATATGTGTGTGTGTGTGTAATCCATTACTAATCACCCATTTAATTAAATCAAGTGATTTCGTTTTTCATAAAATAATAATTTTACACAACTAATTATGCCCAATAAATTATTCTAAATACATACCCATATATAAATAGAATCAAAACAGTTAATAATTCGCATAAAGATTGGCTCTTGATACCACTGTTAGGTTTGTATAGCGCGAACATGCAATCAAACTACATAAATAAAGCGGAAGCGTGACAAAATCAGATTTTAAAATTTTATACAAACCATCACCATGATCTTTCTTTATGCACAATTATTAATTAAACGAAAGAGATGGAGAATAAGAACTATACCCTTGTAGAACAAAGCTTCCTCAGGTACAAGTTCAACTCCTAGTCCTTCGAGTTCTCCTTGAATTTAACGGTGTGATTCTTTCCTTTGATCAATGTTAGCCACCCAAGTGTTTGGCCTCTAGAGGTGATCCACCAAGGAAGAACAAATATTCAAGAAGTTGGGTGTTTGGCAAAACCCTAGTTTCTATCTCTATAGAAATTGTAAGTACTCTCCACAATCTAATGTAAGAGTGTGTAACCCCAATCTATGATAAGACTTCTCTTATTTATAGATGTAGGAAGACCCCTTCCCTAAACTATTTAGGATTAGGGTTTCTATTTTAATTAAACTCCTTTAATTATATTCCTAATCCAATTAGGAATTAATGAGAGAGAGTACTTCTATTAATTAATTCTCAATCCCTATTAGGAATTAAATAATAGTTATATTAATTAATTCCCAATCCCTATTAGGAATTAAATAATAGTAATAGTAATAATAATAATAAGACTCCTCTTATTAATTTATATTTAATATTTCCAAAATATTAAATAATAAATATTAAGCTATTTAATTTATTCTATCTCCATAGATTAAATTAAATATACTTAACTTATTATTACAATTATGCCATTTACTTCTTAAATAAATATTTTTCCTTTTGCGGTGTGTTTGTGACCCTTTAGGTTCTCCATATTAAACCGGTTGTGAATAAATCAATTAGAACAATTCTAATCTTATTTAAATAAATAAATTAAACTATTTAATTCATTTAAATAAATAATATTTATTCTAAAATAAGGGTAAGCCCCCTTAGCGATCAACGACTTTCCAGATAATATAGATTTCAACATTAATCACAAAAGAACCTTTCAGTAAATAGTTACCGTACAATTCAATCCTTCGACCATACAATGTCCCAATTAAATATAAGACATGGAATTTCTGTCAAGTCTTATTTTATTTAATTATATGTATTTCGATTCCCAAATACACAACTTTAAATAATGCAAATTAGAAACTCCTTTCTAATTTCATTCTGCCTTGGCCAAGGACTACTGAGTTGTTATTTATCGAATCACATAGTACATTCACATCTTTTACTAGACGTGGTAGATTCTTTGTTGATCATTCACCTATCTCCATGTACAACTTATTATACCCAATCATACCCTTTGATATACCCTAAAGGTCTTAAGGGACATGTCAAAGTATAACTCATCATACACAAGATACTATGATGATCTCAAGTCCAAGGATCACTTGTACTACTATCACTAGAGGAATTCCTATTGACAAGCGAGTAAAACTCCATTAGGTATTCCTTAGCGAGTCACGTTCAGTGAACTTATTCTTTAATAAGCACCTACATACTTGCTTTAGTGTCTCCATACAAATGATTATGAGATCAATCATCCTCTTCCTAAGAGCAAGCAACGTATGTACTAATCTATCCGGATTCACTAATCCCCAATTTAGTAATCCAATGATTAGGAATAATTTTAGTTTGTGAGCTATCTAGAGTTTAGATCTCATTAGCATGATCACTATCATGATTCTAAAAGCATTGCTCAAAACTATGGGTTTATCACATTTAATATAACAGCACCATGTAGATAATATAAAATGCCTTTTAAGAAAATCAATTCTTTTATTAATAAATGAATAAGATTACAAAGTATATGCTACATCATATCAAATATGATTGGCTTGTGTGTATACTACTTTCAGAAACCATTTGGGTTTTGATGAAAAGTCGTGCTTTCTTTTGAGAATACTTTAGAATGTCATTCGGCTTATACGAGAAAGCTTTATGAGAAAGGTTTGATTTTAATTGTTAAAAACTTATGAGATTTTTCATTAGGTATCGTTTTGGCAAAAACAAGAGTTTTCTAAACCTTCGTCAAAATAGGAATCGAGATCTATACGTTGCTTTCGTAACTCAAATGATGGGCAACTTCTAGGATCTCTTTAACCCTATGCACAAAGATTTAATAAAACGTTACTTATTTTTATAAAATCATTTTTGTGATGTTTGAAAACGATTTTTCCTTTAGCCTTCTCGTTAAATAGGAATCGACATTCATTAGCATTTCAAAAATTTAGCCTCGTGGTGCTAATAACCTACTTTGATTGATTTTATAGAAATCTTCATCGTTTAACTTGAAATCAATTTTTGTGTCACAAATCAAACCAAACATTAAAATGCGTGGGGGCTATTCATGGGCATGTAAGCCATCCGAATAACCCCAACGCCCACAATCACATATTTCACTATTACGGGGCCTTAAACCCGATTTTCGACTTGATATCGTTTTAAGGCCCGACAATTACATATTTACAATAAAGGGTACATCGGCCCTATTACATACATCCAAAAATGTCCATCATCGGATTTGGACCACAGGGTCGCGTTCCTAGGCTCACACCCAAAATTGCTACATTACTATAACGAGCTAAACATCATCAAATGGATATCATCGGGCCATTAAGAAGAATTTCGTTCCATTTGGAACCCTCACTAATAGTCCTCAATCCATGGATCCACAACAATATACAAGAAAAACTATATTTCACATAACCCAATTGACAAGAAGATTAACAAAATGATATACGAAAATTGCTATAGAAATGGTCTTTTCACCTTGCAAATAATCCTCACAATGTGTATGAACTTGTATATTGAGTAGAGTAGAAAATATATGATATATAATCTTACACAAAAGATATAATTCCCCACTTTTTCCTCTCTTTTCTCCCTATTTTCTTGCAAATTTCTGCTATTCTTCTCTCTTTTCCCGAGAGAAAAGATATAATTCCTCACGCCGGGAGGAATCGCTTCCTTTGTGATTGTTACCCTTTCCAATTTTTGCCTTTTCATTAGGTGATTTTGGGGAAAAGGTCGGCATAAATGTCGACGGGGTTTTGAAAAGATCGTTTTTTATGATGAGTCAATTAACCAGAGTCACCAGTTGATATATTTGAAATGGATGTACCAACTCATCCGAGTTTCATTTTTCGTAAATCGCTGGCTCATGTGTGGCTCCGAATTAATTGGTCTGTGAACCGAGATTCATAGAGTTCGGGGGCTTGCTTAAGCGAGGGGAAGGTGTTAGGCACCCCCCGAATTCCGTGAAACACGGTTACCGCAATCTTGATGCTTTTCCTATCCTTTAATTCTTTAATGTGTGTGTGTATGTGCGCGTGTGTGTGTGTGTGCCTATGTGAATGTCGTGGTGAGTTTGCATGAAGAAACCATTTGGGTTTTGATGAAAAGTCGTGCTTTCTTTTGAGAATGCTTTAGAATGTCATTCGTCTTATACGAGAAAGCTTTATGAGAAAGGTTTGATTTTAATTGTCAAAAACTTATGAGATTTTTCATTAGGTGTCGTTTTGGCAAAAACAAGAGTTTTCTAAACCTTCGTCAAAATATGAATCGAGATCTATACGTTGCTTTCGTAACTCAAATGATGGGCAACTTCTAGGATCTCTTTAACCTTATGCACAAAGATTTAATAAAACGTTACTTATTTTTATAAAATCATTTTTGTGATGTTTGAAAACGATTTTTCCTTTAGCCTTCTCGTTAAATAGGAATCGATATTCATTAGCATTTCCAAATTTTAGCCTCGTGGTGCTAATAACCTACTTTGATTGATTTTATAGAAATCTTCATCGTTTAACTTGAAATCAATTTTTGTGTCACAAATCAAACCAAACATTAAAATGCGTGGGGCTATTCATGGGCATGTAAGCCATCCGAATAACCCCAACGCCCACAATCACATATTTCACTATTACGGGGCCTTAAACCCGATTTGCGACTTGATATCATTTTTAGGCCCGACAATTACATATTTACAATAAAGGGTACATCGGCCCTATTACATACATCCAAAAATGTCCATCATCGGATTTGGACCATAAGGTCGCCTTCCTAGGCTCACACCCAAAATTGCTACATTACTATAACGAGCTAAACATCATCAAATGGATATCATCGGGCCATTAAGAAGAATTTCGTTCCATTTGGAACCCTCACTAATAGTCCTCAATCCATGGATCCACAACAATATACAAGAAAAACTACATTTCACATAACCCAATTGACAAGAAGATTAACAAAATGATATACGAAAATTGCTATAGATGTAATATTCCGAACCCTAATAAGATCTGTATATGTAAATTATGTGTTTAATAAATGAAATTTCTTGTTCTGACTTGGTATTATGTGATTGCGTATTTTATTAAACAATTAGGTCAAATAAAAAAAAATTTCGCCAAGTAGCTGTGTCGTGCTTAATCGGACAAAATAATTTGTCGTGCTTCCAGCGAATTCACCGAGAAGCGTTTCGGTAAATTATTTTTGTAAGCTGCTGTGTCGTACTTGGAATTGACGAAGTGCTTTGTCGTGCTTCGACATTAATATAATATTATATTAAATGATAAAATTCTAAAATAAGTTAAATAGGGTTTAAAATGTTAAACTGAAATAGAAACCCTAATTTGAAAACCCTAATTGATAATAATTATCCAATTGAAACCCTAATTATTGCACAATAATCTTAATTGATATAATTAAGATCCAAGTAATGAATCATAATATTAGTTATGAATTATTAAACTTATATTGAAACCCTAAACGAAAGATTAAAACCTTAATTGTAGGATTGAAAACCCTAAACCCTAATTCGAAACCCTAAAACCTTAATTTGGTTTAATAACCCTAAATTATGAGATGATAAACTTTAATTATGATATATTAACTTAATTAAGGTATTACTAACCATGATTAACATCCTAATCATGATTAACAAAAAATCTACTTTTAATTAGCAAGTAAAATAAATCAAAAATTAAAATCCTAGCCAATGAAAATGAAGCTAGGAGTGTGCCAAGCACAAGTAGGTGAATCACACCAGATGATAAGCAGGACAAGTTAAGTAGGAAGATATTTTTGGTGACAAGATTTGGAATTAAACCCTAGGAAACCCTAATTCAAGTTGCTATAAATAGAATAAGATGCTGAGCCTTAAACCTACGAAATTTCAAAGCTTATACACTCACATATCCAGCCTAAACAAACCCTAGCAATCACAAGCTCAGAATCAGAAGCCAGAAATCAAAATTTGAAGAAAAAGGTGCACAAAACCCTAATTTATGTTTGATCTTCAAGCCTGGAAAATTTTTGTGTTTTAGATGTTTAGGAATACTTGTTAAGGTGTTAATAAGTGATCTGGGCGGTCAAAACATGTTTACATAACATCTAGATATGAAAATCAAGCCAAAATAGCAAACTGTTCTTGGCAGTCAAGAACAGTCTGACAAGCTACTTTGTCAGATCTTTTGGTCGGTTTAAAATGGTCGTTTGATGTGTTTTAAAGCATGAATCTATAGTATGCCATGTTAGCTTTAATATCCAATTGATAGAACTCCAAAATTATTTCACAGTAAGAAGATATAAGTGGTCAAAGTCCTTTGACCGCTCTGATTTTGCACGTTTCTGGGTAACCCAGAAACTTATGAAGAACTCTGACAAGGTTTGTCAGAAGTTCATGCTGCCCAGAATTGATCTAGATGACATGTTTTGTGTAGTTTATTGGTTTAGACTTGTTCTATGCTAGGTAAAGTACAATCTGGTAACATAAAAACACATTTAGCAAACACAGAATCAAAGTTATTCATGGTCAAACCATGTTGACTGACCATGACTGCTTGAGTTTCTAGGTAACCCAGAAACTCAAGAACAGTTTGAACCCGGTGGTTTGACCATCAACTTTAGAGCATGATATGATATATTTTGAGATGAAAATTGATATGTCGTTGTACCCTACCATGTTGGCTATAACAACAAACAAAAATCCAACACAAACATCAAACCAGTTGGAATTAATTTGAGGTCAAACGTCACTGTTGGACGTTGACCAAGTGTTCTTCATGAAGAACACCTTTAGCGACGAAATGCATACACTAACCCAGAAACCTAAGAAACTAAGCAGACCGTCGCTAAAGCCCTTTAGCGACGGATTTTTAATAAAAATAAAATAAAATTAATTAAATAAATTATAAAATAATAAATAAATATTAAATAATTATTAATAATTAATAAATAAATCCGAAAATTCATTTTTAATTATAAAAAAATTATTTTTAATATTTTTATATATTCTGAATTATTATTTAATTTAATTAAATATTAAATAATAATTATAATAAATCATTTAATAATTGTTTTAATTATTTAAAAATGGTATTAAATTATTAAATAATTATGTTAATTATTTAAAAATGATATTAAGGTAAATAAAATTATTATATATAATAATTAAATAAAATATTAAATATTTAAATATTATTAATGATAATTAAATCATTTAAATAATATATTAAGTATTTAAAAATTACTTTAAATGATAATTAAATCATTTAAATATCAAATTAAGTTTTGGAAAATTATTATAAGTAATAATTAAATTATTATAATGATAAAATAAATTCTAAAAATATTATTAATAATAAAATAAATTATTTAAATAATATTCTATCTTTCTAAAAATATTATAAATGATAAATAAATCATTTAAATAATATTTTAAATATCTAAAAATATTCTAAATGATAAATAAATCATTTAAATAACATATTAAATGTTTTAAAATTATTCTAAATGATAATTAAACCATTTAAAAATATTCCTAAGCTTGTAAAATTATTTAAAAATTACTTCCAAGCTTCTGAAAATCATTTAAAAATAATACCAAGCTTCTAAAAATGTTAGAAATAATAATTAAATTATTTAGACTAATAATTCGACTTCCAAATGAAGTTTTATCGAACAATCTATGTGTTTAGCCATTAAGGATGCGACCGAGATACCGAATCAACGTCGAACCTTAATGAAACTTGTTTAGATTAGCGTGATACATGTTTATATATGTGCTAACGCTTATTATTGGTATACGTAGACTACATGCGTTGACCGATTGTACTAAAATTATAGTGAGCTACGCTAAGGCAAGTCTCCCAACTTTGTTATCTTAATGCAAGTCTCCCAACTTTGTTATCTTAATGCAAGTCTCCCAACTTTGTTATCTTAATGCAAGTATCCCGAACTTATTTACTTTTGAGCAAGTGTCCTAACCTTTCTCAATTTATATTAAGCAAGTATTATACATCTTGCTATCAATTATTGTGAAGTTATTGCTTCTTGTTCAGCATAACTTAAGAAATGAATTATTATTCATATATTGCTTGTTCGAGCTTAAATTGTTGTGTCAAGCCAAATTGTTTGGTACGACATCTGATACTGAGAAATGGAACACCTTGATGTAAGGTGAACCCGAAATTTTCCCTTAAAATAAGGTGACGAAATTCCCTTAATATAAGGTGACGAACAGTTGATAATATATCAACATAAATTGGTAGGATGATATGCATACTCCTAGGATATTGGTGAGGCTGATCACCTACCAGATATCCGAACTCAAAGAGGTTCTAAGTCATTGAAGACTGACAGGACAATTTGAAATATATGGTTCCGGTACAGAACCCTCAGTATACATCATTGACATCTTTCAAATCAAACACATGGTGTTTATATATTCAAATGAACTTGCTGAGCATTTGTAGCTCATTCTTGCGCATATCTTCTTTTGCAACTATAAATGATATCCCTGGCACGTCTGGGACTAACAAGGGGAAAAGCCATGCTTATTAGCTTTAATGTTTATTGTTGAATACTTTAAGTCTTTTTAAAGACTTGTTGTTGTAATAACTTAGTATAACGAATGATGTAACCGAACAAAATGTTATGTAATATATTATGATCCTTTATGTTATAGAATGCGTTATACTCTGATCTTTAAATTCTTTAGAATAGTTGTACTAAGTTAAATACAGTGTCTATATGAACTATACATCTGAATGAGGGTATCTAAATGATGTTGAGAGTCCTATATGGACAATCTTATCATTAATACTGTGAATGTCAGATAGATAGGGAATATTGATATGAAAGAGATATTCATAAGATATGAATCTATATATCTAAGTGAGGGTATCCAAACACAGACAACGTTCTGGCCGGAACTAGTACCTGTTATGGGATACTGTGAACCTTGGATAGCTAGAAGTCATATTTTATTGAATATTTATAGTTGTATAGTTCCACGTGAGCACTAGATCTGCTACAGGGGAGTGTAGAGATTTGGGGGCGACACAATAGAAATGGTCTTTTCACCTTGCAAATAATCCTCACAATGTGTATGAACGTAGAGTAGAAAATATATGATATATAATCTTACACAAAAGATATAATTTCTCACTTTTTTCTCTCTTTTCTCCCTATTTTCTTGCAAATTTCAGCTATTCTTCTCTCTTTTCCCGAGCTGCTGCTGCTTATTCTTTTTCTTCTTTCTGCCTGCTAACCTCCTGTATGCTGAATGAAGGAATGAGCTGAAATAGGCTGGCCAGAGCCAGCCGCATATGGATCTGCGGCTGGCCGCAGATTGATCTGCGGCTGGCCGCTGATTGATCTGCGGCTGGCTGGCCGCAGATTGATCTGCGGCTGGCTGGCCGCCCCCCATCCACTCAGCTGGTTTTCAGTTTCCGTGTTTCGAGTTCCGTGTTTTCAAATGGCGCACTTATTGGCCGCAGATCAATCTGCGGCTGGCTGGTTTTATTTTCTCGATTTTTGTGCTACGCCTCGATTCTCGTGTCGTGATGTCAGTTTTCACCGACATGCTTGTATTTTGTAGTTCGGGAATTACTGGGAGACGTGTCACATCATTCGGGAATGCTCATTTCGGACGGCCTTGTTGTCACGTCGGTTTTGATTTGTAAATCGTCGCGGTGGCATCGAGTGTTCGTATTTGCGCCCATCCTTCGCTCTCGTAGGCCGGTTCAATGGACGAATTTTCCCTCCTGTCAGGGTTAGTATACGAAGTGCAAAATTTAGGTGTCTACACTTATTTTATTTAATTATATGTACAACTCTGATAATGCAAATTAGAAACTCATTTATAATTTCATTCTGCTTTGGCCAAAGACTTCTGAGTCGTCATTTATCGAATCACATGGGACATTCTCTCCTTTTACTAGAAGTGGTAGATTCTTTGTTGATCATTCACCTATCTCCATGTATAACTTATTATACCCAATCATACCCTTTGATATACCCTAAAGGTCTTAAGGTACATGTCAAAGTATAACTCATCATACACAAGATACTATGATGATCTCAAGTCCAAGGATCACTTGTACTACTATCACTAGAGGAATTCCTATTGACAGGCGAGTAAAACTCTATTAGGTATTCCTTAGCGAGCCATGTTCAGTGAACTTATTCTCTAATAAGCACCTACATACTTGCTTTAGTGTCTCCAGACAAATGATTATGAGATCAATCATCCTCTTCATAAGAGCAAGCAACGTATGTACTAATCTATCCGGATTCACTAATCCCCTTTTTAGTAATCCATCGATTAGGAACGATTTTAGTTTGTGAGCTATTTTGAATTTAGATCTCATTAGCATGATCACCATCATGATTCTAAAAGCATTGCTCAAAATAATGGGTTTATCACATTTAATATAACAACACTATGTAGATAATGTAAAATGCCTTTTTAAGAAAATTAATTCTTTTATTAATAAATGAATAAAATTATAAAGTATATGCTACATCATATCAAATATGATTAGCTTGTGTGCATACTACTTTCAGTTGTGTGTTAATACAATATGGGAAAGTGATTGCATATGCATCAAGACAACTCAAAGATTATGAGAAGAGGTATCCTACGCATGATCTAGAGTTAGCCGCTGTAGTATTTGCTTTAAAAATTTGGAGGCATTACTTGTACGGGGAGAAATGTGAAATATACACAGATCACAAGAGTCTGAAGTATATATTCACTCAGAAGGAGTTAAACATGCGGCAGAGGAGATGGCTAGAATTGATAAAAGATTTCAACTGTGAAATTTTATATCATCCAGGGAAAGCCAACGTCCTAGCAGACGCGTTAAGTAGGAAGAACCAAGAAAAGTTGAATATAATCACCAACAACGAGGTACTGATAAAAGAGTTTGACAAACTTGAGATCGAGGTAAGAGTTCCAGTGAATTATACCCAAAGATTATTTGTTGTGGATAATGGTTCAACTTTGTTGGAGAAAGTCAAGAGACTACAGGAGACAGATGTAGAGTGTCAAAAGTGTAAGGCCGAAATATCCCATAAAAAGAATGTCAAATTTAGAACGGACCAAGATGGAGTACTAAGATACGAAAATAGAATTTGGGTACCTTCAGTACAAGAACTAAAAGACGAAATACTGAATGAAGCCCACAGTTCTAAATTCGTTGTACATCCAGGGAGTACAAAAATGTACAAAGACTTGAGCCAACATTTTTGGTGGTCTAACATGAAAAGAGAAATAGCAGAGTGGGTAAGTAAATGTTTAACGTGTCAAAGGGTTAAAGCTGAACACCAAAAGCCGAGTGGATTATTACAACCCTTAGAAATTCCTGAGTGGAAATGGGAGAATATTACCATGGATTTTGTCATAGGACTTCCAAATACACAGAAGGTCACAATGTCATTTGGGTAATTGTAGATCGTCTTACCAAATCAGCTCATTTTCTACCCATCAAAATCAACTTCAGTCTTGACCAGTTAGCCAAACTTTACATCAATGAAATTATTTCTAGACATGGAGTCCCTGTTTCTATAGTATCAGACCGAGATCCACGATTTACTTCAAATTTTTGGACGAGTCTCCAGAAAAATTTAGGAACTCAGTTGAGACTAAGCACAGCATACCATCCACAAACTGACGGTTAGAGTAAGAGAACCATTCAAACATTGGAAGACATGTTGCGCTCTTGCATCATGGATTTCAAGGGAAGTTGGAAAGATCAATTACCTTTGGTAGAATTTGCCTACAACAATAGCTACCATGCCAGCATAGGAATGCCACCATTTGAACCTTTATATGGAAGAAAATGTAGGACGTCTTTATGTTGGGACGAGGTTAGTGAACAACAAATGCTAGGACCCGAAATAGTTCAACAAACCGCTGAGGTAGTTCGAATTATACGAGGAAGATTACAAGCGTCTCAAGATCGACAGAAGAAATATGCAAATCAACACAGGAAGCTACAAGATTTCGATATCGGTAGTCACGTGTTTTTAAAAGTTTCTCCGTGGAAGGGCAAAATACGTTTCGGGAAGAAAGGAAAATTGAGTCCACGATTTATTGGACCATTCCAAATATTAAGAAAGATAGGTGAAGTAACTTATGAGGTAGCCTTACCTCCCGAGTTAGAACATATCCATAACGTGTTTCATGTGTCCGTGTTACGACCATACAAACCTGATTATAAACACGTTATCGATTACGAACCTATTAAGATCGAGAAAGATTTATCTTATGAGGAAGTTCCTATCGAAATCATAGATAGGAAAGAACAACATCTACGAAATAAAGTGATTCCTTCAGTTAAAGTTATATGGAGGAATCATAACATAGAGGAAGCTACGTGGGAGCTCGAGAGTAAAATGCGAGATAATTACCCACACTTATTTTTGTAATCTGTACCGTAATTTCGAGGACGAAATTCTTATTAGTGGGGGTGAATATAATATTCCGAACCCTAATAAGATTTGTATATGTAAATTATGTGTTTAATAAATGAATTTTCATGATCTTACTTTGTATTATGTGATTGTGTATTTTATTAAACAATTAGGTCAAATAAAAAATTTTCGCCAAGCAGCTGTGTCGTGCTTAATCAGACAAAATAATTTATCGTGCTTCCGGCGAATTCACCGAGAAACGTCTCGGCAAATTATTTTTGTAAGCTGTTGTGTCATGCTTGGAAATGATGAAGTGCTTTGTCGTGCTTCGGAGTTAATATAATATTATATTAACTAATAAAAATCTAAAATAAGTTAATTAGGATTTAGAATGTTAAACTGAATTAGAAACCCTAATTAAGAAACCCTAATCGATAAAAGTTGTCCGAATTGGTCAATTAAAACCCTAATTACTGTACAAGAATCTTAATTGATATAATTTAGATCTAAATAATGAATCATAATATTAATTATTGATTATTGAACTTATATTAAAACCCTAATTGAAGATTAAAACCCTAATTGTAGGATTGAAAACCCTAAACCCTAATTTGGAACCCTAAAACCTTAATTCGATTCAAGAACACTAAATTATGAAATGATAAACCTTAATTATGATATATTAACTTAATTAAAGTATTACTAAACATGATTAAACATCATAATCATGATTAACAAAAATCTAGATTTAATTAGTAAGTAAATAAATCAAAAATAAAATTTAAACTAATGAAAATTAAGCTAGGAGTGTGCTAGCTTGTGCTCAACACACTCCAGCACAAGCATATCAATCTAGGATCATAATTGAGCAGCACAAGTAACTAGGTTAGATATTTTGGAGGTTAAAATGGGAAAGAAACTAAAGAAAACCCTAATTTGGAATTTCTATAAATAGAACATCATGCTGGTCAGTTAAGCCACGAAAATTTCAAAGCTTATACACTTATAAACATACCATAACAAGCCTCTGCAATCACAAGCTCAGAATCGAAAGCTAGAAATCAAAATTTGAAGAAAAAGGTGCATAAACCCTAATTTTAAGTTTGATCTTCAAGCCTGGAAAAATTTTGTGTTTTAGATGTTTAGGATTATGTATAAACATGTTAATAAGTGACCTGGGTTGATAAAACAAAGATCCATAACTTTTAAATGGTCGAAAATGATGAAAAATCAAAACTGTCAAGAACAGTCAAAACTGTCTGACATGCGACTTTGTCAGGCGGTTTGATTGATTTAAATTATGTGTTTGATCTGTTTAAAAGTATGTATGTGTAGCCTGATATATGGTCTATAATATCCAACTTGAATTGTAGTAAAAGAATGTCTAGAACAGAAGTTATGATCGGTCAAAAGTCCTTTGACCGTTCGGATTTGCAATTTCTGGGCAACCCAGAAATCTTTGAAGAACTCTAACAAGTTTTGTCAGAAGTTCATGCTGCCCAAATTTGGTCTAAATGAGATGTTTTGTGTAATTTCTTTGCTTAGACTTGTTGTATGCTACATAGATAACAACCTCGTAACATTAAAACACATGAACAGTAATTAATCAAGCCAGAAATCATAGTGAAAGTGCCTTGACCGAACCTGACTCATGAATTTCTGGGTTACCCAGAAATTCTCAAGAACAGCTGGTCCCCGCTAGTTTGACCAGATTTAAATGGCATCAAATGATGTTGTTTGATCCATTTATTTACATGTCGTTATACTCTGCTATGATAGGTTTAACAACAAATAAAAAATCAAACATAAATATTAACACAACAAAGAGAAATTTGAGATCAAAGTGGACTGATTAGCGTTGACCAGGTGTTCTTCATGAAGAACACCTTTAGCGACGATATTCATCCTCAAACCCAGAAAGCTAAGAACATATGTAGACCGTCGCTAAAGCCCTTTAGCGACGGATTTTTAATAAAAATTAATTAAATAAATTATAAAATAATAAATAAATATTAAATAATTAATAATTATATTCAAAAAATCATTTTTAATTATAAAAATTTATTTTTAATATTTTTATATATATCTAAAATATTATTTAATTTAATTAAATAATAAATAATAATTATAATAAATCATTTAAATAATATTCTATCTTTCTAAAAATATTATAAATGATAAATAAATCATTTAAATAATATTTTAGATATCTAAAAATATTCTAAATGACAAATAAATTATTTAAATAACATATTAATGTTTTAAAAAATTATTCTGAGTGATAATTAAATCATTTAAAATTATTCCTAAGCTTGTAAAATTATTTAAAAATACTTCCAAGCTTATAAAAATTATTTAAAAATAATATTAAGGTTTTAAAAATATTAGAAATGATAATTACATTATCTAATCTAATATTTAAGCTTTCAAATGAAGTTTTATCGAACAATCTACATGTTTAGCTATTAAGGACCCGACCGAGATACCGAATCAACGACGAACATTAATGAAACTTGTCTAGATTAGCGTAATACATGTTTATATAAGTTCTAACACTTATATATTTGTCAACGTAGACTACGTACGCTGACACCGTATGTGAAATTAAGTTTAACGACTACGCTAAGGCAAGTGTCCTAACCTTACTTAACTTATATTATGCAAGTATTATACATCTTGCTATCAATTATTATGAAGTTATTGCTTCTTGTTGAGCATAACTTAAGAAATGAATCATTATTCATATATTGTTTATTCGAGCGTAAATTGTTGTGTCAAACCAAATTGTTTGGTAAGACATCTTATACTGAGTAAATAGAAATGCCTTCATAGGAAGGCCAATAAATGTCGATTATATATTGACCACAAATTGTAGGATGATATGCATACTCCTAGGATATTGGTGAGGCTGATCACCTACCAGATATCCAAAACTCAAATGGTTCTAAGTCATTAAAGACTGATAGAACTAAATGAAATATAAGGTTCATGTACAGAACCCTCAGTATACATCATTGACATCTTTCAAATCAAACACATGGTGTTTACATATTCAAATGAACTTACTGAGCATTTGTAGCTCATTCTTGCGCATATCTTCTTTGCAGCTTTAAATGATAATCCCAGCACTTCTGGTACAGACAAAGGGAAAGGACATGTTTATTAGTTTTAATTACTGTTTTGAATACTTTAAGTCTTTTAAAGGCTTTTATTGTAATAACTTAGTATCAAGAATGATGTAATCGAATCAAATGATATGTAATATTTTATGATCCTTTATCGAATGCGTTATACTCTGATCTTTATTTTCTTTAGCATAGTTGTACTAAGTAAATACAATATCTATACGAACTATACATCTGAATGAGGGTATTTAAATGATACTGAAAGTCCTATAAGCTCTGAGGTTACATTTAATGAGCGCCGGTAAGGTGTCATCTTTACCGGAATGCACCCCTCAGTTCTATGGACAATCTTATCATTAATACTGTGAATGTCAGATAGATAGGGAATATAAATATGAAAGAGATATTCATTCGATATGAATCTATACATCCAAGTGAGGGTATCCAAACACAAACAACGTTCTGGCCAGACCTAGTACCTGTTATGGGATACTGTGAATCTTGGATAGATAGAAGTCATACTTTATTGAATATTTATAGTTGTATAGTTTCATGTGAGCACCAGATCTGCTACAGGGGAGTGTAGAGATTTGGGGGCGTCACAGAAAGTGTACCACTATGAACATCAATTTTAGTTTTGGATGTCTTTAAAAATGGTCTTCCTAACAAAATCGGTGCATTTTGGCCACCGTTTTCCATATCAAGCACATAAAAATCAGCAGGAAAAATCAAACCATTGACTTGGACAAGAACATCCTCAACTACACCTCTAGGATAAACATTAGATCCATCAGCCAATTAAATTACAGTACCAATCTTACTCAAGGGTTCAAGTGACAAAGAAGCATATATAGAATATGGTATGACATTAATAGATGCTCCTAAATCTAACATGGCTCTTTCAAATCTAGTGCCACCTATTGTGCAAGGAATGGTGAATATACCCGGATCTTGACATTTAGCAGGGAGTTTTCTTTGAATAACAGCTGAAACATTCTTTCCTACTTTTACCTTTTCATATCTTTTAAGTTCCTGTGTTTCTCTTGTGTGTGCACAGTTCTTTTAGAAATTTAGCATAACGAGGTACTTGTTTAATAGCATCAAACAATGGAATATTTACCTCGCATTTATGGAAAGTCTCATAGAAATCTGAATATTTATCCATTTTTTTATTTTCAATTAAAGCCTGGGGGAAAGGGGGTACCTGTTTATAATCAGAGAGAGGAGGAAATTTACGCTTAGGAGTATCCTTTTCACACATAACACCACTGTTTGCTTCTTCTTTTTCCGCATCTGCATTGCTTTGCTCCTTTGGTGAAGGTACTGGTTTTTTTTTTGGATTTGCTACCTCTTTACCACTTCTCAAAGTGATGGCATTTACATTCTCTTTTGGATTCACCACTGTTTGAGAGGGTAACTTCCCTGAACCTTGTGCCTCTAATCGACTGATTGCAGTAGCCATTTGTCCCATCTGAGTGCTCAAATTTTGAATGCTAGTCCTCGTTTCCTGAATGTTTGCCCTCGATTCCTGTTGAAACTGCAAAGTGTTAGTGGCCAGAGATTTAACAATATCTTCTAAAGACAAGTTAGAGTTAGAAGATTGGCCCTGTTGTTGTCTAGGATAAGGCTATTTATATTGCTGAAAATTTGGGGCATTTTGATTTGCAGGCTGATTTTCTTGAGGATTCCCGCAGCTGAAATTAGGATGATCCCTCCATCCAGGATTATACATGTTTGAATAAGGATCATATTTTCTTTGGGGTTGTCCAGGAAATCCTCCTACTGTATTTATTTGTTCAAAGGACTCCTCTTGAAGGGTTGGGCACATATCTGTTGGATGTCCTACTACCGCATAAATTCCGCAAGCTTTCACCTGTTGTGGATTACCTACAACCATTTGACGAACTAGAGATGTTAGACTCGCAATTTGCTGTTCAATTGAAGAAATTTGTACCTCACTAGCATTCCTGGGTGCGAAATCAAGTCTAGTGCCAAATTACTGAGAGTTAGCCGCCATATTTGCAATGAGATTCCTTGCAGCCTTGAGAGTTTTATCCGCCAAGGCTCCTCTACTTGCAGCATCGATCATGCTTCTATCGATAGAAGTAAGTCCTTCATAAAAGTATTGAATGAGAAGTTGTTCACTTATTTGATGATGGGGGCAACTTGCACATAATTTCTTGAAGCGTTCCCAATATTCATGCAAAGATTCTCCATTATTCTGCCTCATGCCACAAATTGACTTCCGAATGTTGGCTGCACGTGAAATGGGAAAATATTTCTCCAGGAACAATCTTTTCATCCCTTCCCATGTTGTGATACTCCCGGAGGGTAGATAGTAGAGCCAATCATTTGCCAAATCCTTTAGAGAGAATGGAAAGGCTTTTAATTTGATTTGCTCCTCGGTCACTCCGGTCGGTTTCATACTCATGCATACCACATGAAATTCCTTCAAGTGTTTATGAGGATCTTCACCTGCCAAACCATGAAAAGTAGGGAGAAGATGTATTAGTCCAGATTTCAATTCAAATTGAGTATTATTATCAAGATTGGAAAACGTTATGCATAATGGTTGTTGATCCAAGTTCGGAGCTGCAAGCTCCTTCAAAGTTCGATTCGCTACCATAACCTCCTTCTCTTCGAAATTTCTCCGAGCTTCCTTTCTTAATCTGCGAATATTTCTCTCTATCTCTGGATCACACTTTAAATCACCTTGATTAGTAGATAGAGTTTCGGGCATAAACAATCAAGAAAATTCAAATTACTTATTAAAATAAAATAAGGATAAGAAAAATATAAAAACAAACTAAAATCACTCCCCGGCAACGGAGCCAAAATTTGGTGTGCTGTCGCAGGCAACCTAAAATAATACCTTATTGTGAACAATATAAATGTAGTAATGCAAGCAAGAGTCGATCCCACAGAGAACGATTAATCTATTTTTATATTTTGTATACCAGAAAAGGGGGTTTTGAATGTAATGATGATAGACTCCACGGCACGCTTGCGTGAGGTGGTCGTCGCCCGGATCGTTTCTAGCAAAGTTAAACGGTGGATAGCTTCTAACACCTTAACCCCTCGCCTATATCTAAACGGTAATATTGGAACAATTGCTCGCCTTGGAAATCTGCGTTGAATGGACACCAACGACACCTTGACCCCTCGCCAATATGTAAGCAGTAATCTCGGCACAATCACGATTGATGCGGTAAAAGATGCCACACACAACTATGAATTGTTGTATGATAAGTCAAATTGAATCTCAAGAAAACTAAGAACTAGTTTATGAATTCTTAAAGAACCAAAAGATGAGAAAAATCTCACAAGAATTTTTTTTTAATCAAAAATATATTACTCTATTACATAACTCATGTATTCTATTTATACTAATAGAATAAACCTTTAAAAAAACCCTAAATCCTAAAAGAAACAGAAGTACTAGTTATCAAGTAATTAGGAAGCAAATCCATCTAAAAAATATCCTAATTACATTAGAAATCTAAAAGATATGTAAAATCCCTAAAAATAAGGAAAGAAATATGATCAAAACCCATCAAAACGCATTCCTCGGGATCCGTGTACGCGGCCTAGCGCCCCGGCGCTCCAAATTACACTGAGTCCAGCGCCCTGGCGCTGCAAAGCAAAAGCTCCCTGGATGGCAGCGCCCCGGCGCTGGTTTTAGGCCTATTTCCAGCACCCCGGCACTAGTCTTTCCAACTTGAACTCATAGATTTTCCCGCGAGCTTCGATTTGACAGGTGGCACGTTCCGTAACTCCTCCCGGATCAAAAGTTATGGCCGTTTTAAGCTTACTAGTCTTGACAGGAATCCGACTCTAATTAGAATTCAGATCAACGTTTTGGAATAATGTTTGGAGACCCAAATGCACTCGGATTTTTGTAAACCATACATTTCTGAAAAGCTTAAAACGTCCTCTACAAGTTTCAAACTTGGGTTGTCGCGTGTTAACTTGTAATCTCTTGGACAAACTTGGACTTCCACAAAGTAGCGTGATCACTAATCCCTCCATGAATTAAAATGTAGCTTCATTGCGGATTAGATGACACAAATGAACACGACCTTGATGACTTGGCTTGAGTTGATTTGGTCTCACTAAATAGATAGTATCTAGCAATCCCAAATCATATAATCGATCATCCTCTCGTGGTCCGCTTGAATTCAGCTCCATTTCAAACTTCTTTGAACAAGTTTCAGCCCAATCACTTAAATTCATTTGAACTATCCCTGGAACTTGAGTTGTATCTTGAATGCTTGATGCGAGCCTGGTCAGGATCTTACCATTCCCCTCCTCTTGAAAAGGATTTATCCTCAAATCTAACATCCCCTCCTCTTGAAAAGGATTTGCCCACAAATCTGATCCTACGTAAAAACAAATTAAGTAAGTAGCATCAAACGAATCATAATCCAAAATCTTAACTTGCACATGAAATATATAAGCAATGTCAACAACGCAAGTAAGAATATGAAGAAAATCATCCAATATGCTAACTCCCGCCAAAAACATAGCAACATCTGGCAACTTCCTCGCTAAGACATGAACAACACGTAGATATCTCCTTCCAAGCGATGCTCGACATAGCATAACACACTGAAAACTCTTCGTAACACAACCCGAAAACTTAAACTCTCGAACGTCTTTAATCAAGACCCTGTCCACACCAGCACGATGTTTTTCCACACATAGACCAAATTCTTCCCAAACACTAATTACATCAAAACAAACTAAAAGAACAACTAAAACTAAAATGCAATCAAAATTTCTACCTAAGAAACCAAATGCATATATAATAAAATAAACGTAAACAAAACTATGAACAGTCCTATATCGTCCTGGATCAAATATCAACACATAGAACTCTCCAAGTTGCATAAACTCCCATTCATGAATTTCTGAATCAGAAACCAACGTGATGATCTCGTACTTTTGCAAATAGATCCAATGACGAATTCCCGGATCAAAAGTAAATCTCATGATCTCGATCATTCGTACAAACTCCCATTCCATTGCACCGGGATCAAATATCATCGTTTGAAACTCATCATGGCGCAATAGTAAACAAACTTGAATTCCTGGATTAAATACAAAACTAAACGAATCAACAAGCACCTTTTGTGTAAACACGAAGAAATCAAATAACTCAAAATCACATGCAAAGTTTACTAAAATGAAATCCCTTTAGACTTTCCATGCATTATCCCATTTGATGTGCACATTGATTCATATTTTCCCCCTTGATGAGTATGAACCCATCTCGAACCTGCAAAACAAATTCAACCTTTCCTTGCCCATTGACATTAATAAATTCAACATCAAGTAATTGCATCAATGGAATCTAAAGATCACAATCAATTTCACAAGATGAAAACTCACTAGCATATATACGATGATCACAATTAAACTTAAGTAATGCTAAAGAATCTCCCCAAGTGTTAACAAAAGTTGAAGTATCATCAACACGGATATTAACAAATTTTCCCATGAAAGAACGCAACACATGATTTAATATGAAAACATTTATTGCATTAGTTAACTCAAATAATTTAGCTAGACCTGTATGTAAACCATATCCTACTCCAATATAATGATAAACACTTTTCAAATCAAGTTCAAATGATAGTAAATCATGCAAAGAAGATTGTTCTAATGGAATGACATGATCACTAACACTATCAACTAATGACAAATTATGTAAAGATTGATTAGCATGAAAACCTAACTCAACATATGGATAAGAAAACCTAGAATGAATTTCATGCAAATTAAAATATTAAAAACGAGAATACACCAAATGATAGTAAGAACACTGAAAACTAGAATAAATATCATGATCATCAACTAACTCAACAAATATCAAATATCCTCCATAGTTTATGACAAAGACGATTCTACCCTCAAAATAGCTAACAACAAATTTATCGATGGAAGCATGTAAAACATGTTTTAATAACCCCATAAAAATACTAGATGCATCAGTTAATCTAACAGAAATAACTATCCACCTATACAAGTCACATGTTAACACAACTTTCCAATCATCATATTCTTTCATGCTAATTTGATTAGGCATTGTCATCACACGATCATTATCAAATGTAGATAAGACACAAGTACTATACAATTTATCAAACATATTATCTAAGAAAAGAAAATAACAACGATACTTGTTTACCAATTGAAAATCAACGCACAAGCTCGATGTCCTATCCTCCTTAGGTATTATGATCTCATGAACGACACATGCACTCATGACTTCATCCACGATACCCGCCTTGATGAAGATGGCCTCCATCAATTCTCCAACCCGCCGTTGTAACTCCATTGTCTCCTAAGGAATACTACAAGCTGGCTGATACGGAATGATAACACGGGGTACATCATCAACAACCTGTACAAGAGACAAGACAGAACTAGACAAAAGAAGAGTTAATCTTGTTAGTATTCAAAAGCGTCGTCTTGTACGAATGTACAGTCATTGGCTTTTTAAAATACAACTCACTTTCCAACTCACTCTCCTCTCTTTTTTCACTCTTACTCTCCACTATTTCTTTCTCTCGTTTATTTTCACTCTCATTCTTTTTATTCTCTAGTTTCTTTTCATTCTCTTTTTCACACTTTTCTTATTCACACTCAATCTTTTTTTTAATTTCCTTTTCACTTTCTTTTTGTCGTTTACTTTCACTTGTATTTTCTTCCTCGGGATCACAGACTTCATCTCGAATATTGGAATCTAACAACTCTCTTTGGACTGTATATTCTATTATCTCTTCTTCCACTTGCCTCGACTAATCTTGCTCCCTTTGCGCCTTAGAGATGTTTTGTCGCTGCTTCAAATAAGCATCCCTTATCTCATTATATGTTCTCTTGATGTCCTCAATTGATACCGATTCCCTATACGCCTTAAGAGTTTCTCGTGGTTATCTCTGATGCGAATCTCCATGCCTATGACCCTTCCTTTCATCATCCCAATTTGAACACCTTGAACGATGATCAACATATCGTGAAGATGCATATTCCTCCATCCTACTAGGCTGTACCGGAACAAACCGCTTTCTCATCATAGTTTTTAACTCTGCCCAAGTCTCGATAGGGGGCTCTCCACACCTTCTCTTGCTACGCACTAATTGATCTCACCATGTAACTGCATGATCGGAAAAGTCTTGAATCGCTAGTTTGACCTTTCCATGCTCAAAATAATCCTGATGTTCAAACTCACGTTCCTTCCTCCTTTCCCATCTCAAATACACCTCTGGATCATTCCTGCCTTGGAAAGTATTCCTTCGAGACCCATAAGAATTTTTATAACCATACTCATACATATTTGCTACAAAACAAAGGTTAATAGATAAAGAAAATTTTTCTCACACACTCCCTTACGTGTTTCGCTCAAACAGTATATCACACAATTATGAAAACGCTTGTGTATCATACTATTGGCTTTTACCCTCAATTATTCTCATACTCTTGCCTTTTACCACTCTAATTCCCTTTTATAGGTTCTTTTTGAATTCACCAAACAAATATCACAACTTTTCTACTCAATTCAATAAGAACTTATCACAAAACAAAATATAGCAAGTGTGACGTATGATAACCACCAAAATTTCAAGATCACCAATTAAATCCTCTTGAGTGAAACCCCAATATCCTCAAATTTCACAAATTCTAACAACAGAACCAAATGATAGCTTCTTCAATATAATCCCAATATTCACAAAACTTGTGAAACCCAAGCAATTGTAACAATAATAATTTTTCCCAACACTTTTTTTTTCTCACGCACAATTTTTTTTTCAATACATATAATCAGCAGAAAATTAAAGATAAGTAACTAGCTAGAAAAACGTAGCTTTGATACCAAATAATAGACTCCACGACACGATTGCGTGAGGTGGTCGTCGCCCAGATCGTTTTTAGCAAAGTTGAACGGTGGATAGCTTGCAACACCTTAACCCCTTGCCTATATATAGATGGTAATCTTGGTACAATTGCTCGCCTTGGAAATCTGCGTTGAATGGACACCAACGACACCTTGACCCCTCACTTATATGTAAGCAGTAATCTCGCTACAATCACGATTGATGCGGTAGAAGACGCCACACACAACTATGAATTATTGCATGATAAGTCAAATTGAATCTCAAGAAAACTAATAACTAGTCTATGAATTCTTAAAGAACCAAAACATGAGAAAAATCTCACAAGAATTTTTTTTAATCAAAAATTTATTACTCTATTACTTAACCCATGTATTCTATTTATACTAATAGAATAAACCTTAAAGAAATCCTAAATCCTAAAAGAAACAGAAGTACTAGTTATCAAGTAATTAGGAAGCAAATCCATCTAACAAATATCCTAATTACATTAGAAATCTAAAAGATATGTAAAATCCCTAAAAATAAGGAAAGAAATATGATCAAAACCCATCAAAACGCATTCCTCGGGATCCGTGTACGCGGCCTAGCGCCCCGGCGCTCCAAATTACATTGAGTTCAGCGCCCTGGCGCTGCAAAGCAAAAGCTCCCTGGATGGCAGCGCCCCGGCGCTGGTTTTAGGCCTATTTCCAGCACCCCGGCGCTGGTATTGCCAACTTGAATTCATAGATTTTCCCGCGAGCTTCGATTTGACAGGTGGCACGTTCCGTAACTCCTCCCAGATCAAAAGTTATGGTCGTTTTAAGCTTACTAGTCCTGACAGGAATCCAACTCTAATTAGAATTCAGATCAACGTTTTGGAATAATGTTTGGAGACCCAAATGAACTCGAATTTTTGTAAACCATACATTTATGAAAAGCTTGAAACGTCCTCTACAAGTTTCAAACTTGGGTTGTCGCGTGTTAACTTGTAATCTCTTGGACAAACTTGGACTTCCACAAAGTAGCATGATCACTAATCCCTCCATGAATTAAAACGTAGCTTCATTGCGGATTAGATGACACAAATGAACACGACCTTGATGACTTGGATTGAGTTGATTTGGTCTCACTAAATAGATGGTATCTAGCAATCCCAAATTATATAATCGATCATCCTCTCGTGGTCCACTTGAATTCAACTCCATTTCAAACTTCTTTGAACAAGTTTCAGCACAATCACTTAAATTCATTTGAACTATCCCTGGAACTTGAGTTGTATCTTGAATGCTTAATGCGAGCTTGGTCAGGATCTCATCAAATTATTAAAGTAAACTAAAAATAATGCAAAATAATTTATTAAAGTAAATCAGAGAAAATAAATCTTGGATTAAATCAACTTCCACCTCAGAAACTTACATTGATCATTGACTCAAGCATAATCAATTAATATTTTGAATATTCATCGTTAGAATCAATTCACCATTTTGAATCATTCCATGTCTTTCCTTAATTTTAGTTAGATAGAAACAAGCGATCTAGATAACCCTAACTACTAAACAACTTCAGACAAGCGCTAAAAGTTTAATCTAGTAGATGCTTGAAGAATTAGAAAAATCGATGAAGCTAAACAACACAAACACAAGCGGTTGCATTTAATTTAGTTGAGTATTCTTCCTAAGATATAATACTCTCGTGATCTGCAATCAATTATTAACCTTAGTTGCTTCACAAATTAGAGTGACCAAACAATTACGGATTTGATATCTAATTTAGTAGTAGATTTCTACGAATAATAAACTAGTGTGCACTCTAGTAATTAAACATATCAATCATAGAATTCAAGCATAGAAGAATAATCAATACTCAAAATAATAATTAAACAATTAAAATTAATTAGATCTCACAGTGTAATAATCTGAGGCTTCCGTCTCTTTAATCTAAGAACAAGAATTTAGTTACACATGACCTTAAAAATACCAAAGAATTATAGAGAGGAAAGTTTGTAGACAAGTCCCTAAGCTCTCTTGGTAATCCTCTATTTATAGGCATAAGGCATTAATTCTTTTCCATGTAGGTTTCAACTTCCTAGTGACAATCAACTTCCTTCAAAAAGATCTTCTAGATAGATTTTCCTTTCCTTCATTGGATTTGACTTGCTCACCAAGATTGTTTCACTTCTTTCTTTATCCTTGTAAGATTCTTCTTGTTTCTTTCCTTCCATAAACAGAAGCATTAAATATTACTTGATCACCAAAATATTAACTTTAAAATATTAAATCATACAAAATAAAATAAAATATATTAATTAAATAAACTAATATAATTAAAAAGTAAAAACATTTATTGCACCTTAAATAAAAATATAAGAATAATGAGTGTATTTAGGCACAAAATAAATTCAAAAGATTAAGCATTATGGAGTAAAAATATAACATATTTTATTCTCATCAGAATTACTGTCAAGTCTTATTTTGTTTAATTATATGCATTTCTATTCTTAAATGCACAACTCTTAATAATGCAAATTAGAAACTCCTTTCTAATTTTTTCTAATTTCATTCTGCCTTGACCAAGGACTACTGAATTATCATTTATCGAATCACATAGGACATATTCATCTTTTATTAGATGTGGTAGATTCTTTGTTGATCATTCACCTATCTCCATGTACAACTTATTATACCCAAGCATACCCTTTGATATACCCTAAAGGTCTTAAGGAACATGTCAAAGCATAACTCATCAGACACAAGATACTATGATGATCTTAAGTCCAAAGATCACTTGTACTATTATCACTAGAGGAATTGCTATTGACAAGCAAGTAAAACTCCATTAGGTATTCCTACAACAAGTCACGTTCAGTGAACTTATTCTCCAATAAGTACCTACATACTTGTTTTAGTATCTCCACATATATGATTATGAGATCAATCATCCTCTTGCTAAAAGCAAGCAAAGTATGTACTAATCTATCCAGATTCACTAATCCCTTTTTTTAGTAATCCATCGATTAAGAACGATTTTAGTTTTAAGTTTTCCAAGAATTTAGATCTCATTAGCATGATCATCATCATGATTCTAAAAGCATTGATTAAAACTATGGGTTTAGCATATATAAAATAACAGCACTATGTAGATAAAGTAAAATGCCTTTAATATTTTTATTAATAAATGAATAAGATTACAAAGTATATGTTACATCATATCAAATATGATTGGTTTGTGTGCTTACTACTTTCATGAAAACCAAGTATGGACTTTGGTTTCACCACCTGAAGGCATTAAGCCTATTGGGTACAAATGGATTTTTAATGACCACGAAATGTGGGTAGCTTTGTAATATGAGCCTATGAATTTTTATTGAATAAATTGAACTTTTATTAATATTATTCTGTGTTATGTGATTAAAGGCCATGTGACAATCTAGATTATGTGTATGTGATGATTATTAAGTGTTGCTATCTCGTAGAATTTAATAAATGATTTTGAGGAATAACACTAAAACACTATTCGCGTGGGTACTATTCACTCGGGCACTATTCACCCCAAAAACGCCTTTTTTGATTTTTTGACTTTTATTAATTTCGTCAAAACATTAATGCGAAGAGTTAATTATCCAAGTGTGGGATTTTATGAAAGCCTAATTAAAATTAAATTAGAAGCCCAATAGATTATTAATTGAAGCCTAAAACCCATGGACCAAGTCCATGACCCAAACCCACAACCCATAACCTATAACCCATGACCCATGGGAGAAATGGGTTACATAACCATTGATGAGTGTGTTTTATATACACAAATTAAGTACTTTTAGCCTTGATAATTTGTAAGTCTTTAGCTATTTTGTTTGGTTTTATGTATTTTTATCTTATTGTTGTATAATGTAGTTTTATATTACTTTTATATATTTTTGTATGCTTTTATGTGCTTTTACTTTGTTTTGTAGGAATGGAAATAAAGGCCCATTGGATCGATGCGTTTTTGGCTTGAATCTAGCATTCCCGCTGCTTGTTTCTCAATTTGACCCATGATGCAATCCGAATCTCTCAAAACTCAAAGAACAAACGTTGTAGATCTCTGTCTCAGCTTTCCAGAACATCTTGAATCATCCAATTTGAAGTTCGTATGAGGGAGTTATGGTCATTTTACCATAAAATTTTGCATGAATTTTACACAGCAGTTACTTCGGGCTCAATTTGAGCCTTGCTCCGGCCATTATCTCGACAAGCTCCAGTTATGAAAGTTGTAGAGCGACTTCTTAGCTTTCCATAGCCTACTTAATCGCCTTAATTCGAGTTCGGACGAAGCAGTTATGGCTATTTTACCAACAAACGTCAAAACTGATTTTGGCTACAGATGCGAGCTCGCCGGGGCGAGCTCCCCAGGCCATTTTTGGCGCCGGGGCGAGCTCGTCGCGGGATACAGGAGATTTTGCGATTTTTGGACCAAAAACTCGGGGGCTAAGCTAGGGTTTCATATACCCATCTCATATAACACCAAGGGGGCAGCTGGAACTCACATTCTAACTCATTCTAACACTTCTAACATCAATTCTAGAGAGAGGGAGGCTTCCATAAACATCAAATTAAGAGCAAAAGTGCTGCAATTCAAGGGAAAATTAGCAAAGTTCAAGGAGCAAGAAGAGAAAGGAGTATCAAATCTTGAGGGAAAGTTAGAGAACAAGAATCAACCTATCAAGCAACCATTGAATATCTTCCTAAGGGGTTTTATCATTCTATCTCTAGTATTCTCTTCTTAATTTGTAATTCCATCATGATGTATAGATCAAATTTGATGTTTATTGTAATTTCCATGAACTAGAACTAATTTTCTAAGATTTCAATGGAACCCAATACATAGTTTGAATTGAATGCTCTCTCTTTGATGTTGGTTAATTATTTGTGATTGAATATCATAATTTGTGCTTCATGTATTAATTACCTAGCTAGTAATTACCTTGGGAACCTATATGAAATTGAGAAATGGATTATAGTGTTTAGACCTTGTTATGATATTATGTGAAAATTAGATATTCCTATGTGTAATTTATGAAATTAAGTGACGTGTGTTTTATTTATTACCCAAATGAATGGATAATTTGATTGTATTTAGGATAGAGATATACCTAAATACCACATGTATCCATTTGAGAATCCATGCTTAATGATTTCTATTGCGAAAGTTGATAATTGATAGGGTGATTAATGAGATTTGGTGACACGTGTCTTGTTAATTATTCTTGATATTGGATTCTTGCTAGTGTGTAGAATAGAGATATATCTATACACCGCATTGAAAAATACGTATTTGACCATCGAGAGAGGCTTGTATATACTTGTGATTTCTCGGATAACGATTCTTATGATTTAACTAGTTGAAAATAGGGAGTTAGGACATTTAAATGAAGTGTTGGAGGAAATTGCAATCTTAGACTTATTAATATTAGATTTCATTATATTAAAGCTTTTCATTGTTCTTTGATTATTTGTTATCTTTGTTATTGCAAAACAACAAAAACAATTATCACTTGTTTAAATAAGATTGAGATGATAAAAGGTTAGTACTTGGAAAAGACTAGTAATAATTCCTCGTGGGATCGATACTCTACTTACTCTTTATTACTTGTTGACCGCGTATACTTGCGCGTAAATTGTCGTTATATTAATCGGACAACAACCATCAGCTAAAATTAGAGGAAGAAGAAGAGTACGAGAGAAGGAGAGAATGAGAGGAGAAGAGAATTAAAGGTGGTGGAAGAGCATGGGGAGGAGCAAATTCCTTGCACTTGGTAGAGGAAAAGAGAGAATAAAGCAATAGGGGGAAGAGAGGGAGATTACCCGAGCATGGAGAAGAGCAAAGCTCACTCTCCCAGTCATGGGGAGCTACTGCGGGAGAGCATGCTCAGCTCCTCCCTCACCTCCAAAGAGCTGACCAATCATCTATATATACTCCTCCATTACATAGCCTTCCATTCCTTTCATTTTGCTAAGTGTTGTAACTAAAAATTTGAGAGAAGAGTGAGAAGTGAGTTTACGGGTGAATTGAGGAAGGAGTGTTGTAGCAGCTGTGATTAATTCATTTAACACCCTAGAAGAAGCTCCAAGAGGTATGCAATGAATAACCTAACTCATTTCCGTGATAGCTTCAAGTTTCTAATTTTTGCTTGATTGCTTATTGGAGTAATATGACTGTTTTTGCTTAGTGGTTCATGGACATGTATGAATGTTGTTAACTCTGTAAAAACCTTGTTAACGAGATGTAAAAGTGGAACAAAGAATGAGGAATCAGAACCTATGCATAAGGAATCAAGAATGGACATTAATGGACTGTTATGGACAATTCATGAGTATTAATGAAGATGTATACTATGTTTGGTTGTATGTATTGGTTGTGTACTGGTTAGTATATGTCCAGAAGCTATGAGAATTGATTTCATATGTGAAATCAAGGGCAACCATGTATTGGTAGGCTATAAGTTCTAAACTCTAAAGCCATGCCCACAAGCCATTTGATAAAATATCCAAGAGAGAAATTTCTCTAAAGGACATGAGAACTAGGAGTTATTAATTAAAAGTTAAGTTCTAAGGTGTTATAATGAACTCTTATGAGTGATGAGTATCACCTAATTGGAACGAGGGTAAAAGCTTTTAAAACGAATCTGTATCGAAGGTCTTAGTAAACTATACCTCAATGAGAAAACCTAGATGATCAGTGAACTCCGAATCAATTCTGGTATTGTTGTGTTATCAAACAAATTGTGAGCTTCTGGGGTAGTATATTACACTTAGTTAGGAAGTCGTAGTCTTTGGAACGAACACATTTCGACCTCGGATGAGGGAGTTATGGCGTTTGGGAGAAGAGGTGTCAAATCTGTCCAAAACAGTGAAAACTTAGTCTTTGAGGGACTTTTGGGCCAATTTTGTGGCCTGATAATGATGCTATAAATGTATGAATTCATAGGAGTCTTATAGTTCATGTTGTAAGCTTTTCATAGCCTCTGAAATGGCCTAATTCCGACTTATAACGAAGAAGTTATGAAGGTTTGAAGTTTATGTGTCAAAACAGAGCTTGCTGGAAGAATGAAATCGAGTTATACAGGGGACTCTTCGCCAGGGCGAGATCGTTTGGCCTAGGGAGTTCGTCGGGACGAGATCCTTGTGTTCCAGTTTTGCAATTCTGACCTCCTTTAGTAAAATTGACCTAACTTTCTCATACGAACTCCAATTTGGATGATTCAAGATGATTCGAAAAGCTAAGAAGTAGACCTACAATTTTCATTATTTAGAATTGGTAATTTCAGAATGGATCAATTTCTAAAATGGCTATTTTTAGGACTATTGTGCATTAGGAGGCAAACAGAGGGCATCGTGCATGCGCGTATGTAACGTGTAATACTTCTGACGCTAAAAGATGTTGTTCTATGTTCTAAAACTTGTATATTATGATATATAATGATGCTTAGCATTAACCAATGATGCTTAACGTACACAAATGCGTATCGCTTGGGCATTCGAGTAGGCCAGTTTGGCGCACGGACGTGCAAGTGTCGTAATACCGTAACAAGTGTGTGTAACCTTGTTTGATATTCTGTTTCTAATTAGAATGAAACATTATGGAATAGTGTGAACCAATGTTTGGTATCCATTATGTGGCTAATTGGTATGTGGATATGTACTTAAATGTGTAGGACATTTTGAAGGACGATTAACTTCGAGTTATTAAAGAACGTAAAAGGCAAGTTTCCTAACCCTTGTCTAACCCTTGTGTTGGGCAAGTTTTTATGAATGTTATTGATGTTCTGAAGTTCCAATTTACGCAATGCATACATGATTCCTTACTTATGTAAACCTTTAGTATTTGCACAAGTGTTCAAACTATGATATGACATAAATTGTTGTAGCTTTCAAGTTCAATTATGCATGAACTGTTTATGAAGAGTGTCCATGCCATTTGTTTCGGCTAGACAGATATTGAAATGTTTTAATTGATTTGATAATAAATCCTTGAAATGTTATTGATGTTAAGTAGAGCTATCCAATCGAATTATTTTGGTTAGGATTCCGAGGCATGAATGAGATGAACAACCCTATTATTAGGGACAATTTTAGTCAGTTATTCTGACAAGGCCAAGAGGCGCCTAAACAAACGCATATGGTCGTTTTCAGCTAGAGTGTTGATCAACATAAAGTACAATAGGCTGATTACCCTAGAAGTGCTCGTAAGTCAGACGGTTTGCAGTAAAATAACTGTTTAAACCCTTTTATAGTAAGCAAAAGAATGTTCAAGGTTTTATGACCACTCAATATGTCGTTTCGAAAATGTTTCAAATGAAAGCAAAGTATTGTTCCTATTTATTTGGAATATCTTACAACTATTGTTCAGTTATTAAAGAGAAGTGATATGATTCTTGATATTGTTGTTATTTAACTGTTATACTTGCTGGCAATTAAATGTTCATTCTTGCTTTATATTAAACATTGCAGCTAAGCCCGAGCGGGTTGAAAGTTCTAGTAAGGACAAAGGAAATGGGAAGATGAACGTCTAGATGACGTAGTACCTTATTTGTAATGGTATATTATTGATGTAATATTAAGACATAATATTAATTTTGGAATGATGTTATGGTAATAAAACATGGGATTGAGAGTAAGACGTATTGTAATAATATAGTAATTACATTTATGTCTATTATGTTGTATGGAATGGGATGTACCGTGTAGCACCGAACTCGGGTTTTAGGTACCCGGATTTGGGGGCGTCACAAGAGACCTATAAGGCCCGAATGGTCGCAAAAGGTTTCAAATAAAGACAAGGTGTTGACTATGATGAAACCTTCTCACAAGTAGTTATGCTCAAGTTCATTCGGATTTTGCTTGCAGTTGCAGCTTATTATGACTATAAAATCTGGCAAATGGACGTAAAGACGGCCTTCCTCAATGGAAAACTTGAGGAGAATGTATATATGATACAGCCAGAGGGTTTTATTTCAACGGTTGGAACAAATCAAGTCTGTAAGCTACAACAGTCCATCTATGGATTGAAGCAAGCTTCTCGAAGATGGAACATCCGTTTTGATGAGATAATCAAAGGGTTTGATTTTATCAAAAATGAGGATGAACCTTGCGTGTACAAGAAGGTTAGGGGGAGCGCTGTTTCATTCCTAGTATTATATGTTGACGATATATTACTGATAGGAAATGATGTTTCTATGCTACAGTTGATCAAAATTTGATTATCTAAACACTTCTCCATGAAGGACTTGGGTGAGACATCCTATATTTTGGGGATAAAGATCTATAGAGATAGATCTAAAAGGATGCTAGGCTTGTCCCAAGAAAAGTACATTGACTATGCTAAAGAAGTTTAGCATGGAAGATTCCAAGAGATGCCTCAAGTCGATGAGCCATAGAATACATCTCTCCAAGAAACAGGCCCAAAGACACCTGAGGAGAGAGACCGTATGAGTAAGATTCCTTATGCTTCGGCAATAGGATCTATCATGTACGGTATGATATGTACTAGACCGGATGTCGCTCATGCACTTAGTGTAACAAGCATATATCAGTCGAATCAAAGAGAAGAGCACTGGAAGGCAGTGAAAAACATCCTAAAGTACTTAAGAAAACTAAGGATATATTTCTTGTCTACGGTGAGTCTAAATTGAAACTAGAAGGTTATACAGACTCAAGTTTTTAGACGGACCAAGATGACAGTAATCCGTTTCAGGGTATGTATTTACCTTAAACGGTGGCGCAGCGAGTTAGAAAAGTTTCAAGCAGCAAACAATTGTTGATTCAGTGACACGGGCAAAGTACATAGCTGCAAGTGAAGCTGCAAAGGAAGTTGTTTGGATGAAGAAGTTCATAACTGAACTTGGAGTGGTTCCTAACATTAGAGGAGTCGTACCTTTATTATGTGACAACATTAAAGCTGTTGCGCAGGCTAAGGAACCCAGGTCTCATCAGAAATCCAAACACGTGTTGCGCGCGGTTTCATTTGATTAGAGAGATCATTGAAAGAGGAGACATCACCCTGGAGCGTGTGGACTCTCAAGATAACATTGCAGATCCATTTACTAAAACTTTAACACAACAACAGTTTGATTGTCACTTAGAGAAGATGGGTATTAGATACCATGGCGATTGGCTTTAGGGGTACATGTGTAATTATAGCATAGTAATTTAATTCCAAGCAACAATAATTAATATTCCAAAAATATTAACAAACAAAAATTAAATAACATGCAATATTACTCAATTAATATACCAAGTATGCTATAAACACATTAAAATACTTCCAAAAAAATTCAACAGTATCTTAACATTATAAAAGGTTACTGTTATTTTTTGAAATTTTTCTAATAATTATTCTAATTATCACAATTAAACAACCATTGCATAATTACTTAGAAATTAACCAAAATTATCCAAATATATTAATATTCCAAAATTCCAGTGGAAACATTAATCTTATGCCAACAATTAATTTCTGTTTTCAAATTTTAATAATTATTATAACTACTTTTTAATTAATTTCCATGAATTTATTAATTAATAAAATAATTTTCGAAATTAAAAATAAAAAAATAATTAAATCTGTTGGACCGGGTCGGATCTGGGTCAGATAGGTTCGCGGGTTAGGGCGCGGATTGGGTCGCGGGTCAATGGGTCTGGGTCTGGGTCGGGTCTGGGGGCGCGGGCCGACCCACCTTCAACCTCCAGCAACCCAGAATTTACAGAAAAACTATTTCGCGACCCAAACTTTGACAAGTCATATCTCACTCAATTTTAATCCGATTCATGCGTATAATATGTCATTGGAAAGCTTACGAAACGTACACATACATATCAATTTCACATAAAACGGACAACTACGCAAAAAGTTATGGCTAATCAAAATAGATTGTTCATCAACTAGTTTCTAAACTAGAGTTCCAAATATATTTCAAATTACAAATCCGATTGAACCCAAATTATGCAGATCATATACACTATATATGTGCTACAATATACTACAATATTAGCCCCTAACATTAAGTATAACAAAGGTTGTCATTGATGATGTTTTTCAAGCTTTTAAACATGCTTTAATGGCATATGGTGTAAACAATTCATACATGGCATACATATGATCGATAAACACATGCTCTGATACTAATGAAGGAAAAATAAGATCCATGTCATGACTTATTTACACAAAACGAAATTAAATTTCATACCTCTGAAGCGTGATAAAACCTTTGGTGTGGAAAACCTTCTGCAATTGATCGTCCTTTGCAACCCAACGGTGTCTCCGAACTACGATACGAGAACGGAGCCCAAATCCACGATACGAGAACGGAGCCCAAATCCAGGATTTGTAACAGCTAAGGTTTGGTCAGTGTTATGAGAAGTTACTGATAAAAGTTTCTAGAGTTTTGGGCCAACTGATTAATCGTCCTAACTAAGGAGAGGAGACATGAGTCTTATAGGTCGAAGTGGTTGAACCACTCCCCTACAATCTCTCTAACTCTCAGTTATGTAATTGACTTGGTCAATATCTCAAGCTAACTAATTAACCAAATGGGTCGGACCCTCTATGGGCTCCCCATTTAGATACCCAAAATCCAACATTCATTCACAACTTTAAGACAAAAATCAATGTTACAGGTATCCTCTCAAGTATAAATTTGCGTCTATTTTTAAATAATAGGTGATCATGTAAAATTGTCAAAATCTCAGAATTTTGCCCAAAAGACAACTCGCAATTTAGTGTTTTATTATCATTTAAAATTTGTATGAACTAGTTGATGCCTGTATTTGCATTTTTTTTGTTGACATGTAAAATCATTCAGTGAATTTTATTGTAAAGGTATCTTTGTAAAATTAAACTTAAAAGCACTATATATTTGTAAAATCAAACGATTAAATACGTGTTTTTCCTTTATAAAAAAACTTTTGCATTTGTGTAACCACAATTATTTTAATAAAAATACTTCCGTCTAAAACTCTACTACAATTTTTTTTTTACCTAACCACAACAAACCTCACCGCTCCGCCAAATGGAAACATAAGTCTGTTTGAATTATTATATTGTTCAGGATCTTAGACCTAAAAAGTAAAAACTGTCCAAGCCTCATTCCAGCGAATATAGTAATAGATTATGCAAAATTCATTGTATTATTTGCGATGACAAATCCAATGGAAATACCCTATCTGAAGCGTTGACGGTAAGACCATACAGAAGCAGGTTCAACCCTGGACATGTGGATATTAGTATTGATGGTACACCAAGAAAATAAAACTGGAATTAAATCCTCACTTTGATTTTAAGCCAGCAAAATTGAGTCCAATTCTCCTACCAACAGAATAATCTAAAGCAATTTGATAGCACAAACCAACCAATACACAATGAATAATAGGTTACATTTGTTTGCAAAAATGACGAGTGTGATATGACTATTTGTACTAAATTATTACCACTTTGGACTATTTTATCCTATGTTTGACCTGTTATTTAATCCTTGAACTATTTTTTTTTATTATTTCTAAGGTCAATTGATACCCAAAAAGTAGATTATATAATACCACCTTGCCACTTGGGATTATAATCCCTCATCAAATAGTCTTAGAAATGATAAAACATAGTCCATGAGATTAAATAAGGGACAAAACGGGATTCAATAATCCGCAGTGATAATGTATTAATACAAATAGTCATATCCCGCCTATCATTTTCGCAAACGTTTATAGCCATATAGTACAAAAAATAAAACAAGAGGGAAAACCACGATTAATAGAAACTCTACAATTTCAACTTTAATCTTAACTTTCACTGGTATTTTTCAATCACCAACTGATTCTCTATCTTGTTATACATGAACTCAATGCACTAAGCAGTTTCTTTAATGAAAAATGGATACCTGAAAACTTTGTAATATAGTAAATGAATTCTATTATGTTTGGAGACACTTTTGTTCCAAGCTTTCAATGATGTCCATGCATTTCTTGAGTAATGACTTGGCCTGCAGATTTCTTTCTATGTCATACTGATGAAGAAGCTCACTCTTAAACCCAAGTGCTGTCCACTGTGGTGGTGGAAGGGCTTCTAATACCAAAGTCATTTCCAAAAGACACTCTGCAGCTGCTATGTGAAACTAATCACATGGGACAAAAGATAAGTACACCAAATGGATATAAAGATGAATTGCAGTTTTGAATCTTCATAATAGATGGAAATGGACATATATATTTGAGGCATTATGGATCATATTTCACGAAAACAATTATCTGGAATGTGAACTCAATAAAGAGCAGAGAAACAAGAGAATAAACGTCTATCATCACCATACTGAATGATAACTCCACTCACGTGAAGTTGATAAAACATAATAAATGCCAGGCAATCTAAAAACTTAGATTCCAAATCAGCAATTCATAAACCAAGTGGGAGCTCTTTCATAACAAATGTAAATGCTAGAAACACCCACACTTGGATAATAGGCATAGATATGCCTTGTAACAGAAATAATTTAATTGGTAAATATGCCAACTGACGTATCTCATATTAACTTTGAAAAGTCAAACTTGATCTTATATTTTGAAACTGGAGGGAGTATTTCCTATTTCTTAACCAAGGTACAATTAGATGGTCTACAATCTTAAATCAATTACTCTTCTTAACTTGTCCTTTTACTTCCCTTTTCATGGACTTCCTATTGACTACTGTTGGTTAGACCCATCTACTGAATGCTCCAAACTCGACCTATTTTTACAAGTAGCCATTAAGCAAGATCTAAAAGACTGTTTACCAGATATCTTTCAGTAAACATGATTTTTTCTGAACCAGAATTACACAATTTTACTCGTAATCTGGTTTTGTATGATTGCTCAAAGAGAAGATATAGGACGAACAGGAATATAAAGATGGTAATGTCCCTATGTATAACTAATAAACTTTACAACTGTTTACTGGGTCTGGAACTTAGGTGATTATGTATGCCGTGGTTTTTGAATCTATTCCTAATCATGATATCATGCAATCACAAGAAAGTAGTAAGGTCAGATTTTGAAGGCAACATTAAGTAAATTTTGTAACTATTCCACCAGGCAAATAGAAATTTAAGACTGAATCTTCACAATTTCATATTTTGATCAAAACAGTTGACCATATTTTTAGTGGGATATATCAATTTAGAATTTCAACTTGATATTTAATTGAGAGAGAGAGAAAGAGAGATCAGCCAACAGAGACAATACGATAGCAAAAGTCAAAAGTACAGAATTGACCATAAATGTAGAGTTAATGCTACTTTAGACCACCCATGCATTGGGAGAGAAAAAGCTATCTTCTCCATGAATGACATCAGGCTGAATAAAGTAACGTGGTAAGCACCAAAACTAGTAAAAAAGATGGCATACCTGCGCAATCTTTACGGTTGATATGCACTCGACCACCTTAGGTGATGTAGAGGAAAATACCTGCAGGAGTGAATACTTGAAAACTCAGCCTCAACAAGGTAATTGTTAAGTAGAAAAAGTTAAGAGTCAAAATTATGACATTGGATATTACCTCATAAACTAAAGAAGCTACATTGACAAGCAGAGAAATTTCCCCAGAGTCTTTGTGTAGCCTGAAGCAAAGTTCTTTTATTGCTGAAAACACGGACAGTTTAACTGCCAACAACACAGAATAGTATTTGTTAAGCAATCTGTAGTTGACTTTAGATGAAGGTAACATAAATATGTAGAATACCTGTCCAAGGAATACTGGGTGATAGTGAAACTAAAAGCACATGAAGCAAGTTCTTCTGCTGTTCAAGAATGTCAGATACACGAGCCACTTGGATGCAAGACGTGATGCAATCCATAATTTTATCATGAGGAGCAGAAATATCTTCCGTCTCATCTGCTTCTGCATATAAGAAAGTAATGCTCAGATTAATTTTTTAAACTGAAGATGACACCCTCATGTTAAAACTTGCAGATCCATGCTAGCTCTAATATACTACAACCTTTATGTTAAATTTACAGATTCTAAGGCAGCTTTGCTGTACTGAAATAAGGTAAATAAAACAATAGGTAAACTTATTTCTTGCCAATGGATAACAAGCCAAGGCTAACATGTTACAAGGTAACATAGTTTGCATTTTAAAGTCAGAGTGTCAACGACGCAGAATTTAACATTAAATGTGACTCACTATGAATAAAACCTCTTTTTGGATATGATGTGATTTGTACGGTCCATTTAGAGAGACAGCTTATTATGGAACATCACAATGAGGAAAGTAAAAAATTTCAAGACGGAGGTAGTATTATATGTTTAATGCATTATATGAAAGTGGAGCAATAATTTATGAAGATCAACAAATTTCCCAAACTGGAGTAAAGAGTATGCTTAGTACTGTAGACAGCTTCAAGAGCATATACAAAGGAATATCAAGAAACCTTCATGTTTATACAGAGTTAAGTCTCCAAATTAATTTTTTTATAAAATTATGAATAAACTCACTTTATTTCCAAATCTAAGGTGGAATATAACCTGATTTGTTAGAACAATATAACATGAAACCCAAATTAGATGCATAAATTAGTTGTTAAATGAACTTCATACATTCAATGCACTTATGAAGGTGAAGAAGTAATTGTGAGCATGAACATGTTTTTCCATAAAGTTAATTTTTAATTATGAACACAGATTTTAACTTCCAAGCTGAAGGTGCATTATCACCTGAACCAGTGAGAACAACATAACTTGGAACACATATTTCTAGATTGATGTTAAATGAACTTAAAATATCCTACCCATGTCCGTGTTTTTTATGGTCATTAATATGGCAAGCTAAGAAACATATATAAACAATCTTCACAAAGAATTTCAAAAATAGTGACGTAACTCATGTGTATACCCTTAATTGTTGGTTTCTATTTAAAACTTGTCAGTGTCATGTATTCAGTTGAACATTTTCTAGGAATTCGGTTATTGACAGGTTTTACTAATGGTTTGAAGGTATTGGAAACTAAATGGAAAAACACAAATTGTGAAATTACCTGATTTAGCAATGTTATTAGTTGAAGGTACTTGACTGGAGTTCACAAGAGTGGCTGAATTGCACATCTCATATAATATTGGAAAAACCAAATTGAAGAAGTCTGGATTACTGAAGGCTTTTACAACCTGAAACATGAATAAGCATGAGAAACTGGAATTTCATCACCAAAACAGAAAATAGAAAACATCATAGTCAAGCAAAACATAAGCCGCCCTAAGGATATCATCTAGAGAGAAGAAACCATAATATAGGAAAACAATAAAATTCTCAAGTGATTAATTTTAGGCCATGTAAAGAAGCACAAACTAGCATATTATATCCAAAACAATAAAAGGAAATAGAAATAAGTTTCAAGAGAAATTACGAGTACAAGATAAAAACTAGAGTCGGACAAAAATGCAAAACTGACATAACATGTGAAACCCCAATTCAAGATTTAGCTAATCATGTATATCAACTAGTTTAAGTTTGAATTTATTTATTTAATCCGTGAAGAGCTAACTAAAATTTCCTATATATAGAAATAGAAAACAAAATTCAAATTTAAATAGTAACCATTTTATTTATTTATTGATAAAAGAAGAAATTTTATTCCTAGAAAAAAAGGATACAATAAACGAGGCAACAAGAAGTCAACTCTCAACAGACTAAAGAAAACAAAATCAAAATAGCACTTACAAAAGATATTATTTAGGGTAACTATTATTTAACCTAAATTAATAGTCGTTTGGCTTGAAATAATATAGGGAATATAGTTTCTTAATATATCTACGACAATAAATTAGCCTTAATAAGTATCTAATTAAAAATTCAAATACCTTTTATGTATTTAAAGATAACTTAATATTGAACTTTATATGTTCATAAATATTTATAAATTGCTAAGAGTTCTTTAATTTACTAAACCGATTTAAATGTTCAAACACTTGTTTACTTTTGAAAACTTAGGAGCAGTTTATTTACATCTGAATGAGTCTGAATCTGACCAATTAAGTCATTCAGACCGTTTGTTTTATAATTTTTATACTCTGAATGTGTCTGAACAATTCATCCAGAAAATTGTGACTGAATCAGTAAGAAGTAGTGTTGAATGATATTTTTACCTACCTACCCTCATAGACAATTAAAAATTACATTTAATATCCATCCTTTTTTATTACTGTAAACAAATTTTGTTGTTTACAAATTATTTTTTAAATTTTTTTCTTTAACAAATTGGTCAATAATCAATTTAATGAATATTGTTGTAGTCTTTTGTTTTGGTTTTATGGACTAATAGAATGTTATTTTAAAAAAATAGTGTTTATTCCTAAAATTATATTACTAATAGTATACTCCATCAAAGATTGTTCACAAGTTTATATTTAATTTTTCTTAAATAGCATTGTTTATAATTACATAATAAATTTGTTCATAATAACCCAGAAGGATAAAATAGGAAAATACACGTATTCAGATGTTTTAGACAGACGGTCATCATTTTATTCTATATTCAGAGCTTCTACTTCATTCAGCTCATTCAGATTCTCTTATACATTCAGAACTTTTCATTCAGCTTTATCAAACAGCACCTTAAAGAATATATGAATTACTGAAAATATATAATTTGATGTAAACACGAGCAATTTATTCGATCTAATTGTTATATATTTATGACTACATGCACTAGTAAAATAGGCAGAGTAATTCACTGAATGTTGAACCTTATTCTTTTATTCGAATTCGTTAGGTAAGTAGATGAGAAAATATTTTATTTTTCATACTCTCTTGCTCTTGCTCTTGAACAAACAGAATTAATATCACTTCCTCCGTATTTAATTTTTCTTTTCTCTTTTCTTTTGGCCGGTCCTATACTCTCACTTCATTTTCCTTATTTCATAGCAGCCAGTATAAAAGTGTCCAAAACTCTTTCACTTATTCTAGAAAAACCTATAACTCTCTCTCTCTCTTGTCTCCTTACTCTCATCTGTTTGTTCCTCTCTCTCTCTCTATATATATATATGTGTGTGTGTGTGTTGTCGCCTCGCATACCCAAAAAACCGCACACAATCCATCAATACCTAGAACGCAGTACGTGGAACCGATACGGATACACGGTACGCTATAAACTAAGTTTTATAGAAAATCTATAGTTGGATCAACAAGTTGATTGTTCGTACACATGTGAGTACTAAGTTAGAATATTGATACTTGTGCAGTTATTGGTAAAACAACAAACGTATATTTTAGTATTGTTAAATTTAATGTATTGGTACGTAAGAGTACCATGTTTGGGAGTACAAGTACTGGTACGCTGTTCACTAGGTAATTAAGAATATCAGGTAACTCCGCCCCAACCTACCCAAAGACCTACCCCTCTTCTTCATTTTTTTAACTTTTTGGCATGATGATGTTGTGATGAATGGCCCAGAGCTTTGAGGAGTGACTGATTTGGGTTTTGAAGCAAATTTATGGTGATACAAGTGTGTGTTTGTTCTTAGTATTTAAGACATTTTGGCAATATATAATTTTAGACTTTTAGTGTATATGTAAGTAAGATTTGTTGGATTCCATAAGCTTAGCAGGTTTTGGCATAACTTCCTTTATGTTTGCTCGTGTTCTTGAATTACCAAGTGAATATTCTTAACACACAATATTATGCAGCAGATTCTTATCAGTACTAACTTTTACTCCACTTTGCACGGTTATATATTACAATCTACCAATTGGCTTGGATTTTTTTAACATGTTTTACACTAGTATGGGTGGTTATCAAAGTTTAAATTCAAGCCTAAAGAAGACCAAAGGACGTTGTTCTATAATTGCTCAAAGTGGCTAGTCTGAACATTCTGGCAGCAAGAAATTTTTTACTTCAGGGCCAACTTTAAAAGAGAATATCCTGGTCATCTTTAATCTGAATGATGTAAAATCCGAGTCCAAACTGTAGAAAATTTGGTCTAGTTACTAGAAATACTAATCACAGGTCTACAAGGCTTAGATTGAAGAAGTTGATTTCTTTAGCGACAAACATCCACATTCAAGACTACTATCCGAATATCCAACCTCACCTGTCATGTTTATTCTGTTTTGTTTATTATCATTGCTCCGTATTTCTTCTTATTCTCTCTCTGTCTGTCGGTTTCTTCTTCTTTTATACTTTTTGTTGGTTGGTAGGTGGGTGAGGTTTTTCTTTTCTATTTCGCTTCGTTTTTTTTTCTTTTTGGAGGGGGGGACTGGAGAAGGGGGTTTCCTGGTTATATTCAAGGGATTATAAAAGGTCTTTTGGTTTTTCATGGGATAGGCCATATTCAAGCAACTAACTGAACGCAATAAGACATTGTTCTTATAATATTTTAATTTCCTTCTCTTTGAAATAATATCAGTGAAAGGAAATTTTAATTTCCTTCTCTTAAAATATGAGAAATGAAAGGAAAATATCTATATATGAACTATTCACATTATTTTGCAGAATTCAGTTATCAAATTCAAAGAGGAAAATAAGCTAGGAAGCAGAGATTCTTCATTATCTCGACAAACTGCTGTATCGGCGCACTGGATACTTCAATTCTTGAGGGTTCTTGGGGATTCTCTCCTCCTTTATAACTTATGTGTTATGAATTATATATGATTAATTTTTGGTATTGTTTATGACTTCATGCTTATAGAAACATGAAACTTATATTATTTGGTGGATGTTTGTTGTTTTTCTCTTGTAGTATCTATTTTGTTGAATGTGTTATCAAATATATAATTATACACATAAATATATACAAATTCAATAATAAAATGTGTCGAATCCTGTGCACCGAATCCCCATCTTTTAAGATTTGGCGAATCGTCGTATCCCCATATGACGCACCAGTATCCCCGCACCTGTATCCATGCTTCTTAGAAAATAAGTTTCAAAAGTACGCACTTCTATGCCATATAGAAAATTTACCTGTTCTAGACAGCAAAAAGCTGCTTCACGATATTTCTTGGCATTCTTTCGGCATGCAGAAGATAGCAAACTCAAAACAGCATTTGGCATAGCAGGATCTGCAGTTGTGATTGCTTTATGGCATGACGTACAAAGAGCAGATAATGCACATAATAAAGCATCCTTTCCCTGTCAAATTACTAATATACATTAGAAAACAGAAATAGCAGTACAAAACAAGAGTCTCATACTCTCATTATATGCACACGTAACAGATTAGGCAAATTGCAAAACTGTCCCCTCAAGTTTACATTATTTGCAATGTCGACACTGTTTCAATTTTTGGAATGTCATAACAAAGTTAAAATGTGGTGCAAATATGTCCCTCCGACCAATTTTGACCAAAACACGTGCAAGACATGTGAAATCTTAAAAGGGCAAAACAGTCCATTAAAAAAAATAAAAAAAATAAAAAAAAAATCTCCTAATACAAGGGTAACATAGACATTATAATAATAAATAAATAAATAAAAATTATGATATCCTCCATTCATCTTCAACCATCTGGTATATACATTTGTATACAGACATATAATAGCTCTGCAATGTAATGTTTATCACCTTTAACAGCAAATAGCGCAGAGAAAAGGGAAAGCAAACAGAAGAAAGTGAACAATCACAAGAAAGAAAAAAGGCAGACCATCAAGAAGAGAGATATCATGGAAGAACAAAGAAGAGAGAGAAAGAGAAAAAAACCATGAAAGGAGAGAGAGAGAAGAGAGAGAGGAGGAAGAACATGAAGTGCTAATTTTGTATGGGTTTAGTAAAATTAAAATTAGTTTTAAATGGGGTTTCAAACAAGCAAATTTGGTACTAATGTTTGTCGAGGAAGCACAATCATTCCAAATCGGAGGCAAAACACTCAACCCCAATTTGAGTATCATAGAGCCTAATTGATTTTCTAGGTCAGTTTAGCATTTGGGGGTGCCGATCTATACGTGAAAAGGTTGAAAATCCGATTGCATATTGTTAGAAGTGCAATACTCAGGAAAACAGGTTTCCCTATTTCCCGTTCCTTGTTTTCCTCCTAGAATAGGACACCAATATTGTATAAATTGTAACCTCTTGCAAATCTGAAAACATAACATTGTGTATAGATTTTCTACACATTTTACATGGTATCAGAGCCTCTACAATTTGACAGTAGAATTTTTTTTCTCTCCTCCCCTCTTCCGCGTCGCTGCTACTCTCAGTTTCAATCAGAAAACTAGTCAATTGATTAGATATAGAGAAATTGAAAACATAATTGGGTTGCTTAGTGTCGGACGACCAACACAGAGGTTTCACTTTTCAAACCCACTGCTGCACGCGCCACCCCACGCGCCTGCCGCCGACGCCACGCGCCATCGCCGACCGGCGCATGAGACATTTTCCGGCGAGCTTTTCCGGTGCGGTTTTTTGCAGCATGGTCGTCTCTCTCCCCTCTTACTATCTACAGTGGTTCTAGAGAGAAAAATTCAGGTTTGTTTATGTTTGGCTTACTATCAGTTCGTTTCAAGGCTATAACTGGTTTAACGAATATACTTCACTGTTGGTATACTTCACCGTTCGTTCAAGGCTATAAGCATACTTCACTGTTGGGCTAATTACTTACTGCTTCAATACTATTAGACTATCACTGTTTGGCTTATTATTGTTCCCACTGGTGCTTACTGTCAAGCCTTAATTGTTAGGCTTGTTATCACTGTTTGGCTTATTATTTTTTCCCACTGGTGCTTACTGATTAAGGCTGTAAATTATCCTTGTTATTTCCTTGGATAAATTCTTGTTGCTCCTATTATCTTACCATGGCAGAAGCTGGCCCTATTATTGAAACCAATAAGGGACAGTTGATTAGGAATCAGCATCTCAACTCTGCTTTGGTTCTTAGTCCATTTAAGTTGGATGGAAGCAATTACCTAGTTTGGTCCCAGGCATGTCGTATGTCAATTGAAGCAAACCGAATGTAGCACTTTATCACTGGAACAACCACCATGCCTACACAAGTGGGTATTGCTCAAGAAGAATGGAAATCCGATAACTCTATGGTCAAAACATGGATTTTTAACTCAATGGAACCACATATGAGGAGTAGTTATATGTTCTTAGACACAGCATATGCACTTTGGGAAGCTATCTCTCAAACCTTCTCTGTTTCTGGTGATATGTCTAAAGAATATGATATCCGTAAACGGATCCGTGAGTTAGATCAAGGGGAGAAGCCCGTGGCACAGTACTTTGCAGAGATTAATGCACTATGACAGGAGCTCGATCATTACTGGGTTTTCTCAGCTAAATGTCCGAAAGATGCAACGGCTTATCAAAAGTTTATTAATGAAGATAGAGTTGTAGATTTCTTGGCTGGGTTGAATATAGAATTTGATCAAGTTCGAGCACAGTTACTTGGTCAGACACCTTTTCCATCACTGAGAGAGGCTCATGCTAGAGTCCAACAAGAGGAAAGTAGGCGTCGGGTAATGGTACTCAAAACAAATCCTGTTGACCGATCAGCCTTGATTGCCTCGTATCCTAAGCCTGGCTTTCCCATTCCCTCTCCTATTGAGAAGGAGTCCCGTGAGTGTGACTACTGTGGGGGGAAGAATCATACCAGAGATCGTTGTTTTAAGCTTCATGGGCGTCCTAAAGGACGTGGAGGTCGTTTTGGTCGTGGACGTGGATCACATGCCTACATATCTACTCCTCCACTTTCTGCAGATGTACCTTGTACTGCAGACACTACTCATGCACTGACTCCTGAGGAAATCACTGCCTTTTGGAAATTCTATTCCAAACCTACTTCCTCTCATTATGCCCAGACAGGTATACCTCCTTGTGCTTTTCATGTTTCACCTACTTGCCCTAGTTGGATTATAGATACAGGTGCCAGCAAGCATATGACTGGGTCCTCCAACCTTTTTACTTCATATATGCCCCGTTCTGGAAAAGGCAAGGTTCGAGTTGCTGATGGCTCCCTGTCTTCTATCTCCGGGAGTGGTTCTGTAGTTTGTACCCCTTCGTTCACTTTATCATCTATCTTTCATATTCCTTCCTTCACTGCAAATTTATTATCTGTCCAACGTCTTTCTGAATCTATGCACTGTTCAGTAACCTTTTTTCTAAATCATTGTATTTTTCAGGACTTGGTGACGGAACAGAAGATTGGCAGTGGTAGTGCAGTTGATGGTCTCTATTATTTAGATGTTCCCTCATCTAACATGGTCCCTACTCAGGCCCTTCACTCTGTTTCAGACTCCAACCTAACCTCTCTCCATCAATGGCATCGTTGTTTGGGTCATCCTTCTTTTTCAGTATTGGAATTTTTGTTTCCGTCTTTAGTTAAGAATTGTAACAAAAATCAGTTTTTGTGTGAACCATGTGAACTCGGTAAACACAAACGTTTGACTTATTCTGCTATTAAGAGTCGTCATTCTGAGTCTTTTGCTATTATCCATACCGATGTATGGGGGCCCTCTCGGATTGTTTCCCGTTCTGGTTTTAGATGGTTTGTTAGCTTTATTGACTGTCATTCTCGTGTCACTTGGATTTACCTTTTGCGTTCCAAAAATAAAGTTTTTGATTGCTTTCAGGACTTTCATAAAATGATTCAAACTCAATTTAACGCTAAAGTCAAAATTCTACATAGTGATAACGGTCGTGAATACAGTAATAATCATGCTTTTGATTCTTACCTCTCCCAGCATAGCATCATTCTTCAAATCTCCAGTGTCAAAACCCCAGAACAAAATATAGTAGCAGAAAGAAAAAATCGACACCTACTAGAAGTTGTCCGCACTCTTATGTTTACAATGAAAACCCCTAAATTTTTATGGGGTGATGCGGTTCTGACTGCGGCATTCCTTATCAACCGCCTTCCTTCTAAAAGCCTTGGAAATAAAAGTCCTATCTCCATTCTCCAGCACATACCCACTCTTTCTCCCTCGCCACGAGTCTTTGGATGTGTGTGTTATGTTCATGATAAATCTTCCACTCGGGGTAAATTAGATCCCAAAGCTCTTCGGTGTGTTTTTATTGGTTATTCTTCAACCCAAAAAGGTTATAAATGTTATCATCCCCCTTCTAACAAAGTATTTGTCACTCGGGATGTAACTTTTTGGGAGTCAGAACCTTTTTATTCTTCACCTTCTCCTCAAAGGGAGGATGTTATTGATGAGGAGATGCTTCCTTTTGAGACTGGTATTACAAATCCTATTATACCATCTTCCCCTACTCTTGTTGTTTCTGATAATTCTACACAGGGGGAGTTACAGTTACACGAGTCATATACTAGACAACCCGGGCCTGAGTTGAGGACCTATACTCGAAAAGGGAAGAATAAAGTTGTCATTGCTGCACCACTACACCAACCTTGCCCAGAACCGAGTCTTGATAATACTAATAGTATGAATCCTAATCCTATTTGTTCTTCTGATGATACTGACATTCCTATTGCTCTTAGAAAAGGTGTCAGGTCTTGTACACAACATCCTATCTCGAATTTTGTTTCATATGATAAATTATCTGCATCCTACCATTCCTTTGTTTCCTCTTTGTCCTCTATATCTATTCCTCAGGGGTGGAAGGAAGCAATTAGCAACGAGAACTGGAAACATGCTATGATAGAAGAGATGAATGCCCTGAAAAAGAATGATACTTGGGAACTAGTTACTCTTCCTTATGGGAAAAGACCAGTTGGTTGCAAATAGGTATATACAGTGAAACAAAAAGGCATTTGGGACAGTCGAAAGACTCAAACCCAGGCTAGTTGCAAAAGGGTACACTCAAATCCATGGGATTGATTACCAGGAGACTTTTGCTCCTGTGGCGAAGATGAACTCTGTTCGTACCATAATCTCATGTGCAGTAAACTTTGGCTGGGATATTCAACAATTGGATGTGAAAAATGCATTTCTTCATGGTGACTTGGAAGAAGAAGTATATATGGAAATACCCTCTGGCTTTGCCTCATCTGTCACCAAGGGTAAGTTTTGTAGACTGCGAAAGGCTTTATACGGGTTGACGCAATCTCCTCGAGCCTGGTTTGGTAAATTCCACAAAGCAATGATAAAACTTGGGTACAAGCAGAGTCGAGCAGATCACACTCTATTTGTCAAACAAATAAATGGTAAGACTGTCATTCTTATTGTTTATGTTGATGACATTGTAGTGACAGGGGATAATAGAGAAGAGATAGTTAATCTCAAGGCAAGTCTGGCTAAAGAGTTTGAAATCAAAGATCTTGGCACCTTGAAATATTTTCTTGGTATTGAAGATGCAAGATCTTCCAGTGGAATTTTTCTATCTCAACGGAAGTATGTCGTTGATCTCTTAACAGAAACTGGCATGCTAGGATGTAAACCTGTTGATTCTCCTATTGAAGTTAATCATCATCTAGAAGGAGGCACAAGACCTACGGTTGATAGAGAAAAATATCAACCTCTAGTGGGACGACTGATATACCTGTCTCATACTAGACCCGATATATCTTATGATGTTGGTATAGTCAGTCAATATATGCATGATCCTCGACAGAGTCATATGGAAACCGTTTACAGAATTTTGAGGTATCTCAAGTCTGCTCCTGGCTAAGGTTTATTGTTTGCACCAAATGGTTATATGAAAGTCGAAGCTTTTTCCGACTCAGATTGGGCTGGCTCTATAGAAGATCGTCGATCTGCATAGGCTACTGTTCATTTGTTGGAGGTAATCTTGTTACTTGGCGTAGTAAAAAACAATCTGTGAGGCTGAATATCGAGTTATCGCCTTGGGTATATGTGAACTAATGTGGCTTCGAACCTTGCTAGAAGATTTGGGTGTTACAACTAAAGGGCCTATACAGTTGTTTTGTGATAACAAGGCAGCCGTTAGTATTGCAAATGATCCGGTACAGTACAATAGAACGAAGCACATTGAGATTGTCCGACACTTCATCAAAGAAAAATTAGTCAGTGGTCTTATTTGCTTACCTTTTGTAAAAACAGAACATCAGCTAGCTGATCTTCTGACTAAGGGTTTTAGTGGTAAGATGTTTCATCCCTTGCTCCCTATTTCCCGTTCCTTGTTTTCCTCCAAGAATAGGACACCAATCTTGTATAAATTGTAACCTCTTGCAAATCTGAAAACATAACATTGCGTATAGATTTTCTACTGTTTCAATTTTTGGAATGTCATAACAAAGTTAAAATTTGGTGCAAATATGTCCCTTCGACAAATTTTGACCAAAACACGTGCAAGACATGTGAATCTTAAAAGGGAAAAACAGTCCATTTAAAAAAAAAAAAATCTCCTAATACAAGGGTAACATAGACATTATAATAATAAATAAATAAATAAAAATTATGATATCCTCCATTCATCTTCAACCATCTGGTATATACATTTGTATACAGACATATAATAGCTCTGCAATGTAATGTTTATCACCTTTAACAGCAAAATAGCGCAGAGAGAAGGGAAAGCAAACAGAAGAAAGTGAACAATCACAAGAAAGAAAAAAGGCAGACCATCAAGAAGAGAGATATCATGGAAGAACAAAGAAGAGAGAGAAAGAGAAAAAAACCATGAAAGGAGAGAGAGAGAAGAGAGAGAGGAGGAAGAACATGAAGTGCTAATTTTGTATGGGTTTAGTAAAATTAAAATTAGTTTTAAATAGGGTTTCAAACAAGCAAATTTGGTACTAATGTTTGTTGAGGAAGGTACTAATGTTTGTTGAGGAAGCACAATCAGTCCAAATCGGAGGCAAAACACTCAACCCCAATTTGAGTATCATAGAGCCTAATTGATTTTCTAGGTCAGTTTAGCATTTAGGGGTGCCGATCTATAAGTGAAAAGGTTGAAAATCCGATTGCATATGAAAAACAGAGATGACGATGATGAATGACTAAGATGATGGACGGAGATGCGGCGGCTAGCAATGATGAAGGACGATGATTAAGAAGAACGCGAGGTAGGTTTTTTTGGTACTAGCAGGTGGGAATTGATTTGGAATTGGTACTTTATTATAGTAAGTTTTATGTGTGTTCAATTTATACTTTGTGAAGAGAAATAAAATGAATTAGAGAGATAGAAGGTTCAAATTTCAAAATTTAGATTTAGTTATTTTTAACATTAATAATTTTATAGTTTTTTAATTAATAATTTTTTTAACACTAACAGTATATTTACATTAAAAATTATTTAATTACTATATCCTTAACATTAAAAATACTTATACTTTAATAAATTTTTAACAAATAATATTTTAACATGCGTATATAATAACTGCATACAAAGATTCAAACACTGAACAAACACAGTCAAGTATATTTAATATTGTGATAACAACTTTGCCCTTTAGTTTGAAGGAAAAATAAGTTTACGTGTAAAAAGACAAAATTTCCCTTAAAATCAATTCATGAAACTCGTGCTTGGTCAAAATTTGTCAAAGGGATAGTTTTGCATGAAATTTAAAGTTTAGATATGACATTTCAAAATAGAAACAACAGCGGCTATATTTCAAATCAGTGTAGACTTGAGGGGATAGTTTTGTAATTTTTCCTAAATGATTTAAACATTAACAAACAATAAGACGTACAAATACAGAGACGCAGTTAGGCTTGGAAATAATGACAATTTTTATTACCATCATGACTAGATAAGTGGTCCAACTAGTTTTATAGGACATTATTCCCCATAGAACTCGTTAAAATGAGGGTGTTAAAGAAACATTATAGAAGGAAAAGAAATAAAAAAGAGAAATAATAAAAGATAATCTCAGTGAATAATTCAGGTATTGAGACTATGACTATGTTCTGTCAATCATCACCAGAAGTTTTTCTGTTTGACATCAATCATGTTGGGATATTTCACATAAATTCCACATTGGATAAATTCAAGAGTGTAGATAGGTTAATCTTTTAGGTAAGAAGGTGGTCCAACATACTTGTTGGGCCAGTTTACACAGGTGTGCGCTGCATTGGTAATGAACTGATGTGGGATGGATCGTTCAATTATTACTACAAATGGTATCAGAGTCTGGTTCGATGGGCCCAAGTATCAGGTTGACACTTTATGGTGGAGCATTCGCAGGCCACGTGTTACCCAATCCGCGCGATGGAGTTGAGTCAGGTGGAGCATAGGGGGATCATTCCCACAGTTGTCACTACGCGGTGAAGTATGATTTGAGTTGAATGGAGCGAACTCAGGATAGCCCTGGGAAGCTGCTTAGGGTGAAGGGTTCACAAGGAGCAAGCTTGTACTACCACGTTTGCCACTGGCGTAGTTGAGTAGTATTAGAGTCGAACAAATCTCTTGAAGGACTCAAAGAAGGTGTGCTCAGTGGTGACTACTCTAGTGTGTGATACTTGTGATGGGTATTCAAGTGAAAGGTGAAAGGTGAAAGGTGGAGATTGTTGGGATATTTCACATGAATTCCACATTGAATAAATTCAAGAGTGTAGATAGGTTAACCTTTTAGGTAAGGAGGTGATTCAACATGCTTGTTGGGCCAGTTTACACAGGTGTGCGCTGCATTGGTACTGAATTGATGTGGGATGGATCGTTCAATTCCGCTACAAATCACTCTTGGCCTTATTTCTTTAAAGTCATTTTTGGCATCTTCATGGAGGAAAACGCATTCCGCAAACATGGTAGTACAAACAATGAAACTGGACAACAAAAAGAATAAGATAGATGATAAAAGCCACTGTGATCACCCATGATAGAAGCGGACAGTGTGTTTTTTCACAAACAAACTGGCTATTGTAAACTTAATATATATTGGCAGATACTAGAATCAGAACAAGATTTTTACGGAGTAGCTGCAAAAATCAAGAGAATTTGAGAATTCTTTTTCCAACATACTATTTTCTTATTATTTCTTTCTTCAAAGAAAATTACTGAAGATATGCCAAGTAGGAAGAATTGTATGAATAGAACAGGTACACGATTGTTAAGAATTTGAGGAAGGAAGCTGAGAAATGACCTTAGAAGTGCAATTGACATGGTCATGTAATTTTAGATAAATGCTTCAGAAAGCGGAAGAAAACTATGCACTAGTTACAAGAGAATTCAATTTGGATTGAAGTTAATAATTCTCATTTAGTTGGTGTAAAATTAAATATGTATAAATTGAGGTTATTGTATAACGGAAAAAGGTCAGACTACATAGATCAGCAAGGACATATTGTGCAAGACAAATTAAGCCAAATGTTGCAGACATATTCAAACAGGCAACCAAATGGTTCAAGACAGTTAAGGAATTATGTCAATTGTATTAAAGGTCACAATCCGGTGATTCTTTGACAACAGAAGTGAGGTCAAGGTGGAAAAGTGAACATTTCTACCTGATTCTTTGACAATGAGGTCAAGGTGGAAAAGTGAACATTTCTACCTCATTCGACGAACCAAACATATATAGCTACAATTAGGAGATTTGGTAGTTACACAATGTTTTAAAAATTAAAGGTCTCTTTGCGGAGTAGCGCATTAAAAAAGGATCGTAAATTCAAAAGCTAAATATTGTAAAATCTATCGAGCTTATTTATTCTGATATTAAGAACGGGGTGGGAGGATAAGACTTAAGAGTGGAGATGAAGGGTTCAATAGTACTTTAAAACATGGACAACCAAGAACATGACAATTGAGTTTGCAAATGTAGATGAATAAAAAAAATTAACAGAAAAGGCATTTCTATCAGAAATCTCAGGTTTATAAATTATTTATGGCATTACTTATCAGAAAATATTATCGTATACTGTGTCAAACTTCAATGAAATAGTTTAATATTAAGAGGGTGAGAGCAAGGACTAAAATAACAAAAGTAGGTGTGAGAGCTGAGTAGTTGGTATAAGAATAAGCTTTCCAGCTTCACTTGATCAATGGAAGCGCCTGGTTCCCTACTTGTACCCTTTTTATAAGTCTTGTGTCCTGACAACTAATAAAGGGACTTTGACTGAAGGCACCAATTGAGGAATAGGTGTATAAGAACCTTACTAAGGTCCTAGATGTTAACTATTATTCCTGAGTCAACATTGGTATTGCTACCTATAGTAAAAAACATAAAAAAAAATAAAAGCAAAAAGATCTGTCTGTGATGCCAAGTAGGATTCACGCAATGGTATAATGGTATTGCAGTATAAAATTATATTTGCGCATATTTGATCCCAAATTTCGGCCCAATTTTCAGACTCTCAACACAGCCTTGCTTGTATTACTTGTACTCGCATGATTAATATCATAAATATATAGCTTACCTCCCATAAACGGCCAGGAATTTCCTTCATAAGAGATATGAGTAGCACATGATGGTATGCTGATAGTGATTCACCCAAGACTTCGCTAAGCTTAGTGATAGCCTGGGCTGCCTACCGTACATCGAAAAAATCGCTCAATAAATAACACAAAAAGATTTTGGGAAGTCTTCTATACATTATATATATATATATATATATATATATATATATATAATTTTGGGGGTGGGGTTTTTAGATTGATACCTTCTTTTTTGTTGCCCATGACGATGATGTGATTCCTTCATCAACTAGGGTAACAATTTCTCCAAGATACAACTGGAGGGTAACTCGTTCACTACTCATATTTTCCTCCCACAATTCCTCATATAGACTGGAAACATTCTTGTCATCCTCAAATCTGCACAATTTGAACGATGTTATCTCGATTTAAGGATCAAACTTTCAGATAGATCAGTAAAGACACAGTTAACAAAAAAGCATAAGGTGTTAGAAAATAAGATTATGTAATAGAACAAATAAGGAGGAAGACCAATACAAGAGATTAAGTGTATTATGACTTCCATAGCTTTTACAAGAGAGCAGTCTTATTTATAGCATACAAGAGAGAGGAAAAATACAAGGAAACTGCATTTACAAATACAAGGAATCAGACTTTAAAGCTCATACTCCACTAACTGATTTATTGCTCCACTAGCTTTTGTCCTATGCAGAAAACATGTTGCCCATGTGCCCATGTTAGGGAAACATGTTTTCCAACATAAGGAATATAAGCTTTAATCTAAACCACAATATTAAGAGGGGCATTGGCCCCATTCTTCACAATATAGCCTCACTTCTGTCCCTGGGCCTACAAGCGCAGCTTCCAGCAATTCATTGCCTAGTCATAGTGATTCTCTTATGACCTCACTCTTTTTCTGTACTTTATGACACCAACCTTCAACCTCCTAATTGCTCCATCTTTCTTATAAAATTACACAGGTAATTGTAGCAGAATAATTATTCTAATGCTACAAATCTTCATATAGCTGCCAGCAAGGTTGAACTATAGCCTTTATGGAGGTATCAGGTTATAAAGTAAGTATCATACCATGATCCCAATCATTTATAATATGAGATCAGACTAGCATTATTAGGACATGTTAAATAATTGCATGCGTGATATCGGAAAAAATTAAATTATACATGTAGATTGATTACTATGGAGATCTCTGTCTCCTTTTGTTTTTGGTCCTAGAAGGATCTGAGAATACATTAAACAGGTTCTAGATGCCTATATGGAATAGATATGCCATGTAGTATGAAAACTACTTAAAATTCTAGCTGAGAAAAGGAAAGAAAAGAACACCATCCAGTAAGACTAGAGCATTTAGTGATTTTTATTTAACGTTAAGCTAACTTTAAGACGATACAGTTTAACCCAAAAGAGTACTCCTTTAAGTGAAATAAGAGAAGTCCAAAATATAACAATTCGGCCAGGTCACCATGTCCTAAGATTTGGTGACACCGACATGAAGCAATACTGCATCACACCTATACACTATAAAGTCCATATAAAGGCGCCATAAAACAGCTAGTTTACAACTTTAAGGAAAAGAAAAATGAAAGTGAGACGGGAACCAAGTATTATCTCACTTATAAAAGTGACAGAGGGAGGCAAAATTGAACTGCGGCTGAGGAAATAATAAAAGAACCATTCGAGTTCTATGACAAGAAATCGTCAACTAAAAAGACCTACGATGATTGCCCTATAATGTCTAAAAGCCACATAACGGTTTATCATGTTCATGTTGTATCAACGAAATAGGTAATATTGCATCTCAAGAGATTGAAGTTCATTTTTCCGGTATTAGCTCATTATTAATTGAATCAATATAACAAACTGCACAGACAATGAAAGTCCAACAATCCCGTCAAAGAGAATTGAAGAAACCAAATCTCAATATAGCGAAAGCAAGGTGAGAGCAATTCTACCTCGAAATAAAAATAACTGGAACAATTATGGTTTGATATCCACCCAATATATCACTAGCCATGGATGAGTAGCTTTTCAAGAGAAGTGCACATGAAGTCTGAGCATTTTTGTCACCGGTGTGCAAAGCTGCAGTATCTTCAACTAATTTTTGGGCCTGAGAGGGAGCTGCATATTTTAAAACTATTGCACAAGCATTTGCATAGGCACATTTGGATGTAGCACTTTTCTCCTCCTTAACAACTGGAAACAAGAGCTTCAGTAGCATGCTTGTAAATGGTTTGATTTCAACATCGACCTTCTGAACTAACAAGCTTATAAAGCTTGCTACACCAACCCTGTAAAAGCAATATTAAGATAAAAGAGATCAGTCATGTTGGACCATCTACATTGATCAACAGAACAATGAAATGATCCTGATATTTGAGGAAGGCACTATTATTCATTTTAAACATTCATAGAGCTTTTATATATATACAGGCACAGCTGAATATATCATATATTGAAAATAAGCATATTTTACTATAACATGGAGTTTGATTCAGTAAGTTTTCACTCTTCTCTAAACCTGACAAATGTTCCCATATACCCACATATGCATACCTTAACTATGCATAATGCATGTATATCACACGAGTAAAAATGTTTCTGTTGAAGATGGTGACCAAGTTCTAATAATAATATACTCTAATAATGCCTATAGACATATTCCTACAATACTCTTAACACTCCCCTTCAAGTTGAAAGTCTTATATTATGACTTATAACTTGTTACAAAACATATCCCAAAAATAAAAAGATTCAAACCAAACATTAAAAGAAATTATGTTATCTCCAACAGTTTCAATAGGGTGATTCAAGATGTGTCAATAAAACTATCCTTACATACCTCATTATTATACTCATTCGTAACTAAATTAATTCGCAAGTTCAATTGCTAGTGTATTAAGCGTTCTTAGATTACTCGTTAACTTATCATTTAATCAACTGCTTGGCAAAGATTTCAAATATCCCAGTCAAGCTGCCATTTTGTAATACAAGTGAGAAATTGAAATTGACTTGAACTGAAGCTACATGATACGAAGACGGGTGGCTACATCTGATTAGGAAGACATCAACGAATTAAAGAATGATTAACCAACACAAAAGAATTTGATTTTAATGAAAATGCAAATAACATTCATATTCTATGTTCAGCTCAAGCATAGTATTTGGAAAATACTACGCAATGGGCCAGCTAGATGGGTAATACCCCAATAGAGCACAATAAATGATAATTTAATAATTAAAATTTCATCTGGTCTTCTAGTTCAATGAAATTTACAAAATTCAAAGATAATCTTAATGATTTGAAAATTTCTTAGGGATATAAACTAATATTTGAAACAGCCAACTTGTTCCATTTGTGCACAAGCTAGAAATAAGAGTAGCTTAGCACTATGTACGAGTTTTCCCATACTTTGTTCATCAGATTCCTAGGGATTCCTGTTAGAAGATACTATCTTATCCCATAATTGTAGTTAGTCATATCCCATAATTAGTGTGTATACATTGCTGTAAATTAGGGATTACCATAATTGTAAATTAGAGATTGTATATAAGTCAATGTAACAGAGAGCAGAATAATTAAAAAATTATTACCCAAAATCAGTTTCTTCTTTTCTACATGGTATCAGAGCACGTTCCTTAGCAGAAAACTAGGAAAACTAATTTCTTAGTTTTTCTCTAGCTGTCATTCTTATTTTTTCTCAGAAAACTAGTTGAACAAATCTGCATGAAGAAATTGAGATCATAATTGGGTTACCCATTGTCAGGCGACCACCATAGAAGTTTCCAACTTCTGACCCATCGCCACACACCCCCCTATGCGCCCCCACGCACCACCACACTCGCTGCGAGCCGATGCCACGCGCCACCTTCAGCCGACGCGTGAGCCTTCTCTGACGATCGTCTACCGACGCGGCTCTTCCCATAGTGTTCGCCTCTCCCTCATCTTGCCATCTACAGTGGTCTTGTGGTGTTTGATTCAGGTTTATCCAAATTTTTTCAGTCAGTAGCTTCCGTGGCTTCATTTTTTCCTCTACTGTTGCACTGTGCTATTTTTCTATTGCTTCTTCTGCATAAATTCTGTAGTGCAATTATTTGATATCTTTGGAAAGTTTATTCTCCTTGGGTATATATTGTATTTACCTGTTATATGGCGGAACAAAGTGGCGCTAGCAGTAGGGTTCATAACAGTAGCATGGGACAAGCTGTTAGAAGCCATACTCTTAATTCAGCATTGGATCTCAGCCCTTTTAAACTGGATGGAACCAACTATTTGGCATGGTCTCAAGCGTGCCGCATGTCAATTGAGGCTAATCGTATGCAACACTTCATCAATGAAACAACTACTGTGTTTGAAAAAATGGGTATGGCCCAAGAGGAGTGAAAATCTGATAATTCCATGGTGAAGACATGTATTTTTAATTCGATGGAACCTAGTATGCGGAGTAGTTACAAGTTTTTAGACACTGCCTATGAGCTTTGGGAGGCTATCTCTCAAACTTTCTCTGTTTTTGGTAATATGTCTAAGGCCTATGGCATTCGTAAAAGAATCCGTAAGTTGGGTCAAGGGGAGAAGACTGTGGCTCAATATTTTCCAAAAATTAATGCACTTTGGCAGGAGCTTGATCATTACCGAGTTTTTTCAACCAAATGTACGGAAGATGCGACAGCTTATCAAAAGTTTGTTAGTGAAGATTGAGTCGTGGATTTCTTGGCTGGTTTGAACATAGAGTATGATCAAATTTGAGCATAGTTGATTAGTCAGACACTATTTCCATCACTACAAGAGGCTCATGCCAGAGTTCAACAAGAGAAAAATAGACGTCAGGTTATGGTTCTAAATTTAAATATTGTTGACTGATCAGTTATTGTTACTTCGTATCCTAAGCCTGTTGAGGAGTTCCGCGAATGTGACTATTGTGGGGGAAAGAACCATACCAGGGATCGTTGTTTTAAGCTTCATGAACGTCCTAAAGGACGTGGATGTTGGTCTGGTAGTGGTCGTGGACGTGATTCCCAGGCTTATATGTCCACTACAACACTTCCTGTTGATGCATCCAATACTTCAGAAACTACTACTGAGGAAATTTCAGCTTTCCGGAAATTCTGTTCAAAATGTATTTCTTCTCATTATGCTCAATCAGGTATACATTCTTATGCTTTTAATGTGTCATCAACTTGCCCTAGTTGGATCATAGACACAGGTGCTTCTGAACATATGACCGGGTCTTCCAACCTCTTTACCTCATACATACCTTGTTCTGGCAAAGACAAGGTTCGAGTAGCCAATGGTTCCCTTTCTTCTATCTCCAGGAGTGATTCAGTGGTTTGTACTCCTTCATTAACATCATCATCTGTTCTTCATATTCTTTCATTTACTGCAAATTTATTATCTGTCCAACATATTACTGAATCCTTACACTGTTCAGTCACCTTTTGTCAAACTCATTGTGTTTTTCAGGACTTGGTGACGGTGCAGAAGATTGGCAGTGGTAGTACAGTCGGTGCTCTATATTATTTAGATGTTCCCTCGTCTAACATGCCTCTAATTACAGATGGGACTACTACTCAGGCTCTTCAATCTACTTCTGACTCTAGCCTGACTTCTCTTCATCAATGGCATCGACGTTGAGACATCCCTCTTTATCAGTATTAGAGTCTTTATTTCCATCTTTAGTTAAGCAGTGTAATAAAACTCAGTTTTTGTGTGAACCATGTGAATTGGGTAAACACAAACGTTCTATTTATTCTGCTATTAACAATCGACATTCTGAATCTTTTATTGTTATACATACTGATGTGTGAGGACTCTCTCATGTTGTTTCCCGTTCTTGCTATAAATGGTTTGTTAGTTTTATTGTCATTCTCGTATAACTTGGATTTATCTTCTTCGTTCCAAAAATGAGGTGTTTGACTATTTTCTGGAATTTCATAAAATGATTCAAACCTAATTTGAAGATAAAGACAAAATTCTACATAGTGATAATGGTCGTGAATATAGTAATAATAATACTTTTGCATCTTATCTCTCTCAACATGGCATCACACTTCAAACCTCCTGTGTCAAAACCCCAAAACAAAATAAAGTGGCGGAAAGAAAAAACTGAGACTATAGGTAGCACGCACTCTTATGTTCACTATGAACACACAATTTCTATAAGGAGATGCTGTTCTGACTATTGCATTTCTTATAAACCGGCTTCCTTCTAGAATTCTTGGGAACAGAAGTCCCATCTCTTTCCATCCACACATGACAAATCCTTCTCCTTCGCCTCGAGTTTTTGGCTGTGTGTTATGTTCATGATAAATCTCCCACTCGGGGAAAACTAGATCCCTAGGCTCTTAGGTGTGTTTTCATTGGGTATTCTCCAACCCAAAAAGATTACAAATGTTATCCTCCTCCTTCAAATAAAGAATTTGTCACTCGTGATGTAACTTTTTGGGAATTAGAACCTTTTTATTCTTCCACATCATCTCCTCAGGGGAAGAAGTTATCGATAAGGAGAAGCTTGAGGCTGATATTACAAGTAGTACTATACCACCTTATCCTATAAATTCTTCTCCTGTTCCTGTTGTTATCTCTGATTTTTCACAGGGAGAGTTACAGGAGTCATATGCTAGACAGAATGAGCCTAAGTTAAGTACCTATGTTCGAAGAGACAAGAATAAGGTCACCATTTCTGCACCACTGCACCAACCCTACTCAGAGCCTAGTCCTGATAATGCTAATGGTGAGAATCCTAATCTTACTTGTTCTTCTGATGATACTGACCTTCCTATTGCTCTTAGAAAAGGGGTTAGATCTTGTACTCAACATCCTATCTCTAACTTCTTAGCCTATAATAAATTATATGCGTCCTATCATTCCTTTGTTTCTTCCTTGTCTTCGATATTTGTTCCTCAGGGGTGGAGAGAAGCAATTAGCGATGAGAACTGGAAACAGGCTATGATAGAAGAGATGAATACCTTAAGAAAGAATGATACATGGGAACTGGTCACTCTTCTTTATGGAAAAAAACCAGTTTGATGCAAATGGGTATATGCAGTCAAACAGAAGCCTGATCAGACAGTTGAAAGACTCAAAGCTAGACTAGTTGCAAAAGAGTATACTCAAACCCATGGGATTGATTACCAGGAGACATTGCTCTTGTGGCGAAGATGAACTCTGTTCGTACCATAATCTCATATGCAACAAACTTCGATTGGGATCTTCAGCAATTTGATGTAAAAAATGTGTTCCTTCACGGTGACTTGGAGGAGGAAGTGTACATGGAAATACCCCTTGGTTTTGCTTCATCTGCAACCAAGGAAAAGGTCTGTAACCTGCGAAAGGCTTTGTATGGTCTGAAGCAATCTCTCAGAACCTGGTTTAGTAGATTCCACAAAGCAATGATAATGTTTGGGTACAAGCAGAGTCGAGCAGATCATACTCTATTTGTCAAACAAATAAAGGGCAAGACTGCCATTCTTATTGTTTATGTTAATGATATTGTGGTGACAGGGGATAATAGAGAAGAGATAGTTAGTCTCAAAGCAAGACTGGCCAAAGAGTTTGAAATCAAAGATCTTAGTCTTTTGAAATATTTCCTTGGTATTGAAGTTGCGAGATCTTCCGGTCGGATTTTTCTATCTCAAAGGAAATATGTACTCGATCTTCTAACAGAAACTAGCATGTTGGGATGTAAGGCTGCTGATTCTCCTATTGAAGTTAATCATTATCTAGTAGGAGGCACAAGACCTACGATTGATAAAAAAAAAAATATCAACGTTTGGTGGGACGATTGATATATCTTTTTCATAATAGACCTGATATATCAGCTGTGGGAGTCAATGTTCGAAAAAGCGTTCAAGGCGTGCGCCTCGAAGCGCGCCTCGTAGCGAGGCGGAAGAGGGCTGTAGCGAGGCTTAGGCTTTAGGAGAAAAAACAGAGGCTTGGGCTTTTTTTGGCTAAGGCGTGCGCCTCGTTGCGTTGCGCCTCAAGGCGTAACAAGGCGTAAGCCTGCCGTTGCCACCTCCCGCCTCTTGCTGCCACCTCCCACCTCTTGCTGCCGCCCTATATTTGTTCCTTGCGTCTTTTTGTTTGGAGTGTGGAGTCCCTGGTACGATATCTTTATTTGTGAAAGAGAGATGGACCTGGACCAGATCTGTAATAAGCTACCAGATCTGTTATAAGCTACTGAAACAAAATATCTTCTGGAAAATTACAGTTAGGTACCCCATAGTTTTTATAGATTTCTAGTTTAGTCCCCCTAGTTTTATAAAATTTTAAAAATACCCCTTGAAATTTTACATATCAGTCCCTGTACTTTTATTGTATTTCATTTCAGCCCCTAAAGTTTCAGTAGTTTCAGTTCAGCCCTTGTTTCTTTATACTTTCTGCACTTAAGCCCCTAGAGCAAGTTAAAAAAAAGTATATATTTTTATTTGTAGGAACCATGGTAAATGCCGGAGAAATCAACGCCAAACTTGATAATATATTACGTTGTTTTGATGTTTTGTAATGATACATTAAGGTGACGTTGGTTATTTATGTCTTTTATGACCTTGATTATAATGATGGATTATTTTATGATTTTATTAGCATTTTTTTATAATTTTTTAAGGGATTTTTAGGTTTTCTAATTGAGGCTTACGCCTCGCTCCGCCTCGAGGCTTTCGCATCGCCTCGTCCGGAGAAAAACGCGCCATACCGCTTTTAGCTTTTTCGAACATTGGTGGGAGTAATAAGTAAGTATATGCATGATCCTCGATATTGTCACATGGAAACTGTCTACAAAATTGAGGTATCTCAAGTCTGCTCCTAGAAAAGGTATATTGTTCGCACCACATAGTCATATGAGTTGAAGCATTCTCCGACTCAGATTGGGCTGGCTCTATAGAGGATCGTCGTTCTACATCTGCTTACTGTTCATTTGTTGGAGGCAATCTTGTTATTTGGCGCAATAAGAAACAATTCGTGGTAGCAAGATCCAGTGCTGATGCAGAATATCGAGCTATCGCCTTGGGTATATGTGAACTAATGTGGCTTCGAACTTTGCTAGAAGATTTGGGTGTTACAACTAAAGATCCTATGCAGTTGTTTTGTGATAATAAAGCAGCTATTAGTATTACAAACGATCCAGTACAGCACGATAGGACAAAGCACATTGAAATTGACAAGCACTTCATTAAAGAAAAGTTAACTAGCGGTCTTATTTGCTTACCTTTCGTCAAAACAGAACATCAACTTATTGATATTTTGACTAAAGGTCTTAGTAGTAAGGTATTTCATCCATTCTGTTTTAAGTTGAGCATGCGATACATCTTATCCCATAATTGTAGTTAATCATATCCCATAATTAGTGTGTATACATTACTGTAAATTAGGGATTACCATAACTATAAATTAGAGATTGTATATAAGTCAATGTAACAGAGAGCAGAATAATTAAGAAATTATTACCCAAAATCAGTTTCTTCTTTTCTACAATTCCTTTCAATCAATGATGCGGATGAGATAAAGATATTATTTAAAGTTATTAATAAATATTGTATGTTATTATTTAGAAATAAAAGTGATGTAATTATTTATTATATTTTATTATATTAGGTAGAATATTTTAGAGCTTTAATTATAGTATATATTATTAGGATTTTCTTTCCATATTTAATTAGATTGCCTAGAATTTTACTTGATCGTTAAGTTTAGGGTTATTTCTTATTGTTCTATATAAGAATTGTAATCCCTATCAGTTTATTGATACCGAATGATTGATTATTATTGATATAAGCCTTGGCTTTTTAGCCTGATTATCTTCTTTAATCCCTTATCCCCTTTATTCCTTCCTTCCATATTGTCCTACATTATTTAATATCAAAAGCCTGGTGGTTGGTGATTAACTTATCTTCTTCCTACCCAATTTTCTAGCCTCCATCAATTTGTCTTAATTCGGTAGAGAATCAACAACAAACAACTCCTTACTCACCATCATCATCACTACTGGCAACTTCTAAAAACCACAGTTATAACAGCCCCAGTCGTCCCAAAAAAATTGTCCCAAACCAGCCTCTTCCCACAATTTTTAAAAAATAGATATAAATAAATAAACGAATAAAACACCAACCAATGCCTTAGCTAAACACAAAACCTATCCCTAACACTAGTCGCTGCCACTGTTCCAGAAACAAAACCAAGAACAGTAATCAACTTTCATCCATACAGCGCAGACAAAAAAAAAACAAAAACAAAAACCTAAAAAAAGAACATTTAAACCCCAAATATAGCCTTTATAGCCAAACATAGCCATTGACGAAAAACTCACCCCACCATCGTTGACAAAAAAAGAGCTTTTTTTCCATAGGAAACATGGAGTTAGATATTCCCAAATTTAGAAAGGAGGATTGCTCAAATTGTGACACTACTTTTACTTCTCTTCATTGTGGAGAATAAGAAATTCATGGAAAAGAAATGCTCCATAAATATTGTTTCACCATGTACGATTGAACAGTTTAAGCTTATTGTTGAACCATATCCAAAGTGTTACATCATCCCTCGCATCAGTGTTCTAAAAATCCCCGTCTAAATCCAATTAATCCCTACTGCCTTGATTTGGCTAGGCGTCTAGGCCCCTACCTAAGCATAATCAAACCTCTACTTTGAAACACTACAATACTTAAAAGAATTTGTTAAGCCCTAAAAGATTGTTTTTTTGGTAATATTTCATGTAAAGTTTAAAAAAATTACATATACTATATGTTTTGTATAATATAACAAGTATATACAATAGAAAAATAAATAAATGAGATCGCCTAAGAAAACGCTTAGTCCTGAAACTAGTGAAATCAGTACTTGCCCCACTGCCTAGGCGGCATAGGCGCTAGGCGCCCCCTCCGCCGCCTAGGTCCGCCTAACGATTTTTAAAACATTGCCTTGCAATGGTAATACTCTATATTTCAGAAAGGTGATTGGTTCTAATCAAGATGTTCACATATTCTGAAAAACTTTGTTGTGATGTTCAGAGCACATATTCTACTTGGTCAACCTTGAATTGAACATCTAGATGTGGATCATGAAGAAAGTGATATCGACTCTTTTGACCATGGAAACTATACAATCAAATTAATTTCATCCAATTCAAAAGAGAAAGCGGAACAATATATAGTGAACGAGTCAAATGAAGAAATTCAGCAATTAAATGAAATCTCCAACAAGTCACATGAAGATAAAGTTGACGTTGAGGATACAAAGAGCAAGATAGCGCAGAAATTTAATGTCGAAGCAACTTGATATTTTCTATGAAGAAGCCAATGATCAAGCCATCGATTCCACTGTCAATGAGACCCCTAACAAGAAGCAATACAAAGAAGTTTTCTCCTTATTGTTTTCTAGTTATCAATATGTCTACAAAGGAGGATCAACATTCCTTATATATTTCGAACCAAGATTGTGACTTATGTATTCTCCTATACTGCAAAACTCGAGGAAAAGTTTTTTTTCAAAGGAGGGGAGCATGATGCAGATGAGACAAAGAAATTATGTACAATTTTATTAAATATTGTAGTTATTATTTAGAGATAAAAGTGATGTATTCTTTATTATTTTATTATATTAGGTGTAACGTTCTATAGCTTTAATTATAGTAGATATTATTGTGACTTTGTTTTCCATATTTAATTAGATTGCGTAGGATTTTACTTGATCTTTAAGTTTAGGGTTTTTTCTTATTGTCATATACAAGCATTGTGATCCCAACTAGTTTATTGATATTAAATGATTGATTAATATTGACCTAAGGCTTGTGCTTATGGTTTTTTTAGCCAAATTATTTTCTTTAATCACCTTTATTCTTTTCTTCCATCTTGTCCTACATCAATCGGAGGAGCGGATTTGGAACATAAGTCAATTCTCCAATTTATCCTTGAAATCAGAATATGTAGCTGATGCTTTGTGTTTGGTTACAGTATAAGATATGATACGACCGAAAACAATTCACCTGTCATGTAATACAAATTTTTAAGAAAGTCTGAAGACGACGTTATCATAGATAAAGTCCCAACGAATTCTCATCCATTCTCCCCATGTTATAGGATGATAATTTAATTATAAATTACCTTGTATTTAGCCCAACACCAGATCGAACCAACTGAGTGAGACGTGGTATCAACTGTTGTAGTGATGGTGCATCCACAACCTCAATACAAAAATCAAGAGTTTCCCACATTGGAGAGCCTTTTGCAATTGAAATTCGCAAATTTTCAAGTTTCTCAGTTTGTATTCCAACATTTGCTGCGTGCAACTGAGATAAAAAAAAATTAAAAAACAAAAAGACAATACGCACATTAGACATGCAATGAAAACGGAAGATAAAATGAGTGAAAGACTATTGAGCACATCAACGAAGACAAAGTGGGCCTCCATCGGTGCACATTTTAGAAGTGCATAAAGTTATTAATTTAGACTGACACATAATATTAGACCAAACCTCAACATAATTTAGCCCTTGGTCTTCAAGACTGGACAAACCTTCCAGCATGCAACAAACTAGATCAGATAAATGCGGACGGATCGCAATACCTGCACCCTGCAAACATGGCACCAAGTATCTCAGATAGTTGACCAAAAACCATACAATTTTCAGAAACTCAATGATTCTAGTTCATAATCTTTAGGAACAAATATACAGCATGATACTCTCACATTTGGAACATAGTAGCATTCTAATACCTTGACATTGTAGTGGTTAATGGAATATTGAATTCATTCACCGAGGAGTTCCTAATTTCCGTAGTTAAGTTTGAAGGTCATCAACCTCCATGATACCCAAAGGACTATTTCTAGTTCATTGCATCATGAAGCTTGTTGTGTGATCTCAATTACACACAACCCTTCGAATTTATATACATAAATATATGTACATATATATACATATATATGTATATGCATATAGACACACATATACATATACAAATATAATACAAACATATATGTACAGGGAAAGACATGGTTGTGGCTTCCACAGCTAGTTGGTTGTGGCATAAAGCACAATACGGTGTATTTTTTATTGATAAGATGATGAAACGACCGAGCTGCATTAACGAATTTGTGCTTGTTTGGTTAGAGTGTGTTTGATGCGTTTAGTGTGTCTGGTGCGTTTGGTAGTTTAAACACACTTTAAAATCTTGTTTGCCTATAAGCAGCTTATTTCAAAAGCTTATTAAACTCATAAATGAGTGTTTGGGAAACGAACGCACCACACCAAAAATGGTGAAGTGAGTTTGGTGCATTTGAAGTCCAAACGCACCAAACGTTACTGCTACAAATCTGCAAACGCTAATAACCAAACATGCCTTTTATTGAAAAGACAATACTACCTCTAATGAAATGCGTGTGCCATAGCAAGGTTGGTTGCGGTTGCCACAACCATGTTATCCCTATATATGTATGTGTGTGTATTACTAATGAAATCCGACTTACAATAGGAAAAGGCTTGAGGAAAAGGCTTAAAAAGGACAATACTTAAGAAAGCTACTCAACAAATCCACAGCCAGAACAGCATTTCATAGAGTACTAAGATCTGCAATCATGTCTACCTTCGCAAGCTTTGTAACAATTGCAATAGACGCCTTACGAATACTGTCAACTTTACTCATGATTCCTTCCGTTAGCAACAAAGGCAAAACAATATTCATTGCTTGTCTTGCATCGGATATATCTGTGAGAGAGACATCACATAGTCTAATTGTTAATGAAGTTATCGTGCGGCATAATCTGTCACCAGAATTGCGAACAGTCTCTTTTATGTCATCCATAGCACGAAAAGCAGCAGTCCATATTTTTTTCAAATGCTTTCCTACCTACATGACATAAACATATGAAATCTGTAAGTTCCACAAAACAACAATTGTGATGGCAGTGCAGAGATCGAACAGACCACCTAACCATCTAAAGATAGAAATATTAAATCTAGGATATCAGTAGTAGAGCATTTGAATATTGGAGCATACTTTTAGGTTTTCATGAACAATGATGGAATTGGAGAGTGCACCAATTATTGAATTCATAACAATATTACCTCATTGATGAGTTGTGAACTTTAATTTCTAGCAATGAATGATTTAGCCTTGATTACTTCATTTGAGTTGCTATCAAAAGCTTAGAATCTTGATTGCTAGAAATTATTGACTTACTTGATTTCACTAGACATGATTAATTAGTACTAAAAAAATTTTACAAGTAAATAAATCCACTATAAGTGCCAAAAGGGGGCGAACCCAAGTACATGCTTAGTACACAAAAGCATACGGGTAAACGAAGGCATTCCTACATGCAAAGAAAACCAATTACAATCTCTAGGCAAGAAGCCTTCTAAAAGAAGATACCTACACTAGACTCAAAAAGCAAACTCCCCCAAAAGAATCCACAAAATCCAAATAGAACCCGGAAATGCCCCTATGAACAATTGACTTTTCTCAGTCAATGTGGATGGATTAGTGGAAGATTAGTTAAGCTCACCCCTTATACATTTTCAAGTATTCCTTCGAAATGAATGCAAGATAAGTAGTTCGGGATGGGCATGATACTACTGTTATGTACTAAGTGTGACGGTGAATATATGAACACGTTTTTGTGTAATATATGTAACTTATGTGTGTAAAGAAATATGTTCTTTTAGGCATCTAAACTTTTATAATATATGAGTGTAGTATGTATATATACAAACATATTTGTTTGTACATCTTAACCAAATTCTCTTCGCTAAGGAAACTTCCAAAATTATTCCCCAATTCCCAATTTCACAATTAGCCATTTCCAAATATGGGGGCATGATATAAGTCAAGTCAACAGATCATTAACCACCACCCTGCAGAGACACTGGCTGATAATGGATCCACCTACGGATCCAAAAGTTAAAGTTAGTTTCAACGTGCATGATTGCAGTTGACCACCTGCGGCAGAGAAGCATATGTTCGAGAGAAATATACTCCGATAATGCTGAGAACCTTTATAATCAATATCTAGTTGATTGAATAAAATTGAGATTAGTATAACACTGCAGTATATTGGAATGTTAAAGTTACATGAACATTCATATAGATGCCCAACAAAGGTCGAACAACAAAGATATTTTCAATTAAGTTTACGTGGTTTTATGTTTACATGCTAAATAGAATGTAACATTCATAATTAGCAAAAAAGGATGCATCATTCATGCTTCAAAGCAAGAATACATTAAATGGATTCACAGAACAAGAACTTTTAGATTGCTATGTTACATAATGACAGTAGTTGCAAGGAGAAGCCAACTGCTATAAATATCGCTTTGTAGTTATCAAGATTTTATGTTCTCGAGTCTAATCCTACTTTCTGTTCTTGATACCTCCTCTCAAGATGGCTTTGCCTAAGGAGTTGTCGTTTTTCAGCTCCTGTTTCATATACTTCCCTTCTACATCTTTTTGAACCCCAACCCTTTCTGAAGAATTAGTTTAAAAGAGAGAAGAATAATTTTAATAACCCGAATTTTTTTAAATAATTAAATGTTGATTTAATTTTCTTAAAAGCACAATTGAATTGAAAAGCTAATTACTATTTTTGTTCTCTTATTTTTTCTCTTATTTCTTTTGAAAAGTTAAACTTTCTTTAGTATATAATTAATTAATTGAAATTAAGGAGTGTTCATTAGGGTTTTGGTAAGTCCTATATTGTTTCCTAGTTATATTTAAAGAGTGAAAGATGAAACCCTAATCATATTCTACTTTCTTAGTTGAATATCCGCCTAATATTCTCATGTGTACTGCAGCACCTTAGAAAATTCACAATTAATTCATTCGGTATTAGAATTGAGTGAATCCAAATCCTATTTTTTCAATTTTTCGTCCTCTTCAATTATGAAGGAAGAAAAGTTATTTGAAGTCATCTTCCTACCTAAAATTGATGAAAATCAAAATCTATCTTGATTCCCGTCACTATTTTAAACCCTAACTTTGTAAGATTATAACTTAGTCATATTAACTCCGAATTGACTGATTCTTGAGCCTATTTCGTGTATTTTTTTTAGAGCTATAATTTCTTTCAAGATTTTAAGAGATTTTGAGGACTCTATCACAACCGAATTCAGATTCTTCACTACTGTAAAATTGAAGAAAGAAGAACAAGAAAGGTAAATATTATCTTCTATTATGGTTTTAAGTTGTTATATGTGGTTTCTAAATTAGAGATTATTTTTAAACAAAAGATGGACATGGAATTCGAAGCCATTATAATAGGGAAGAGGAGATGAACTTATATAAAGGAAAATAATTTGATTAAATGTAAAAGTTAAAATCTAAAAATTTGTTTCTATATTTTTAAGGTCTATGCGTAGGTTATATCCCCTAATCCGACCGTTGGATCATTATAAATTTTGTATATGATATACTTACATAAGCTAAGAATATTTTCACTAATTTTGAACCGTTAAAGTTAATTATTTTATTTGTTATGAATTTTAAGAAATAGCTGGTATGGGAATTTTGTAGCAAATTTTTAGCTGTGAAATCTCATATTTTAAAATGGATAACTTGATTATTTTAAATTCGATTTGGGTGATTCTTGAGACTAAATTGGGGCACTTAAAGTCTAGTTTCTATTAAAATTTATTAATGTGGAACATAATTTCTAAATAGGGTTATAAGACCAAAGTAGTGGACTGAGGTCATAAGAATAATTTAACAAACTGATATTTTGAGATTTCTTAACTTTTGTTATTGATTTTTAAATTTGAGGTATTAATATTTTATAATTACAAGCTAATTGAGGATCACATTAGGTTTTTAATAATTATTTAAGGCGAGTAATTAAATATACCTTGAATGGGTTAAAAAGTGTTTGAAATTATTTGTTTTGATTATTTTAATTCGAGAGGAATATTTTTAGGTGGTGACTATTGACTAAGATTTTGTGCTTGGTATTATTGGTGTTTGTGGTTAAAGAATTATGTGGAGTGTGCTATAAGTTGATTTGATTATCAGGTACGGATTCCACATTCAACTCCTTTGATAATTTTTGTATTCTCTATATCTTGTGATATCTTGTCATTTATAACCTTTTCTTATGATTTCGTTGGCTCTTGAATAAAAATTTGATATTTGATACATATTGGGTGGAGGGAATTTTTAGATTTATTGGTTTTCAGAAACTTGATTTTATTTTGTAACTTGAACCATTTCCCTTCAAGTTGTATTTCGTACTTATTTAGTGATGCTCTCATTACCTGGATATATTTTGTTTTGCTTCTGTTTTGGAATTTGGTACTCGCTCAATTGATTCGTTTACAGTTAAATACTTATTTTGCTTCGTTTTGGTCTTGACATTCCTAACCTCGTAATTTGTACTCTTTTAGACATGTTCATCATGCATAGAACTTTGTTTTGATCTTTGTAGAACGGTTCATGTTGTTATCTTATTTTGGAGACATTTTATTTATGATTTGATTTGATTCAACATGTACAATTTAGAACCCTTTTGTTTGGTATTGTGTCGCATATGTTGTGACATCATATCTTTATAAGAATAAATGATAGGGTATACCTGAACTATAATCACCTATGGGGGTACCACAAACATGTCCACTTAGCACCGAGGCATAACACTTTTCGTGGTAGTGTGATCAATCCATGGCATGTCCATTTGTGCCCTGCTGGGAATTGGCCATTACGATTATCATTTTGTTTTGGAAGACGTATGAGTCAACCATAGCTTTTTGTTCTGTTTTGCAAATTGGTGATGTGCCAAACACACCTTCAATTTTGCATACATCTGGATACAGCTGGTCTGATGTGTGATTCTGGCATTATTTTGACTTGCTTGGATGGCAAGGTATGTTTCTATTTTGTTTTGAGCTCGGTATGAAATAATCACTTAGCTACTTTGATTCAGCCTTATGTTTGTTTTGTTAATTTTATTTAGTTTAGTTATGTTCTTTTTAGACTTTAGAGATTATATTGTTGTTGTCTTTATATTTGAAGTCATGTTCAGTATTTTGTTCAGTTGATTCTGTATTTCAATTTTGCTTCTTTCGTATATCTTCTTCTTTTTCTTTTTTTTGATAACGTTAAGTATCCCGACTTGCGTCAGACTAATCTCCCCGAACAAGGCTTCCGAAACAAGCTTACGCTTGCGGTCCGTGGCCCCTATGCTGCTTCGAGTGGAAGTCGAACTCAAGACCTCCGGATTTACGGCTGGACCCAAGTTCTCCCTTAAACCACTGAAGCAAGCGGTGGGCATTTAGTTGATGCTGTGTTTTTCTTCCGGCAGGTTTGTAAGGGGTGATTTAGGGTTTTGTGTAAAAAAAGCTACCTTTGACCATTTAGGCTGACTTGGCTTTGGATTTTTTTAATGTTATATTATTATGTAAATTTCAGACAATTGTATTTAAATCGACATTTATGACTTAAGATTATTAAATATTTGAAGGTATTAGTGCTTTGTTTACGGATTTTGAAATTTGTTGTGTTTTGCACATGACCTCCCTTTCCTATTTTAAAAGGGGATGTTACGACAATTACCCAAGAATTTAAGTTATCATAGGTACGGTAGTCAAGCTAATCATGGTGTCAGGTGAGGACTATAATAATTATTGCATTCACAGTATCTTGGTATTCAAGTGTTTTTAAGCATTGAGTATCATTATCACAAATCAGGAAGCGAAAATAAATTTGTAAAGAAAGCAACGGATATATATTTGTAGAGTCTAATTCATAAGATCTAAATATGTTTCCACGTCACTGGCTTCCCCTTAAAGCAACTTCTCCTGGTACTAAATTATTTTAAGCTTGTGGCATCATAATGACAGATCAAGAGAAACAATTATTGGTGCAAGAGTGAAAGAAAGTAACTGATTTTTTAATTATTTTTTCTTTTTTGGTTGTTAAAATGTAAATTGGATAAACTAAAAAATATTTATAGATAAATATTCAAATACTACAGTTGATAAATGGGCATCTAAAAATATTTCAACATTTCTGAGTTGCCTAAAAAGCAACTATACTGTATAACGTCAACCACTTTAAAATTGCATACTTGTTAACACGCCCTATTTATATTCTAGCAAAAGTATCACTATTACAATTTAAAGGTATGCAGAAGATCTAGATTCAGCGCATTTTCAGTTAAAACTTGCTGTTTCACTTTGTTCAGACTGTCTAAACCTCATCAATACACAGGAATAAGTTTAACTATGCTAAACTTGTTTGTGAAGTACATTCACAGATGCACGTGTCCTTGACACCATGAGAAGATGCCATGTTAGGAACGTTGTGTCCATTTCAAACTGCAACAGTTTTGTCCAGGTTCAAGGTTATCCTTAAAGGTAATGCTTAAAAGTTTTCAACTGCATATCAGATTAACTAAGTTGATATTATCAGCTCAAACTTCAAAAATAGAAATAGTCCTGATATTCAGAAAATCACCTGATCAAACTTACACCCTTGAATTATATCTGCAAGAGCAAGACAAGAAGCCTCACGCGAGCGCCAAAGCCTGGAACCACATTGTATCAGAAGATCTTCAATGATAAGGTCCAAGTGATCGTCAATGGTTTTCTTTGAGTCAACAACAAGAGATTTCCAGATGTGCGCCATTGCATCCTGGAGAAATTTAGAACTTGAGTAATTAACAAAATCACGCTACAAAGACACATGCAACTACAAAAGAAATTTGATCAATAAAATTTGGATGTAAATAACTAGCTTGAACAAATGATACTTGAACCGCTATCAATCCATCATACTTCAAGTGCTTAATGTTTATAATCTACTTCTGGAATGTTGAACGACAAAATACGTACCTGCACATTTTTATCAGGATCATACTGGTACCGCAGAAGCCTCGGAATTAATAAACGCAGGTGCGGCTGTAGAGCATCTCCTGCAAGTTTTGCTATCTTTGAAAACCCAAAAGCAGCACCTCTCTTGGAATTTAGAGAAGCCTGATAATTAGCTAGATCCATGAACTTATATATCAAGTCTGGTTGCCCCATCTCGTTAGCCAGATTGCAAAGCTCCTTATAAGTGCTAAGCTTCCCTCCAGTAGGACTGCCGCCGATGGCACCCTCTTGAAACACTTCAGAGTCTTCAACGAGCTATATAGAAGAATTTAGGGGAAAAAAACTCAAGTGGAAAAAATAAGATATGGAAGGATGAAAGTAAAATAGAATTGCTTCTTACCTTTACAGCTCTTTTCCTCTTCCCAGAACCAGTCAAGGTGCCAACAAGTGCATTTACCAAGTTCTTCTGCATTGAAGCATCACCAAGTTCATAGACAATACTCAGGCCTTGGGATGCCAGCTCCTGTGTAAGTTCATTTTGCTCTCCTAGTAGGTGTGAGAAAGCTTCCTGTGGTTACATGAACAGTGTCAAACGGTTCCAAAGTCTCTAGACAGATGAAGCATCTTAAAAAATATAACATAAATATATGAAAAGGAAAGAAGATGCTAATTAGCCACAAAACAAAAAATTGTTTGAAGTAACAATCATCTAAAATGTATAACATCGCTGCATACGAAAAACATATCAACTCCTTGAGAGCAACATAAAAACTCTGAGAGTAATTTGAACAAGGAATTTATAAGTCAGAGAATATCTGATGTAGGACGGAAATTGATGAACAAATAAGTTATTGGAAGTGGTAAATCAATAAGGAAAATTAAAAGAACTAAAGCGATCCAACCGCAGGAAAACCACTACCCCTAGGTTTTCCCAACCGCAGTAAGGAGGAAAATTATTGATCGCAACCAATAATTAGGATAATTTCAATATCAAAGCATAAAGAGTCTGACATGACTTACAAGCATATTTATAAGAAAATAAACTCTAATAACCCTAAGCCCAGTAACAATTGGGCCTCTAAATAAATAACTCAATATTGAAATAAACCAATAAATAAGAAGTTCAATAAACTAAATAAATAGACAGCTGATAAATAAAAAAATAACTAATTAGTGAATCATCCACGACGACGACGTCTCACTGATCGATCCCTATCAACTCTCCCCGACTGCGAAAATGAAACCTCTGACGAAGTGAAAGCCTCATATCTCTCCAAAAGGCCTGGATCAAGCCGACGAAACTCCGTAGCACCAATCCATGTACAATCATCTGGAGGCCTGTTGCGCCACTTCACCAAAAACTGTCGGTAACCACCCTATCTGGTCGACACAAACCGCTCATCAAAAACATCCTCAATAACCTCTATTGTCCGCTGTGTAGGAACAATAGGAGGTGTAGGTGGAATAGGTAAAGGAGGAACAAGTATATGCGCATCAGGGTTAGCAAATGTAGGCGAAATAGGGGAAGAAGTAGGAGAAGAAGTGGAAGAAGGGGTGGAATCATCAGAAGACACATGATAAGGAGTAAGGTCTTCCACATTGAATACAGGACCAATACCTATATCACCATAATTGTCATGGCGCCACGGCGAAATGCGCAGTAGTTGACTGTCAGGACGACTAGGCGACAAGGCGCCCGCCATGGCGTCCATTTGGCAACAAGTCATTAATAGTGTCCAATTTATATATTATTAATTTTACTTCAAAACTATATTGAGCAATAAAATTTTATATACATTTATATATTATTAATTTTACTTCAAAAGTATATTGAGAAATAAAATTTTATATACATTAAAACCCAAAACATAATAACTAACAATATGGAATACAATTAAAAACATAATAATATGAATACTTGACAATCAAAATTCAAAAGTAAAACACTTGACATTAAAAACTAGTAGAACAAGTCAACAAACACCATGTAGAAAATAAAGAATCAACCAAGTCATCACCCATCATACATTAATAAATAATAAAATTACACCACATAACAAGTATGATGAGTCATGGGTGAAAAATGACTTGATCACTTAACTTGGGCTAGCTACCAAGGCATGAGCCTTGGCAGCTCGGAGTCCAAGGCGTCGCGTTGGCCTTCTCCAGCGCCAGACGCCTAGGCATCGCCTAGTTGACGCCATGACAACTATGCATATCACTCAAAAGATCCAACTCGTATGCATTAGCGCTAACCTTCTTTCGAACTCGAAATGGACCAATCCTCTTAGCATGCACTTTCTTCCATGTGCCAGGAGGTAATCTCTCAGCACGATGTCGCGGCATCACTCGATCATTCTTATTAAACTCTTGATATCTACGATAAACATCTGCAACACAGTTATAATTTTCATTGCTCAAATTAATTTTCTTTCTTATCTCATCATGCAAATCATGAATGTGATGCACAAAAGACTCTGTAGACTCACTAGCCCTATATGCAATGGGAAGAGGAGCTAAATCAACAAGTTTCCTAGGCTAATAACCAATGTAAGCCTGAAAAGGACTTACTTCAATCGAACGATTAACTGACCTATTATATGCAAACTCAGCCATACGTAAAACCTTATCCCATGTAGACACATGACCACCCACAAGACAACGTATCAAATCACCTAGACTTCTATTAACCTCAGTCTGACTATCGATTTGGGGATGATACACAGTAGAAAACTTAAGCGTGGTGTTAAGTTTCTTCCAGAGAGTTTTCCAAAAATAACTCATAAATTTCGCAACTCTATCGGAAACTATAGTCAATGGTAACCCACGCAATCTCACTACCTCACTAAAGAAAATCATGGCAATATGCGAGGCATTATCAATTTTGCTACAAGGAATAAAATGTGTCATATTAGTGAAACGGTCCACTACAACAAAAAATGTGTACAAGGTGCCATGACCCCTCTGGGTCCTCGGTAACCCCAAGACAAAATCAATGCTAAGATCTTCCCAAGGTGTATGAGAAACTGGAAGTAGAGTGTACAAACCCGTGTTCTGCTTCCAACCCTTAGAAGTTTGACATGTGCGGCACTCAAAAACAACACGAGCTACATCCCTCTTAAGGCTAGGCCAAAAGAACCTATCCTCAACAATGGCAATGGTCTTATCTCGATCATAGTGTCCAGCTAAACCTCCCGCGTGTAACTCTCACAATAAATACTCACGCATCGATGCACTAGGAATACACAAGTAGGTGCCCTTAAAAAGATACCCATCATGGAACGAATATCACTAGAGGGTGAGGAACTAGGATACTGAAGGGCAGCATAAATATAACTAACGTCTCGACAAGTAGGGTACTCCTGGATAATGCGCTCAAATCCCACAACCTTCACTCTCAAAGAGTGGACAAGGATAAACACCCTACTCAACGCATCGGCAACTATATTCTCCTCCAACACACTCCGCTCAAACTCCTTTCTATTCAGAATATGAAGCGATTTGGTTTGTTGGGTAGATAAGCTAATCTCCTTTAGTTGACTCTTGGATGACACTCGGGGTCTCACATGTGCTAATGATATGTTTTGACCCTTGTGTGTAAACACGTGTTCATCCTCCCATAATGAGTCGCATCACGGTCATATAGCCAAAGTCGCCCTAGTAGAATATGTGCAACATCCATAGGAAGGACATCACACCAAATACTCTCCTCATAGCCCTGAAGGTGGATCGGCACTAGACATCTCTTTGACATAGGAATGGATGCCTTGTTGATCCAGGCGACGCTAAAAGGCTTAGGATGTGGTTCTACCTTCAGCTTCATCCGTGGTAAGTCGGACTCAGCAACCAAATTTAATCAACTACCCCCATCGATGATCAACTTAGAAGAGACACCACCTACTTTGCTGTAGATCTAAAATATTGTGGTTCTCCTCCAATCATCCTCTCTCCTATGACTCGTGACAACGCACCTCATCACACCTACCTGATTACCTATCTCCTCTAGGTGCTCATCAGCCTCATCCTGTGAGCCATTCTCACCCTAGAATTCGTCCCCGACAATATCCCCCCTTTTAAAGTTTCTCCTACTATTGTTACCCGCTGGCGATTGCGATTGGGGCACTCAAAAGACTTGTGCCCTAACCCCTAGCACGTAAAGCACCTCTCCTGGGTAGTAGACTGAGAGTTAGGTGCAGCTACACCCTTTCCTTTGTCACAAGATAGCCCAACTACGGTGTTACTGGCCCTAGAGGATGGCTGAGAAGTGGGAAAGGTCTATTCTGTGAGAAATTTCGGCCACTGGGCTAAGTAAAAAGGGACTCTCCTAGCAATACCCTGTAACTTATACTCATTATCTAGAGCTGACTGGAAAAGGTCATCTAGGGTAGTGATGCCACTGGTCAGGATGTGTGATTGAAGTTCAGGTCGTAATCCATTCTTTAACTTCATAATAGTCAATCTATCACTCTTACTGATCCTACATCTTTGAGTCAACTCCCTAATCTGTAGATGTAATCAACAACAAACATATTATTACCCTCACGAAAGTTGTCATACTACTCCATTCACCTATCGGTATGCCCTACAAGTAAATAATATTGCTTTAGGCGAGTTTTCATCTCCCCCGATGCCTGATAGGTGACTCACCTAGACACTCTAAGTCTTTCTCAACCCCTAACCAAAATAAACCGGCCAATTTCACCAATTTTATTTTAGCGAACCGCACCTTCCTATCATCAGACATCTCATACCAATCAAAATACTTCTCCATACTAGACAACCAATCAAGGAATGCATTGGGATCAAATCTACCGTCAAACTCTGGTGCATCTACCTTAATTTTTCTATAGTCATCATCATAAGGATCATGCCTAGGATGTTCATGGTGTCTAACATGTGGATTTTTGACATGCCCATTCCCATTATTCCCCTGAGATTCCACTACAGGTTGTCTTTGTTCAATGTGTGTGATCTTATCATTCATTTGACCCAGTTGTGCAACTATGGCCACTAATTGGTCCTAAATTTCTTCTAAAGCAACTTGAGTACGTGTAGTTATGATGCAAATGCAAGTGCAAAGCTGAGACAATACAGAAATTTAATTGAAGCAAATTAAAATTACAAGTCTAAGCCTATGCAATCGAATCTCAAGAGCTATTGATAATAACCGAATAATATGCAACTAGATGGAATAATATGCAATTTTAAAAGAACAAATTCAAAACAAACTTTCAAAAAATTTAGAACTAATGAACGAAGGGAATGCAAGTGATTAAATATTCAAAATCTAAATATTCAAAATGAAATATTTACTTTTACCTTCTTTTTTTTTAATTGACCTAACTGATTAGAAAAGTATGAGACTAGGTGAAAAGTGCTAAGATTAAAAGTTTAAGGCTCTTTATGCAAGAAACGGGGGTGAAAAAATGTAAACTAATAAACTGTGGGGCAATATTTAAATGGAGAGCAGAAGTTTGGGGTACTAAAAGGTAAATTGCAAGGCTTTTTAATTTAAATTAGGTAAGTTAGAGTTACCTCCCTATTTCCAAAACAACGCAGCAGCAGGTTTTTTTTTTTGAACAGTGAACTGCGATGAACAGTAACTTCTTTTGTTTTTTTAAACCCAATATGTCCCAAAAATTAAGAAATTGATGCAGAAACTTTAAGCTATGTACCAATATGATGTAGAATGAAAATTGATGAACAAATAATTAACTAAAAGTGAGAAATCAATAAGGAAAATTAAAACAACTAAGGTGATCTAACCACAGAAGAACCACTATCCCTAGGGTTTCCCAACCGCAGTAAGGAGGAAAAATATTGATCGCAACCAATAATTAGGATAATTTCAATATCAAAGTGTAAAGAGTCTGATATAACTTACAAGCATATTTATAAAAAAATAAACTCTAATAACCCTAAGCCCAGTAACAATTGGGCCTCTAAATAAACTAATAAATAAGAAGTCCAACAAACTAAATAAATAGACAACTGATAAATAAATAACTAAATAGCGAATCATCCACGACGACGACGACGTCTCACGGATCGATCCCTATCAATATCAACCAGCAAAATACTTTTGACAAGGCACGAGATAACTCATTTTTTATGTCAATGAAAATAAAAATTTCCGAGACACATGTACTAGTCATCAATGCTACTGAATCTTGAAGGGGAACTTTTAGGAGGCAAACTTTTGATCAAATAACAGGATACTTTGCTTTAATTGGAGAAGAAGAATACTCTTTGGTTAATTGAGTATTGGCATGTGCCATTGAAGCCTTCGTTCTAGAATCTCTTTTACCAGTGCCTCCCAAGACTGCAACTTAGATCCTCTCAAAAGAATCCTTCCTAAAGGCCATCACCTGATCAGAAATTTTCTGGACTAACTTATTATTCAGAAGCTTAAGTTGCGGAGAATGGAAGTTCCATGCTCTTGGAATAAGCTTGCCCAAGCCAAAGACTCCTCATTTAATTACCAAGTTGATGGACCAGAGATGTAAAAGCCCCTTCGGTTTGTAGCTTTGTTGTTTTCCTTATGTTCATTTTAGTGTTAAACTTATTCATCCTTCTCTTGGGACTCTGTTGCCTTCAATTGCATTGATATCATTCCCTAGTTATGTTTTCCAATATCTTGCAATGGGATCTATTCTTGTAATTTGATGGAAGGCTTGGAATGCCTTCATATGCTTCTATTGGAACCATGTGAAGGCTTCTATTCTGCAGTAAATTCTTCACCTTCCCTGAACCATGTGAAGGTTGAGTACTTGGAGATACCCCTCCAATTTGCTTCCAGAAGCTAATGTATAACCAATGGGTTTGTGGGTTTAGGAATGTGTCCCACCTTTTTAGCTTTTTCTGAGTTTAGCAAACACCGAGTACAATTGCTCAAATTTCCTGCAACCACTAAGATTTTAGGGCTAAAATGTTCCTGCTTTTCTTCCTATATAATTTCTGCACCAGAATGCTCAAGTCTGTTTGCTTCATTGATGTGGTGCAGAAGAAGATCAAAATATTAATTATTAGTTACTTTATATTATTACTTGGATATAAATTATGTAATACAATTCAGTGTAATTTTATCTTATTATGCCAAGTGTTAGAGCATTCTAGAGTACTAATTATTTAAGGTAGTAGATAATTACTAGCATTTTATTTCCTTATTTAATCAGGGTACTTAATATTTTTACTTTGTCATTAAGAGGGTTCTTATTCCTAGTGTGCTTTGTGGTTTTTAGCTTCTTTATCTCCTATTAATCTCCTTTATTCCTTCCTCCATCCTTGTCCTACATCATTTGGTATCAAAGCCAAACATGTTGATTTACCCAATTGCTTTCTGCCCAAAAATTTTCTAGCCTCCATCAATTGACGAATATCGCTAGAGAGTCGACAATAACATCCGAGACGACAACATAGTCTCAAATCTATCCCAAAACCGAGATGATAGCATAATCTCATCATCACTTTTCAATGCAGTTTGACCATTATTGTCCCAAATCATAGTCATAAACCAAAACACTTGCTGCCAAACAACTCCTTAATCTGCCAGCATTTCCTAACTTTTATATTTTCTGCTTCTTCTGCCCAAAAAAGCCCCAAAAAGGCTGCCCAAAACTGCTATAGTTCCTGCCGCCACCACAGTTGCTACAGGATTTTCTCTGCTGTTCACGCTACAGTAGATGCATCCAAAAAAAATGTGTTGTTTTGTGGATTTGCTATTCTGCTGTTGCAACCAAGGATATGACAGAAAATATAAGTCTGGTTCACGTTCTTCCATTTTTGCTTCAGAGGCGAGTTAGGTCCCAAGATTCAATAAATAAATAGAAGTCCGTAGGCCAAAAAGAAAAAAAAAATCACAAAAAAAGAGATTTTTCCGAAGAAACATGGAGTTGGATATTCCAAAATTTCAATAGGAGCATTGGTCAAAGCAAGACACTACCTTCCATGCATCTCTTCGGTGTGGAGAAAGAATATGCAAAATTATCATCGAAGAAGAATGCTCCGATCCATTAATGTTGTTACTCCACGTACAATTGAAAGAGTAAAGCTTGTTGAATCGCATCCAAAGCCTTGCACTATTCCTTGGCTAGGTAATACTTCTCTCTGTGTTTCAAAAAGGTGTTTGGTTCCAAATTTCCAATCAAGATGGTCACATATTCAGAAAATATTTGGTGTGAGCTCTACCCATGAATGTTGCACAAATAGACTGGAGGGGCCCCAGTTTGGAATGTAGGTTTCAGAGAATGGAACTGAGGGTAGGGAGGATCTTCTAGCTCCTGCTAGCATAAGCATGACAGAAAATTAGATCTAATCCCACACTAGTAACACTACACCATCACATGGCTCTTGTGAGATTTGTAATTTTGAGAATATTCTGTGTACTTCATAAATAACAGACTCAAGCTAGGGTTGGTCGGTCCTGACACATAAACCTTAAAGAGATGTTGGCAAATAAAATATTTTCACAACTCCAAAGTCAAACCAAGGTTCTATCGCCGATGAAATCATGCCACGTTTACAAGGTAGTCTTCCTAATCATAATTTTTTCCACATGTCACAGTGAGTAAATCTCGTCAATAAAAAATTGCCCCACATCCTCAAATTGATATTTGGATTGCAATTCTATCAAAATTTAGCTGAAAATTTACAACATAGATTACAGCCTAAAGAGTCGAGTTGAGATTCTATCCAAAATGCTTTAATCCAAGTTACTAGTAGTCCAGAACTTCAGGCCGTACGTAAAATTATATTTTCTCCTCTCACAGCTGTAACACATAACATTCTATCCAATAACTACCCAAGGTGAAGTGGGACTTCAGAACCTTATCCCACTCGGATCGCCCCCACCGATCTCCATGATATTATCCCTTGCACAATAAAGGCTAATGCCCATGACGTACGCACTGCCCGCATGGGGCCTGCACACTACAAAAGGCATGAGCTTTGATACAATTTGTCACAACTCACAATCCAAGCTCAAAGTAATTTAGAAGCCTGCTAAATTGTTTGGTTGGTAAATCACCCAAAACGCTTCACTCCAATGTATTAGAACTCCATCACTTGAGACCTTTCACAAACTTATGTTTGTTCATCTCCCACCAATGAGGGATATAACATTCAACAGACGCTATTTAGAAAGCCAACGACTTGTCCAAGGGAAAAAGGATGCAACTAGAAACGGACAATTTTAAAGGAAGATAAATATAAGATCTGTTCAGGAATTACAAGGGCAGAAATTTATGACATTTTTCTTATTCTTTTGGCTCCGTAATGTGCTTTTCAGGATCTTTTATGGAAATATTTGAATATTTTTGGTGTATGTGCATGGATAATATATATTTTCTGGCAGACTTTCTTTCCTAGTTTACAAACTGTCCATTTTGTACTTTACATTATCGAAATTCTTAACTCATAGCTAGATCCCGGTTATCTTGTGTATGCTTCCCCCCCCCCCACACACACCCCACCCACCCTCGCACCCCGTCACCCCTCGACCTCAACAAAGCAGCATTGCACACCTAGAGTCATCTGTCGTGCACATTCTAATATGTCTGTTGACCCAAAAGCTTCAAAGTACCCTAGTGTCTGAAAAATTCTTCACTCTCTCAAAGTAAGACGTATTTATGGTGGTACAAAATTCAAGTAGAGGTTCAAATCTTGGCACAGATGGGCATGGTGATCTAATGATTCTAATCAATCCACCATTGAACTTTCCAAAATGTCTAATTGTCTATACCGTAAAAAATGTGTCGTCCTTCAAGTATTACACCATACTTGGGGCCAAACTTACCTATCAAAATAATTATGTAATTGGGTTGCCTGAAACTTGACGCAAGTTGCACCTTCCAAAATCCACATCACATATGAAGACTGAAATATCTTGCATTAGCATAGTTGGCGCAAGAAATAACAATGAATCTCTAGAAACATAAATTATAGGTGTGTTGATTCAGGTATATAAAGGAACCAAAAAAGTAGAAGAAATTTTCTTAGCTATTAAACCATTTTGTAATGCTAATTACAAACCTGGATATCTGGAAGCAATTGTTGAATGGCTGGATGACGCCCACAATACATCGTTAGCGATAGTAACCAAACTGTTCCAGCACATCGCTCCTCTTTTCTGTTACTGTATAATAAAACATCAAAAAGCTTTCTAGTAATCGAGTCTCTGACAATGACGTTGCAATCTTCATTGGCTTCAAACTCTATGTAGCTAGATTTGGACAGGGTAGATGACACATCTCCCATTAGAAAGTTTGTACTCATGGAAAGTGAAGTATAGTTAGTTTTGAGAATCATATCAGCGGTCACTGGAACACCACCCCACAAAAATGATAGAGCTTCCCCAGTAGCAAACAGGATATCCTCAACCTGCCCAATCTCAAAGGAACAGGAAAAAGAAAATAAGATATTATTATACATAGCATAAAAACTATGACGCATCTTGCAGAAAGATCACCACAAGTGATAAGAACTTCAGAAAGTGGCATGAAGTTCAACCCACCTTCGACCGGCAAAGACTGAAAATCAGCTCAAGCGCCACATTTAAATGTGACAAGGATGATTCCTTTACACACAAATACCCTGAAGCTAGAACAATTTTCTGAATCGCTTTGACATCATCACCAGAAAATAGCTTGCTCAACTTCTCATGCAAGAATGTCAAAATGGCAACTGCAGTTCAAAGAATAGGAGAGTGGATCATCACCACCTCTTTTAAAATGTGAAAACATGTATATTTAGAGGGTGTTTGGGATCGCTTATAAGCAATCAAACCTACTTATAATTAGTTTTAATAAGCAGAAAGTGTTTGGTAATTAGCTTTTTGAAATTACTTATAATCACTTTTTATGAAAATAATCAGAAGCACCAAGTATATTACTAATCTATTTCTATTTATTTTAGTAATTCCACCCGTTGCCCCTCTTTACTTCTCAAAACCTTCATTTCAGAAATTACACTAGAAATAAGTGATGAGCAGTTTTTTTTTTTTTTAATTCCAAACCACTTTTACTTTTTATTAGTTTAAGTGCTTTTTCTTTACCCAACACAAACTGTTTTTTAAAAACTAATTATAAGCAAAAGTAGTAAAAAAAAATCACTAATCATATATTTTAAGCGATCCCAAACATAATCTTAGTACCCCCTCCATTCCAAAATATAAGCTATTATTGACTTTTTGAAAGTCAATTTGAGAGATTTCCAAATTCAAAATTGTTATGATGCATTCACCATTAAGAAACAAAAAACTTCTAATTAGTAGTATTTTGAGATAGATTACACTATTTATCATTGTATTGACTAAAATTAAATGATTATATATCAATTTTGAGTTTGAAAATGTCTCGAATTGACTTTCTAAAAGTCAATAATGATCTTACATATGGTACGGAGGGAGTATTTCACAAGCTTCTAAAAGAGACATAACAACTTCACCTGAGCTTGATTCATGTTGTAGCAAAGGCAGTGGAATGTGAAGTCCAATATGACCCAGTGCTTGCATTGCAATGGAAGCCAATGTAGAAGTCTCAGAATTAACAATATCAACAAGACATTTAAGTGTATTTTGAAGCAATGACTCTGGAATCTGTACAAAAATAATTTCAGAGACTAAAAAAGTGTGACAGTGAATATATATATATATACACACACACACACACATACATTTATAAAAATATATATATATATATATAATCATTTCATGTTCAATAAAATCATGAACGAACTAGAAGACAACCAAAAAAGTTTCATTTATCAAACAAATGGTCCAACATTAACTCAAAAACTGTTTAAAACATAATATCTGAACAAAAAATTTCCACCACATCATGTTTTCCATTCTTGGACCTAAAACATCATAAGACGACAAGATCCAGATAGAATAAAGCAATGAAGGTTTCACTTCACAATCTTTGGGAATTAATAGAAATGTGTTGGAAGAATCAATTTTGTTAAGGTAGAAGGACAACATTATCTCCAGTAAATGATGAAGCACTTGGATGGAAATGTATTTCTTTATCAGGACACGTGTCCCAGACTTCCTTGATAAGGCGAAAATGGTAATGCTACACTGCCCATCAATCTCGCTGAGCATATAAAATAGCACCTCCTCTAAATGCTCCTACAACCTAAGCCTACAGTGAATCAGCGATGCTAGAATGAAACTCTATCCCAAAGAAGAGGAAGAGAGAAAAGAGTATCATTGAAAACTCTAGCATTCAGCAAAACAATAATACCTCCAAAGAATCTTTGCATCCTCGTGCTTCCCAAAACCTCAAAATCTTACCCCAAAAAAACTCTCCATAGAGTAAGGGAACACCCAAGCCTCCTCAAAAATACCAAAACAACAAAATTCTATAACCTTCGCTCTCTAGCACAACGAAAAAGTTTTTAAAAAAAATGTTCCATCCTTATTATTAATCACGCATTACGTAAATGCAGTATGCTTTAGCATCTACAAAAAAATTAAGCTACTCAAGATTTGACTTTTGGTTTGGCTTGTGGCTAGTTTAGGATTGGCTTGTGGCTAGTTTAGGATTGGCTTGTGTGATGAACAAGGATGCCGAACGAGACACGAAGACTAAAGGATTATCAGTAAGTTATTTTATATTATTATTCATGGATAAATTGATTATAATTATTTTAGATATTTTAGTTATGTTAGGTAATAATTAATTGGTCTCTTGTATTAGATTTTAGTTGGTTTCTAAGTTTTTTGGTTTTCTATATGAGTATTATAATCCTACATAATGACAACAAAGTAGAATATTAATTTAAGATTAAGACTTGTGTCATTGCGGCCTTCAGGCATAGTTCTTCCCCTATCCCCTTCTTTCCACCTCTTTTATCCCTTGTGTAATCCCTTCCTGACTTTGCTTGCATCAAGCAATTAACCTTAAAATTTGTTTAGTAGTATGATTTAATGAATCTCGGCTCTAAGTGAAAGAAACATTTTAGAGTATATAACATATAAACTACTTAAGCTCACAATAGGTGCGAGTAAGTCCGTTTAATATCAATTTCAAAATAAACAAGCCAAGGTTAAAAAATTATTTTAACTTAACAAAAAAATTAAATTGAACCTCCATAAATCCACCAGTCAAAATTGATTTAAGGATGATTCTATTGCGTCATGTATACATTTACCTTGGCCAACATGAGATGAGGGCAAGAGACAAGGAAACAACCAAAAAATAATAATAATTGATGGAAACTACTGTTAGTGTTTGTTGGAAATAATAATGGAGAATATTTTTCTTCACTTTATTCCAATATTCCTCCACATTTTCCCTATATTCTTCCTTATGTTTTATTCCATGTTTCCCACTCCATGTTTTCTTCCTTGTATTAGCTTGCATGTTTCCTTATATTAAGGAACATGTTTTGTCTTAATTATTTCTTCCAATTGTATAAGTAGGTAACCTTGTAAGCTTTCTAAGAAATCAAAATATATGAAATGTAAGTTCAAGTGTCTCTTTCTAACATGGTATCAGAGCCTGATCTTTTATCCGGCGACGTTTTCCGGCGACTTTTTCCGGCGACTTTTTTCCGGCGAATTTTTCCGGCGACTTTTTCCGACGCCTTTTCCGACGACTTTTTCCAACAGTCACCTGTGCAGTTTTTTAAACTGCATATTTCCGGCGACTTTTCCAGCAACTTTTCCGGCACCATCTATGCAGTTTTCTGAAACTGCCTATTACAGTTTGTAACCCACAACCTGTTTTTTCTGAAACTTACCTACAGTTATAAAAAAAAAAAAAAAAAAAAAAAATGGGCGAAAAATTAGAAACTTCAGATTCTACTCCAGTGATGATTTTTCAACAAGAAATCCCTTTTGCAATTGGGGTAAACTCAAACACACCACAACCATCCCAAGTTTATTACAGTAAAGGATCGTCTCACGAAGATGACGATTGGCGCTGGTAAGGAGATGGAGGTTTTTACAAGTATTGTCCAAACTGCCGAAATTGCTATTCATAGACGGAGTTACTAGTCACTACCAGAATTGCTATTCATAGACGGAGTACTATTCACTGCCGGAATTGCTATTCATAGACGGAGTACTGTTAACTGCCAGAATTGCTATTCACAAACGGAGTTTTGTCCAATTGCCGATCGTTTTCCAAGCTGAGAAATAGGAGATTTCTATTTATCAGCTTGAGGGGGAGTGTTGGAAATAATAATGGAGAATATTTTTCTTCACTTTATTCCAATATTCCTCCACATTTTCCCTATATTCTTCCTTATGTTTTATTCCATGTTTCCCACTCCATGTTTTCTTCCTTGTATTAGCTTGCATGTTTCCTTATATTAAGGAACATGTTTTGTCTTAATTATTTCTTCCAATTGTATAAGTAGGTAACCTTGTAAGCTTTCTAAGAAATCAAAATATATGAAATGTAAGTTCAAGTGTCTCTTTCTAACAGTGTTTAATGGTCTCAATGTACACGAAACCGTATCACATTTTTTGTTCCAGCTGCTTAACTACATTCGGCTATTAGCAAAGAATGGACTATACCCATAATATATATATATAACTTTGCAAGAAGAAACATAGATGATACAACTAAAAAGAACATTATAATATAAAAATGTTATAACAAACTATGGCAAACACAAAAAACAATGAAAAAAATTAATGACAAGAACACAATATTTACATGAAAAACCCAAATCTAGAAAAACTACGGGTAAGAGGCAGAAGTTATTCACTAATCAGAATGTGAAGAATACAATTGATGAAGAGGACTCTCAACCCAAAACCCCAACACAACCAAACTCTTTCTCTCGCTAAGGACAGCTACAAAACTTAGAAAAGAAGAATATGTTATTGGTGAAGTCTAATACAAACTTTAATTCAGAGGTGTTTATGGCAAGCAGAAGTGAGTTAGCTTTCAGAAAGGAGGGAAAGCAGCGGAACTAGAAAGATTAGACCTCATATATTCCGATGTTTGGGGACCTGCTCAGGTAAAATCTTCCGATGGTAATTCTTACTTTGTTTCATTTATACATGATTCTACTAGAAAAACATAGGTTTATGCCATCAAAGAAAAGTCTGATGTGTATAATGTTTTCAAGAAGTGGAAAGCTATGGCAGAAACTGAAACAGGGAAGAAAGTGAGGTGGATTCTTAGAGTATTGTGTTGAACATGGAATTAGAAGGGTGTTTACAGTTCGAAAGACACGACAGCAAAACGGAGTAGAACCATCTAGGAACGTGCTAGGAGCAGGAGGATACATTCTGGACTACAATTACAATTTTGGGGAATTTTTCTAATTAATCGAAGTCCATCTAGTGCATTAGATAGTGGGATTCCAAAGAAGAAATGGTCAGAAAAACAGGTGAACTATTCTTTTCTCAGAACGTTTGGTTGTTGCCTATTCTTTGATTGATAAAAGTGGTAGGAAGATGCTTGATGCTAAAACTATTAAATGTGCTTTTAGTGGATATGGTGGTGATGAGTATGGCTATCGTTTATGGGATTATCAACATAACAAAATCATCAGATCTAGGGATTTTGTATTCAATGAAAAGTGCATGTACAAAGATAGGCAACAACAGCAAGGTGAGAAAGATGCAGAAAAGGAATTTGCAGAATTTGATGACATAGCAGATGGATTGATACCTATTGTGCATAATGATGAGTCTGACAGTGATGAGTCTAATGGTAAATATCTTCAAAATGAGGAGCCCAAAACTCCTATTCTTAGAAGATCGCAGAGACAGACACGACCTCCAGATAGGTATTCCCCAGCTTTATGTTATGTGTTGTATACTGATGCTGGTGAACCTGAGTGTTTTCAGGAAGCAATGCAAAATAATTCCAGGAAGAAGAGGAAGAAGCGGGAGCTAGCCGTGAAAGAGGAGATGGACTCTTTGAAGAAGAATAATACTTCGGACTTGGTAAAGCTGTCAGATGGAAAAAAGGCGTTCAACAAATAGGTATACAAGGTAAAAGATAAAGTTAGGGGAAAGAAGAGGTATAAGGCAAGACTCGTGGTAAAAGGCTATGCGCAGAAGAAAGGTATTGATTTCAAGGAAATATTTTCTCCTGTTGTGAAGATTACTTCTATTCGTATTTTGTTAAGTATTGTTGCAATAGAGGATTTACATCTTGAGCAGTTAGATGTGAAAACGGCATTTTTTTCATGGTGATTTGGATGAGGAGATTTACATGCATCAACATGAGGGGTTTGAAGTCAAGGATAAGAAGAAAATGGTCTGCACATTGAAGAGCAACTTCTATGGCCTCAAGCAAACTCCTAGACAGTGGTATTTGAAGTTTGCCAGTTTTATGCAGGAAGTAAATTTTGCGATATGTCATTCTAATCACTTTGTTTATTATCAAAAGTTTGTTGATGGAGATTATATATTCTTGCATTGTATGTGGATTACATGCTAGTTACAGGTACAAGTATGCAGAAAATTAACGATCTCAAGAAGAACTTATCCAAAGTCTTTGAGATGAAAGATTTGGGTAAGGCAAGGCAGATTCTTGGCATGCAATTAAAGAGAGATAGAAAGCTGAAAAAGTTGTGGTTATCTCAAAAAGATTATGTCAAGAAAGTATTGAAAAGATTCAACATGGATAAAGCGAAGGCAGTTACAACTCCATTGGCGAATCACTTCAAGCTCTTGAAGAAGATGTGTCCTTAATCCGATGAGGAAAAAGAGTAAATGGAAAGAATTTCATACTCTTCAACGGTTGGCAGCTTGGTGTATGCGATGATTAGTATGAGGCCAGATATTGCACATGCAGTGGGAGTTTTAAGCAGGTACATGCAAAATCTAGGCAAGAAACATTAGCAAGCAATACAGTGCATATTGAGGTATCTTAGGGGTACATGCAGGTATTGTTTATATTTTGGGGGAAATAATGTTGATGTGCAAGTATTTGTTGATACTGATCATTCAAGGGATAGGAATAGAGACGATGGTAGGAGTACTACTGGTTACGTCCTTACAGTTGGTGGAACTGCGGTCAGCTGGTTTTCTAAGCTACAAAAGATAGTTGCTCTTTCGACTACAGAGGCAGAGTATGTTGCAGCTACTGAGATAAGGAGATGATTTGGCTTCAGCGATTCATGGGAGAGTTAGGTTGAAAAGAAGAAAATAATACTTTGTGGAGTGATAGTCAAAGTATTATTTATCTTGCAAAGAATTCAGCTTTTCATGCGAGAACAAAGCATATTCAGCTGAGGTATCACTTCATTCGACAGGTTTTGAAATATGGTCAGTTAAAGCTTGATAAAGTTGATGGGAGCAGAAATCCAGCAGACATGTTAACGAAGGTTGTTGATAGAAGGAAGTTGAGCCTTTGCTCAACCTTAATTAATCACAGGTGATGATTGGGATTGTCAGCGGTTGATCGTGAAGTTGTGTTGAAGGAGAAGTGCAGATATCAATCTTCAAATGGGAGATTATTATTGGTGAAGCTTAATCGAAACTTTAATTCAGAGGTGATCCGACCCTCCGCTCCAAGAATGGACCCCTATAGGCGTAATCATCATTTGATTGCCGCTACGAATAATTTAGCGGGGGTCCGAGGGCAGCGACCCTGGCCCAAAACTGAAGGGGTAGTTCTGTACTTTCGGATATATTAGTGTTACTTATATTGCGTTATATAAGGAGGGGATCCTGCACTGTATTATGTACGAATTTTCTAAGACGTGTTTTCTTTCGATTTTTCTTTGCTATTGTTTTTCGCTGCGTTGTTGTTCTCTAACAGAATATACTAAAAACCTTGCTATAATAACATATATATTATAACATATATATATATATATAGCGGGGTTAAAAACATACAGACCCAAATAACATAATAGGTCCATGACTATCTTTCTTTTCCTTTGGATCACAAAATATAATTCGGGTTGGGTCAAATGTTGGATCCGGATTAGAATTCAAGACACTAATAACAAAGATCATTATTCTTATGAACCAACTTAGGAGTTGGAACAAAGACATGCATAAACTAATCCAACTTGAATGCTGCCAAATTTTGAAAATTGTTGCATTTAGTGTATCGACGGCTATGGAATCTATCAACGTTCCAAAGACACATAACAAGAAAAGGCTCAGTCATTCATAATGGAGTTAAAAACACAACGAATAAAGCTAAAAAGTAATGCCGTCGTGGGAAATGTAAAAAGTTTTTCCATTTTTTATTCAGCTAAGTAGAAGATGACATGCAACAAATGATACATCATGCTGTGTACAAAAGCTTCTCAAACAGATGGAACATTTGCCTGATGAAGTTATAGAACCATTAGCGAGTATAATATCCTGCTTCCATTTCAGACGAGTGTAAACAAATGTCAAGAGTAAACAAAATATAATCATGTAACTTACAGTAGGTGATCTTGACATACAGTTTGCAGTAACATATCCCAACGCACATAACACTCCGTGCTGGATTTCAAACCTAAAGGATGTTAAATGAACTCTATATTAGATATACAGCAACAGTGACCTCAAGAACAAATACACCATGCTGATAAATTTAAATGCAACAAAATCAGAATTAATTTGAAATACAGACCTTAATTTAAGTGATCCGTCAATGGAGGAAATTAATTCGCTAATAAGATCAGATGAAGCAGAAATAGGAAGAGCACATGAAGTTATTCCAAGTAAGCGTGCTATAGATTCACGAGTGTCAAAGTCCACATGGCCTAGTAATTGCTTTATCCAAGATATTCTAACAGCATAGCGAGATGCCACCATCTGTGGATAGGAAAAATATGTCAAAAGGAATATAGAAATAGGATGAGCAAATTAATTCATGAGGTCAGAAACATATGGAATCAACCTCTGGAAAATGAGCTCCAATTTCAATTATTGCCTTGGACGCATTAGCATGCAACTCAGCAGAGCCTTCATATGCCATAGCATGTTCTAGCAGCAAACACATATTCTCCACTGAAGCCCTAACCTCGGGAGTTCTATCTACGGCATTATTTTGATCCAAATCTGCCTTGAAGCACTTCAGCAAGAATTGGATCATAGCTATGTATGTTTTGGAAGGGAATATAATCTTTGCATCCCTCTTTTCTGTGGATTCAAGCAATGCTGGCTGCTGTTTAAGAATATAATCTAGCATATCACCCATTTTTGGGAACTTAAAATCAAAGTTTTCATTGATGGTTCTCCTTTGATCTTTACCAAGAAATAAACCCTCAAGTGCCATTTCCCTGTAAAAAACAAAAGTTAGAAACTCTGTCCAGAAACCACAACAAAACCATGAATCATTAATAAGAAAACAATCCTCCTTTCTGAGAAACTACATACTGTTTATCAGGTAGTGGCAAAGATATTAACGCTAGATTTGGGCAATAAACTTAGATAGGCTGGTTCTATTTCAATAACTACTGCTTTCTTACTCTAGATGGATTCCGGGGGGTTGTTACGTGTCTAGAAGGTTTCTGATAATGAGAAAGACCAACAGACATCACCCTCAGTTTCTCAGGGGAACACAACCACACACACCCCCCCCCCCCCATAGTTGAATGTCAACAGACAAGTTCAAACATACCCTATTTTGTTTATTAAATTACATCCTCCCTCACTTCATGTTGCCTCATTATCTTGCTCAATTCTGTAGATAGTGGATCCATATCTTAAAACTTCTACTTATTTCCTACTCTTCCACCTTGGTTGCAATTCATCTCCTTTCTCCTGATAGGCATGTTTGGACTTCGGAGTTGTCAGGGTCCTCCTGCATATATTTTTCTCTCTCCTTATAGCCAATCAGCCAAGGTCTTGATTCCCCTGTCTTATATTTAGAAGGCTAAGGCTCCCCTTAAGATTAGGCCTTTCGTTTGGTCTCTTATCCTTAACAAGCTCCATACCAGAGAAATAGGCCATTCAAAGCCAAATTTTGTTAGAAATTATAACCTTTAACACAAATAGAAGTTATGCTGAAACATGCTCATAATTGATGAAAAAGACAAGGAAATATGAACTGGCAAGAAAATATTGACTAGATACCACTATAAAACATGCAAAATATTCTTATCCACAGAAACATCATGCAACAAAAAAATATTTACAATAATCTATGCAATTGAGCATAAACAAAGTCTCACTAGATATAAAGCAGGTAATTGACGTTACCTTATGTCCATTTTTGTATCTGCAGCTCCAAGCATACAGATATATCGGCTTGGGCAATGCTTCAACTCAAATAAGGATGTTGCCCATCTCACTGCACAAAAACGTACATCACTTTGTTCCTGGTGAGAAAAATGAAAAATATGTAAATGAGTATCAAAATGTTCTACTGACCCAGAATACATTCAATAAAATTACTTAACACTATGGTCAAACAACAGAAGAGTGCAAGTATCCTGTAAATGAGTTGTACCACTTGAGAACTTTTCAGCAGAAGCGACTCCAAATCCTCCAACACAGTTTTGGGTGCACCCTGATACCCAGTAAAAATTATTAAAAAAGAAACAGTAAAACAAATAAAATGAAGAGAGACAAAAGAATATTATACCTTGTATGCAACAGAAAGAGAATTGGTGGCTTCTTGGACAGTTAAGCGAAGGAACTGAGTCTCAGATTTCAGAGCATCAAAAAGTCGAATAGCCATGTCAATCTTATTTCTGACAAAATAAGCAATCAATAAAAATTATACTACATCAACAGATCAGGGCTTCAAAAAAAATAATAATAATACAATAAAAATACCTGAAAAGTTGAGGCATGCGCTGTGCAAGCAGTCCAATTGCTTGAAATGCAAAGGTCTTGGTCTCCCTAGCAATAGTATCTGGATAATTGTAATTATAATGATTATTACAGAAAGTTTTCAACAATTATCTATACAATAGATAAATATGATATAAAGTACATTTCAGCGTGTACAATGCACTATAAATACCTGATTCTGAAGCTGAATAGCCATCAAGGGACTTCAAAATTCCAGTCAGTATAACAGGGCCCATAAGCTTCAGCTGATCGTCTCTTGCCTGCATATATCATAAATAGACCCAACCAAGGAAGTTCTAATCACTGCGTTAGAATACTTTGCATTCAATCTAAAGTCAAATTGGGACAATCAAGTTTAAAGCACAAAATAAGTAGAATAAGGTGAGAGAACAAGTATCAGTAATTGACAGGCGTGTATATTTGTTTTACTCGTGAAAAGTGAAGGCGAGATTATTGTGGTAGTAAAAAGAACAGTGAAGAGAGTAAATTTGCAGATAAGCAGGAAGTTCTTGATATGTAAATTAGCTCAGCAGAAACACTTTATAACATGGGTGTATCCCGACACACCACATGGATCTGAAATTCACACAAAAGAAAACAGTCACAATCATATACTATAGCCAGTTAATCACCCCACTAGAGGGCAAACATGTCATTCCAAACTCACCCGAGCCAGGGGAAAACAGGTCAATCCACACTTACCCCAGCAAGGGGGCTAAAACTTGTCAATTGATGCTTACCCCAGCAAAGGGGCAAACCTGTCAGTTAATGTTCACAGCTTATCCCAGCAAGGAGCAAGGGGGCGACTAGTCATTCAGTGCTTACACCCAACAAGAGGGCAAGCTTGTGAAAGAGCATGTCCTAATTACTAAAGTGTGAGCTTAATCCCGAGGGCCGAGGCAGACACCAAGGAGCCTTCAGGTCCCAGCATTGTGGTGCAAACCACTCTTGGGACCTCTTTAGGCTTTTACTTTGGTGTCTAGAGATAAAGGAATAAAGCTGTGGGCCAAAGCCTCTTAAATAACTGGGTTAGCAAAGAACTCTTATTACACTAGGTTCTGTGTACCAGGTACTATAGTTCTGAATCGTGATATGAGAACTAAATGCCTTGTGCATTGTATTATAGATAGCATTCCTTGTTCACGGTTTCATTCCACAAACCCAGTCGACCAACGTTCCTGATAACCATAGATGAAACATATCAAAGCCTCCTCGAGGCCAAACGAGAAATACGTGTATCCTCTCGCGAGGACACATGTCAAATACTTAGGTATTTTGCTACACTTGCAAAAGCGTCAACTTGAAAGCTACAGAGCTTGTGCAAACTACCGCAATAGGCCAGTCGTAAACAAACACGTGGCTAATATCTAGAGGACTTTTATCCTCTCATGTGCAACACATCTAAAACCCTAACTATAAATATTAAACAATCCCAATGGGCAGAGCCCACGTCGACCGTTCATCTAATAATTGCATCCCTTCCAAAAGTCGGTGTTTGTTGTATGCATTAGCTCTAGAATTACAACGGTTATCCGAATAGCAAATACCATCAAACAAACTATAACTAAATTAATGAGCCATTCCTAGTTTCACACTTTGAATTAGTTCATACTTACACATGCATGGCTTAATTATGCGAACTTTCGAACAATTAAGTCATCCACAGTGACATCTCAAAACCAACCTATGTTCTTCATACCTTTCAAGAACAATCTTGCCTCTATTATAGTGCATCTCCTTTGAGATTCACAAGAGTAAGTATGTCCAATTTCTTACTCTCTACACTGAATTTACATGACCCTCTACCCTACCCTCCAAACTCCTATGGAGGTCATGTTTTAAATCATCTATGTTACGCCTCCTTCCCCTGTTCACATCTTCATCTACACATTCACATCACATCCAACACACTTACTCCAAACATACATTGGTGTGTCAAACTATCAATAAGAGAGGAGTTCACTAAAGGGCTTGGTTGTTCAAAAGAATATCAATCTACCTCTTACATCCTAGAGGAGAATGAAGTAGCAGAACAAATCAAATTTGTGTTAGAACCATTCAAAGGTTTAATACATTTAGTGTTCTTAGACAAGGTCTAGGGCCCGATTAGGCGCTAGGCATTGCCCAATCTTAACGAGTAAGTGCTAGGAGCCACCTAACCTCCTAGGGTCTAACCATCAAATGTCATCGGTGCCACTATCCACCACAATCACAGCAACTTGTTTCCTCTTCTCCCCTGAAGAATATATGTTGTTGCTATCTATTTCTCTTTTGAAAAGATGGGATGGGATAACATAATATATTTCATTTTCATATATTTCTCATGATTACAACTCATTTTCATATATTTCATTACTTGCAAATGTAAAAGCTATTACAACTAATTATAGAAAAGTTACTTGCAGAAAAGTAAAAATAATCCTACACCTCATGATACAATCCTGGTCAGGCTCACATCGAACAACATTCACTCAACTCGAGTTCAGGAGGATCATTAGATGATCGCAAGTGATTGGGTGAAAATCCATTCAAAAATGCTTATTTTGGAGCTTAATTCAAGAGGACTACGAGGAGAAGATCAATTATGTGATTTGGGATTGCTACATACCATCTATTTAATAAGACCAAATCAACGCAAGCCAAGTCGTCAAAGTCGTGTTCGTTTGTATCGCCTAATCATCGACAAAGCTACATTTCATTTCATGGGAAGATTAGCGTTCACGCGACATTGTGATTGTCCAAGCATGATCGAGAGTTTACATTCTATCACGCGACAATACTACTTTGGATTACACGGAACGAAGGGAATGGTTTCAAACTACATGGCAAGGCATTTGGAGCTTAAAAGGGCAAAATGGTTAGTTCTGTCAGACCGGCGCGCCCCGCGCCGGTTTGTACTAGCAGCAGTGCGCCCCGCGCCGTGCACACGGCACAGATTTCGAGGAAGGCGGTTTTGACCAGATTTTCCATATTTTTAGGATTTTGTTAGATCTTTTTCAGTTCTTATGGTATTAGGATGCTTATTAGATAGATTGTGCTTCCTAATTAGTTATTAACTAGTATTTCTATTCCTTATAGGATTCTGTAAGAATATAATCTCTCTTATATTTCCATATGTGAATTGTTATATTTATACAAAAGGTCTAGGAATTAAATAATGAAAAGGAGGAAAACAAAGAAGTGTTAGAATATAATCTATCTTATGAATTTTGGTCAGGTGGTAAAGCTTGTAAGATAAACAAGAATCCATGCTCTTGTTCAGTGATATGTTGAACGAGGCCCACTGCAGTAATCATCTTAAGAGTAGGTTCCTTATCCTTGTTGTTCCCCTGTAATTGTACCATTTCATCTCCATACTTGAACTGTAAGGTGAGGTCCTCATAATTAAAAGCAGTAGGCCCTAGCTTTCTCAGCCATTGGACCCCAAGTACCATGTCACAGCCTCCTAGGGGTAAGATTTTGATTGTATCTTTGAAGTAGAACTGATGAGGACATGGCATGGGCTGATTCAAAGAAGACTAAAGGAGCGTGGGGAAGTTGGACCAATTACAAAGGCTAGATGGATTGATCCAAGATGTTTGGTTCAAGCAGGGCCTCAATGGATGATCCAAGATGTTTGGATTGAAGCTAACTCAAGGAGACCCAAGGAGGAGGCTAAGGAGCATGAGACATAAGTTTGGATCAGTTTGATACAAGCCCAATTCAGGAATTAGAGAAGATTTTGTTTCCTAAAATATTAGACAGATTATATTATATTTTGTTTCCTTTTTGTTTTAGATAATTTAACATGATTTTACAGGGGGTTATGATTTATTTTATTGCAATTCTAGAGACTTCTACTAGGGTAAAATTAGGCAACACTTTTAGTGTTTTTATTACCATAATTAAGTCCTTGTACTAGTATAAATAGGCCTAAAGGCCAAAGGTTTTGGACACTGATTGATTTAATAATACTTCTTCTTTTTAGATTACTTGAGAGTATTCTATCTTTGTTCTTTTCAAGAACTCTTGATCTTATCGGTGTGTTCGTGGCGATCAATCCGACTTATTAGGCATCAATCCATAGGTGTTTGTGGCGTTCTCTACCATACATCAATTGTTAGAAGTGCTGCACTAAGGAGGAAAACATGTTCCTTGTTTTCCTCTCCCTATTTTATGCTCCTTGTTTTACTCCTAGAATAGAGCACCAAACTTGTATAAATTGTAAACTCTTGCAATATGAAATCATAACATTGTGTATAGATTTTCTACACCTTCTACATGGTATCAAAGTTCTGATCCTTTATCAGACGACTTTTTCCGACGACTTTTTCCGGCGACTTTTTCCGGCGACTTTTTCCGACGACTTTTTCCGGCGACTTTTACCGACAGTTTTTTGCCGACGTGGTTCTGATCATTTATCAGTCGACTTTTTCCGGCGACTTTTCCGGCGACTTTTTCCGGCAAATTTTTCCGACAGCTTTTTCCAGTGTGTTTTTCCCAGGGAATTCTGTCTCTAAGTGTAGTGCAATTATTTGATATCCTTTGAAAAGTTTATTCTCCTCGGATATATATTGTACTCATCTTTTACATGGCGGAACAAAGTGGTGCTAGCAGTAGGGTTCATAACAGTAGCATGGGACAACAAGGTTCCAAATCTATTTCTCATTATGCACAATCAGGTATACACTCTTGTGCTCTTAATGTCTCATCTACTTGTCCTAGTTAGATCATTGACACAGGTGCTTCCGAGCATATGACTGGGTCCTCCAATCTCTTTACCTCATACACGCCTTGTTCTGGCAAAGACAAGGTCCGAGTAGCTGATGGTTCTCTTTCTCCTATCTCTGGGAGAGGTTCAGTAGTTTGTACTCCTTTATTAACATTATCATCCGTTCTTCATATTCCTTCGTTTACCGCAAACCTATTATCTATCCAACGTTTTACTGAATCCTTACATTGCTCAGTCATTTTTTTTCCAACTCATTGTATTTTTCAGGACTTGGTGACAGGGCAAAAGATTGGTAGTGGTAGTGCAGTTGGTGGTCTATATTATTTGGATGGTGTCACATCTAACATGCCTTTGATTACAGATGGAACTGCTACTCAGGCTCTTCAATCTACTTTTGAATCTAACCTGACTTCTCTTCATCAATGGCATCGACGTTTGGGACATCCTCCTTTATCAATACTAGGGTCTTTATTCCCTTCTTTAGTTAAGCAGTGTCACAAAACTCCGTTTTTATGTGAACCATGTGAATTAGGTAAACACAAACGTTCTACTTATTCTGCTATTAACAGTCGACATTCTGAACCTTTTGCTATTATACATACTGATGTGTGGGGACCCTCTCGGGTTGTCTCTCGTTCTGGTCATAGATGGTTTGTTAGTTTTATTGATTGCTATTCTCGTACAACTTGGATTTATCTTCTTCATTCCAAAAATGAGGTGTTTGACTGTTTTCAAAATTTTCATAAGATGATCCAAACCCAATTTGAAGCTAAAGTCAAGATTCTCCATAGCGATAATGGTCGAGAATATAGTAATAATAATACTTTTGCATCCTATCTCTCTCAGCATGGCATCATACTTCAAACCTCCTGTGTCACAACCCCAGAACAAAATGGTGGGGTGGCAGAAAGGAAAAATCGACACTTACTAGAGGTAGCACGCACTCTTATGTTCACTATGAACACACCTAAATTTCTATGGGGAGATGCCGTTTTAACTGCTACATTTCTTATAAATCGGCTTCCTTCTAGAATTCTTGGGAATAGAAGTCCCATTTCTTTCCTCCAACACATGACAAGTCCTTCTCCTTCACCTCGAGTTTTTGGGTGTGTGTGTTATGTTCATGAAAAATCTCCCACTCGGGGTAAATTAGATCCCAAAGCTCTTCGGTGTGTTTTCATTGGTTATTCTCCGACCCAAAAAGGTTATAAATGTTATCACCCCCCTTCTCACAAAGTGTTTGTCACTCGGGATGTAACGTTTTGGGAGTCTGAACCTTTTTATTCTTCTTCACCGTCTCCTCAGGGGGAGGAACATGTTATTGATGAGGAGACGTCTTTTGAAACTAGTACAAGTACAGGTATTATTATACCATCTTCTTCTACTCCTGTTGTTGTTTCTGATAATACTACACAGGGGGAGTTCGAGCCATCTTCCTCTACTCATGTTGTTTCTGATAATGCTACATAGGGGGAGTTACAGTTACAGTCCGAGCCTGAGTTGAGGACCTATACTCGAAAAGGGAAGAATAAGGTCACCATTGCTGCACCACTACACCAACCTTGCCCTGAACCGAGTCTTGGTAATACTAATGGTATGAATCCTGATCCTATTTGTTCTCCTGATGATACTGACATTCCTATTGCTCTTAGAAAAGGTGTCAGGTCTTGTACACAACATCCTATCTCGAACTTTGTTTCATATGATAAATTATCTGCATCCTACCATTCCTTTGTTTCTTCTCTATCCTCTATATCTATTCCTCAGGGGTGGAAAGAAGCAATTAGCAACGAGAAATGGAAACATGCTATGATAGAAGAGATGAATGCCCTGGAAAAAAATGATACTTGGGAACTAGTTACTCTTCCTTACGGGAAAAGACCAGTTGGTTGCAAATGGGTATATACAGTGAAACAAAAGGCAGATGGGACAGTTGAAAGACTCAAAGCCAGGTTAGTTGCAAAAGGGTACACTCAGACTCACGGGATTGATTACCAGGAGACTTTTGCTCCCGTGGCAAAGATGAACTCTGTTCGTACCATAATCTCATGTGCAGCAAACTTTGGCTGGGATATTCAGCAATTGGATGTGAAAAATGCATTTCTTCATGGTGACCTAGAAGAAGAGGTATATATGGAAATACCCCCTGGTTTTGCTTCATCTGCAACTGAGGGTAAGGTCTGTAAGCTGCGAAAGGCTCTGTATGGTTTGAAGCAATCTCCTAGAGCCTGGTTTGGTAAATTCCACAAGGCAATGATAAGGTTTGGGTACAAGCAGAGTCGAGCAGATCATACTTTATTTGTCAAACAAATAAAGGGTAAGACTACCATTCTTATTGTTTATGTTGATGACATTGTGGTGACAGCGGATAATAGAGAAGAAATAGTTAACCTCAAAGCAAGACTAGCCAAAGAGTTTGAGATCAAGGATCTTGGTCCTTTGAAATATTTCCTTGGTATTGAAGTTGCAAGATCTTCCAGTGGAATTTTTCTATCTCAAAGGAAGTATGTACTTGATCTTTTAACAGAAACTGGCATGTTGGGATGTAAGCCTGCTGATTCTCCTATTGAAGTTAATCATCATCTAGTAGGTGGCACAGGACCTACGGTTGATAGAGAAAGATATCAACGTTTGGTGGGACGATTGATATACCTTTCTCATACTAGACCTGATATATCTTATGCTGTTGGTATAGTCAGTCAATATATGCATGATCCTCGACAAAGTCATATGGAAACCGTGTACAGAATTTTGAGGTATCTCAAGTCTGCTCCTGGCAAAGGTTTATTGTTTGCACCAAATGGTCATATGAGAGTTGAAGCTTTTTCCGACTCAGATTGGGCTGGCTCTATAGAGGATCGTCGATCTACATCAGGCTACTGTTCATTTGTTGGAGGTAATCTTGTTACTTGGCGTAGTAAAAAACAGTCTGTGGTGGCAAGATCTAGTGCTGAGGCTGAATATCGAGCTATCGCCTTGGGTATATGTGAACTAATGTGGCTTCGAACCTTGCTAGAAGATTTGGGTGTTACAACTAAAGGGCCTATGCAGTTGTTCCACCTTCATAACTTACTGAAGGGTTGAGATGTTGTGAGCGTTCCACCTTCATAACTTACTGAAAACGATCCGGGCGACGACCACCTCACGCAAGCGTGCCGTGGAGTCTATCAGTCTATAAAATTATGAGTGTTGCCTCCATCTATGAGAATGGAAAGTGTTTTCTTCCCAACATAGCCAGTCCTGATCATGGTTTCAGGATTGGGCTGTCCTTCAATAGCATTGACAGATACCTCCATGTCTCATCCCCATTGGTTTATTGCTCTTCATTTATTTCCAAGACAGGTTCCTCATCATATTTGGGCGCTCAACATCTCCCAGGTTGGAAATGATCTTCTCCTACCATCATGAAGGACTTTGGATTCTTACATTGATGCCCAAAGGTGTACTTATCATCACAGTAAAAAACATAAACTTGGGATTTCCTTTCATCCCTTTGCGCAGCAGTGATAGGCTTGGGTTTGTTGAAGTTGTTCTTAGAATAGGTAACAATAGGTGGTTTGGTGTGTGATGGCGTGGAAGTCTCCTTATGTGGTCCTAGTTGGGCTTCGGGTAAGGTGTTGGTTTTGTGTAGCTGTAGGCTAGTTTTGGTGAGGGAACTTCATAGAATTTGGCTTGTTTGTATGCCTTAGACAAGGTGTCAGGATCTAGAAGTTTGACAATCTTCTTAGTCTCATCTTTGAGTCCTCCAATGAAGTTTCCCAAAAAGAAATCCCCAGTTAGCTGGGGTATTTTCTCAAGCAACCTGCCCTTGTACCTTTCAAACTCATCATAGTAGGTATTGATTGTGCTTGTTTGCTTTAGGGTTTGAACTGTTCATATATATTGAACCCCTGCTTCTGAAAACCTGTTAATGAATTCACCAGCAAAAGTTTCCCATGCTAGTCCTTCCTTACTACTGATAAAGGACTTATACCAGTATTTAGGAGACCCATGGAGATGCATCCCAGCAGTCCTTTGGAATGAATACCATTTATATCAAAATATTCTTCACAATCTTGTACCCAACTTTTGGCACCATCACCTTCAGTAAATGAAGGGAAAACCAATTTAAGGTGCTTGAGCTCCCTATCTTCTCCTTCTTCACCTGCCCAGTTGTTTCTCTTTCCCGTTTGACATCTATTTCCTCATTCTTCTTTGTCCTTTCTCTCTCAGCATGATCAGGGTTTCTAAAAACTCCTTTGGTTTCCTTGCTGCCATCAAGACCAGGGCTCTTACCCCTTGCCTTATCCCCAAAGGGATTCTCAAACTCTCCATTAGTTTCTGGAGCTCTGCACTTGAGCAGCTCATTCATCCCATTCATGAACCACTCCATTTTCTCATTTATGGTTTCCAACTGCTCATGTGTGTACTCTCTGTAATTTAGGAAGTCCTGTTGAAACATTTGGTTGGAAGTAGGATTGGATGATCCTGCCATCACTTCTATTTATAGGACTAGAGTGAATTCCCAGAACAATTAAGAATTGGAATTGAAAAGTTTATCTAGTAGTGACAACACTACTTGATATTCTGAGTAAGTGAGCTTGAGTACTTTTTGTGGTGTGAATTGAACCTCTCACAAGAATAATGTGGATTTGAGTTGTAATGAACTCTTAACCCTGACTAGCACTAGGCTTAGCAAGAGTTAATAGAGAGTAAATAAGCACAGAATGGGAGCTAAGCTACACAAATGATCAAATTAGTTATAACTAAGTACTAACAGTGTGTTAACACTTGGTTAAAACTGAGACTAGCAGAAACTGTTTGTAGGAATGCTTGTGAGAAGTTTTGATGAAGTGAGAAGAATATCTATGATGGATATATGTTTAAATGATGTTCAGCTGTTCAAATAATGGAAAACTTGTGGATCTACAAAGGAATTATGCAGAAAATGAAAAATCAATACCGAGACACTGCATTTTTTGGATTTTTTGAATAATAATCAAAGAAAACAGGCTAACTAAGAGTTGTAAATGCTTGGGCTATGTTAAATATACCTAAACGAGTCCTGGGTAACAGAATTATACCTCTTAATAATCACAGGAAGTGATTATAATCTTCAGTTGCAGGTGTTGGTGCGAAAAACAAATATTGGCAACTCCATTTCTGATTTCCATGATTTTCTGCTTCTGGGTTGCGTTTGTTGATGGCTAGAGCTTCGTTTGGTGTTATATGGAGTTTAGGTACTGGGTTTTGAGTATTCAGTGGAGTTTTTATGGGAGTTATGGAGGATTTGGGTGGTGTTTGAATGAAAAAAAAAGCAGAGTATCGGAACTGGGTTTTTTTGTTTCTGCAGAAAAAAATCAGTGATGAATTTAAGGTGAAAGAGATGAGGGGGAGGAAGAAGATGGTGCCAGGCTTCAGCTGAAGCTCTTATACCACTTTGTCAGGCCAAGCTTGGCCCTGACTTAGAGAAACAGAGATTAGAGAAGAGAGAATTGGGAGGAAAGAGAGAATTAGGCCGACAGAGTTCAGTTTGAGGGAGGTAGGAGGAAGATAGGTGTGAGAGCAAATGCTACACATTTTCATATATTTCATTACTTGCAAATGTAAAAGCTATTACAACTATTTATAGAAAAGTTACTCGCAGAAATGTAAAACTTATCCTACACCTCATTCTTATCCTTCACCCATTTCTAACTACCTTCACATGGAATAAGCTTACTTCTAGAATATACTTTTATTTACTAACCACCAATTGTACCCTTGCCTGACACAGTGCAGCGTCGAATTTGGGAGGTGGGTGTTCTATGATTCATTTATATGCTAATAGTGGGTTTTTGATTATTCATGCCAATGGCCTGATGAAATTTCTAGTCAGTGATGTTTCTTGGACTGCAATGATTGATGAGTATAATAAACATATGCCTAGAGGCTCTGAGAGCTTTTTAATTTAATGCTGCTAAGTGGTGTAAAATGCAATTGGGCTACAATGATTACAGAGATTGGCATGCTCACATAATGGGAACTTTTTTTTTAAAGTCGCATAATGGGAACTTGTGTGTGGTGGTGGTGGTGGTGTGTGTGTGGGGGGGGGGGGGGCGGGGGGTATATACATTCATAAAAAAGTATGTGAATGAACATATCAATAAAAAAAAGGATGTCAATGAACTTAAGAGGGGAGGGGGAGTATATACATTCATAAAAAATTATGTGAATGAACATATCAATAAAAAAAAAAAAAAAAGGATGTGAATGAACTTCACAACTATGTATGAAAGAAATGACTGCTTGATAACAGCTAAACATATTTTTTATAAGATGATAAATTACGAATGTCTATATATTTTCTTTTCACAAACTTTTAATGGAAAGTAACTTAGATATGCTCAAAGCCAGTGGTCTATTCTAAGAAAGTATCAATTCTAACAGGTTTTTCATTGGAATAAACCTCCCCTCGGATGCATATTGGTACATCATATAAAAGAAGACGGTATTGAAGGCTTGTAAGAGAATGATGACTGTTGTGCTGAGTATGGAGAATGTTGGAGACATTGATAAATGACTATTGTTCTTGTCTAAGAAGTTATTTTGCATCGTAGAACGGAAAGCTACTTTCCGATCGTAGGAGATATTGTAAACAAAGAGTACATAATTTTCTACAAGATTAGTTATTTGATCATTCACACGACACTAGCAGGTGGTTTATTTTCTTTTCTTTTTTTAATTTAGTTCTATCAATCCAGAAAGTGAGTATTTTCTCTTGGCATTTTGATATATACAGCAAGTTTATGAGTTAATTGACAATCTCCAAAGAAGTGAAATGTTTGGTAGCTGATGTTAACGTACATTACTGCGAAAAACTTGTGTTATTCATCCTCAGGAGATAATTTCTGAAAGAAAATAAGAAAGAGACCAAATGTTGCTTACATGTTTGAAAACCCACACAGTGAATTCCATCCCCAACTGCTTCAACCTTGAGGAGGTACCGTTTCCTGTTACATAGCAAATATGAAGAAATCAAATAATTTTTCAGCCTATTACACACCAATGAAGAAGAAAGGGGAAAAAAATAATAATAATAATAAAAAAAAAAAAAAAAGAAGAAGAAGAAGAAGATAATTTTGAAGGAGTGTAAAAGGTTACTTGTTATATTAAAGGGGAGGAGAACTATTAAAGATTACCAAAGAGAGCAACCCATGTGCATGTCTGAATTACACGAATAAGTAACAAAAAATCATAATCCATCCTTCCCAATACCACCCCCCCCCCCCCATGTTAACATCATATTCTTTAATTTCATAATAAGAGTTTTCATAAGAGGAAACAAATTTGTGCTTGAGATCCTGACGCATATTTCTGTTCATACAGCTTGCCTTTTCTCATGATGGATACTATGTTGATGTTATTTTAGAATAGCAAGACTCTAGACAAGTCTATGGAATAAAACAGGTAGTTGAGAACCAAGGTTTCATGACAACATATGGCATGTGAATTGGTTTATCCTCACTACATCTTTGCAGGAAAGGTTTCATTTAAACAGTGAAACTTGAGTCCTGACATTTGCATTCAGTAGGGTCAGTAAAAGGCAAAGCTGATTATCATAAATACAATTATCAAAAATGAAAATCATTCTAAAGCAGCTTTCATTTCTGTGTCTCCAATAGAAGTCCCAAAACCTCGAGAAACAGTCACCGCCTCATTAGAAAGTAAACGTTGTACTACATATAACATAAGAGATTTCCCCACCCGAAGATGAACTAAAACTTCTGTTTTCAGGCTAAATGTATATCCTAGAATTTTTTTTAGACAGAAAATATAGAGAACCTAAATGAAGAAAAAAATCATGCCTACAATGCCAATGTTTTTCTGTACAGGGAAAAAAAAATATTCATGAGAGAGAATAGAGTCAGAAAAGGAACAAGTAGTCCACCCACTCAATAACAAGTGGAAATTAAATAAAACCAAAGAAAGTGTAGCTCTCCAATCTACGCAAATATTAGACACAAAAATGCCCCAAAAGGCACATCACAGTACAGGTTCCACCAAAACAAATGAAGAATCTTCTTTGCATTGTGCTACAGCATGAAAATTATGGAATTTTCACTTTGGAATTTTTGAGGAGGCTTGGGAGTTGAGTGTCACCTTACTCCTAAGAGAGTTTTCTTCAATTAAGATTTAAGGTTCGTAATGCACAGAATGCTAATAATTTTAGCAGGTGTTCTTGCTTTGCTATTACGGGGTTTTTTGACTGAAAGGAATGCTATAATTTTCAATGATATCCATCTCTCTCTTCCTTTTTCTGGGATAGAATTTCACTGCTGTGGCTTCAGATATGGGAGCTTTTAGAGGATTTTCTATTTCCACTTTTTATTGAGTTTGGCGGCCAGTGCTTGATTAGTTTGACTTTATTTTCCCACTTTCATCTATGTTACACGGACTCGGATGGAGTGCCCAGTTGGACACGGTATTTTGAAGAGTTTTACATGGGTACGGGTACTCCTCAATCTTGCCAATTTTTTACACTACAATGATGTGTCCAATACCCATACCCTTGTCCAAGTGTCGGACACGGGAACTTTTGGGAAAATTGAAGAGCCCGTGTAACATAGACTTTTATTTCTTTGTAGAACTCCTTGTTCAACCTTTCTATACCCTCTCTTCTATCTAATAGAGCTTCCTTCTTTTTCAACCAAAAAAAACAAAGAAAGTGAAATTAGACAATGTCATGTTTTATAGTGATTTTGATGATTATTAAATGTATGTGTGTGTGTGTATATATAAGACAGCCTAGAATTTATCTTCTAAATTTGTTACAAAATGAACCACATAAGTTCTTAATTTAAGGAAATATTTAATAGATTGAAAGAAAGATATTTCTTTACCATATACGCAGCCAAAAATGCATTGTAGAGTTGATGGGAAACTATTTGCTGCAGTGATCGACCGGCAGAAAACAGACATCAGCCTTGCTCTCAAAGCAGGATTCCCAGGAGTAACCCTATAATCTGGAGCAATATGTTCTCCAGCGGTCCCTGCATAACAGTAAAAGAATTATACATTCAAGATGTTCCGCAATTAGTTGTAGCAACACAATACTCTCTTGACTTGGTATAACCAAAGTTGATCATGGTAGATAAATTTAGGCAACAGCCTATGTGGAATTGATTTTCTTTAAATACAACTATGGAGACTCAGGATCTCCCCAAAAGAATGTACAAGGCACAGAAAATACAAGAAACAATTCAACAGACATGAAATGGAATGATAGAGTTTATTAGAATGTCTTTAGGACAAGGACATGAAATTTCAAGTAACATAAATGCATAATAATTACACCGCAAAATCGCAGTTTGGTGAATGAAATGAAACCTATCACAAAGACAACAAATATGTCAAGAAGAGGTAGCTCTAGTAAACATAAAGCACAACAAAAATTACAAACATTAGATATGGAAGACGATAGACTAGAGATCCTCAAGCGGAAACCAGTTCTGAATAAGAATGACATTTTAACGGATGTAAAATCTGAATAGACAGGTTAACCAAAAGTTTACAGTTTGTCCCTAATTTGCCATGTCAGTCTAATTTTACAGGTCAGAATGAGGAAAGAATATAAACCACTTTCTTTTCCTTTTTCTCCGGATGTGGGAAAGAAGCAAACGCTTTTATTCTGGGATAACAAACAATAATATGTAATATAATATATATATATATATAATACGAGTAGTTGGGGAAAATAAAGATTAGTGGGATAAGCTAAGTTGCATGGACTCGAATATAGTGTCCAGTCGAACGCCGCTACTTTGAGGATTTCAAAATGGGTACTCCTCAATTTTGCCAATTTTTTACACTAAAGTGAAGTGTCCACTGCCCATACCCTTGTCTGAGTGTCGAATGTCATCACTTTGCCCTGAAGTACATGTGAGACTCGAAACTTGACACTTGAACAAGGTATGGGTAATGGAAATTTCATTTTAATGTTAAAATTTGGCAAAATTGAGGAGTACCTATGTCAGACTCCTCAAAATACCCATGTCTGACAGGACACTCCATCTGAGTCCATGTAACTTAGGTTGCCCTAGAGATGCCCTTAAACTAGGGTATGTGCTAAGTTGCTTAACGTATCAGTGGCCACCGTCGTAGGAAGCCCACTGGACCCTCATTGCTGCTCTTTACTTGGCAGGCTTATCAATCTTGAACCCGCAATTTGCCTTTGCACAGCCTTAAAAGCTAAACATTCTTGGCATCAACCTTAACATCCTTATTTAATGGTCACTTACAGCAACACTTTGTTGCGAAGGGGAAGTGGCCCTTCGTTAACTGAAACTTCATTAAGGGCATTAAGGTAATTTCTCCCATTTGTAACACAGTGTTGCGGTAGCCAAGGTTCTACGCAATATAGTGCTTCAGAAGGCCCCGTCTTTTTTTAAGTCATGACCGTCAGATCTTGCAATGGACCCTTCATTTATGTGCCAGAATACAGAGATATTTGGTAGGAAAGTGGAAGAGACTTTGGTGCAACATCTAGTGGTCATTTAAGGCCCCATAACCAACATTTTCCTATGGATCGGCTCCCATATGTGTGTGTGTGTGTATTAGAAGGATTTATATATCCCTTTCATTTGCAGCAAAGCAATGTAGCTAAATACAATTTTAGACATATTAGAAGCCTGCTATTATAGAAGCACATGTGGGTGTATACGAAGCTAAATAAAGTAATTCGCACGATTTTGTAAAGTTACATAAATATATATAAGAAAAACTGTATTGCAGGAAGGGCACTCGTATAATAAAGCCAAATCCTGACAAAAGGAATAAACTAGTACATTATAAATGAGATTAATATAATTTTTAAAGCCTTCAATTGAGCACACTATCAATTCGGATGAACTTAAAAAATATTTTTTACAATATATAATGCTAGTACCTATTCAAACATATCAATCCCATGAAATACAGCAACAAGATATCACCAATACAATTTTCACTAATCACAAATTTGAGGAATGAAAAAACTGTTCTGCAAGATGAGTAAGCTATAGACAGAAACAACTCTCCCTTAACTCATTACATTTAAGAGATCAACCTTAATGTGGATTTAAGAGTAACGCAATAGTATCAAAAAGGATATAATTACGTCAACAAACAAGGAACTTTGGTTGCAAGTGACAACATATTGTTCTACATCTGCATACCATTAAATAATAAATATAGCCTGTTTATCAGGTTCTGATCATCTAAATTCACACCAGAAACCTTCGTCTTTAAAAGCTCCTCTCCTCTCTTAACAACAGGCTCTTGACTTCAACAAAGAAAACCAATAAACATGTCAACATCCCACAGAAAGCATGCATGAGTAAATAAAGAAAAACAAAAAGGAAAATTAGCTCATAGGTTATCTACAATCAGAAAGTAGCAAATACCAGTCTACACATGCAACGAGAAAGAGAGGATATACAAGCTCAGGCACCAGCTCCATAGCTTCAACAACGTTCAAGATACCTAACTGTAGGATATAATCAAAGTTACCATGGAAAAATTAACTCCAAATATACAGGAAATGGCATATGAACGTTCTTGGGGTTCTCAATAAAATTGTATACGTCAACAAATTAAATTTCAAGATACAAGTATCTTAAGACTTCCACCAATTTCACCTTTATTTTTGAAAGCATGTCACTTTTCAACGGTTGTTTCCCAGTAACACGGTTGCTTTGAGTAATTGAAAGCCCAGCTGGGCACCCTCCTCTGCAAAAATGAAATTAGTTCTTGTTGTTTAGAATGAAAATAAAAACAGTTAAAAGATCAATTTACCACAGAAATAGTAAAGTGGATTCCAGACCCCTGAGATGGCGTTTGATATAAAACTGTATGGAGGCAAAATTCAAGAAATATCTCACTGTCCTGAGAACCATTTATCAATCTATATTTCGCGGCAACTTCATCATTAATTTGGGTGGAATGACATTCACCAATCACCTGAAACCAAGAATGGGTAGGAAATCAATAATTGGTCTTTGGTGAAGAGAAAGCAGCAGAAACCAAAATGGGTGGTATGGTGTCCTATCTTTACTGCTTTTACTTATAGCAGAACTTTTAAGTCATTATTAGCTCTAAAAAGCTTAAGTAATTAGAGAATGGCCTCAATAATGTATATCTTGCTTTAAAACTCTCCCTCACGTACAGTCCCCACCTACACATGGAGAGACAAACCAAGCTGCATCATAATGCATAAACCAAAAAGAGTATAATTGCGCTAAAAACAGACTGTGGGAACTGAATGCAAGTGGGAAACTCAATCCCAAGATCTTGCAAAACAGAGATACCATGTTCATTCACCAAATAGTTCTAAAAGCTTAAGCTGTTAAAAACAAATTATATCATACTTTAAAAGAACAAATCATGAGCATAACTGATGGATAGATAGATGAAAACTTTTGGCTTGTTTGGTTATCATCTGATCAACTCTAATTTCTGTTTTCATTTTCAGTTTCATAAATTTTCTGAAAATTCTGAAAGTATTTGTGTTAACATTTTCTAAAGAAAAAGTTTCTTACAAATTTTGAAAGATTCGTAAGAATCCAACCCAGAAGGGGCAAAGGAAAAAATTGAAATCTTTCTTAGTGAAACAATGGGGAAATAGAAAAAACAAAACTACTTTGTTTATATTTAAGGTGCATAATAATTCCCACCACTGTAATTTTACACCTATACTAGTATTTTGAGAAGTTCTTTATGAAAACAGAAAGCAGAAACGTTATCCAAATGCATGTTTTTAAATCCTTAGAAAATGAAAACATCTAACAGATTTGAGAATCATATCCAAACATGCCCTTGGGACACTTATCCCCACCTTAGTTGATGGCTATGAATTGACAACTATTGATATTAGATATTTTGCCCAATCTCCACTCCTTGTCTCATAGAAATATATCATTAGTATATATTTTTTTTAAATTAAAGAAATAGATTTTGTTAACAGAGAAGAAGATACATGGGGAGACCAATAGAGTATACATTCCAAAGATAACCCATAGTTTACCACAACCCTGCAACTCCAATAGAAAATGCCATATTCTTATTCTTCTTCCCAAAACTGAAAAGACGCTTCTACGCTTCATACTTACTCTCTGTCTCCATTGTTCAACTGCAATTCCAGAGTTCAAATTTCATAACCTATTTTCCAACTATTTCTTTCACATTGTTTTCCCCTTCTGATTTGGCTTCACACAACTAGATATGGGATTTCAAGGATTTCAATTTTCAAGCAAGAAAAATTTAGCTAAAGATACAGAAATCTCCAAGTTCAACATGTTTTTCCTGATCCGGTAAGATTTCTTTTCAAGGTATAATTTCTGTTCTTTTAGGATGCTTAAAATATGCATTAATTGTGTTAATATCTCCTTCTTCCCCCTTCCTTTTTAGGGTTCTGTATGGTACTTCAGTACACCACTTTTCAGGATCAGGATTGCAAACAAACTATTATCTGGTACGAGCGATCTGGATTGTGGTCAGATTGGGGTAGGGAGAATTTGGCAACAATGGGGAGGACAAGGAGTCCTCCCTAAGAGGCACAAAAGGAAAACAAATAGCACTTTAACAATTCCAATCTCTACACAATTCTGATATGGCTATTCCCCAGAAATCTCCCATGGAAGACGCCCACAACGAAGAAATGAAAAAACTCTATCCCTCAATAAATGGAATGGCATAGACTGCTACCTTAAAATTCTTGCATTCTGTTCCCCCCTCCCCCTCTCCCCACACACACAAAATACAAAAACGCGCTTCCATAATACTGTAGCATAAGCCTACCAAACCCCTTATTTAATCGATGACAAATATTTCATTAATCATTAGCATATTGCTCAGACCATATCGCATTTTGTTTTAAATGGTAACGATTCAATATTCCTTGGTAAAGAATTAGACCCAAAAAATTTTGAGTAGAAGATTGGAAACAAGAATACAACCAAACCAGTTAATGTTTTAACTTCTATGTTCATCAAGGTACATGCAAACACTGATCCAAAAAGGAAATAATAAACAAATACAAAAAGAAATAAGTGAAATATAGATGTATTGCCTCCATTGGGATAACCAAACTTCTACTCAACCCAAAAACATGACACCCCTCCTATCTACAGCTTATGTTTATCGCCTAAAATTAGTATAAATCGGAGAGATATAAGTATTATCAGAATTAGTATGCTAATTCATAGGCAGTTAATGGGCATAACTACTGTAATTGAGCGGACCATTGTTCAGCTCTAGATCTCTGTCAAACTCTTGACCACTGATAGGTCCTTATTAAATGTCGCGTGCTAATGTTCATTGAGATTATTCTAAATATACTGTTAGCATGATCATTTTTCTCTTTTTATCTTGTCATTTTTGTCCCTACTCTGATAAGAATCTTCATGATGGATGCGCCGTTAGTCCTCTACATTCTCTTTCCAGTAACATTATTATCATTTATCTATTTTGGATGGAAAAAGAAGTTTTATTAACAAAATAGAGAGGACACAAGAACAGGGGAAGAAGTCCACCCATCCAACGGCGCAGAAACCTAGAAGAACGGGAAAAATGAGCACTTTAAAAGTGCGGTGCACCAATCTCTGCACATGTTAGACAAAATGGTACCCCTAAACCAAAGGTAGAATCCCACAGTGAGGCAAGGAAAATATTACCGTCCCTGTTTCTTCCAACCCTCGAAATCGAATGAAAAACATATCTTCCACTGAAACGGTGAACACCTACTCCTTCTACAACACTTCAATTCTACAAGACACAAGCAACAAGTACAAAACAAGATAGAGGAGAATGCACCACATTTTTTCCTTGCACACAGCACATTACACAAACATTCGACGATAGAGCCTTGTAGATCTATTCTCCTAATAAAGGTCATTAGTATTCATTTCAACCTCTGTAAAACAATAGTGAAAAGGCCTCGACTTTGGATGGAACCCTAGACATAAAAATATAAAAAAAGTAGAAGGAAATTGAACAACAGCGCAAATAACTCTTACAAGATTAAGTACCGGTAGAATCTATAGACCCACACCCACTACGCCTATCAGAAAAGCAGATATAATTTTTAATTCCATTATCATTATGATTCTTGACCAAACTTAGATTTAAAAATTATGAAGTTAAATCATTAAAAGAAACTTCTTCAACCAGAGACTAAAAAGCAAAGAAATGATGTAAACAACCCATATAAACCAAGCTCAAGCATAATTTGCACCACTGTGCTGCTACCCTAATGATGATGCAATTGGGTGTACATATTAAATGTAAACTATTAACTATACGCATATATTTAACATACACAGGGTAATGGGGTACGGTGACCTGAAATTTGTAAAACTGAAACTAACCTTTGCAGTGATTCTCAAAACTATCTCTTGGTGCTGAGAAGGGAGCTTTGACATGTTAGCAAAAAGAAGAGGTGCCATATTTTCCTTTTCCTACAACAAAAGAATTTAGAATCAGTGTCAACTTTAAATAAGATCTTATAACAAGCAGTCATTCCAATTCAAGTAAAAGCACAAACTTTCTAAGGAGACTTCAAATACCAGAGAAATAAATACTAACCTCTAGATGAACACGTTCGAATGCCATCTCAATATACACGATGCAAAAATTCTTAACCATTGGGGCAGCAGATTCGATATACAACTTCCATAATTCGGACAATGGCAAACCAATTTCTAGCTGGTGTTTCACTCTCTTGTTGACATGACTCAGGATCTCGATAACCTAGCATCACAAAAGGGATAATGTTATTATAATGAGGAGAACATAAAGAACCAACAAAGACTATCAACCACTATCTTCCAAATGTAGAAACTGAAAAGAGAAAGGTATTAATAATCAGTTAATTAGCTTCAGACAAAGAAAATATTGCAAATTCTTAAGCTAGAACGTGTACAGGAAGGCTAGCATATAGGTATATTTAACTTTGCAGAAACCTTGGTTGTCTTCTTGGAATGAACAGTAAACTGAGATGATGCAAGAGTACTTTTGGCATATGAAAAGCCCAAGGGGAGCGACTAATCCATTGATCAGTCCTTAGTCTCTACTTTTAATTGAATTTTTTATAGTGTACTTCTTTAGACTGTTAAAAGAAACCTCTTTAATGTGAAGACTGTTCTTGCCAATTAAGCATAATGAATTGACTAGTGACAACTAACAAATTTCAGCACTTCATGGAAAAACTTAAGATTTCAACTTCTACCTTGCACATAAATTTGACAAAAGGTAAAACAAATGCCTCAAGTTTTAGGTAACCCAATGAATTATGCATGTTCCATTTTATATGTTTGAAAATGTCTGTCGCTTCTATGTCCACTCGAAATTCAAAATCACCTTCATGAGAGTATGTGATGACATAGAACCACAAAATAACGCCTGACGAAATTCTGCATATAAAGGCCCCCATCAAGAAGCTCCTCGTCTCAATTACTCTGTTTAGTGTAATACACTTGGTAATGACCTTAGTTTTTAAGGCAGCAGTTTGATCTCTTGATTATCAAGCACAAAGTCCAAAGAACAACCGAGTTGTATCTTCTTTCAACTTGCACATAGTTAACAAAGCTCGATCATGTCAGTGTTGTATATTAAAGTCTAAAGATCATCCAAATACATACAGGGGCAAAGTTCATCAGCAGAAAAGAAGAGGCATCACACAGAGCAGTATGCACAGCGGGTCTGGCAGGTCATCTCAGGATGGATAACTATTAAAAACCCTTACTACTTGGTCATCTGAAGGCTGCACAACCTTTTTCTTGCGTTATGCTTAAAATACAAAATAGCACACAGACAAGAGCCCGAATGATACCCAGTTAAAACAGATTCTTGAACCACCATGTAATTATTGTTTCTTGTAATAAGTTGAAAGGTGTTCTATTCTTTTTTTTTTCCTTTTTGCAAAAAACAAATTTTATCAGAAGAAACCACATCTTCTAAGTTTTCCAGTGTATGTTTCAAGTTCAAATGAAGTCAGAGTTTCAGTTGAAGGAAGATACTAAAAATCAGCCTAGAGGAGTGAGTGATCAAAATAAGGCTAAATCAATTCAAGTTACTAAGCCAAATTCGCCTTACCTCCCTCTGTTGGTAGTTGTTGAGGAGGCTAAAATTGAAAGCACAGATATGGATGTTTTGAGAGATTTAGCAACTGAAAAGGTGGAAGTATAGGCTGTTATTCTAGACTCAAGCATGCTGTTAGAGATGCCCAACAAGTTTTCCGGGTCATTTGATGATAAGAAGGGGGACAAGCACCTGTCCAGCTCCTACTATGTTCCAGGGTATTACCAAGTCAAACAAAAGAAGAATGAAAAAATGGATTTTGAAGATGTTGTTGCAACATCCACTTTCGAATAAAACTTCAGGCAAAAGGATATTCAAGCCAATCGGACACACTACTGGTATTCAAGCTTTAGACTTCCTAATAATATTATAATGCATCTCATATACCAAGTGCAGCAATATTGTTGAAAAATTCTATGATAAAGTGGAGTATATCATTCTCCACAACTTCTAGGTAGAACCTCAACATAAGAAAAAGGAAATCATCATTGTCAAGCTCTTAAACTTTGGTTTCAAGATCGATGCTCAAGGATTTGGATACACAACTATTTCAAAACTTGAGCACTAATTTTCTCCAGCCGGAGGATAGTGATGGAAGCTGTGAAAAGCTCAAGAAAAAATAAGATTAAAGAAGCAAGAAACTTTAAAACTTGCCTAAACTTCAAAGTGGGTTCAACAACTGAGCTTATATTATTGGTATTGAGTCAAATAGCCTTTCAAGTGAGTCATCTAATTATAAGAAACTGTAGTTCCAAAAGTCCGCAATTAATTAGTTGAAGTCTAGTATGGTCTGTAAAAGGATGCCTTGTATTACTTTTGAGGGAATTTTGAAAGAATTCTGACTTGTTAAAATATATAAATAAATAGATAAAATGAGTTCTGTTTGCGAAAGTTTCTCCAGCATAGCTGAATTTTCTGGGATCAGATCTTTTACATAATCATTCCAAGAAGGTGGACTAATTGATTAGATTCCTATTTCCTCCTTTCTTACATTTATAACTGTTTCTGTTTTCAAAAACATATGCTAGTTATCTAAATGCTACTTGTGTCGTGATCGGTGATCTTAACAGGCTGACATCAAACGGAGAATAAATTACACATCCATAACGGCCATTACCACATGTTACAGTGCCGTTAGTGATCATGATACAACACATAGGATCAAAGTAGCCTTTTTAAAAACTATGGTAGTATAATTCTACTATGATGCAAACAAAATACTAAGATAATGAGGGAACCTGTGAATATTAACTATATATCTAGCTTCAAGTATTAAGGTCCACCTTGAGTCTTTAAGATTAAAGATAACAATCAATGCTTTCCCCTTATCTATCTCTCTCTTCTTCTCTGTGTAAAAGTATTTTGCTTTATGTATGTTCAATCAACACAGATTAACGTAGACTTTAACACATTTGAAGTGATTTCAAATTATTAGGTAGTTGAAACCCTAGAGACTAAATTTCAAAGTTAGAAAGTATATCAACCAATCCCTGAAAAAGTTAGAATGTCAAGTCTTTAAAACGAAAGGGAAGGAAAAGATTCACTCCTAAAGCACAATAACATCATGTTTGATGTTTCTCATTGGTTTTTGAGTTAGCTTGAATTTTCAATGAGAACATCTAAAATGCCTTGACTCATCTTTTTCTTTTTTTGTTAAGTAAAATGCCAGAACTTATCTTACCTATCCATTCAATAGTAGTTGAATGATAGTCTGAGGGATTATTCTCCATCAGAAATTCAATCACAACTAACAGATATAGAGACTAATATTAATATGGTAGAATGTACCCTAAATCCTAATAATCTCTCTTTTCAGCTCACTAGCAACTAAACAGTATATTTTCTATTAAAGTAACAAAATTAAAATTAATTAAATCCCTAAAGACAAAAATTAGAACACATAAATAGAATAATGATCAATAAATATTCTCCCTCCTTTCCAAATTATAAGATTATTATTGACTTTTGAAAGTCAATAGGACATATTTTTAAACTCAAAACTTACACAATTCATTAGCAATTACATAAGTACATAGTTTACAATATGTCTGCTCCAAAAAGTCAATAATAGTCTTATAATTTGACACAGAGGGAGTATATAAATAGAGACAGGGGGCTGGTAAATCAAATAGAAAGCAATTAACTTCCCTATATTTACTTAATTACTAGATTCCAAGTAAGCTGGAGAGTCAATTGAGGAAGACTATAAAGCTTAAAGAATCCAACTGAAATCAACAATACATACATAAATATATATATATATATAGACAGAGAGAGAGTGGGGGAAATTGACCTTGTTTCTGACGGCAGGGGAGTGAGAAGAGAGAGAGGAAATGGAAATGGGAAGAAGATTGGAGAGCAAATTCTGCAGGTTGGAATCTTCACAGAGGGCCAATCGAGTGAGCATTCGATCAAGCATTTCTTCTCTCTCCTCATCTGATTTCTCTGGTAAAGACGCCGGTGACGAGGTTGATGATGATCCCGCCATTCGTGTTTTTCTTTTGGTTTCTTTTCTTTTCTTTTCTGCTTAAGACAAAGAAGGTGGGAATTTTGGGTCCTCGCTCAGGTCAGATATGGGTAGCTAGCTACCTTGTTGCACCTCTATTTATCTGTGTCTTTCTTGGCGGCTCTCAAACGAAGGGAACGAGGAGGCCCAAATTGCAATTTAGAGTTTTGCACGGAATAATATTAATAGATCAATAGGTGCTTTCAAATTTTTTATCCCAAATAATTTTATTTTTTTTGCATGTAGTCTTAAATAATATCTTAAATGATGTGTTATTGTTATATTTTATTTATCTTAAAATAAAAGTCTTGATTTATTTTTTATGCATATTAAAAAAAATGATAAGATTGTCCATACTTAAAACTACGTTCTCATAATAGTACTTTATTAATTATTATGAAAAAAAATTATACTACTTCTCATTGGAATCAATTCTATTAATGCATTAATATAAGGAACCTGTTGGGTACATAGTGAAACTTTCGACAATAAATATCAATTGTGAAAGAATAAGAGTTCAAGTTTCAATATTTGAAAGATCGAATCAATGATGCTGAGTGGTTAACAATGACCGCGAACATATACGGAGGTTGTCAGTATTTAAACTGGTCCTCTAAATAAGTTTTGGTAATCGAGGGGATCAACCTCTCATACCCGGCGAATATGCATAATCACTTAATAAACGGACATACAATTGTTTTCCAATATAACGCCTTAAAAATTGTTCTCTTTCTGAGTCTGAGAGTCCATACCATTCAATTGGTTTGGACAGCCTTTTAAAATTGATTTGATTTAACAAATTTAAACATGTTTGATCTTGCTAATACAACTAGCATAGATCCATCTCATAAACAGCTCATGAATGAAAGAACTTTAACTAATTCACAGTTCAACATTTATAGAACAGGAATTCAATTGCACCAAGTGCGAATAACAATAACTATCAAGGATGTGGAATAATCAAAAATAATTATCCACTAACAGGTTCTGAAATAATAATTCAAGGTTGAATTAGAGAACTTGCAGTATATAAAAGCTCATATCAATAATCAGGATCTTACACAATGTACGAAGTTGTATAAGTTAAGAACTTGCTCAATATAAATTTGAGTAAGGTTAGGGAACTTGCCTTGATCGTTGACTACTGCTACACAATTTAATATGACTTCTTTCGAAAGACCTATCATTTATAAGATTGATCTCTCAATTGGCATCACACATTTCACCCATAATATCATTACTTTACATGACATTGTCTAATAGTCAGTCACATAGTTTAGTATTAGACATTCCATTAAAGTCTTAGTGTTATAATTATCATTTGATAATCTTTTAATCACTTCATTGCTTAAATCTTTCCTTATATAAGTATTTCTTTATGATCCAGTAGGTTAAATACACAACCCAGCAAATTGGATTCCAAATCCAGTAAACTAGATGGCCATCAAGCAACCTGGATTCCAATCTAGCAAACTGAATTCCAACCTGGATTACAATCCAACACACTGGATTCAAACTGGATTACAATCCAGCAACCTGGATTCAAACCGACCTCTAATCCAGCAACCTGGATTCATACCGACCTCTAATCCAACAACCTGGATTCATACTATTCAATTCATCAAATTGTTTTTCAATCCAGCAACCTAGATTCACACTATTCAATTCATCATACTATTCAATGTAAACTATTGAATGTCTAACTCAATAGCTTAACTCCTCTTTTGAACTCTCATGTAATATTATTAATTATTTATCCTTATTTATTATTTAATATGAATTAAATAATAAATACTTCATTTATTAACTTTAACATTCTTTAATCATTATTTAACATTAATTAAATAATAATTAATCAATTCTTTATCCCTATTTATTATCTAGTCTTACTAAATAACAAATAGTTAGTTTAGTAATACTAACTCTATTTAATTATTACTCAATGTGAATTAAATAATAATTAAATAGTTAATTACACTTAAACAATATTTAATTACTGTAATTATTAATTAGTAACATTAAAAATTTATTAGTTAGTAATCTCAAATGATTTAAAAGGGATTAAACCATTAATTACTCTAATAATTACCTAATTACACCAACAAATACCAAATTAAATATTATAATATTCTTTCACATTTTAAAAAAGTTTTGGGTCGGGACCCGTCGCCGGAACCGGCCGGAAGAGGCCTGAACCGTCGTCGGAAACCTCTAGTGAACCGGACCGGTTCACATTAATTAATTCGTGCAGGTTGCCCTCTTTGTTCCAGATTTGGGGTCCCTCACGGAAATGTGAATAAAACGAAATTTACAATTCAGATTAGGGTCTAGTCGGTACCGTTGGATTCGTATCTTTTCGAACTACAATTTTCCATTATCAAACACCAAATTTGGATACGTTTTGGTCACTGAAACTCGTCCGGAAGTAGACTGTTTTGACAGTGTACCAACAGTTAGCATGTTTTGGTAAAAATTACATAACTCTCTCATTTTAACTTTTTTTTTAAACGATTCCAACTAGGTTCTTTTCTTAACTTACCCCTTAAAACTCAAAAAAAAAAAGAAAATCACCAATATCATGTATAGATTTCAAAATACACAATTTATTCGAACAAGTTATGGTTTGTTCATCGGTAAAAAGGGTTTTCAAGCTTCTAGCTTAATTTTTCTACACAAACCCATACCATTTCATACCAAAACCACATATCATCATACATAAATATATTTAGCATGATTCTAAATATTTTAAACATAAATTTCAAATTTTTAACATAAGATTACACTCATAACCCAAAATTAGGGTTTTTAGAGTTTTTAGGTTAGTTATATTCCTTCTTAACTTGGTGGCTTGCTTCCTTTTCTTTCCAAAGTAGGAGATGAAATTATTGGTCATCCACAAGCTCTCCTCCTTCCTCTCTAGGTGGCGGCACCTCCTTCCTCTCTCTCTCTCAAAGTATACTTTCTCTCTCTATTCTTCTCTCTCTAAGCTATCAAGAAAGAAGATGAATAATACCACTTTGCTTTACAAACTAATTACTTACAATAATCTATAGATACATAAACTATATCTATTCATTTCTCCATCATTAGCAAGTGGGTTCATTTGACAACTTGGTGATAAATTGTCATAATTAAATGTACTTCTTTGTTAATCTCTACAAGCAAGCTCTTTGCAAATCAACAACTCACCCTTGTGGGCCCCATATTTCGGCAGTCCCCTCTCTCTTTTTTTGTCTAATTTTTAATTTTCTTTAATTTCTTTAATAGCATAACCAAGTTGCTCAAGATATTTTTCAAGTGGGCTAACAATTGGGCTTTGCTTTAAATACATTTGGGCTCACTTTTAATCTAATTTGGACTACTAGTTGTCAAGGTTATAATCCATACTTGGCTACTAGTTTAATTAGATGTTGGGCTAATTTAGTTAGTCCATACATTAATTATCCAAGTCCATGTTCAATTAATTGAGTGGGCTTGATTAATTAATTAATTAGATTAGTCCACTAGTGTTTTCTTACTAATTGGACTATTAAAATTAATTATTCATATTTCACATAATCCTCATTAATTAATACTCATATTAATTAATTAACAAAAATTTAATTCACTTACTATATTCAATTCAATTGAATATTTATTTAACTTATTATCTTATCAATTGCTTGATATTAAAATTCTTAGGTTAGTCCACTAAATTAAATACTATTAGTGGGACCTCCTTTAACTAACAATTAGTCACATAGATCATTAATCGCATATTCATTCCTTGTATGTCACAAAATTTTCAATATCATTAATATTTAATTAATATATTCATTTACAATATGACTTAAATTTCTGGCTATTACAGAATAAGTACAGGCCGTTCAAGGTATTAACAATGGAGGTTTAGCACTTTAGTGAGCAAAAAGTTATTACCTGTAAATTTAGGGTTTAGCCTTGTATTTATAGATGATCACACCGCCTTCATCGCCCTGTCCCCCTACCGCAATAGGAATCCTAATCATGGTAATTACCTATGATTGGATAAAAATCAATCTCCTTAAAGAAAGAAAGTCGGATATAATCCTGACTCTTTCCTTAGGAACTAGAATTTAAGTACAGTTAGGAATCTTTAGATTTCTTAAAGTCCGCACACTGCCCAAAATAAATCCTACATGGGAACATCCTTCCACGTGGACTGTGGCCCACCCTATTCTTCGGGCCCATGTGAACACATCCATTGTGGCCCACCCTATGGTTCACAATCAAGTACAATTTGCAAAAATATTTTTTCGAAATATCTTTTTGTTCCAGAATAATAGTATATATGCTTTCAAAACTAAAACAATTCAAAAATGATTTCAATGTATACAATATATCTTTTAATCCACAGCCCTAGCGACTAAAGTTACAATAGCCCTATAACACGGCCCAAAAGTCCAATATGATATAAAAGTAATTATGCCTACTAACTTAGATAGTATATATATACTTACATGTGTTTACTGTCTTAAATAGTTAGTCAATTAATTAAAATACAAAACCCCACAATAATTATATATTTAAACTTACACCACATTAATGCATACTACACAAGCACTCATATCTATAATACATAGAAACTGTACCGAACATACACATGTATATATTATAAACATAACTTAAAAACACAAAATCATGTATTGATATATATATATATATATATATATATATATATATATATATATATATATATATATAAGCATCAGTCATGACTATATATTATGGCTATCAAAAAATTTTCACATAGACGTAAAACATATGCGTTATATATATATAGTTTGAAATCTATATTATTTATACAAAAAACACATATCTAATAGTATGTTTATGCTCTTTTTCTTGTTATAACCATGTTCTAAAATATAACTATACATACATAACTCTATTTTTATGATCATGGGTTTAGAAATCTAAAATTTTCATATATAATACAAGTATTATCTCATAATTGAAAAGGAAGATTTAGATTTACCTAAAGTTTTCTTCTTCTTTTCTTCTTCTTTTTTTTTTTGTTATGCAGCACTCCAAAGTCAAATAATTTTTTATGTTATTCTCTCTTTCTAGTTATTTAAATATATTTAATTACTTTACAAAATAGGTTACCATATAAAAGAGTCCTTTTAAAATTTAAAAAGGTTGTTATAACTTAATTGACTTATCTTATCCTTATAGAATTTAGATATACAATAAAAAATTTATTAGTTACACTTTAATTATCCAATTATATTATTATTATTATTATTATTATTATTATTATTATTATTATTATTAAACCGGGTATTACATTCTACCCACCTTAAAAGAATTTGGTCCTCCAAATTCGCAAACCACAATTTTAACAAAAATACACATACCACACGATAAAGAAACTTATTATTTAATTATTAAACACATTTGTTAAAAGAGTTTCATCCCTTAATTCTGATTACCCAAAAGCTGAAACACACGTCCTCGATTTGGTCCTAGGCTTGCCAAGGTTATTTCCTCCTTCTTCCCATCTCCTCTAGGTGGAGGGTTTTTGGGGCATTGTGCAATCCTATGGCCGAAATCTCTACAATGAAAACAAGCTCCCGTATTACGACGACATTCCTTGTCTAGGTGGTTCCTACCGGTGTTGTACACCTCAGTTTATTCTCTTGATTCCATTGATTTTCTTGATTTCCTCTAAATTTAGTGTTCTGCGTATTCAACTTCTTCGTAGGTCCTCCATTGCTCGACTCTCCCTTGGATGGCTCTTCTCTCGTATTGTTCTTCCCTTTCTCCATTTTTGCTAAGCCCTTCTCAATTACTAACGCCTTATTCAGCACCGCATCATATGTGGGCAGCTCAAAAGATGCCACACCATGTCTTATGTCGGCCCGCAATCCATCCTCCAACCTACGTGCTTTCGTCTCCTCATCTGCTACTAAGGTCGGTGCATACTTGGCGAGCTTCGCGAATTCGGCTTCATATTAAGCAACTGTCTTACTCCCTTGTTTGAGCCTGATAAATTTCCTCTCCTTTTGTGCCCGGATCATTCTAGGAAAGTACTTGTTGGTAAATACTTCCTTGAACATAGTCCATGTGTAGGGTTCGGGATTCCCTTCGTGCTTTCTTTTCTCCATAAGCCACCAATCATACGCCCCTCCCTGAAGTTGGTAAACTGCCAACGTCACCTTATTAGCCTCGCTACTTCCTAACAAGTCAAACGCCTTCTCTATTTCTTGAATCCACCTCTCAACGACGGCAGGGTCCGTAGCCCCTTCAAAAATTGGCGGGTTCAATCGCTTGAATTTCGCTACTATGCCACGCTGCCTAGGCTGTTGGTTATGCACTAGCTGAGCTAAGGTAGTGGCCAGCTGAGTCATACCATCAGCGCCAAAATTGTTGTTAGTAGGGATGTTTCTTCTGGGAGGCATTTTCCTACACAAAAGAAATCCCCACTCAACAACACTATACAAACTAATAACATAAAAGAATCAAGGTAAAAGCACACACATAATTAAAATTCAAAAAAACTCCATATTTATTTAATTCAAAATACCATCCCATGTTCATGCTCAAAAAGCAATGTAACAACCAATTAACAAACGACAAATCCATAAAATCCCTAAACAAAACTCTTCCTAAATTCTAATCTATTACAAAATTTAACGCCACTTGGCGTCCCTCTTCTTCACCATCTCAAGACGTTTGTCGAACTCCTTAATAAATGTGTCCATTGCCTTTTGTGGTTCCGCTGCACCAGGAAACACACGACGGACAACTTCCTTAAGACTTTCACACCCCTTCAAAACATGCCTTGCATATCTATCTCGATCTTCTAGGGTGATCTCTAACTTTATATCCATCTCCCTCAATGTTTTTCTAAGGTGTTTAACCTCGTCCTCTAACTTTGCGATCGTGCCACGATCTCTTACTTCATCCTTGAAGTGATGCCTATTCTTTTTTGCTCTTTCTTTCCTCACTAGAGAACTAGGTCCCCGAGGTTTCTCTGACTCTTCATCCCTAATCCCATATTGAGACGATTCACGAACAGACTTATTGGTTGGCTTCTTATGGGGTGCGAAATAAATTTTGGGGTCAAAATCTCCAAATCCCTCAGATAAGTCATCTACCATGTTTTGATCACCCATCCTATAATAAAATAAAATACCTAATTAGCCTCAAGTACTAAACCTTAAACAATACGAAGATTCCTTATCTTATTCTCTATTAAACTTTAAAATTCTTAAATTAGCCAAAACTATAACCCACGGTTAACTCCCAAAATCACTCCCCAGGGAATATGTAAGGTTTTTCAACCCAACACATTGCGAGGGGCCACTGCTCTGATACCATCTCTGTAACACCCCGAACCCATTACAGGCCCGCAGTGCTACACGCCGCAAGCCCAAAGGCCCGCAAGGCAACAGTATCAATAGCGCAACCCAAACAAAATAATTCAACAATAATTTTAAATTAAACCCAACAGTAAACATATTTTAAATCCATTTCAAAGTGAAATACTATCAAATATTAAAAACGTAAAATGGAGACGCAGCTCCTCGAAACTAATAGTTTCTATCAAAATTCAACATTAAAGGAAATGACATTTTAAACAAATCTTCAGCTATCCAAAGTGCATCAAATAAGTGCTTAGCTCTCAACAATGGAACCTATAAAAATTTGTAAGCGGGTGAGCGATGAAGCTCAGCAAGTAGCAATCCTCCCTATCGAGCCAAATCAAGTACAATTTGCAAAAATACTTTTTCGAAATATCTTTTTGTTCCATAACAATAGTATATATGCTTTCAAAACTAAAGCAATTCAAAAATGATTTCAATGTATACAATATATCTTTTAATCCACAGCCCTAGCGACTAAGGTTACAATAGCCCTGTAACACGGCCCAAAAGGTCGATAGTGTTAATGTTCACGCACCCTACTAAGGTATCTATAAAAATGCACGCTCCCCGAAAGGGCATCTAAAAGGTGTGCGCCTTAGTAGGTCCTATATTAGCTCCGGAACTAAACGTAAACAGTAACGAGTTTTATACATAGTCGGACTGAGGATTTCAAAAACGTTTCACAATCTCATCGATATTCAAAACTATACTTATTTTCACAGTTCAAAACCATATAATCTCATTTCACAGTTCAAAAATAAATGCTTGATTCGAAGTTTGAAATAAAGAATATAACATTTTAATTTAAATGGAAGCCTTAAATAAAAGCCTTAAATAAAACACAACAATTTTGAAACAGTACATTTAGGCATCCGAGTAATTACTAAGCATATATAAAATTAACGATAATTTTAAAAACACTAAATAGTTCGGAAAGCCACTTACCTTGATATTGCGGAATACGAAATTAAAAGCGAATAAGTCCTAAATATAAAATTATAACAAATAAATAACTCACTCGTACTCTTTACTCAAATCTTATGCACATAAATCTTAAATCTTAAATAGATTCATAGTTAATTATTATACTTGAAATTATAAGAATGTGTATAATTTATAAATTTTAGTGTTGGAAAATATTCTTTTGAGATCAAAATAATAATAATATTAGCTAATTAATGAATTTGTTATTAGTTTAAAGTTCGTGATTTTTATGTAAAAATACTACTAAGAAGCTACTAACAATTCCAATATGATATAAAAGTAATTATGCCTACTAACTTAGATAGTATATATACTTACATGTGTTTACTGTCTTAAATAGTTAGTCAATTAATTAAAATACAAAACCCCACATTAATTATGTATTTAAACTTACACCACATTAATGCATACTACACATGCACTCATATCTATAATACATAGAAACTGTACCGAACATACACATGTATATATTATAAACATAACTTAAAAACACAAAATCATGTACTGATATATATATATATATATATATAAATAATATATATATATATATATATATAGTTTGAAATCTATATTATTTATACAAAAAATACATATCTAATAGTATGTTTATGCTCTTTTTCTTGTTATAACCATGTTCTAAAATATAATTATACATACATAACTCCATTTTTATGATCATGGGTTTAGAAATCTAAAATTTTCATATATAATACAAGTATTATCTCATAATTGAAAAGGAAGATTTAGATTTACCTAAAGTTTTCTTCTTTTTTTTTTGTTATGCAACACTCCAAAGTCAAATAATTGTTTACGTTATTCTCTCTTTCTAGTTGTTTAAATATATTTAATTACTTTACAAAATAGGTTACCATATAAAAGAGTCCTTTTAAAATTTAAAAAGGTTGTTATAACTTAATTGACTTATCTTATCCTTATAGGATTTAGATATATAATAATAAAAAATTATTAGTTACACTTTAATTATCCAATTATATTATTATTATTATCATTATTATTATTAAACCGGGTATTACATTCTACCCACCTTAAAAGAATTTGGTCCTCCAAATTCGCAAACCACAATTTTAACGAAAATACACATACCACACGATAAAGAAACTTATTATTTAATTATTAAACACATTTGTTAAAAGAGTTTCATCCCTTAATTCTGATTACCCAAAAGCTGAAACACACGTCCTCGATTTGGTCCTAGGCTTGCCAAGGTTATTTCCTCCTTCTTCCCATCTCCTCTAGGTGGAGGGTTTTTGGGGCATTGTGCAATCTTATGGCCGAAATCTCCTCAATGAAAACAAGCTCCCGTATTCCGACGATATTCCTTGTCTAGGTGGTTCCTACCACACCTTGTACACCTCAGCTTGTTCTCTTGATTCCATTGATTTCCATGATTTCCTCTAAATTTAGTGTTCTGCGTATTCAACTTCTTCGTAGGTCCTCCATTGCTCGACTCTCCCCCGGATGGCTCTTCTCTCGTATTGTTCTCCCCTTTCTCCATTTTTGCTAAGCCCTTCTCGATTACTAACGCCTTATTCAGCACCGTATCATATGTGGGTAGCTCAAAAGATGCCACACCATGTCTTATGTCGGCCCGCAATCCATCCTCCAACCTACGTACTTTCGTCTCCTCATCTGCTACTAAGGTCGGTGCATACTTGGCGAGCTTCGCGAATTCGGCTTCATATTAAGCAACTGTCTTACTCCCTTGTTTGAGCCTGATAAATTTCCTCTCCTTTTATGCCCGGATCGTTCTAGGAAAGTACTTGTTGGTAAATACTTCCTTGAACATAGTCCATGTGTAGGGTTCGGGATTCCCTTCGTGCTTTCTTTTCTCCATAAGCCACCAATCATACGCCCCGCCTTGAAGTTGGTAAACTGCCAACGTCACCTTATTAGCCTCGCTACTTCCTAGCAAGTCAAACGCCTTCTCCATTTCTTGAATCCACCTCTCAACGACGGCAAGGTCCGTAGCCCCTTCAAAAATTGGCGGGTTCAATCGCTTGAATTTTGCTACTAAGCCACGCTGCCCAGGCTGTTGGTTATGCACTAGCTGAGCTAAGGTAGTGGCCAGCTGAGTCATACCATCAACGCCAAAATTGTTGTTAGTAGGGATGTTTCTTCTGGGAGGCATTTTCCTACACAAAAGAAATCCCCACTCAACAACACTATACAAACTAATAACATAAAAGAATCAAGGTAAAAGCACACACATAATTGAAATTCAAAAAAACTCCATATTTATTTAATTCAAAATACCATCCCATGTTCATGCTCAAAAAGCAATGTAACAACCAATTAACAAACGACAAATCCATAAAATCCCTAAACAAAACTCTTCCTAAATTCTAATCTATTACAAAATTTAACGCCACTTGGCGTCCCTCTTCTTTACCATCTCTGTCGACGCCGGGAGGAATCACTTCCGTGGCGATATTTATCCTTTCCAATTTTAGCCTTTTTATTAGATGATTTTTGAAAAAGGTCGGCACTAATTGTGACGGGGTTTTGAAAGATCGTTTTTTATGATGAGCCAATTGATCAGAGTCGCTAGTTGGTATAGTACCAACTCATCCGAGTTTCGTTCTTTCGTAAATCGCTGGCTTATATGTGACTCCGAATTAATTGGTCTGCAAACCGAGATTCACAGAGTTCGGGGGCTTGCTTAAGCGAGGGGAAAGTGTTAGGCACCCCCCGTGTTCCGTGAAACACGGTTACCGCAATCTTGATGTTTTTCCTATCCTTTTAATTCTCAAAGTGTGTGTGTGTGTGTTCACGTGAATGTTATGGTGAGTTTGTATGAAAGAATCATTTGGGTTTTTTTTTATGAAAAGTCATGTTTTGAGAATGCTTTAGAATGTCCTTCGATTTATACGAGAAAGCTTTATACTTTACGAAAAAGGTTTGATTTTAATTGTTAAAACTGTGAGATTTTCATTAGGTGTCGTTTTGGCAAAACAAGATCAGTTTTTTAAACCCTCGTCAAAATAAGAATCGAGACCTATACTTCACTTTCGTATACAAAGTGGCGGGCAATTTCTAGGATCTCTTTAACCCTATGCACAACGGTTTAATAAAACAACCATTTATTTTCATAAAATCATTTCTTGTGACGTTTGAACACGATCTTTCTTTTGCTTTCTCGTTAAATAGAAATCGACATTCATTAGCACTCCCAATTTCTTATCCTCGTGATGCTAATAACCTAGTTTGATTGATTTTATGAAAATCTTCATCGTTTAGCTTTGAAATCAATTTGTGTCATAAATCAAATCAAGCATTAAAATGCATTGGGGCTATTCATGGGCATGTAAGCCATCAAAATAACCCCAAACGCCCACAAGCACATATTCCACTATTTCGGGGCCTTAAACCCGATTTTCGACTTGGTATCGTTTTAAGGCCCGACGATTACATATTTACAATCAAGGATAATCGATCCTATTAGATGCACCAAAATTGTCCATCATCAGATTTGGACCACGGGGTCGCGTCCGAGGCTCATAACCAAAATTTATGCACACCCACGCAATGGATATTACAAAATTTAAACAAGCTAAAATTCACCAAATGGATATCATCGGGTCATTAGGAAGAATTTTGTTCCGTTGGAATCCTCATTAATAATCCCTAATCCATGTATCCTCAACAATATACAAGAAAAATTACATTTAATGTAACCCAAATGACTAAAAGCTTAACAAAATGATATACCAAAAATGCTATAAAAGAGGGCTTTTCACCTTGCAAATGATACCACGATTCGTATAAACTCGTATATTGAATAGAGTCGAAAATATATGTGATACAATCTAGCAAAAGGGTATAAATCCTCACTTTTTTTTCTCTCTTTTCTCTCCTTTCTCGCTGCTATTTTTTGCTGTTCTTCCTCTCCTTCCTTCTTTCTTTTCTGCTGCTGTCAACCTCCTGTATCCGAATGAAGAAATGAGCTGATAAAGGCTGGCCAAGGGCAGCCGCAGATTGATTTGCGGCTGACCTTGGTTTCTCCGCGCCCGCCGCGCACTTCAGCCGTCCGCCGCGCACTTCAATTATTTTAATCGTTGGTCGCAGATCAATCCGCGGCTGGGTGGGCTGATTTTCTCGATTTTCGAGCCGCACCTTGATTCTCGTGTCGTACCGTTGATTTTTTCCTGAAGGACTTGTATTTTGCAATCCGGGAACCGCTGGGAAACGTGCCATATCATTTCGCTTTGATCGTTGTCGTGTCGGCTTTGATCGTACGTCGTTGCGGTGACTCTGAGTGTTCGTACTTATGCCCACCTTTCGTTCTCGTAGGCTGGGTTCATTGACGATTTTGCCCTCCTGTCAGGGTTAGTATAGGAAGTGCAAAATTTGGGTGTCTACAACTGCCCCTCTTTATCATGTTTATGAAATGTTAAATGAAATGAACATGATAAAGAAGTAGACACACGATGCATGAATGACTGTGCATAAGAATGACAGTACATACATGATACAACACATATAGCTTATGATGCAACACTAGATGTAATGCATGCAAAACATTCGTAAAGGTGTCAATGCATCATGCAACCGTAAATTTATTGTGAGCATTGATCTCAACATTTTCACTCAATCGCTGCTATAATCATCGTCGTCTCACAACCGTCGGGTCTCATATCCGATCAGTCGTCTCGTTTGAACCAGATCTCGTATCCGGTTGCTTGGTTCGTAATCACCGGGTCTCGTATCCAGATGATTGTATTGTCTGCGCCGGGTCTCGTATCCGGTCGCTCGTCTCGTGATCACCGGGTCTCGTATCCGGATGATCGTCTTGTCTGCGCCGGGTCTCGTATTCGGTCACTCGTCTCGTGATCACCGGGTCTCGTATCCGGATGATTGTCTGGTCTGCGCCGGGTCTCGTATCCGGTCGCTCGTCTCGTGATCACCGGGTCTCATATCCGGATGATCGTCTGGTCTGCGCCGGGTCTCGTATCCGGTCGCTCGTCTCGTGATCACCGAGTCTCGTATCCGGATGATCGTCTGGTCTGCGCCGGGTCTCGTATCCGGTCGCTCGTCTCGTGATCACCGGGTCTCGTATCCGGTTGATCGTCCTGTCTGCGCCGGGTCTCGTATCTGGTCGCTCGTCTCGTGATCACCGGGTCTCGTATCCGGATGATTGTCTTGTCTGCGCCGGGTCTCGTATCCGGTCGCTCGTCTCGTGATCACCGGGTCTCGTATCCGGATGATCGTCTGGTCTGCGCCAGGTCTCGTATCCGGTCGCTCGTCTCGTGATCACCGGATCTCGTATCCGGTTGATCGTCTGGTCTGTGCCGGGTCTCGTATCCGGTCGCTCGTCTCGTGATCACCGGGTCTCGTATCCGGATGATCGTCTGGTCTGCGCCGGGTCTCGTATCCGGTCGCTCGTCTCGTGATCACCGGGTCTCGTATCCGGATGATCGTCTGGTCTACGCCGGGTCTCGTATCCGGTCGCTCGTCTCGTGATCACCTTATTCCATCACATTGTCATCAAAGGAAGTTATTCTCCTGACTAGCTTGAAAGGCATCCTTGGAGTTCGTCCTCGTACATCGTTCTTGGCAGCCATCGCTTTTGACTCTGATAGGCTAGGACCTTAACACCTAACCTGCTCGATTTATTATTTTTTCATTTCATGGATCACGTACAGAATTATCATCTATTCATGCATGTGACACAACATTTAAAATGTAAATTGATGAAAAATGACCCCTGTACAGTCTTTTGATACTGTTCTACAGATGTCATCATTTGTCGTGGTTTGCTTAGATCTCAGCCCTTCCCAGGGATCGCTCACTTTTTGGATATCGGCCCTTCCCAGGGGTTGTTCACCACCTTGTTGTGGTTCGCTTGGATGCCTTCCCAGGTTCTCACACCACCTTATTGTGATTTGCTTGGATGCCTTTCCAGGTTCAGTCACCACCTTGTTGTGGTTTGCTTGGATGTCTTGCCAGGGTGCTCACCACCTTGTTGTGATTTGCTTGGATGCCTTCCTAGGTTCACTCACCACCTTATTGTGATTTGCTTGGATGCCTTCCCAGGTTCACTCACCACCTTGTTGTGGTTTGCTTGGATGCCTTCCCAGGTTCACTTCTTGTTTGGATACCAGCCCTTCCCAGGGTCATTGATTGTTTGGATACCAGCCCTTCCTAGGGGTCATTGATTGTTCGGATACCAGCCCTTCCCAGGGGTCGCTCGATTTGATTTGAGTGATTTCTTAAAGTGGGATGTGTGATCGGCTTCTGTCCTGGATCTCCCACCAACATCGTCCACGTACCATGCCGCAAAAGCCATTACGGTTTGATCATTTGAAAGCGACGTGCTTGTACTTTCCCCTGAAGATTTTCATTTTGATCGTACATGTATGCATGCAAAAGATGTTATGCATGATCTGGCAGATATGTTATGGACAGATGCATGTGCACAACATATGTTTAGATAGAAATGACCCCTGTTCAGTCAAATGATACGATTCGACAGTCGTCGTTGTTTGCCAACATTTGATTGGATCACGCCTCGTCATGAAGTGTAGTTTCTAGACTTCAACATTGGTTTGGTACTCTGCCTGTTCTTGGTCTTCTTCATTTCATCGAGTTGAGGCAGTCTGTTTCGCTCTCTGTGATGATCGACAGCTATGTTGGGCTCCTTGGCCTTTTGATCATTTCTGCTGGCCGATATGCTGTTGTCCCGCATTATATCATCCTTGTATATGCTCATGCACGTGGATCATTTGGATGTCGAGGCAGTGATAGTCAGGATTGGGGAGAAGCCCAATGACGAGAAGTTCTGTGCAGCCTCAACTTCCTTCCATTTCACGATTCTTAATTGCCCCTGCCTTGGCGCGTGTTGTTACCAAGAATTTCTATCGAAAACTCGCGATGTTGACCGTGCTGAGTTATCCACAGCTCTGCAAGATCCTGCATATCAGACGACTAACAAATGGCAAAACTTGAAGGCTCGGGCCGTTAGTGTTAGTTCAACACAAAGATATTATAATCTCGACAAAAGAGTAAATGCAGTTAAGCACATGAAATTGAATATCTGTTGATCGTACAATCTAGCGAGTTGTGAACCGTGAATGTACTAGATTGGAAGTTATTTTCAATCTCTCGTGAGTTGATGATTTTCTATTTAACGAGTTATGAAATCGTAAGAACACCTTCAAGCATTCATGGTCATTGTACGTGAGTAAGTTCGAATTCAAAAGAACTACCTTCCCTCGCCAAAGGTATTCTGTCTCCATTCTCGACAACGTTCTTGGCAGGATTGACGTCATATGACAAATGCACTGTGTGATGCAGCACTCAGTAGGGGTTTCTCTTTCATGGCTTCTTGTTTAAGGCTGAGAGTTTTTCGTATTATCTTTTCTCTTTATTAGCCCACTTCACTTGTCTCGTTTTCTTAGGTTATTCAAAGTTACTCATTTAACGAGTTTTGGACCAATGACTCCCAAACCGGACGGTTTTGGGGCATTAGGTGTACAGACACCCCTTCGGGTTTATTTACTCGAGTAACAAAGGCCACGGTTCGAGACAAGCTGGTGGTCTGCACCATTCATTCTTTGCTTGACCTTGCGCAAGATTCGTTTTCTTAGGCTTGAGTTACCCATGTAGCGAGTGTTAGGCCGGTGACTTCCAAACCAGACGGCTTTAGGGCACCAGATGCAGAGACACCCTTAGGCTTGATTACTCGAGTAGCCCATAGCACGATTCGAATCTGCTCGGGCCTCCTCTACTGTAATGCTCGTTTTCTTAGGCTCTGAGTTACCCATGTAACGAGTGTTGGGCCAACGACTCCCAAACCAGATGGCTTTAGGGCACCAGGTGTAGAGACACCCCTCGGGCTTAATTACTCGAATAACCCAGGCCACGATTCGAGATATTAGCTTGATAATCATTTACCGTCTGACTTCTTGATATTGATAATTATTGACTGTCTGACTACGTGTTAATTGCCATCAACGTCGTCATAGTTTTATACCCCATAACTGAAAGTTCGTGCAAATGCAAAGTGAAGACTGGCACATGAGGTCGATTCTGTCGCAAACGTTGCTTTGAATTAAGGCTTTGTACCCGATCAAAAGGTTGAATAGCTTTCTTCGTCTAATCATACTCACGATCGTGCTCCACGGTTGCTTGTCAGAATTAATCCGATTCCTATCAAGTCAAATAAAATCCCCTTTCACGCGGGTCATCGTATCCCGGACAGACTATGCTTGACAAATGCCAGATGATCGTATCGTTGAATATTAAATTGACATGAGGTTGCATTTGATGATGATGGTGCATGTTGATGGGATTGTTGCATGGGTGCCAATTTGCACGTCATAATTCCTGGGTAGTTGATAAATGCCCCAGTGTTAAGTTGCTTTTCTTGTGATCTCCCTCGTACTGGTTGCATCGGTATCTCGCTGGGCTGACAAAAGATCCGGTCCTTTGACTTGTTGAAAGGTTTGAGGGATTTTTGATTTTTGAGATTTTTTTTTGGTGGTCGAATTTGCCCCTACTCCGGGTTCTTTGTGATCATTAGGGGTTCTGATGTTTGCTGGCGATGGTTTGGTCTAAGTCGGGTTTGGGTTTATCTTCGACCCATCCTTTGATCTCGTCAGGCGTATTGTCGATATCTGTCTCGTCCTGCTTAATCCCCATCAGATCGAAATCTAGCTCTATACCAAAATCGTGATCCTCCTTCAAATTTGGCCTATCGCTTGTTAGGCTAGAATGCCTCAAATCGGGGTACCTGCCATAAAACAAAAATGCTTGTCATATATATAAAACATTTCAGCACATGATCTTCTTTTTGGATAACATGACGAAATGACATAAGCGTGCAGGGATTTGAAATAAAACTCAGAATTTTAAAACCCATTGATCTTCTACTGGCCGAGATTCACTGCCATACTCCTGGATTTACCCTTTCCTGGATATCACCTGCTGCACGGTCCAATTGGCCACAGTGAGGCCACGCAATGGAGCTCATTAGGAGGTGCATGGATCGCATTGGCATGGATCTGGCATTGATGGCATTTTCTGACATGAGTATCGCAGTCAGTTTTCATGGTTAGCCAGTAGTGACCCGTTCACATGATTTTCTTTGCAAAAATGTTCTGCTCATATGGGCTCCGCACACATCGCCATGTACTTCGTTCATTAATCTGTGGGCTTCTTCGGCTTCCAGATATCTCAGCAGTCCCGTAGCTAGGTCCCATTTATGCAAATCGTCTCCGCTTAGGAAGAATTTCACTGCTCGTCTTTGGATTCTCTTTTCTCGGTCAGATCTGCATTTTCGGGAGAGGAGTTGTCTCGAAGGAACTTTTTAATGTTTTGATACCAAGCCCATTTAGGAGGGGCGTCACTATGGGAGGGGCGTCTCCGATCTGATCCTCATAGGCCGGACAAGTCTATACCGCAATTTCCCCCTTAAAGCTCGTCTCGTACCGTGATGTGTGAATCAGGGAAGCCAGTGTGGCTAGAGTATCCGCGAAGTCATTTTGATTTCTGGGAACATGCCGAAAGGCAATATCTTCGAATTGTTTGGCAATTTTGATGATGAGGCGATGGTAGGGCAATAGCTGAAGCCCTTTGGTGCTGTATATTTCCATGGCCTGCCGAATGACCAATTCGGAGTCTCCAACTACTATCATCCTTTTGATTCCCATTCCCAAGGCTAATCTCAGTCCTAGGATGCATCCCTCGTATTCGGCCGTATTGTTGGAGTGGCAGAACTGTAATTTCATGGCTACCGGCTTCTGCCATTTGGATGGATGGAGTATGGATTTTACGGCCTCTTAGTTGGGTCCTAGGGGCAATCTTGCAAAATAAACAAGGGCCGTAGTTTAGTACTGTGCCAGTTACAAGTTGGCAGATGCATGTCAACACTGATGCATGATTATTTTTTTTTTAGGTTCTCTAATCTTATCCTGCAAAACAAGGTCAGTGTTTGATGACAGGATAGTATTTAGAAGTTTTAGAAAACCTTGGTACGTGGTATGGTTTGCCTTCTTGCAGAACCATGTCAGTATTCTCTTTATACGTGCAGGTGATGTAATCACATGATACAGGACATATTTATTACGATGATGATTGTAGACACCCAAATTTTGCACTTCGTATACTAACCCTGACAGGAGGGCAAATTTGTCCATTGAGCCGCCTACGAGAGCGAAGGATGGGCGCAAGTACGAACACTCGACACCACCGCGACGATTTGCAAATCAAAACCAACATGACAACAAGGCCGTCCGAAATGAGCATTCCCGAATGATGTGGCACGTCTCCCAATAATTCTCGGACTGCAAAATACAAGCCTGTCGGCGAAAAGCGACGTCACGACACGAGAATCGAGGCATGGCACGAAAATCGAGAAAGTCAAATCAGCCAGCCGCGGATTGATCTGCGGCCAATGAGTGCGCCTTTTGAAAACACGGAACTCGAAACACGGAAACCGAAAACCAGCTGAGTGGATGGGGGGCGGCCAGCCAGCCGCAAATCCATCTGCGGCCAGCCGCAGATATCAGTGCAGTTCTTCATTTGTTCCAGCAGACAGAGAAGAGAGAGATAGGCGAGAAGAGAGAAGAAGGCAGCAGCGGAGCAGCTCGAAAAAAGAGAGAGAAATAGCAGAATTGTGCAACAAAATAGGAGAGAAAGAAAGGAAAAAAGAGAGGATTTACACTCTTTTGATTTGATTGTATCATATATACTTCTCATTCTATTCAAACACACAAGTTTACATCCACTTTGATATCATTTGCAAGGTCAAATTTCTCTTGTTATAGCAATTTTTATCATATCATTTGGTTAAATTAAATGTAGTTTCCATGTAATTTATGGTAGAACAATGAATTAGGGATTATTAGTGAGGGTTTCATTAGAACAAAATTCTTCCTAATAACCCGATGATATTCATTTATTGAAATTTTTTGTTTGTTTTATGTCGATATATTGGGCGTGGTTCCCTTAGGTTGTTATTTTAGGATGTCTTGACATTGTTAGATTATCCGTGTTGGATATTTCTTGTAATATCCGTTTTGTGGGTGTGTGAAAATTTCGGGTGTGAGCCTAGGAACGCGACCCCGTGGTCCAAATCCGATGATGGACAATTTTGGTGTATGTAATAGGATCGATTATCCTTGATTGTAAACATGTAACTGTCGGGCCTTAAAACGATACCAAGTTGAAAATCGGGTTTAAGGCCCCGAAATAGTGAAATATGTGCTTGTGGGCGTTTGGGGTTATTTTGATGGCTTACATGCCCATGAATAGCCCCAACGCATTTTAATGCTTGATTTGACTTATGACATAAAATTGATTTCAAAGCTAAACGATGAAGACTTTCGTAAAATCAATCAAACTAGGTTATTAGCATCACGAGGATAAGAAATTGGAAATGCCAATGAATGTCGATTCCCATTTAACGAGAAGGCTAAAGGAAAAATCGTTTTCATACATCACAAAAAATGGTTTTATAAAAAATAAAGTAACGTTTTATTAAATCTTTGTACATAGGGTTAAAGAGATCCTAGAAGTTGCCCATCATGCTATTTACGAAAGCAACGTATAGATCTCGATTCCTATTTTGACGAAGGTTTAGAAAACTCTTGTTTTTGCCAAAACGACACCTAATGAAAATCTCATGGTTTTTGACAATTAAAATCAAACATTTCTCATAAAGCTTTCTCGTATAAGCCGAAGGACATTCTAAAGCATTCTCAAAAGAAAACACGACTTTTTCATAAAAAACCCAAATGGTTTCTGCATGCAAAACTCACCACAATATTCACATAGGCACATACACGCGCGCGCACACACATTAAAGAATTAAAGGATAGGAAAGCATCGAGATTGCGGTAACCGTGTTTCACGGAAGTCGGGGGTGCGTAACACCTTCCCCTCGCTTAAGCAAGCCCCCGAACTCTATGAATCTCGGTTCGCAGACCAATAAATTCGGAGTCACACATGAGCCAACGATTTATGAAAACAAAACTCGGATGAGTTGGTACATCCATTTCAAATATACTAACTGGCGACTCTGGTTAATTGGCTCATCATAAAAAACGATCTTTCAAAACCCCGTCGACATTAGTGCCGACCTTTTCCAAAGAATCATCTAATGAAAAGGCTAAAAATCGGAAAGGGTAATAATTACCACAGAAAGCGATTCCTCCCGGCGTCGACAGCTGGCGACTCTGCTGGGGAACATTAGAGGGCTTAAGCCGCGTTCAAGTCTTGATGCTGTCTTATCGTTTAAAATTCATGAATATGTGTGTGCGTGCGATATTTTGACCTGTTGTTGTGTGAATGTGTTTTACCCATGAATGAATGGTTGAATGGAATTGCTTTACTTTAAAGTAATCATTTGCATACGGTGAGGACGATGAATGTGAATGTATGTTGAGAGTGTACCTGCTCTTGAGGCAAACCTGTCGGTTGCTTATTACTCGAAGGGGCTGCTCCCCTGAGATGGCTCAGGAAACGCACCACCCAAATTCGCTCCAATCGAAAGGGTTCAGACGAGTAGATTGTGAAGATTTGGGGACCTTCATGCCGAAAAGCCCGCGAGAGTAACCCTAGGGTAGGTCAGCCTCTGATAAACCTAACGAAAGGGAAGTTTCTTCATGCCCTTTTATCGTTCAGTCAAATAAATAAATGTCATGTAAATGGCATACAACTGCCATACCGTCATCATCATAATAAATATGTCCTGTATCATGTGATTACATCACCTGCACATATAAAGAGAATACTGACATGGTTTTGCAGGAAGGCCATCCATACCACGTACCAAGGTTTTCTAAAACTTCTAAATACTATCCTGTCATCAAACACTGACCTTGTTTTGCAGGATAAGATTAAGAGAACCGTGAAAGCGTGGCCTAACGATCACAAAGAACCCGGAGTAGGGGCATATTCGACCACCAAAAAAAAAAAAATCAAAAATCCCCCAAACCTTTCAACAAGTCAAAGGACCGGATCTTTTGTCAGCCCAGCGAGATACCGATGCAACCAGTGCGAGGGAGATCACAAGAAAAGCAACTTAACACTGGGGCATTTGTCAACTACCCATGAAATGATGACGTGCAAATTGACACCCATGCAACAATCCCATCAACATGCACCATCATCATCAAATGCTACCTCATGTCAATTCAATATTCAACGATACGATCATCTGGCATTTGGCAAGCATAGTTTTCTCGGGATACGATGACCCGCGTGAAAGGGGATTTTATTTGACTTGATAGGAATCGGATTAATTCTGACAAGCAATCGTGGAGCACGATCGTGAGTATGATTAGACGAAGAAAGCTATTCAACCTTTTGATCGGGTACAAAGCCTTAATTCAAAGCAACGTTTGCGACAGAATCGACCTCATGTGCCAGTCTTCACTTTACATTTGCACGAACTTTCAGTTATGGGGTATAAAACTATGACGACGTTGATGGCGATTAACACGTAGTCAGACTGTCAATAATTATCAAGCTAATATCAAGAAGTCAGACGATAAATGATTATCAAGCTAATGTCTCGAATCGTGGCCTGGGTTATTCGAGTAATTAAGCCCGAGGGGTGTCTCTACACCTGCTGCCCTAAAGCCATCTGGTTTGGGAGTCGCTGGCCCAACACTCGTTACATGGGTAACTCAGAGCCTAAGAAAATGAGCATTACAGTAGAAGAGGCCCGAGCAGATTCGAATCGTGGCCTGGGCTACTCGAGTAATTAAGCCTAAGGGGTGTCTCTGCATCTGGTGCCCTAAAGCCGTCTGGTTTGGGAGTCACCGGCCTAACACTCGCTACATGGGTAACTCAAGCCTAAGAAAACGAATCTTGCTCAAGGTCAAGCAAAGAATGAATGGTGCAGACCACCAGCTTATCTCGAACCGTGGCCTTTGTTACTCGAGTAAATAAACCCGAAGGGGTGTCTGTACACCTAATGCCCCAAAACCGTCCGGTTTGGGAGTCATTGGTCCAAAACTCGTTAAATGAGTAACTTTGAATAACCTAAGAAAACGAGACAAGTGAAGTGGGCTAATAAAGAGAAAAGATAATACGAAAAACTCTCGGCCTTAAACAAGAAGCCATGAAAGAGAAACCCCTACTGAGTGCTGCATCACACAGTGCATTTGTCATATGACGTCAATCCTGCTAAGAACGTTGTCGAGAATGGAGTCAAAATACCTTTGACGAGGGAAGGTAGTTCTTTTGAATTCGACCTTACTCACGTACAATGACCATGAATGCTTGAAAGTGTTCTTACGATTTTATAACTCGTTAAATAGAAAATCATCAACTCACGAGGGATTGAAAATAACTTCCAATCTAGTACATTCACGGTTCACAACTCGCTAGATTGTGCGATCAACAGATATTCAATTTCTTGTGCTTTAACTGCATTTACTCTTTTGTCGAGATTATAATAACTTTGTGTTGAACTAACACTAACGGCCCGAGCCTTCAAGTTTTGACATTTGTTAGTCGTCTGATATGCAGGATCTTGCAGAGCTGTGGATAAATCAGCACGGTCAACATCGCGAGTTTTCGATAGAAATTTTTGGTAACAACACGCGCCAAGGTAAGGGCAGTTAAGAATCGAGCGACCGGATACGAGATCTGGCACCGACAGGACAATCGACCAGAGACGAGACCCGGCGATTACGAGACGAGCGACCGAATACGAGACCCGGCACTCACAGGACAATCGACCGGAGACGAGACCCGACGATTACGAGATGAGCGACCGGATACGAGACCCGGCACTCATAGGACAATCGACGGGAGACGAGACCCGGCGATTACGAGACGAGCGACCGGATACGAGACCCGGCACTCACAGGACAATCGACCGGATACGAGACCCGGCGATTACGATACGAGCGACCAGATACGAGACCTGGCACTCACAGGACAATCGACCGGAGACGAGACCCGACGATTACGAGACGAGCGACCGGATACGAGACTCGGCACTCACAGGACAATCAACCGGATACGAGACCCGGCGATTACGAGACGAGCGACCGGATACGAGACCCGGCACTCACAGGACAATCGACCGGATACGAGACCCGGTGATCACGAGACGAGCGACCGGATACGAGACCCGGCGCCAACGAGACGATCGATTGGAAGACGAAACCCGACAACTGGCAAAGCGATCAGGGATTGATGCATTAACACCTTTACGAATGTTTTGCATGCCTTACATCTTGCGTTGCATCATAAGTTGCATGTATTGCATCATGTATGTATTGTCATTCTTGTGCACTGTCATTCATGCATCGGGTGTCTATTTCTTTATCCTGTTCATTTCATTTAACATTTCATAAACATGATAAAGAGGGGCAGCTGTAGACACCCAAATTTTACACTTCGTATACTAACCCTGACAGGAGGGCAAATTCGTCCATTGAGCCGCCTACGAGAGCGAAGGATGGGCGTAAGTACGAACACTCGACACCACCGCGACGATTTGCAAATCAAAACCAACATGACAACAAGGCCGTCTGAAATGAGCATTCCCAAATGATGTGGTACGTCTCCCAGTAATTCCCGAACTGCAAAATACAAGCCTGTCGGCGAAAACCGACGTCACGACACGAGAATCGAGGCATGGCACGAAAATCGAGAAAGTCAAACCAGCCAGCCGCGGATTGATCTGCGGCCAATGAGTGCGCCTTTTGAAAACACGGAACTCGAAACACGGAAACCGAAAACCAGCTGAGTGGATGGGGGGCGGCCAGCCAGCCGCAGATCTATCTGCGGCCAGCCAGCTGCAGATCTATCTGCGGCTGCCCTTGGCAGCCCCATATCAGTGCAATTCTTCATTTGTTCCAGCAGACAGAGAAGAGAGAGATAGGCGAGAAGAGAGAAGAAGGCAGCAGCGAAGCAGCTCGGAAAAAGAGAGAGAAATAGCAGAATTGTGCAACGAGATTGCGGTAACCGTGTTTCACGGAAGTCGGGGGTGCCTAACACCTTCCCCTCGCTTAAGCAAGCCCCCGAACTCTATGAATCTCGGTTCGCAGACCAATAAATTCGGAGTCACACATGAGCCAGCGATTTATGAAAACAAAACTCGGATGAGTTGGTACTTCCATTTCAAATATACCAACTGGCGACTCTGGTTAATTGGCTCATCATAAAAAACGATCTTTCAAAATCCCGTCGACATTAGTGCCGACCTTTTCCAAAGAATCATCTAATAAAAAGGCTAAAAATCGGAAAGGGTAATAATTACCACAGAAAGCGATTCCTCCCAGCGTCGACAATGACGGTATGACAGTTGTATGCCATTTACATGATATTTATTTATTTGACTGAACGATAAAAGGGCATGAAGAAGCTTCCCTTTCGTTAGGTTTATCAGAGGCTGACCTACCCTAGGGTTACTCTCGCGGGCTTTTCGGCATGAAGGTCCCCAAATCTTCGCAATCTACTCGTCTGAATCCTTTCGATTAGAGAGAATTTGGGTGGTGCGTTTCCTGAGCCATATCCGGGGAGCAGCCCCTTCGAGTCCAGTAATAAGCAACCGACAGGTTTGCCTCAAGAGGAGGTACACTCTCAACATACATTCACATTCATCGTCCTCACCATATGCAAATGATTACTTTAAAGTAAAGCAATTCCATTCAACCATTCATTCATTGGTAAAACACATTCACACAACAACAGGTCAAAATATTGCACGCACACACACATTCATGAATTTTAAAGGATAGGACAGCATCAAGACTTGAACGCGGCTTAAGCCCTCTAATGTCCCCAGCAGAGTTGCCAGCTGTCGACGCCGGGAGGAATCGCTTCCGTGGCGATATTTATCCTTTTCAATTTTAGCCTTTTTATTAGATGATTTTTGAAAAAGGTCGGCACTAATGTCGACGGGGTTTTGAAAGATCGTTTTTTATGATGAGCCAATTGATCAGAGTCGCCAGTTGGTATATTTGAAATGGATGTACCAACTCATCCGAGTTTCGTTCTTTCGTAAATCGCTGGCTCATATGTGACTCCGAATTAATTGGTCTGCAAACCGAGATTCACAAAGTTCGGGGGCTTGCTTAAGCGAGGGGAAGGTGTTAGGCACCCCCCGTGTTCCGTGAAACATGGTTACCGCAATCTTGATGCTTTTCCTATCCCTTTAATTCTCAAAGTGTGTGTGTGCGTGTGTGTGTGTTCACGTGAATGTTGTGGTGAGTTGTATGAAAGAATCATTTGGATTTTTTTTTATGAAAAGTCGTGTTTTGAGAATACTTTAGAATGTCCTTCGATTTATACGAGAAAGCTTTATTCTTTACGAAAAAGGTTTGATTTTAATTGTCAAAACTGCGAGATTTTCATTAGGTGTCGTTTTGGCAAAACAAGATCAGTTTTTTAAACCCTCGTCAAAATAGGAATCGAGACCTATACATCGCTTTCGTATACAAAGTGGCGGGCAATTTCTAGGATCTCTTTAACCCTATGCACAACGGTTTAATAAAACAACCATTTATTTTCATAAAACCATTTCTTGTGACGTTTGAACACGATCTTTCTTTTGTTTTCTCGTTAAATAGAAATCGACATTCATTAGCACTCCCAATTTCTTATCCTCGTGATGCTAATAACCTAGTTTGATTGATTTTATGAAAATCTTCATCGTTTAGCTTTGAAATCAATTTGTGTCATAAATCAAATTAAGCATTAAAATGCATTGGGGCTATTCATGGGCATGTAAGCCATCAAAATAACCCCAAACGCTCACAAGCACAGATTCCACTATTTCGGGGCCTTAAACCCGATTTTCGACTTGGTATCGTTTTAAGGCCCGACGATTACATATTTATAATCAAGGATAATCGACCCTATTACATGCACCAAAATTGTCCATCATCGGATTTGGACCACGGGGTCGCGTCCGAGGCTCACAACCAAAATTTATGCACACCCACGCAATGGATATTACAAAATTTAAACAAGCTAAAATTCACCAAATGGATATCATCGGGTCAGTAGGAAGAATTTTGTTCCGTTGGAACCCTCATTAATAATCCCTAATCCATGTATCCTCAACAATATACAAGAAAAATTACATTTAATGTAACCCAAATGACCAAAAGCTTAACAAAATGATATACCAAAAATGCTATAAAAGAGGGCTTTTCATCTTGCAAATGATACCACGATTCGTATAAACTCGTATATTGAATAGAGTAGAAAATATATGTGATACAATCTAGCAAAAGCGTATAAATCCACACTTTTTTTTCTCTCTTTTCTCTCCTTTCTCGCTGCTGTTTTTTGCTGTTCTTCCTCTCCTTCCTTCTTTCTTTTCTGCTGCTGTCAACCTCCTGTATCCGAATGAAGAAATGAGCTGATAAAGGCTGGCCAAGGGCAGCCGCAGATTGATCTGCGGCTGACCTTGGTTTCTCCGCGCCCGCCGCGCACTTCAATTATTTTAATCGTTGGTCGCAGATCAATCCGCAGCTGGGTGGGCTGATTTTCTCGATTTTCGAGCCGCACCTTGATTCTCGTGTCGTACCGTTGGTTTTTTCCTGAAGGACTTATATTTTGCAGTCCGGGAACCGCTGGGAAACGTGCCATATCATTTCGCTTTGATCGTTGTCGTGTCGGCTTTGATCGTACGTCGTTGCGGTGGCTCTAAGTGTTCGTACTTATGCCCACCTTTCGTTCTCGTAGGCTGGGTTCATTGACGATTTTGCCCTCCTGTCAGGGTTAGTATAGGAAGTGCAAAATTTGGGTGTCTACAATCTCAAGACGTTTGTCGAACTCCTCAATAAATGTGTCCATTGCCTCTTGTGGTTCCGCTGCACCAGGAAACGCACGACGGACAGCTTCCTTAAGACTTTCACACCCCTTCAAAACATGCCTTGCATATCTATCTCGGTCTTCTAGGGTGATCTCTAACTTTATATCCATCTCCCTCAATGTTCTTCTAAGGTGTTTAACCTCGTCCTCTAACTTTGCGATCCTGCCACGATCACTTACTTCATCCTTGAAATGATGCCTATTCTTTTTTGCTCTTTCTTTCCTCACTCGAGAACTAGGTCCCCGAGGTTTCTCTGACTCTTCATCCCTAATCCCATATTGAGACGATTCACGAACAGACTTATTGGTTGGCTTCTTATGGGGTGCGAAATAAATTTTGGGGTCAAAATCTCCAAATCCCTCAGATAAGTCATCTACCATGTTTTGATCACCCAGCCTACAATAAAATAAAATACCCAATTAGCCTCAAGTACTAAACCTCATGCAATACGAAGATTCCTTATCTTATTCTCTATTAAACTTTAAAATTCTTAAATTAGCCAAAATTATAACCCACGGTTAACTTCCAAAATCACTCCCCAGGGAATATGTAGGGTTTTTCAACCCAACACATTGCGAGGGGCCACTGCTCTGATACCATCTCTGTAACACCCCGAACCCGTTACAGGCCCGAATTACTACACGCCGCAAGCCCAAAGGCCCTCAAGGCAACAATATCAATAGCGCAGCCCAAACAAAATAATTCAACAATAAACATATTTTAAATCCATTTCAAAGTGAAATACTATCAAATATCAAAAACGTAAAATGGAGACGCAGCTCTTCGAAACTAATAGTTTCTATCAAAATTCAACATTAAAGGAAATGACATTTTAAACAAATCTTCAGCTATCCAAAGTGCATCAAATAAGTGCTTAGCTCTCAACAATGGAACCTATAAAAATTTGTAAGCGGGTGAGCGATGAAGCTCAGCAAGTAGCAATCCTCCCTATCGAGCCAAATCAAGTACAATTTGTAATATCCTGGATAGTTATGAGACTTGTAAATAAGGTCTCAAATATTGAATAAAGGTTAAAGTCAAAACCTAGATTATTAACAGAGAAATGTGTAGAGAAATGACTCAATATTTTCTTTGGTTTTGAAAGAACTTATATGAATTGAGGACGTATTCAATAAGATTATGCGATGAAATAAATGTCGTAAGAGTTTAGAAGTTAACCGAACTTGAGCGTTTCGGTAGTAGTGGTTCTGATGATGGAATCCTTATAAGGGTTGAGTTTAAAACCTAGTTTTGAAGAAGATGATTGTGTAGAGATGATTAAACACTTTAACCTAATCTCTGTGTTAGAAATTAAATGTGTGAAACGATATGTATGGGATTGATACCCTAGAATTGATAAGGTGGTATACAGAGATATATGAGTATACAAACATGTATAAGCTAGATGGGGTTAGAGAAGCTACCCTAGAAACTTTCCATAAGTAGAAAGTTTAAAGAAGCAATGACATATTTGTGTATTATGATTTTAAGTGATCAATGAAGATGGATTTCTGCGATCTAATCAATGTGTTATATGATACGATATAAGCATTAATGAATCGTAGAGGAAAAATATTTTCCTAGAAAATAACGCGGGAAACACTATTCACGCGAGAAATGCTTCTTCGTTCTTTTCGAATTTTCACATTCCCGAATAGCGTTTATATGGAGTATAAGAGCGTATTTACTATTCAAAAATACGAGAGGAGAAACTTTCCATAAATGAAAAGTTTGAGAATTCTCTATAAAAGGAAAGTTGTGGTGTATAGATGTCCACCAATAAGAAGAGGTTAGGGACCTTCCATAAATAAAAAGTGTAGGATGAAGGGTAGGATGGTAATGATCCAAGCCTAGATGAGTAATTAATTAGGTTAATTAATGAGAAACAAGATAAAACTATGTTATGAATTAACATAGCTTGAATGTTGACCTTGATTGGCAAACGAGAAGGGTGATCATCATTAGGTAATTAACTAGTGTGATTAATGTAGGGAATTTGAATAAGAGGATTAATTATGGTAGCCCAATATGGGATTGCCTATATGTGAAGTGGGTAATTTAAATATAAGCCCAAATGTATGATAATTGATAGTCCAAGAGGAATTTATTATAAGCCCAAGCTATGAGTAAGGATTTAATGTGTTAGGATTTTATGAGTAACCCAACAAATTAGCCAAAGGATGAGTAAACTAGGTTGACCATATTTTAACCAACCTTGAGTTAAAGAAGCCCAAAGAAATGGAAGGGTAGAAACTTTCCATAAATGGAAAGTTTGGAAACTTTCCATAAATGGAAAGTTTGGAAACTTTCCATAAATGAGAGAAGAGTATGTATTGGTGTATTTATATATATATATATATATGTATTAGTATATTTATACATATATATAATTGTGCAAGTATTCTTATTAAAAGAAAAGGAAAAAAAAATTAATTAAAACAAGTGGGTAGACTTTTGCTTTTGTTTTATCCAAAGTTGCATTGGTAGGAGCAAAAAGGGAATGAAAGTGACAAGTTGGTGATGTGTATAAGTAGTGTAAGAGAGCTATGATGGGCTAGGTTGGTAGCTTGTGTTGGAGAAATGAAAGGTTGTAGAGAATTAACCAATGTAAGGTTAATTGAATAATCCTAGTTGGTAAACAAGAGAGGGCATTGAACAAACATTGGTTAAATGCTAGATGAATGCATGTGATGATGAGAATTAACCATAGATGGTTTAATTGAGTATCCCTAGGTAGTAACTAAGTTAAAGCTTTAACCATGCATTGGTTAGTCGCTAGCAAAATGTGTATAAATATATAATTGTATGTATACATGATAAATGAGACTTAACTAAGGTGGAGTTAGTGAATTCACTCTAGGTTAATTCTTATAAGGGAATAATTGATCAACATGGAATTAGTAAGTAACCATGGGATTACATGTTTGTAGAGAATTAACCATACCTTGGTTAATTGTTGGGAGAAGGAGAATAAGTTGATAACTAACTAAGGTTAATTGAATTCTGACCTTGAGGTAAATGTTAGAAAGTTAACTACAACTAAGTTAAATGGTGGAGGGATTAGATAGATACACATATGTGTATGTAATATTATTGCAAGTATACTTATATATAAATTAAATGAATAATAAAAACAAAAGTGTGGGGAAATGGAGCATGGGGAAACCGCCCATCTTAGGCCAAGAGAGGGCTATAGCTAGCCTCTCACCTCTTACAAAGTACCCACAAACGTCATGTCTCATCTACTTTAATAAATTTCTTGTCTTATCTACTTTAGTAAATGTCTTGTCTCATTTACTTTAATTAATGCCTTGTCCCCTAGTTTATTTAACCACCTTTAGTTACCTAGTTTTGGTTAAGTGGTGGGAGAAAAGAATAGATATACATTATGTATGTAATGTTATTGCAAGCATAATTGCAAGAGGAGAGAGAAGCTTGGTTGATTAACCAAGGCTTGACAATTTCATTTCATTCATTTTCACTTCTTTTCTTTAAGCTAAATAGCTAGAAAAATAGAGAGAGAAGAAAAGAAAAAAGGCTACCAATAATGGAGAAAAAGGAGGAAGAAGAAAGCTTAGGAAGAAACCATGGAAGAAGATCCATGGAAGGAAAGAAAGAAAAAATGAAGAACGCAAGGTATAACTCAAAACTTACCCACTTTATTGTGATTTAAGTTAGATCTAGTGTTGGGTTGTTGTGATTGAACTAGATAATGATAGATCTACATGATTTATAATGATTCATGGTTGGATCTAGAGGTTTGATGGGTTATTAAACTTAGATTTGAGAAATAATTTCTTAAAACTCTAAAACCGTCACTTTCCTCTTTGATCCTTAGATCCGCATAGTGGGTACTGATAAAAAATTATATAGATTTAATATGTTGTAATATTATGAGTTATGAATTCATAGAACTTGAAATCATTTGATTTGACTGTGTAAAACTCAAAATATGAAAATCGAAAGGAGAGAAGCGAAGGTTATTTTCCTCAAATTAAATGATCTAGTGAGCTGCTGCCCAAAAATGAAACATTCGGGACTAGCTATATTTCCCTAAAACTTCTGGGCTTTTGGTATGCTATAGTTCATTGAATAAGCTTTCCATAGACTCTAGAACGGACTAATTCCGACTTCGGAGCAAAGAGTTATGACCAATCTAGTTTGTCATGCAAAACTGTCCAATGAATTTTGGTCAGCCCCATTACGTGCGATTTCTGTATTGATGTATTGGGAATTGGAAAAATTTCAGTAGGACAAAGTTGTAGATACGGAAGTTAGCTTCGCGTGGCCACTGGAATCACCCAAAAATTATAAATAACGAAGAAGTTATGACTGGTTAAGCGAGCTAGGGTCTGTCAGCCAGTTTTCTCGCGAAACAGTTTTAATTTAGTCATTCCTTGAGAGGTGCAGCCTCGTGTGTTTGGAATTTGAAGAAACTTAAAACTGTAAAGTTGTAGATATTGAAGTTTTCTAGCTGGATACGCGTGACTGAGCCATTTTATGGAACGGATCATGTTCGAAATAAATTATTTATTAAAGCTGTCCAGAAATGAAATTTTTCTAGACTAGTTGATGAAATTTCAGAATCTGTTTTAAATGGTTGGGTCTGACTTTAAGGCCTAGATGAGGTTGTAGTACACTGAGTAAGGTTTAATTTGATATAAGAAGGAACAAAAAGAGTCATGTAACGAAGGAGTTGCGTTAAAAACGAAAACAACGTTTTGTTAAAGAAATTGTGAAAATGGATTTTATAATTTTATTTGAAGTAAAATTTTGGAAAATGATATATGTTATTATGTGATGACATACATTGACATATTGGGGATCATAGTGAATCCGGTGTATAAGAATGGATAAATATTGATGTTATGTGCTTATATGTAGTTCATAACATGTAAATTGTTAATGAATGCATACAATATGCTCGATAAAATGCCTAGGAGAAATTGTATATCTAAATATTGAGACTTAAAAGTATCCAAGTAAATGGTATTAAGTGCTTGGAGTAATATATAATTGAAGAATATTTTAAGTATATTAATATTATTTAATTATAATATTAATATATAAGTGAGGATTATTTTAAGTATATTAATATTATTTAATTATAATATTAATATATAAGTGAGGATTATTTTAAGTATATTAATATTATTTAATTATAATATTAATATGTTAGTGATGATTATTTTAACTGTATTAATATTATATAATTATAATATTAATATACAAATAAGGAGTATTATGGTTATATTAATAATATTTAAGCATAATATTTAATGTGCTTAATTGATTAATATTATTTCATTAAATTAGGTTGTCAATCGAAGGAAGAAAACAAAATATTCGATGCGAATAATATACGCGATGATCTACGGACTGAGGCAAGTTTTTCAGAACTTGCTCTTATGTGTAAAATGTTATTATATGTTATTGCGATGTTATATTATAACATAATGTGCTATGAACCGTTCAATTTGAACTTTATACTTTGCAATGAAAAACACGATGATATGTGATTTACGTGTTAATATGCTTACATGTATAATTGTCATACATGGAAATATTGTGAAACATGCATGATACATGATTTATGTGTTATGTATAACTGTTAAACTTGCGGGCAACATTGTTGCTCACCCACGCCACAAACAGATTTTTGCAGCTAGCGAAAAAGGACCTGGATGGTCAGAAGAAGATGACTGCAGGAAAGGCATTTAAATAAGAAAGTGAAGTCTATGTTGCGATATTATATTATTTTAATATCGTACTATTATTTACAAGCTGATGTATTGTATACTCTGATTTTGAATGATGTGTACGATTAAAGGTTAGAAAACCTGGGAGTAGATTAAGATGTATTGTAATATTATAGAGATTACATTTATGTTGTAAGAATTGTATTGTTTATGTAGTATCGTGACGAACCGAACCCGGGGTCAAGGTGACCGGGATTTGGGGTCGTTACACAATTTGCAAAAATACTTTTTCGAAATATCTTTTTGTTCCATAACAATAGTATATATGCTTTCAAAACTAAAGCAATTCAAAAATAATTTCAATGTATACAATATATGTTTTAATCCACAGCCCTAGCGACTAAGGTTACAATAGCCCTGTAACACGGCCCAAAAGTTCGATAGTGTCAATGTTCACGCACCCTACTAAGGTATCTATAAAAATGCACGCTCCCCGAAAGGGCGTCTAAAAGGTGTGCGCCTTAGTAGGTCCTATATTAGCTCCGGAACTAAACATAAACACTAACGAGTTCTATACATAGTCGGACTGAGGATTTCAAAAACGTTTCACAATCTCATCGATATTCAAAACTATACTTATTTTCACAGTTCAAAACCATATAATCTCATTTCACAGTTCAAAAATAAATACTTGATTCGAAGTTTGAAATAAAGAACATAATATTTTAATTTAAATGGAAGCCTTAAATAAAACACAACAATTTTGAAACAGTACATTTAGGCATCCGAGTAATTACTAAGCATATATAAAATTAACGATAATTTTAAAAACACTAAATAGTTCGAAAAGCCACTTACCTTGATATTGCGAAATACGAAATTAAAAGCGAACAAGTCCTAAATATAAAATTATAACAAATAAATAACTCACTCGTACTCTTTACTCAAATCTTATGGACATAACTTAAATCTTAAATAGATTCATAGTTAATTATTATACTTGAAATTATAAGAATGTGTATAATTTATAAATTTTGGTGTTGGAAAATATTCTTTTGAGATCAAAATAATAATAATATTAGCTAATTAATGAATTTGTTATTAGTTTAAAGTTCGTGATTTTTATGTAAAAATACTACTAAGAAGCTACCAACAATTCCAATATGATATAAAAGTAATTATGCCTACTAACTTAGATAGTATATATACTTACATGTGTTTACTGTCTTAAATAGTTAGTCAATTAATTAAAATACAAAACCCCACAATAATTATATATTTAAACTTACACCACATTAATGCATACTACACATGCACTCATATCTATAATACATAGAAACAGTACCGAACATACACATGTATATATTATAAACATAACTTAAAAACACAAAATCATGTGCTGATATATATATATATATATATATATATATATATATATATATATATGTATATATAAGCATCAGTCATGACTATATATTATGGCTATCAAAAAATGTTCACATAGACGTAAAACATATGCGTTATATATATATAGTTAGAAATCTATATTATTTATACAGAAAACACATATCTAATAGTATGTTTATGCTCTTTTTCTTGTTATAACTATGTTCTAAAATATAACTATACATACATAACTCCATTTTTATGATCATAGGTTTAGAAATTTAAAATTTTCATATATAATACAAGTATTATCTCATAATTGAAAAGGATGATTTAGATTTACCTAAAGTTTTCTTCTTCTTCTTTTCTTCTTCTTTTTTTTTTGTTATGCAGCACTCCAAGGTCAAATAATTTTTTACGTTATTCTCTCTCTCTAGTTGTTTAAATATATTTAATTACTTTACAAAATAGGTTACCATATAAAAGAGTTCTTTTAAAATTTAAAATGGTTGTTATAACTTAATTGACTTATCTTATCCTTATAGGATTTAGATATACAATAAAAAAAATTATTAGTTACACTTTAATTATCCAATTATATTATTATTATTATTATTATTATTATTATCATTATCATTATTATTATTATTAAACCGGGTATTACATTCTACCCACCTTAAAAGAATTTGGTCTTCCAAATTCGCAAACCACAATTTTAACGAAAATACACATACCACACGATAAAGAAACTAATTATTTAATTATTAAACACATTTGTTAAAAGAGTTTCATCCCTTAATTCTGATTACCCAAAAGCTGAAACACACGTCCTCGATTTGGTCCTAGGCTTGCCAAGGTTATTTCCTCCTTCTTCCCATCTCCTCTAGGTGGAGGGTTTTTGGGGCATTGTACAATCCTATGGCCGAAATCTCTACAATGATAACACGCTCCCGTATTTCGGCGACATTCTTTGTCGAGGTGGTTCCTACCACACCTTGTACACCTCAGCTTGTTCTCTTGATTCCATTGATTTCCTTGATTTCCTTTAAATTTAGTGTTCTGCGTATTCAACTTCTTCGTAGGTCCTCCATTGCTTGACTCTCCCCCGGATGGCTCTTCTTTCTAATTGTTCTTCCCTTTCTCAATTTTTGCTAAGCCCTTCTCGATTACTAACGCCTTATTCAGCACCGCATCATATGTGGGCAGCTCAAAAGACGCCACACCATGTCTTATGTCGGCCTGCAATCCATCCTCCAACCTACGTGCTTTCGTCTCCTCATCTGCTACTAAGGTCGGTGCATACTTGGCGAGCTTCGCTAATTCGGCTTCATATTAAGCATTTGTCTTACTCCCTTGTTTGAGCCTGATAAATTCCCTCTCCTTTTGTGCCCGGATCGTTCTAGGAAACTACTTGTTGGTAAATACTTCCTTGAACATAGTCCATGTGTAGGGTTCGGGATTCCCTTCGTGCTTTCTTTTCTCCATAAGCCACCAATCATATGCCCCACCTTGAAGTTGGTAAACTGCCAACGTCACCTTATTAGCCTCGCTACTTCCTAGAAAGTTAAACGCCTTCTTCATTTCTTGAATCCACCTCTCAACGACGGCAGGGTCTGTAGCCCCTTCAAAAATTGTTGGGTTCAATCGCTTGAATTTCGCTACTATGCCACGTTGCCCAGGCTGTTGGTTCTGCACTAGCTGAGCTAAGGTAGTAGCCAGCTGAGTCATACCATCAGCGCCAAATTGTTATTAGTAGGGATGTTTCTTCTGGGCCGCATTTTCCTACACAAAAGTGAAAGTAGTATGCACGCAAGCCAATCATATTTGATATGATGTTGCATATACGTTGTAATCTTATTCGGTTATTAAAGGCATTTTACATTATCTATATGGTGCTGTTATATTAAATGTGATAAATCCATAGTTTTGAGCAATGCTTTTAGAATCATGATGGTGATTATGCTAATGAGATCTAAATTCAAGATAGCTCACAAACTAAAATAGTTCCTAATCGATGGATTACTAAAAAGGGGATTAGTGAATCCGGATAGATTAGTACATACGTTGCTTGCTCTTATGAAGAGGATGATTGATCTCATAATCATTTGTGTGGAGACACTAAAACAAGTATGTAGCTGCTTATTAGAGAATAAGTTCACTGAACGTGGCTCGCTAAGGAATACCTAATGGAGTTTTACTCACCTATCAATAGAAATTCCTTTAGTGATAGTAGTACAAGTGATCCTTGGACTTGAGATCATCATAGTATCTTGTGTATGATGAGTTATACTTTGACATGTCCCTTAAGACCTTTAGGGTATATCAAAGGGTATGATTGAATATAATAAGTTGTACATGGAGATAGGTGAATGGTCAACAAAGAATCTACCACTTCTAGTAAAAGGAGTGAATGTCCTATGTGATTCGATAAATGACAACTCAGAAGTCTTTGGCCAAAGCAGAATGAAATTAGAAATGAGTTTCTAATTTGCATTAATCAGAGTTGTGCATTTGAGAATCGAAATACATATAATTAAATAAAATAAGACTTGACAGTAATTCCATGTCTTATATTTAATTGAGACATTGTATAGTAGAAGGATTGAATTGTACGGTAAGTATTCACTAAAAGGTTCTTTTGTGATTAATGTTGAAATCTATATTATCTGGAAAGTCGTTGATCGCTAAGGGGGCTTACCCTTATTGTAGAATAAATATTATTTATTTAAATGAATTAAATAGTTTAATTTATTTATTTAAATAAAATTAGAATTGTTCTAATTGATTTATTCACAACCGATTTAATATGGAGAACCTAAAGAGGTGCAAAAGGAAAATATTTATTTAAGAAGTAAATGGCATAATCGTAATAATAAGTTAAGTGTATTTAATTTAATCTATGGAGATAGAATAAATTAAATAGCTTAATATTTATTATTTAATATTTTGGAAATATTAAATATAAATTAATAAGAGGAGTCTTATTATTATTACTATTACTATTATTTAATTCCTAATAAGGATTGAAAATTAATTAATAGAAGTACTCTCTCATAAATCCTAATTGTTTTAGGAGTTTAATTAAAATAAAAACCCTAATCCTAAATAGTTTAGGAGGGTTCCCTATATCTATAAATAAGAGGAGTCTTATCATGATTTAGGATTAGACAGTCAGACTGTTAGAGAATTACACACTCTTCCATAAGAATTGGAGAGAGAGAGTACTTTCAATTTCTATAGAGATAGAAACTAGGGTTTTGCCAACACCCATCTTCTTGAATAACTATTATTCCTTGGTGGATCACCTCTAGAGGCCAAACACTTGGGTGGCTAACGTTGATCAAAGGAAGGAATCCCATAGGTGAAATTCAAGGAGAACGCGAAGGAATTGGAGGTGAACTTGTACCCAAGGAAGCACGGTTCTACGATGGTATAATTTCTTAATCTCTATCTCTTTCGTTTAATTGATAATTGAGCACATGGATGATCATGGTGATGGTTTGTATGAAAAATTTTAAACTCCGTTTTATTGCGCTTCCGCACTATTTATGTAATTTGATTGTATGTTCGCGCTATATACAAACCTAACAGTGGTATCAGAGCCTAACCTTGTGCTAATTATCGATTATTATGATTCCATGTATGTATGGGTATGCAATTGGATCGATTTCTGGGCAACGAAAAAAAATTTCGAAGTCTGCTACGCGGCGCGGCCGCGCCGCTTCTAGTTCATTCTGGAGCGCGACCGCGTCCTAACCCAGAAATCATTTTTGGGGGTGCAGCGCGGCCGCGCCGCTCCTAGTTCATTTTGGAGCGCGGCCGCGCCGGTTTGCAGATTTTGAAAATTTTTTATTTTGATTTTATTTATTTTTCAATTAAGATAAAATGTTTATTTTGAATTGGAATATGATTAAAATTAAAAGTTTTTATTTTAACTTGGAATGAGATTCCACGTTAACTAGAATAAAAGAGTTTATTCATATATGGAATAGGATTCCATGTTTCCTCGAATAAAGGAGTTTATTCACATATGGAATAGGATTCCATGTTTCCTTAAAAATAAAGATGTTTATTTTGATAAGGAATAAGATTCAACATATTTTATTTTCCAACAATTTTAAGTTAAAATAAAAGAGTTTGTTTTGAACTTGAAATTGGATTCCATGTTAATTGAAATAAAATAGTTTATTTTGATTTGGAATTTGATTAAAAAAAAAGGAGTTTATTTTTATTCAAAATTGGATAAAATAAAATAAATAAGTTTATTATGATTTAAATTTTGATTAAAATAAAGGAGTTTATTTTGTTTCAAAAAATTAGATTTCTGTAAACTTTTAATTGCCCATTAAATGATATCAATGCATATATGGAATGGTTTTATTATTCATGAGATGAATGTTATTTATTGATACATATGGAGATATGTATGATAATAAATAGATATTGATTATGGACTACTGACCAATGTGTGATTGGATTTATTTTTGTGGATGCTTGAATGAATGGATTTTTATAAATGGGGTCTGCGTACCTCGTCTTCTCAAGTTTTTCTTGATGTAAATTCTATCTTCCTCCTATGTACCTCCCCTTGATTGTTGATCAAGGTTTCTATTTATTGTAAATAGTTTATGTAATAGCTTTAGTTAGAATTACTTGAAGAATTGGAGACAAAAGAGCAAGGAGCGCTTGAAGACCCGTTTGTAATGGAGCCTGGGTTTAAATATAATAGTTATATTTAAATTTTGTTCTTGCACCCTAGGTTTGACCTTTTGGTTCACTTGGTGGCTCTAGTGAACCAAACTAGAATAAAAGTTCATAATCAATCCGGGTAGAATATAGTATTCTATATGTGCATGCTTACTATGTATATATTATATATTATACAATATACTTCGCATGTTAAATAATATGACGCGTATTTTATATATATATGTGCATGCGCGCTAAACAAGATGAGACAAATAATAACAAACCCCTGAAAGAAATTATATTAAGTCCTAAGCGTTCAAAGATATTTGGAATATCGAACGTCGCCTTCTAGCATGGTAAAGTAATAGAGTATTAAATATTTAATATGAGTTTGTTGTGTCACCACAAGACAAGTATTAAATATTTAAGATGTTGCATTATCACATTTGATGCTTATACATAGACTGAACGATGCTGTTTTGTTGTGTCACCACAAGGACAGTGTTTTTTTTCCGAATATATGGAAGTGCTAGGATGGATTTAACTTGGATAATTTTGATTCGGATGTGTCACCACTTGATCAAAATAATCTAAGAGGCAAAATACAAGGAGTTACATAGAGATGTAATTGACAATAGTTGTCTACCTATTTATTTCTATATCGTTTGTTGTGTCACCACAAGGCTATATACATTTGAAATGGGATCTTTAGTCTCACTAGCAAATCTTTAATTAGAATTGCCGAACTATATAATGAGGGTAATATAGTTTGATGAAAATAGTGGGAGATACCAATTTAAAATAAAGACCTAATTTATTTTGGTAATTAATTTAAAATGAATGTATGCTAAAATGTTGTTAAATTACAAATTCATTTACAGAATTTACAATGTCTAATTTACTATCACTGTGTAGCATATTAGATGGTAATTAACCGGACCGAATTACACAGACTAGTTAAAGAATTTGAGAATAGTTCTCAAGGCTGAAAAGCTATCTTATGTCCTTAATATGCCTATCCCTGCAATGGTTGCAGACAATGCCTCAGAGGAAGAGATTGCTACTTTTGGAAAGTAGCAAGATGATGCACAGTTGGCTCAATGCATCATGCTCGCATCCATGAGTAACGAGCTTCAGCGTCAGCATGAAACTATGGATGCTCCTACTGTACTCCGGCACCTTCAAGGAGTTGAAGGGTGAGGAAAGTAGGACCATTAGATATCGGATATCTAAGGAGCTTTTCCGATCTAGAATGACCGATGGCACTACAGTACAGAAATATGTCCTAAAATGATCAATTTGATTGAACAATTAGGACAACAAGGTTTTGTCATGGATGAAGAGTTGATCCAAGATTTGATCTTGCAATCACTTCCGGACTCTTTCTCACAAATTGTTGTGAATTTCCACATGAACAAGCTATATGTCAGCCTGCCTGAGTTGCTTAAACATGTTGAAAACTGTAAAGAGTCACTTTCCAACCAAGAAAGACCAAGTCTTACTGGTAGATGATTCTTCCAGGAAGCGGAAGAGGGCCAAAGGATCTTCTTAAAAGAAGAACAATTCAAAGAAGGTAAATGGAAAGGCAAAAACAAAGGACAATAAGAACAAGACTGATGTAGATAGCAAAGGAGTTTGCTTCCACTGCAATAAGCCTGGATACTAGAAAGGAAACTGTAAGGAGAATCTTACAGAGGCTAACTAGAAGAAGCTTAGTGAAGCTTCGGTTACATATATAAGTTTGTTCATGATTAAAAATAAATCTTTCTGTAAGTCAAGGTTCTACTTGGGTATTGGATACCGGCTTAGTTCTCACGTATGCAATCCAATGCAGAGACTAAGCAAAAGTAGAAAGCTAAACAAAGAGTAAGTAATCTTATGTGTGGAATGGAGCAAAGGTTGCTGCATTAACCATAGAAACTTATAGTTTAGCGTTGCCTACGGGCAAGTCTATTAAGTTAATAAGTTGTTATTATGTTCCAGTTCTCTTTAGAAACATTATTACTTCCGTTGTTGGTCAAGGAAGGTTCTGGTATTATATTTAAGAACAATTGTTGTTCTATTTATAATGATAATATTTTGTTTGAAACTAGAAGAATACTTGATAGATTTTGTAAACTTGACTTACATGAAAAATAATTTTGCAAATTGAACAAACTAGTAAAAGAAAAGGAGATGGTCATTCAAAGAGTTGAATGTGTGTATTTGATAAAATACAAGTCTGAATCATTTGAAATGTTCAAATAATTCAGAAGTGAAACATATTGACAAAGTATTAAGATTCTTTGATCATATCGAGGAAGGAATACTTGTGCAATGAGTTTCTAGATCATCTCAAAATGGTATTTTCTCATAATGGACACCTCCTGATACGCAATAATTGATTGGTGTATCTAAAAGGAGTAATTGTACCTTGTTGGACATGGTGCAGTCCATAATGATATTTATCGACATTCTAGTATCCATCTGGGGTTATGCCCTAGAAACGGCTGCATATTTACAAAATAAGGTAACCTTAAAATCCGGCCCCAAGACTCCATAAAAGTTATGGATAGGGAGGATTCCTAATCTTAAGTATGTTAAGATAAGGAGTTGTCCAGCTTATGTGAAAAGGTTTCAAAGATAAGTTTGGGACAAAAATCTGACAAGTGCAGATTTGTGGGATATCCTAAAGAAAGTTTAGGGTATTATTACTATAATCCTTTACGCTGCCTGCTTAGATAAAAGTGTTTATCATTGAAAGAGCTAGTAGGAGGGTAATAGATCTTGAAAGAGTTCAAGAACCACAAAGCACTTTAAGTCGAACCGAGGAACCTGTAGATAGATCTATTGTACCACAACCAAATCGTAAATCTGGAAGAGTACCGAAGATACCTGGGAGGTATGGATTCATCATAGAGGATGATGATGATGTACGCATCATAGAGGATGATGATCCAGTTATATACGACGAGGCTATGAGTAGAAGACACTCAGAGAAATGGCAGAAGGCCATGAAATCCGAAATGGACTCTATGTATGAGAACCAAGTATAGACTCTGGTTACTCCACAAAAGGGCATAGTGCCTAGAGTGTGAATATGGGTCTTTAAGATAAAGACTAGGACAAATGGCAATGTGGAGACCTATAAGACCAGACCTGTTTAAAAGGTTTTTCAAGTCAAGGAGTTGATTGTGATAAAACCTTATTACCGGGTAATGCTCAAGTCCATTTAGATTTTTCTTGTGATTGCAGCTTATTACGAAATCTGGCAAAATGGATGTGGAGACACCCTTCCTCAATGAAGACTTGAGGAGAATGTATGTATGATACAGCCAGAGGAATTTGTTTCAAAGGTTGAAGCAAATCGTGTTTTAAGCTACAATGATCCATTTATGGATTGAAGCAAGCTTCTCAAAGATGGAACATTCGTTTTGATGAGACAATCAAAAGAGTTTGATTTTATCAAAAACGAGAATGAACCTAGTGTGTACAAAAGGGTCAGTGGGAGCACTGTGACATTCCTAGTATTATATGTTGATATACTACTGATAAGGAATAACACACCAATGCTACAATCAGTAAAGATAAAATTGTCTAAACATTCCTCCATGAATGACTTGGGAGGAGCATCCTATAAATTGGGGATATAAATCTATATAGATAGATTTAAAAGGATGTTCGGCTTGACCCAAGGAACGTATATTCATTTGATGCTAAAGGCATTTAGCATGGCAAACTCCAAGAGAGGTCTCATGATGATGAGCCATGGAGTGTATCTCTCTAAAATTGTCCCCAATTAAAAGAGAGATCGCATGAGTTACTATCATGTATGCAATGAATATACAAGGCTCGATGTTGATCAGTCATATTCTGGAGATGATCACTGTAAGACAGTGATAAACATCTTTAGGTACTTAACCGGTACTAAAGATGTGATCATGATTCATGGTAGGTCTGAATTAAAACTAGAGGGCTAAACAGACTCAAATTTTCCAGACTGACTAAGACGATAACAAAATCCACTTTAAAGTAAAGCGTTACCTTGAAAGGTGGTGCAGTGAATTGGAAAAGTTCCAAAAAGCAAAGAGTTGCTGATTTAGTGACAAAGACAAAGTATATAGCTGTAAATAAAGCTGCAAGTTGATTGTTTGGATAAAAAGTTCATCACAGAACTAGGAATAGTTCCTAAGTCTCATCTTGGATTCAAACATGTGTTGCGACACTTTCATTTGATTAGTAGAATCATTGAAAGAGGAATAGTCACTATAGAGATAGTGGACTCTTGAGAACAACACTGCATATCCATTTACTAAAGCTTTATCCAAACAGCAGGATGATCGTCACTTAGAGAAGAAGGGTATTAGATACCATGGCGATTGGCTTTAGTGCAAGTGGGAGATTGAAAGTAGTATGCACGCAAGCCAATCATATTTGATATGATGTTGCATATACTTTGTAATCTTATTCGGTTATTAAAGCCATTTTACATTATCTACATGGTGCTGTTATATTAAATGTGATAAACCCATAGTTTTGAGCAATGCTTTTAGAATCATGATGGTGATCATGCTAATGAGATCTAAATTCAAGATAGCTCACAAACTAAAATAGTTCCTAATCGATGGATTACAAAAAAGGGGATTAGTGAATTCGGATAGATTAGTACATACGTTGCTTGCTCTTATGAAGAGGATGATTGATCTCATAATCATTTGTGTGGAGACACTAAAACAAGTATGTAGGTGCTTATTAGAGAATAAGTTCATTGAACGTGGCTCGCTAAGGAATACCTAATAGAGTTTTACTCGCCTGTCAATAGGAATTCCTTTAGTGATAGTAGTACAAGTGATCCTTGGACTTGAGATCATCATAGTATCTTGTGTATGATGAGTTATACTTTGACATGTCCCTTAAGACCTTTAGGGTATATCAAAGGGTATGATTGGGTATAATAAGTTGTACATGGAGATAGGTGAATGATCAACAAAGAATCTACCACTTCTAGTAAAAGGAGTGAATGTCCTATGTGATTCGATTAATGACAACTCAGAAGTCTTTGGCCAAAGCAGAATGAAATTAGAAAGGAGTTTCTAATTTGCATTAATCAGAGTTGTGCATTTGAGAATCGAAATACATATAATTAAATAAAATAAGACTTGACAGTAATTCCATGTCTTATATTTAATTGGGACATTGTATGGTAGAAGGATTGAATTGTACGGTAAGTATTCACTGAAAGGTTCTTTTGTGATTAATGTTGAAATCTATATTATCTGAAAAGTCGTTGATCGCTAAGGGGGCTTACCCTTATTGTAGAATAAATATTATTTATTTAAATGAATTAAATAGTTTAATTTATTTATTTAAATAAAATTAGAATTGTTCTAATTGATTTATTCACAACCGATTTAATATGGAGAACCTAAAGGGTCACACCGCAAAAGAAAAATATTTATTTAAGAAGTAAATGGCATAATCGTAATAATAAGTTAAGTGTATTTAATTTAATCTATGGAGATAGAATAAATTAAATAGCTTAATATTTATTATTTAATATTTTGAAAATATTAAATATAAATTAATAAGAGGAGTCTTATTATTATTATTACTATTACTATTATTTAATTCCTAATAGGGATTGGGAATTAATTAATAGAAGTACTCTCTCATAAATCCTAATTGGATTAGGAGTTTAATTAATTAAATGAGTTTAATTAAAATAAAAACCCTAATCCTAAATAGTTTAGGAGGGTTCCCTATATCTATAAATAAGAGGAGTCTTATCATGATTTAGGGTTAGACAGTCAGACTGTTAGAGAATTACACACTCTTCCATAAGAATTGGAGAGAGAGTACTTGCAATTTCTATAGAGATAGAAACTAGGGTTTTGTCAGCACCCATCTTCTTGAATAACTATTATTCCTTGGTGGATCACCTCTAGAGGCCAAACACTTGGGTGGCTAACGTTGATCAAAGGAAGGAATCCCATAGGTGAAATTCAAGGAGAACGCGAAGGAATTGGAGGTGAACTTGTACCCGAGGAAGCACGGTTCTACGAGGGTATAATTTCTTAATCTCTATCTCTTTCGTTTAATTGATAATTGAGCACATGGATGATCATGGTGATGGTTTGTATGAAAAATTTTAAACTCCGTTTTATTGCGCTTCCGTACTATTTATGTAATTTGATTGCATGTTCGCGCTATATACAAACCTAACAAAAAGAAATCTCCACTCAACAACACTATACAAAATAATAACATAAAGGAATCAAGGTAAAAGCATACACATAATTGAAATTCAAAAAAACTCCATATTTATTTAATTCAAAATACCATCACATGTTCATGCTCAAAAAGCAATGTAACAACCAATTAACAAACGACAAATCCATAAAATCCCTAAACAAAACTCTTCCTAAATTCTAATCTATTAAAAAATTTAACGCCACTTGGCGTCCCTCTTCTTCACCATCTCAAGACGTTTGTCGAACTCCTCAATAAATGTGTCCATTGCCTCTTGTGGTTCCGCTGCACCAGGAAACGCACGACGGACAGCTTCCTTAAGACTTTCACACCCCTTCAAACACATGCCTTGCATATCTATCTCGGTCTTCTAGGGTGATCTCTAACTTTATATCCATCTCCCTCAATGTTCTTCTAAGGTGTTTAACCTTGTCATCTAACTTTGCGATCATGCCACGATCTCTTACTTCATCCTTGAAGTGATGCCTATTCTTTTTCGCTCTTTCTTTCCTCACTCGAGAACTAGGTCCCCGAGGTTTCTCTGACTCTTCATCCCTAATCCCATATTGAGACGATTCACGAACAGACTTATTGGTTGGCTTCTTATGGAGTGCGAAATAAATTTTGGGGTCAAAATCTCCAAATCCCTCAGATAAGTCATCTACCATGTTTTGATCACCCATCCTACAATAAAATAAAATACCTAATTAGCCTCAAGTACTAAACCTCAAACAATACGAAGATTCCTTATCTTATTCTCTATTAAACTTTAAAATTCTTAAATTAGCCAAAACTATAACCCACGGTTAACTCCCAAAATCACTCCCCAGGGAATATGTAGGGTTTTTCAACCCAACACGTTGCGAGGGGCCACTGCTCTGATACCATCTCTGTAAACACCCCGAACCCGTTACAAGCCAGAATTACTACACGCCGCAAGCCCAAAAGCCCGCAAGGCAACAATATCAATAGTGCAGCCCAAACAAAATAATTCAACAATAATTTTAAATTAAACCCAACAATAAACATATTTTAAATCCATTTCAAAGTGAAATACTATCAAATATCAAAAACGTAAAATGGAGACGCAGCTCCTCGAAACTAATAGTTTTATCAAAATTCAACATTAAAGGAAATGACATTTTAAACAAATCTTCAGCTATCCAAAGTGCATCAAATAAGTGCTTAGCTCTCAACAATGGAACCTGTAAAAATTTGTAAGGGGTGAGCGATGAAGCTCAGCAAGTAGCAATCCTCCCTATCTAACCAAATCAAGTACAATTTGCAAAAATACTTTTTCGAAATATCTTTTTGTTCCATAACAATAGTATATATGCTTTCAAAACTAAAGCAATTCAAAAATGATTTCAATGTATACAATATATCTTTTAATCCACAGCCCTAGCGACTAAGGTTACAATAGCCCTGTTGTAATGTCCGAGAATTTTTAAATATTGTATTGATTTATTTTAATATATGAAATTCATTTTATTAATGAATTTAATTGGACCCATGTAGGTATTATTAATTAATTATCTAAATATATGGTCCAATAATTTTCTCGCATTAGAGGGACTCATTAAAAGTTGAATAATTGGTGAGTTAACCCTAAGAATGTAATTTTGCAAGCAAATTTGGAAAGAAGATTAATAAATAAATTCTTTTAAATAAAGAATAATGGTTAATAATAAATATCTGAAATAAGTAATTAATTGGTAGTTATTTAATTTAAAATATTGGAATTTCATAGTGGTTAATTTAATTTGGGCAAATTTTCTTGGCCCATTGCTTTTATTTAGTTCTAATTTGAGCCCAAATCTTCTTTTCAATTTAATTCCTATTGGACCGCGCCCTATTTATTCAGTCGGCCCAACCTAAACTCTATATTAATTAACAAGTGGGCTGAGCCCATTCCCTAATTCTTTTACCAGCCGAGTCATGGCATAGCATTCGGGTCGACCCATCCCTTATTATTTTGGGGAAAAACCGGTAAAGCCAATATTGGGGGAAAGAAAATTCGACCGGTAAAATTCGTTTGGGGAAGGGTTTCACGCAGCAAAATCAAATTGGGGGAAAACCAAATCCAAAGGAACCAGTGAAGGAAGATGAGGGAATCCAAGCCCTAGCCTCTCCAAATCAAATCGACCAAGTAGAGAAGTAGGCTAGCCGAACCTAGCAACCCAAACCTTCAATCAATCAGAGAGGAGAGACAACCGGGGACGACCGGCGGCTCAGACGGAAGGAGAACCTCAGCGACCGGAGGGCACACCGAGTTCAAGGCGAGCTGAGCGTGTAAGGGCATGGCGACCGAGCAACCATCGATTGAACCAACGATCCCAGAAATCCGGCGATTGGACCAGTGAGGGGTGCGATGCTCGAGAAGCGAGTTCAGTCGGCTGATGGGGATCAATTGACAGCTCATCCCCTCTCCTTACCGTCGGTCATTGACCAGTCATTTAGGGTATTGCCCAAATAATTAGGGTAAAATTCTCTTTATAAATTGGGTCCAAATCCTAGCCAAGCTACCAAGTTCTGTGAGTTTCCAATTTAGAAAAAAAAATTAGGGTTTGAAATTCTTAGAGAGGGAAGCCACTGTAAATGTCCAATTTGGTCACATACTTCGGTAGAAGAAGAAGAGTAGCAGTCCGGTCAACACCAAGGTATAACGAGGATTTATTAAAGCACTGTGATAGTTCTATTTAGGATGTTTGTATAAATTTTCTTGCCGATTGTGCTGTGTTGGTTGTATCATGTACTGTGATGCTTATAATATACATTGTTTTGGAAGTGGCATTATATTGTTTTGATTTGGGAAAATCTGGTATTGTATTGAATCAAATTGTTCCTCTGTATGGGAAATACTTTGTTCTCTGTGTTGGGATAATTGTTCTCTGTGTTGGGATAATTGTTCTCTGTGTTGGATTTATGTTTTTCTGGTAAATGCTTAGGTTGAACTGGCAGCCCTGATTTTGTGCAGGAATCAGGCCAGTGTTAGGCCAGTTTTAGAAAAATGTATGTCGGCAGTTTGTTGTGTGAAACTTGATTTTTAGTTTGTTGGGCTATAATCTGATGGGAGTTCCCCTGTTGTGTTGGGTCATTAGCTGGATAATTAGGATGAAATTTTGCAGGAATTTCCAAAATTGTTGTGTAATTCGTTGGGTTGTTTAAACAACAATGAATAAGGTTAATAAAATAAGTATTTAACATTTAACATTAAACAATAAATAAGGATAGTAAAAATTTAATTATTGTTTATTAATATTCCACAGTAATTAAGTAGGAATAAAATTAGTCAAAAAAAAAATTATTTATTATAAATAAAATTAATAATATTTAATTATTATTTAATTAATGTTAAATAATAATATAACTACTAGAGTAATTATTTATTATTTATCAGTAAATAATAAATAAAGATAACAAATATTTAATTATTGTTAAAAGAAGTGAATAATTTAATTATTTATTATTTGTCCTTCAATAATAAATAAAGCTAATAAATAATTGATTATTGTTTAACTACTATTAAATAATAATCAAGTATGAATAAAATTAATAGATTAATTATTTATTATTTATCCGTAAATAATAAATAAAGCTAATAAACGTTTGATTATTGTTCAACCATTATTAAATAGGTATGAACAAGGTTGACAAATAATTATTTATTATTTATCCATAAATAATAAATAAAGGTAATAAATATTTAATTATTATTTAATCTTAAATAACAATCAAGTATAATTAAAGTTAACAAATAATTATTTATTATATTTAATTATTATTTAATCTTAAATAATAGTTAAGTATAAGTAAAGTTAATAAATAATTATTTATTATTTAGCAATAAATAATGAATAAAGATAATAAATATTTGATCTTTTACTTAACTAATGATGGTTAGGTATGAGTAAAGTTAATTATTTACTAGTTCTCATTAAATAGTAAATAAAGATAATAAGAACTTAATTATTACTCAATTAACAATATTGATAATTAAGTATGGATAGAGCTAATACATTAATTACCTAATTAATGGTGGGTAAGGGAAATAATATTGTAATTACCATTGAAAGTGAAAAATGGCTATGTATGAATAGGACCCAAATAACCTGTTTATTTGTTGCCACTGTTAGCTAGTAATGCATTAATCGATTTATTATTTAGAGTTATAAATAATAACTTGGGTTATTAAATATTGCTAAGTTGAATATCCAATAAGCATGATTAATTATCGAGATAATAACTAAATGTCATTAAGTAATTTCTGATTAACACAATATTGAATAGTAAATTAATGTTAATGAAGTTAATCAAGAAATGTGAAGTGTTTATCTTGCTAAATAAATAGCATAAGTGAGTGTATCGATATACAGTATGCAATGCTAATGGATAAACCGACTTTATCAACTGATAGGTTATCCAAGGTCAATTAGTTAAAGCTAATTTTTTATCTGTAGCTGAGCAAACAGGCAAGTTCTACCTTAGTCAACTTTTACCTTGAGCAAGTTTCTAAACCTTATGCATTATTTTTAATTCGTGCAAAAAGGTATATATTGCAAGTTATTCTTTAAGCTTGAATCTTATCTCCAAGCATGCTTTAAGTGGTCTAATTGTTTTTTTTTAAAATTATTCCACATCTTTGTATTTATTGACATTCGCACTCGTGCATTTGAATTCGTATATTTATTTAAGTTCAGAAATTTGTGAACTATTCATGTTTAAGTCTGAACCCTTGTTCGGTCAGGCAAGTATGTGAGAATTTATAAAAGCTATCCGAACCAATCGATGGTAAGGATTCTTAGACTAAATGGACACCCCTTTTATTATAGGGGAGTACCCCAGGTACCGTATATAAGGTACAAATAGCAGAGTTAAATGTTATGCATACACATAGCGTACGCGAGGCTGATCCCCTCAAGTACTTATTCTATAGCCAGTAACCAGAGGGTCAACTAGCTATTGACTCCTATGGAAGTTATTGTTCAAAGTCTATTTGACTACCAATTGTTCTAAAAGCATTTATTGTTATTGCTTCTAATAATTCTATTGTTGAAATCTATTTCCATATCCCTTCCGTCATGATATATCCTCATTGTTGTACTTTAAACTTGCTGAGCAAACTCGTTGCTCATCCTTGCTATATCATGACTTCATTGCAGCTAAACCCGAGACGTCAGGGAAGAACAAAGGGAAAGAAAAGATGAAGTAATAGACTTCATGTAGCAGATTCTAAACTTATGTGTAGTTAATTAGTGTTAATGTAATTTAAACCCTGATATTTATTTAGGGTATAGATTTGTGTGAGTGTTTAAGGTTTTTGTATTCTGGGACTAGTATCACCTTTGTAATGAACAATGTATGTTTATTATATTCCGCATTTTAGTTACCATATGCTGTTAGAGGTGAATGTTTGTAGTGGATCGTGATGACCGGATCCGGGTATTTGGAGACCCGAATTTGGGGGCGTCACAGGTTGGTATCAGAGCTGTAGGTTATAAACTTTAGGATCGCGAAACCTAGGTTATAACCTTCATAGTAAACTCGTATTGAGTACGTTAGGATTCGAATCAGGGAAATTCGAGTAATAGCCTGGTCTGGGGGTGGATTGTGGAAATCTGCCAAGCCGAGTTGTACATAATAAAATATCTTCTCATTTTATCAATGAATGTATTTTATTATGATACTGATATTTGTTATCTCTGTCTGTGGTTGTAGGATAGCTGACAGGGCAGGGACTAGTGGGACCCGGGAGGAGGAGATATTCATAGATATTCCAGTGGTTGCTGAACAACTGGTGGGGTATGCTCCTATTGCCCCAGGGGTACTGCTAGAGGAGTCCGAGCCAGAGGAGGACTACCAGAGGGAGCTACCAGAGCCGGTGGTGGGTAGAGTTATGAGGTCTGGCAGTCAGGACTCAGATGCTGAGGAGGAAGACCCCGAGACCGAGGGAGAGGAGCCACCTGCTTACGTGGATGGCATGGGGTCCACTACCGACGATATTATAGAGGGACTGACCAGCAGGACCGAGGAGCTGGAGGCTCGGATAGCTCATCTGGAGGAGCAGAATCAGACCCACCAGATCAGAGAGGACCAGTATAGAGACCTAGCCTACCAACTCGAGCATGATTTGGGAGTGGCGAAGGTACATCTGCAGGGTTATGAGTCCTCAGCGCAGCAGATCGGACCACTGCTACATCAGTTGGTGTCCCGAAACGCTGAGTTGAGAGAGAGGCTGGAGCAGAGGGATCTACAGATCGCCCACCTGAAGGCGAAACAGGAGGCCATGAGGTTCGAGGCTGGGCTGGAGGTGTCTGCGAGGATGCATGCCAGAGAGGCCTGGGCCAGGGAGGCCAGGAGGGTTGATCAATTAGAGGACCAGCTGGAGGCCAGGGCAGTGAGGATAGAGACCCTAGGATATGCTTTAGATGCAGCTTACAGGAGGCCCCAGACTGAGGTAGGGGAGTCTAGCCGCTCTGTTCGTCGCAGGGTCGGGGATGGAGCATTCTCTTCTGGCCAGCAGGCACGGATCCGTCACGATGTGCAGTGACTTGATAAAGGCAGTTGATTTGTCTTTAGTACAGTCAGTCCCACTTTTTGTTATATTAGGGACGTATTCATGTTGTCTTGTGAAGCTTTATATTTGTATTTATGCTTGGGGTAGTAGTTAAACCCCAACTTTTGTGGACTTTAGGGATGGAAGGTTAGAATTCCCCACTTTTGTCTTGGGGGAATGGTTATTGGCTAATAGGGCTCACAGTGGCGCATTTATAGAAGTATGCCACAAGTTAGTCTTTGTAACAAGCAGTGGTATATAAATATAAATGCAGATATTTCACTTAAATCAAATGTGTTGATAGATATTTTACCTTGATTATTTTAATGACATATTGTGTATAACATAAAACTATAGGTAATAATCAGCAGCTTTCCTCTATCACATCATGCCGCCAAGAGGACGACCACGTAATCGACAGGTTGAAGAGTCAGAGAGTGAGGTTGGAAATCAATCCAATCCAATGAGAATGTTCGCCGAAATGCTGGCAGAAGCCATGCAATCAAGACCGCCACCTGGAGGAACCCAAGCAACAGCCGAGCCAGCGCATCATCTGGCAAATTTTAAAGACTTCAAATTGGTTGGACCACCCGAGTTCAAGGGAACTCTGAACCCAATCGAAGCGCAGACCTGGATAGAGGAGATAGAAAAGGTCTTCGAGATAGCACGGGTGGCAGAGGAACAGAAAACAAGTTTTGCTACCTTCATGTTAAAGGGCGAGGCAAACTACTGGTGGAAGGCCAACAGGGCCGAGTGGAAGGAGGCATTGTCGCATGGGAACGCTTTAAGGAGATGTTCTTGGAAAATTACTTTCCAGAGAGCATGAAGCAAGAGATGGAAATCAAGTTCCTGGAACTAAAACAAGGAAACGTGTCCGTGGCTGAGTACGCGGCTAGGTTTAATGAGTTGGCACGGTTTGCAACTCACCAAGTCGACACAGAGGAAAGGAAAACTCGTAGGTTTGAGCAAGGGTTGAAACCATGGTTATACCGTTCCGTTGCGGTATTGAAAATCAAGACATTTGCGGAATTGTTGGAGAGGGCGATCATTACAGATGGTGGTAGTGAGGCCCTGACTAAGTACAATCAGGAAAAGAAGAAGGGTCATGAGGGCCAGAAGGCTGGAAGCAGCGGGGGCAGTAACCCCAACAAACGAAAATGGGTCGAGAGTCAGTCCTCCGGGGGAAACAAATCTGGAGGGGAGGTGAAGAAGCCAGGCAGGTGCAACAATTGTGGCAAGAACCACACGGGGGAATGCATGAAAGGGAAAAGCGTGTGTTACCGTTGTGGACAACCTGGACACATGGCCCCACAGTGCCCTAATTAGCCGAAAGGAGGTTGTTTCTCCTGTAGATCACCTGACCACCAGATCAAGGATTGCCCGAAGAGGAAGGGTGACGCCGGGAGTGGCAACCGAAGCAACAACAACAGTGGAAACAGCAACCGGTTGAACTACGGGCCACCAGCCAGTCAAGCCAACAGGCCAACAGCCCGCACGTTCAACATGACTGTTCAGGATGCCATGGAATCCAAAGACGTGGTGTCAGGTATCATCCCAATCAATGATGTAAATGCATATGTGTTATTTGATTCGGGTGCTACTTGCTCTTTTGTTTCCGAAGAATTTGCTAGTCAGTTAAATTTACCTCGTGAAAAGTTAGAACACCCTATGAACGTAGAAGTAGCAAACAAGGAAATTATACCCGTAGAATGCATTCATAGGAATTGTAGTGCTGAATTGCGAGGATTTAAGCTCAATGTGGATTTGATACCAATTCGGCTGGGAGAGTTTGATGTAATCCTGGGAATGGATTGGCTATCAATTCGCGGAGCAGTTATTGACTGTCAAAAGAAATGTGTACACCTGAGGACTCCTAATAAGTCGAAGGTGGTATTCTATGGCAGTAAGTCACCAAGACAATCTTGTTGTCTGACTATGATGCAAACCAAGAAACTGCTTAAGAAAGGTTGCGTGTGTTATCTGGCACATGTAATTGATACTCGTCAGGTCAGAGATGAGATGAGTCAAATACCAATCATGAGGGAATTCACTGATGTCTTTCCCGATGAACTTCCGGGACTGCCACCGGACAGGGAAATCGAGTTCGTTATCGATCTAGCACCGGGAACCGCACCAATATCTAAGCCGCCGTATCGAATGGCACCTGTAGAAATGAAAGAATTGATGGTGCAATTGCAGGAACTATTAGACAAGGGTTATATCAGACCGAGCGTGTCCCCGTGGGGAGCGCCAGTTCTGTTTGTAAAGAAGAAAGATGGTTCTATGCGACTTTGTATCGACTACCGGGAGTTGAACAAAGTTACGATTAAGAATAGGTATCCGCTTCCTAGGATTGACGATTTATTTGATCAGCTTAAGGGAGCAAGGTACTTTTCAAAAATCGACCTAAGAACAGGCTATCATCAGCTGAAGGTGAGGCAGGAAGATATCCCGAAAACTGCATTCAGAACTCGTTACGGGCATTTCGAGTTTCTGGTAATGTCCTTTGGACTGACGAATGCACCAGCAGCATTTATGGATATGATGAACAGAGTATTCAAGCAGTACTTGGACAAGTTCGTAGTCGTATTCATCGATGACATTCTGGTATATTCAGGGACAGAGGAAAAACATGCTGAACATTTAAAGATCGTATTGGAAGCTCTCAGAAAGGAGAAGTTGTATGCAAAGTTTTCGAAGTGTGAGTTTTAGTTGCAGAGGGTGCAATTTCTGGGTCACGTCATCGACAAGAATGGTGTTTCGGTGGACCCAGCTAAAGTAGAAGCGGTTATCAATTGGGAACAACCAAAGACACCCACAGAGATCCGGAGTTTCTTGGGATTAGCGGGATACTATCGAACGTTCATACAGGATTTTTCAAAGATAGCATCGCCGTTGACCAACCTCACCAGAAAAACAGTTAAGTTCGTCTGGTCGGAGAAATGTGAGGAAAGTTTTATGGAGCTGAAGAAGAGACTTAGTCAAGCACCGGTGTTGACCTTACCCGACAACACTGGGGGTTTCGTAGTGTATAGCGATGCGTCACACAAGGGTCTTGGCTGTGTGCTGATGCAACACGGCAAGGTAGTGGCGTACGCATCACATCAGCTGAAGGATTACGAGAAGGGTTACCCGACTCATGACTTGGAGTTAGCAGCGGTAGTTTTCGCCTTAAAGATTTGGAGGCACTACCTATACGGGGAGAAGTGCGAGATATATACAGATCACAAAAGTCTGAAATATATCTTCACTCAAAAGGAGCTGAACATGAGGCAGCGTCGATGGTTAGAATTGATTAAGGACTACGACTGTGAAATTCTGTACCATCCGGGCAAAGCAAATGTAGTGGCTGATGCCTTAAGCAGGAAAGGCAAGGTGAAATTGATGCAACTGACAGTTCAAGAGGAATTGATACGGGACTTTGAACGTCTGGAACTGGAGGTTAAGTATCCGATGGAGACGGACGGAAAACTGTTTACTGTAACAGTAGGTCCGACTCTATTGGATAAGATAAAGGAGGCTCAAGAATTTGACGAAGAGTGCATTGACATTAAGAAGCAATTATCGGAGGGAAAAACATTGAAGTTCAAGGTTGACAGCACAGGGTTGCTAAGATTCGAGGGAAGGATCTGGGTACCGTACGTACCAGACCTAAGGGAAGAGATATTGCAGGAGGCCCATAGTACGAGATTTTCGGTACATCCGGGTAGCACCAAAATGTATCAAGATATTCGTCAGGATTATTGGTGGCCGCACTTGAAGGGGGAAGTTGCAGAATTCGTCAGCCGGTGTTTAACTTGTCAGAGGATCAAGGCAGAACACCAGCGGCCGAGCGGATTATTGCAACCCTTAGAGATTCCTGAGTGGAAGTGGGAACACATCACAATGGATTTTGTGGTAGGACTCCCGACAACCCAAAAGGGTCTAGACACCATCTGGGTGATCGTAGATCGGTTGACCAAGTCTGCACACTTTCTACCGATCAAGATCAGGTACAAATTGGAACAGTTGGCGAAACTTTATGTGAAGGAGATAGTATCACGTCATGGGGTGCCGGTATCTATTGTCAGAGATCCGCGCTTCACGTCAAATTTTTGGAGAAGCCTACAGGAGAGACTGGGAACATAGTTAAAAATGAGTACGGCATATCATCCTCAGACTGATGGTCAGAGTGAGCGAACAATTCAGACTCTAGAGGATATGCTCCGGGCAGTTGTGATGGACTTAAGTGGCAGATGGGACGAGCATTTGCCATTAGTAGAGTTCGCCTACAACAATAGTTACCATGATAGTATTGGTATGCCACCGTACGAAGCGTTATACGGGAGAAAGTGTCGAACGCCGTTGTGTTGGGATGAAGTTGGTGAACGGAGGTTGTTGGGACCAGAATTGGTACAGCAAACCGTGAAAATCATTAAAGTAATAAGACAACGGTTAGTAGCAGCCCAGGATCGTCAGAAGAAGTATGCCGACTTACATCGTCAGAAACGAGACTTTGAAGTTGATAGCTTTGTGTTTCTGAAGGTATCTCCCTGGAAAGGAAAAATCCGTTTTGGAAAGAAGGGCAAATTGAGCCCTAGGTTCATAGGACCTTTTGAAATATTAAGAAGAATAGGTGAAGTGGCGTACGAGGTAGCATTACCTCCTGAACTTGAGCACATCCACAACGTGTTTCATATATCAGTGTTGCGTCCGTATAAGCCAGACTACAAGCATGTCATTTCCTATGAACCAATTCAAGTCGAAAGGGACTTATCGTACGAGGAGATTCCTATCCAAATACTTGATAGGAAGGAGCAGAAATTGAGAAATAAAGTCATTCATTCTGTTAAAGTTCTCTGGAGAAATCACGCAGTGGAAGAAGCCACGTGGGAGCTCGAAGAGAAAATGAGAGCGAATTACCCCCAGTTATTCGAGTAATCTTAGATTGAAATTCCGAGGACGAAATTTTTATAAGGGAGAGAGGATGTAATGTCCGAGAATTTTTAAATATTGTATTGATTTATTTTAATATATGAAATTCATTTTATTAATGAATTTAATTGGACCCATGTAGGTATTATTAATTAATTATCTAAATATATGGTCCAATAATTTTCTCGCATTAGAGGGACTCATTAAAAGTTGAATAATTGGTGAGTTAACCCTAAGAATGTAATTTTGCAAGCAAATTTGGAAAGAAGATTAATAAATAAATTCTTTTAAATAAAGAATAATGGTTAATAATAAATATCTGAAATAAGTAATTAATTGGTAGTTATTTAATTTAAAATATTGGAATTTCATAGTGGTTAATTTAATTTGGGCAAATTTTCTTGGCCCATTGCTTTTATTTAGTTCTAATTTGAGCCCAAATCTTCTTTTCAATTTAATTCCTATTGGACCGCGCCCTATTTATTCAGTCGGCCCAACCTAAACTCTATATTAATTAACAAGTGGGCTGAGCCCATTCCCTAATTCTTTTACCAGCCGAGTCATGGCATAGCATTCGGGTCGACCCATCCCTTATTATTTTGGGGAAAAACCGGTAAAGCCAATATTGGGGGAAAGAAAATTCGACCGGTAAAATTCGTTTGGGGAAGGGTTTCACGCAGCAAAATCAAATTGGGGGAAAACCAAATCCAAAGGAACCAGTGAAGGAAGATGAGGGAATCCAAGCCCTAGCCTCTCCAAATCAAATCGACCAAGTAGAGAAGTAGGCTAGCCGAACCTAGCAACCCAAACCTTCAATCAATCAGAGAGGAGAGACAACCGGGGACGACCGGCGGCTCAGACGGAAGGAGAACCTCAGCGACCGGAGGGCACACCGAGTTCAAGGCGAGCTGAGCGTGTAAGGGCATGGCGACCGAGCAACCATCGATTGAACCAACGATCCCAGAAATCCGGCGATTGGACCAGTGAGGGGTGCGATGCTCGAGAAGCGAGTTCAGTCGGCTGATGGGGATCAATTGACAGCTCATCCCCTCTCCTTACCGTCGGTCATTGACCAGTCATTTAGGGTATTGCCCAAATAATTAGGGTAAAATTCTCTTTATAAATTGGGTCCAAATCCTAGCCAAGCTACCAAGTTCTGTGAGTTTCCAATTTAGAAAAAAAAATTAGGGTTTGAAATTCTTAGAGAGGGAAGCCACTGTAAATGTCCAATTTGGTCACATACTTCGGTAGAAGAAGAAGAGTAGCAGTCCGGTCAACACCAAGGTATAACGAGGATTTATTAAAGCACTGTGATAGTTCTATTTAGGATGTTTGTATAAATTTTCTTGCCGATTGTGCTGTGTTGGTTGTATCATGTACTGTGATGCTTATAATATACATTGTTTTGGAAGTGGCATTATATTGTTTTGATTTGGGAAAATCTGGTATTGTATTGAATCAAATTGTTCCTCTGTATGGGAAATACTTTGTTCTCTGTGTTGGGATAATTGTTCTCTGTGTTGGGATAATTGTTCTCTGTGTTGGATTTATGTTTTTCTGGTAAATGCTTAGGTTGAACTGGCAGCCCTGATTTTGTGCAGGAATCAGGCCAGTGTTAGGCCAGTTTTAGAAAAATGTATGTCGGCAGTTTGTTGTGTGAAACTTGATTTTTAGTTTGTTGGGCTATAATCTGATGGGAGTTCCCCTGTTGTGTTGGGTCATTAGCTGGATAATTAGGATGAAATTTTGCAGGAATTTCCAAAATTGTTGTGTAATTCGTTGGGTTGTTTAAACAACAATGAATAAGGTTAATAAAATAAGTATTTAACATTTAACATTAAACAATAAATAAGGATAGTAAAAATTTAATTATTGTTTATTAATATTCCACAGTAATTAAGTAGGAATAAAATTAGTCAAAAAAAAAATTATTTATTATAAATAAAATTAATAATATTTAATTATTATTTAATTAATGTTAAATAATAATATAACTACTAGAGTAATTATTTATTATTTATCAGTAAATAATAAATAAAGAGAACAAATATTTAATTATTGTTAAAAGAAGTGAATAATTTAATTATTTATTATTTGTCCTTAAATAATAAATAAAGCTAATAAATAATTGATTATTGTTTAACTACTATTAAATAATAATCAAGTATGAATAAAATTAATAGATTAATTATTTATTATTTATCCGTAAATAATAAATAAAGCTAATAAACGTTTGATTATTGTTCAACCATTATTAAATAGGTATGAACAAGGTTGACAAATAATTATTTATTATTTATCCATAAATAATAAATAAAGGTAATAAATATTTAATTATTATTTAATATTAAATAACAATTAAGTATAATTAAAGTTAACAAATAATTATTTATTATATTTAATTATTATTTAATCTTAAATAATAGTTAAGTATAAGTAAAGTTAATAAATAATTATTTATTATTTAGCAATAAATAATGAATAAAGATAATAAATATTTGATCTTTTACTTAACTAATGATGGTTAGGTATGAGTAAAGTTAATTATTTACTAGTTCTTATTAAATAGTAAATAAAGATAATAAGAACTTAATTATTACTCAATTAACAATATTGATAATTAAGTATGGATAGAGCTAATACATTAATTACCTAATTAATGGTGGGTAAGGGAAATAATCTTGTAATTACCATTGAAAGTGAAAAATGGCTATGTATGAATAGGACCCAAATAACCTGTTTATTTGTTGCCACTGTTAGCTAGTAATGCATTAATCGATTTATTATTTAGAGTTATAAATAATAACTTGGGTTATTAAATATTGCTAAGTTGAATATCCAATAAGCATGATTAATTATCGAGATAATAACTAAATGTCATTAAGTAATTTCTGATTAACACAATATTGAATAGTAAATTAATGTTAATGAAGTTAATCAAGAAATGTGAAATGTTTATCTTGCTAAATAAATAGCATAAGTGAGTGTATCGATATACAGTATGCAATGCTAATGGATAAACCGACTTTATCAACTGATAGGTTATCCAAGGTCAATTAGTTAAAGCTAATTTTTTATCTGTAGCTGAGCAAACAGGCAAGTTCTACCTTACTCAACTTTTACCTTGAGCAAGTTTCTAAACCTTATGCATTATTTTTAATTCATGCAAAAAGGTATATATTGCAAGTTATTCTTTAAGCTTGAATCTTATCTCCAAGCATGCTTTAAGTGGTCTAATTGTTTTTTTAAAATTATTCCACATCTTTGTATTTATTGACATTCGCACTCGTGCATTTGAATTCGTATATTTATTTAAGTTCAGAAATTTGTGAACTATTCATGTTTAAGTCTGAACCCTTGTTCGGTCAGGCAAGTATGTGAGAATTTATAAAAGCTATCCGAACCAATCGATGGTAAGGATTCTTAGACTAAATGGACACCCCTTTTATTATAGGGGAGTACCCCAGGTACCGTATATAAGGTACAAATAGCAGAGTTAAATGTTATGCATACACATAACGTACGCGAGGCTGCTCCCCTCAAGTACTTATTCTGTAGCCAGTAACCAGAGGGTCAACTAGCTATTGACTCCTATGGAAGTTATTGTTCAAAGTCTATTTGACTACCAATTGTTCTAAAAGCATTTATTGTTATTGCTTCTGATAATTCTATTGTTGAAATCTATTTCCATATCCCTTCCGTCATGATATATCCTCATTGTTGTACTTTAAACTTGCTGAGCAAACTCGTTGCTCATCCTTGCTATATCATGACTTTATTGCAGCTAAACCCGAGATGTCAGGGAAGAACAAAGGGAAAGAAAAGATGAAGAAATAGACTTCATGTAGCAGATTCTAAACTTATGTGTAGTTAATTACTGTTAATGTAATTTAAACCCTGATATTTATTTAGGGTATGAATTTGTGTGAGTGTTTAAGGTTTTTGTATTCTGGGACTAGTATCACCTTTGTAATGAACAATGTATGTTTATTATATTCCGCATTTTAGTTACCATATGTTGTTAGAGGTGAATGTTTGTAGTGGATCGTGATGACCGGATCCGAGTATTTGGAGACCCGAATTTGGGGGCGTCACACCTGTAACACGGCCCAAAAGTTCGATAGTGTCAATGTTCACGCACCCTACTAAGGTATCTATAAAAATGCACGCTCCCCAAAAGGGCATCTAAAAGGTATGCGCCTTAGTAGGTCCTATATTAGCTCCGGAACTAAACGTAAACACTAACGGGTTCTATACATAGTCGGACTGAGGATTTCAAAAACGTTTCACAATCTCATCGATATTCAAAACTATACTTATTTTCACAGTTCAAAACGATATAATCTCATTTCACAGTTCAAAAATAAATACTTGATTCGATGTTTGAAATAAAGAACACAACATTTTAATTTAAATGGAAGCCTTAAATAAAACATAACAAATTTGAAACAGTATATTTAGGCATTCGAGTAATTACTAAGCATATATAAAATTAACGGTAATTTTAAAAACACTAAATAGTTCGGAAAGGCACTTACTTCGATATTGCGAAATACGAAATTAAAAGCGAACAAATCCTAAATATAAAATTATAACAAATAAATAACTCACTCGTACTCGTTACTCAAATCTTATGCACATAAATCTTAAATCTTAAATAAATTCATAGTTAATTATTATACTTGAAATTATAAGAATGTGTATAATTTATAAATTTTGGTGTTGGAAAATATTCTTTTGAGATCAAAATAATAATAATATTAGCTAGTTAATGAATTTGTTATTAGTTTAAAGTTCGTCAATTAATTAGTCAATTAATTAAAATACAAAACCCCATATTAATTATATATTTAAACTTACACCACATTAATGCATACTACACAAGCACTCATATCTATAATACATAGAAACTGTACCGAACATACACATGTATATATTATAAACATAGCTTAAAAACACAAAATCATGTACTAATATATATATATATAGTACATGATATATATATCATGTACGTATATGTTTCACACAGACGTAAAACATATGCGTTATATATATATATATATATATATATATAGTTTAAAATCTATATTATTTATACAGAAAACACATATCTAATAGTATGTTTATGCTCTTTTTCTTGTTATAACCATGTTCTAAAATATAACTATACATACATAACTCCATTTTTATGATCATGGGTTTAGAAATCTAAAATTTTCATATATAATACAAGTATTATCTCATAAGTGAAAAGGAAGATTTAGATTTACCTAAAGTTTTCTTCTTCTTTTTCTTTGTTATGCAGCACTCCAAAGCCAAATAATTTTTTACGTTATTCTCTGTTTCTAGTTGTTTAAATATATTTAATTCCTTTACAAAATAGGTTACCATATAAAAGAGTCCTTTTAAAATTTAAAAAGGTTGTTATAACTTAATTGACTTATCTTATCCTTATAGGATTTAGATATACAGTAAAAAAAATTATTAGTTACACTTTAATTATCCAATTATATTATTATTATTATTATTATTATTGTTATTATTATTATTAAACCGAGTATTACATTCTACCCACCTTAAAAGAATTTGGTCCTCCAAATTCGCAAACCACAATTTTAACGAAAATACACATACCACACGATAAAGAAATTTATTATTTAATTATTAAACACATTTGTTAAAAGAGTTTCATCCCTTAATTCTGGCTACCCAAAAGCTAAAACACACGTCCTCTATTTGGTCCTAGGCTTGCCAAGGTTATTTCCTCCTTCTTCCCATCTCCTCTAGGTGGAGGGTTTTTGGGGCATTGTGCAATCCTATGGCCGAAATCTCCACAATGAAAACATACTCCCGTATTCCGGCGACATTCCTTGTCTAGGTGGTTCCTACCACACTTTGTACACCTCAACTTGTTCTCTTTATTCCATTGATTTCCTTGATTTCCTCTAAATTTAGTGTTCTGCGTATTTAATTTCTTCGTAGGTCCTCCATTGCTCGACTCTCCCCCAGATGGCTCTTCTCTCTTATTGTTCTTCCCTTTCTCCATTTTTGCTAAGCCCTTCTCGATTACTAACGCCTTATTCAGCACCACATCATATAAAGGCAGCTCAAAAGACGCCACACCATGTCTTATGTCGGCCCGCAATCCATCCTCCAACCTACGTGCCTTCGTCTCCTCATCTGCTACTAAGGTCGGTGCATACTTGGCGAGCTTCACGAATTCGGCTTCATATTAAGCAACTGTCTTACTCCCTTGTTCGAGCTTGATAAATTCCCTCTCCTTTTGTGCCCGGATCGTTCTAGGAAAGTACTTGTTGGTAAATACTTCCTTGAACATAGTCCATGTGTAGAGTTCGGGATTCCCTTCGTGCTTTCTTTTCTCCATAAGCCACCAATCATACGCCCCACCTTGAAGTTGGTAAATTGCCAACGTCACCTTATTAGCCTCGCTACTTCCTAGCAAGTCAAACGCCTTCTCCATTTCTTGAATCCACCTCTCAACGACGGCAGGGTCCGTAGTCCCTTCAAAAATTGGCGGGGTTATATGATTAAGGTATCGTATGTCATCTTCGGCAGTGACTATCGGAGTTATGTTTTTAACCCTTCTTTAATTATCATTATTATTAAAAATAATATATAATGATAGTTTTTCTTGATATATTATTTATTTTCATATATCTGGTTAATTTGCTATATATATGAATTAAGAGAGAGAAAATAAACTAATTGAGAGAGATGGGGGATTTGGAGAGATGGTATAACGAATCAAGAGTAGCCATGGAGATCTTTCTTAATTTGTATAATATTAATTCTAGCTACATTATATGTATTGACTCAAAAATACTACTATTTGATGTTTTATTACATAATTGAATGGCAGATTATTGTATTCATACATGTGATCAAATACAAGTTACGTCGCCCCTCTTGCTTTCTACTTTGACAGAGAATCAACCTATGGCAGACGAAGGGGTTTGTTGCAGGAGGTGATTTAGTATCAACTAAAAAGAGGAGAAAGGATGGTGAAGATGAGGAATCCCAAAAAAAGGCAGCGACCGTATCTACACTTGTGGGGCATACATTTCTTCGGTGGATTGGCCGTAACAAGAAATAATTTATTCTGCATCATGGGATCAATCTATTCGAAGATGGGATGTTAAAATAGGAAAAGATACATCAAGCACCCTCCGGGGAGGTCACGCATCCTCCAGGGAGGTCAAGCATCCTCCGGGGAGGTCAACCACCCTCCGGGGAGGTCAAAGGCGAAATATGGTGAGTGAATCATTTTTTGGCATTACTCTCATATTATAAAATCTTTATAACAGGAGAGTGGGTGGCAATATTGGGATGCAGTTATTTGGGTCTGGTCAATGTGTAGCCCAATTTATTTAATAGTCCGGATCTAATGTTGGCCTATGTACATTTATTTTGATAGCTGACTCAAATAATGAAAGAGTCCTTATTAAAGTAAGATTACGTTTCTTTATTTGGGAGATATAAGGATATCTAATTTGGGAAGGAATCGATCAGTCATTAATTGCAGTTATAAGGTTATTCTAAAAAGGACTCTTACTTCTAATTGGATTCGGGTGGACATGACATCTATATACAGTAACAAGCACGGGTTTGATATCACAATAACGTACATCAGAGAAAAGTGAGGAATAAACAATTTGTACTCTCCATATTATTTTATAGTGGATTTCTTATCTCGTCCCGTAATTTTTTTCCAATTGGGTTTTCACGTAAAATTCTTGTGTTGTGTGTTGGGTTTCTACGTAAAATTCTTGTATTGTGTGTATGTTTATCTGAGTGTATTCGTGAGTTTTACTTCACAATTATTCCAACAACTATTAGCGCTTTTTTGGCCTGCTGTTTTGGTGATTTCATTAGGCGTACAAAATTTGGCGTTAACAACGGATATTCAATGAATCCACCAAAATGACTATTGACCTTAAGTTGAATTGATCTCTACTCACTAATATTAAGTTGAATTATAAAAAATATAAAAAAATAGATGGATTTAGATTTATTTTCTTTATTAGATTTAGATATTTCAAAAGATATTAACATACACATGTTATTTCGTATTTTAGTATTATGATCTAGACTCGTAATACTAAAATAGAGAAAGATAGATGGATTTATAATTTATTTTTTATATTAGACTAAGATATTTGGAAAGATATTAATATTTCTATGTTATTCCGTATTTTAATATTATGATATAGACTCATAATATTAATGATATAATATTAATGGCTTTGGACTCTACCTAATATTGAAAGATAGAGATAAAAAGGAAAAAGTTTATTAGATTCAGATATATTTTATTACTCTTGTTTAGGTATGTTTTATTATTATTGTTTTTTTGTATTTGGTAGAAGATGTTTAAAAGTATCGGAGTCTATGAGAATACTTTATTTTGTGAGGAGAAATTATCTCTTATTATCTTTATATATTACTATTATAAAATCCATGCAAGGGCTAGCTAGAGATTGTATATAAATTTTTGTAAAAATTTTAAAACTAATATATTACAAAAGTGTTAATTAAACTAAAATATTCATTTTGTTGTAAGTAGTTTTCTGTTTTTTTTTTCAATTTTATATAAATCGTGGTCATAGAATTTATAAATGGATAGTGTAGATATGTTGGCCAAAAATAGATTCATAGATACTATTAAAATCGTTCTAACCCAAGTTTAAAAGTTATGTAACATTTAACTTATAAATACAATAATATAATTATAAGAAAATTTAATAAAATATTTACAATATCATAACTTTATAACAAGGCCCCGTGCTTTGTACAGAGTGTAGATGCTAGAAGTATTATATATCTATTCTTTAACTAAATAGAGAATTTAGTTTGTCCTTTTTTTTGGTCCTCCTTTTTTTTTTGTTCACAAGTAATACTTCTCATACTTTAAGTCAAAAATTACTTTTCTTACATTAGGTCAAAAAGTAACCTATCTAAATATACGTATATATTATTGTGGAATCAAGTTATCAGTGATAAAACACCTTGATAATCATCAATCTCCCTGTCAGCTTGGTATGTTATATGTCTCTATCTATTGGAGTACTCTTATAATAACTTGATATGTTATAATATTTAATGAGTTCATCACCACCGTTGCTCAAGTTATTCTTAAAAATGAAATATGGTATTTATATAGTATATAATCTAGTTTTATGTTTAAATAAAATATTTTATTATACTATATTACATTGCTTGCAGGCTACTTGCACGAAAGGGTTCTCAAAATATTTTGAATTAGAGGTAAAAAATAATTCATTTTTAATGCATAATTATTAGTATAAAATTCTCTTTATTTTGAAATAAGAAATCTAAACATAGACAGCTCAAAAAAAATTAAAAAATCTATAAAAAAATTAATTTAAAGAATAAAAAATTTAAAAAAACAAAAAATTTGTCATTAAATATAAATAGTTAATAAATAAAATTTTAAAAAGTCCAAAATATTAACATGTAAAAAATAAAATAGATTGTTAAGCCAAAAGTAATATTACTTATTTTATTCAAAATATTATATAAAAAAATATTAATTAAAATTAAATATTAAATTTAAGAATAAGACCCTGTGTTTTGCATGAGGTACACTGCTAGTATAATTAATATACTACATCATCAAAGAGGATAGAGGGAAAAGGTTATCACGATGAAGAATTAATCAAATTCAAGCAAATCATTGTTTAAAAATATGCGCTAAATAAAATGTAATTAATTGATTAAAAAAGAACATTCAGCTTTTGAAATGTCCATTAATTAACACTCAGATATTAAAGGTCAAATAACCCTTACACTATAAAATAAATATTAAATAGGAAAATATTTTGTACTATATAGGAAGAGATTGTAATTATTCATCTTGTTACATTCTTTATTATAGGAACATAGATATATATCGAAAACTTTACTATGATAAAAATTGTATTATGAAATCAAACTAATTTCAATAGTAAAGATGATACAAATCAAAGAAGATAACATATGATAATAGATACGAAAACAAAATGGATGACAGTCAAATTAGTTCTATATATCATGGCATAAAATGAACAAAAAATATATATCCAATAAGATATATAGAATTAGGTCAAATAAAATCATAATACATAGTGTTTGGTCAGATTTGATTCGTTTTGAAACAACTTCATATTTAAAACTTCTATTTAATTTTTTTTCCCTTTTCCAGTTAATTTTTATGAACTAAACAAATAATTAAACTAAGCAATTAGGCATAGGGAAAAAGGTTACATACCCATGTATACATGAGCACTTCCATAATTGTGGTGAATTGACTTCTTCGAAAAGTAGAACCCTTGAGAAAACCCAATAGCTTTGATCAACAGATTTTGTTCATGAAAATACAAAAGTAAAAATAAAATAATAGTAATTAGAGATGACCAATCAACCAAATAAATGTTTGATATACCAAACAAAAGCAACAAAAAAGAAAAATCAAAATATAATTTAACTAAGCTTTAAAATTAATATTATTGTAGGGGAAAAAAATCTTTACGGGCTGTGATAAACAATAAATTATAACATAAAAATCATTAACATAATTCATACATGAAGTTTAATTAAGGATTACAAATTACATTAAATTGAATGGATGGATACTAACCTGGTAATTGATTGCAAAGACTGAAAATCTCAAAAAGAACAAAAAAGCATTATCATCAAGAAAAAATGTGAATCGAGCTGAATAAAATATATTTAGATGACTAAAACAATATGAGTGAATGAGTAAGTGTGCATGTAAATTATATGCAATAATCTCTAATAAGAGCAAGTTAGAAGATTATATTAAACAATTAATTTTGTTTATGGGATAGCTACTTTTAGTTCCTAAAACTCTTACCATGAGGATAAGTAGTTGGGATTCCAGAATAGATTAATTATGGATGTTGGTGGTGATGTTTTCACTGTGATGTTTCTGCCGTGATGCTTCCAAATATATTGGATACCAAAGGTAGGAGGAGTTTGTAATAGAAGAAGAGTAATAGATTTTTTTGGCTAATTATAATAGTAATTTTGTAATAAGTCTTTACGGCATGAGAGTAGTTTCGTAATAAGTCTCTTTGGCTAATTATTCGGTCAGAAGGTCGAAGTGTCTTTTTATTAAGTTTACGCAGGAACTATCGTAACGAATGTGATTTTTGTGAATAAATAAAATATTTATTGAGTTAAATAAATATTTTAGTTGATTTATTTATTAAATAAAATAAATAATTGATGAAATTATTGTGGAGTAAATTATTTTAGTATAAATATGTTAATTGTTATTTGGTGGTGATTTGGTGGTATTTATTCTAATTTAATAATTAAATTAGATGAATAATGATTTATTTGAATAAATATTTTATTTGAATAAAATGATTTATTTGGTAATATTATTGTTGACCAAATAGTAATTGTAATTTAATTAGTAAGGTTTAATTGAATTTATTTATTAGTAAGTTTAAATTAAAGTGTGTGTGACAATTGAACCTTAGTATAAAAGGATTATTACAAAAAAAATGGAAAAATGGATTTTATGTTTTACCAAACAAACCTTGTGACTTTTGAATTCTATTTCAATTTAGTTTTTGCCAAACAAGCCTTATGGCTTTTGAACTTGCGTAACTGATGAATTAGAATTAAAACATGATATTATTTCTATTCAGCAGTTTTCTTTTATTTGAAAGCTTCTACTAGTATTATCAGTTATCAGTATTGCTAAGCCTAAGAGAATACTCAGAGTTGAAAGAAAAAGAGAGAGTTGAGAGTTCAGAGAGAAATTGAGACTTGAAAAGAAACTCTGCTAAATTCAAAAGGGAAAAAGGAGAATTTCTAAGTAAGAATTAAGAGGTATAATCTGATTATAATTCTTTATTTTTACTATATTGAGTTCTTTACTGAAGATTGTGTTATTTTATTTTATTTTTATGTGAATGGATTTTTGATGGCTAATACATGAAGTAATTGATTATATGTGTTAGTTGGGTATGCATAATCTACTGAATGGTGTCTATAAACGAATTTGATTGTATTAATCCATAAAATTATGCTTTAAATAGAGTTTTGTATTTACAGTGAGAAGTTTCACGTTTATGGCTTGAATGTGCAAGAATTGATATTCAATTCGGGTATTAATCTGTAAATTAATTTTTGGTTTTGTTAATTCTTTAAGAAACGAAAAGAATGCAAGTGGAATGGATTAAATTGGTTAAGAAACGAATTCGTGGTGTTTAATTTAGTTAATATGTCAAAAGTTTGGAAAAAGAGTAAGAACAATAGAATTTAATCTCTTAATTTGGTTATTTGATGATTCTGAGATGTTGGAAGGGTTCTGTAGTTGTTTGCTACTGAGTCTTTTGAGTTTATAGCATCAGTGAATAACTATTTTGGTGTTTAAAAGTGTAAGATGTGAAATTGGTTGGAAACAGAGTCTGTTTGCGCTGCAGCAACTAAGTCTGCGTCGCAGCGCAGTCGCACTGGTTTCCAGAGCATAAGTAGTGTCGACGCCGGTTTTATCCGCTTATGCGATATTTGGTCTTTTCCAATTTTAGCCTTTTGATTAGATGATTTTTTGGGAAAAGGTCAGCTTGAATGTCGACGGGGTTTTGAAAGATCGTTTTTATGATGAGCCAATTTAACCAGAGTCGCCAGTTGGTATATTTGAAATGGATGTACCAACTCATCCGAGTTTTCATTTTTATAAATCGCTGGCTCATATGTGACTCCGAATTAATTGGTCTGCGAATCGAGATTCATAGAGTTCGGGGGCTTGCTTAAGCGAGGGGAAGGTGTTAGGCACCCCCCGACTTCCGTGAAACACGGTTACCGCAATCTTGATGCTTTCCTATCCTTTAATTCATAAAATGTGTGTGTGCGCGTGTGTGTGTGTGTGTGTCTATGTAAATGTTGTGGTGAGTTTGCATGAAAGAGTCATTTGGATTTTTAGGGAAAGTCGTGCTTTAATTTGAGAATGCTTCGGAATGTCTTTTCGGCATACACAAGAAAGCTTTATGAGAAAGATTTGATTTTAATTGTCAAAAACTATGAGATTTTCATTAGGTGTCGTTTTGGCAAAACAAGAGTTTTAAACCTTCGTCAAAATAGGAATCGAGATCTATACGTTGCCTTCGTAACTCACATGATGGGCAATTTCTAGGATCTCTTTAACCCTATGCACAACGGTTTAATAAAACGTTACTTATTTATAAAATCATTTTGTGTGATGTTTGAAAACGATTTTCTTTAGCTTTCTCGTTTACATAGAAATCGACATTCATTAGCACTTCTCAAATTTTTTTTTTTAGCTACGTGATGCTAACCTCCTAGTTTGCTTGATTTTAAGGAAAAACCTTCCTCGTTTAATCTTTGAAATCATTTTTTCGTGTTCCGAAATCCAATCAAGCATAAACACGCATCGAGGCTATTCATGGGCATGTAAGCCATCAAAATAACCCCAAACGCCCACAATCACAAGTTTCACTATTTCGGGGCCTTAAACACGATTGTCGCCTTGGCGTCGTTTTAAGGCCCGACGATTACATATTTACAATAACGGATACATCCACCCGATTACATACATTCAAAAATGTCCATCATCGGATTTGGACCACGGGGTCGCATTCCTAGGCTCACATCCGAACTTATTGCACAACCACCGAATGGATATAACGAAAATAAACAACAACGGGGTGCCTAACGCTCTAGGATATCTTACAATGACGATCGAAATACACTATGAATGATACCCTACCATAATAGCTAAGATTTTCACCAAACGGATATCATCGGGCTATTAGGGGGAATTTCATTCCGATGAGACCCTCACTAATAGTCCCTAATCCATGGCTTCACAATAATATGTAAGAACAAAAACTACATTTAAGGTAATTTGGATGACCCAAAAGCTTGGCCAAAATGGTATACCAAAATGCTAAAACAAAAGATTTATCACCTTGCAAATGATCCCCACAATATGTATGAATTTGTGTATTGAGTAGAGTAGAAATTTATGGAATACAATCTCACAAAATAGGTACAATCTCTCAATACTTCTCACTCTTTTCTCTCTTAATTTTGCTGTTTTCTCTCTCTTTTTCTTCCTCTCCCCGAGCTCCTTTTCTGCTGAATCCTTCTTTTTTTCTTTCCTGTATGCGAACTGGCCTAATAAGGCACTGCCAAGGGCAGCCGCAGATCTATCTGCGGCTGGCCGCAGATATATCTGCGGCTGGCCCTTGGTTCTCCCCCCAGCCGCGCTCGAGTCCCGTGCGCTTCGAGTCCCGTGCTGCCTCGAGTTCCGTCCTTGGCCGCGAATTGATCTGCGGCTAACTGTGCTGATTTTCTCGTTTTCCGTGCCTCATCTCTCGATTTTTCGTGTCGTACCGTTGTTTCCCGCTGACGGGTTTGCGCTCGGCAGTCCGGAAACCGTCGGGAAACGTGCCACGTCATCCGGGTAAGCACAGTGATCAGTAACTGACTCTCGACATTCGCTTGTTGTCGTGTCGGCTTCAATATCATCCCGTCGTGGTGGTTTTGAGGGTTCGTCTTTATGTCCACCCTTTATTCTCGTGTGCCGGGTCAATTGACGATTTTGCCCTCCTGTCAGGGTTAGTATAGGAAATGCAAAAATCGGGTGTCTACAGCTGCCCCTCTTTATCATGTTTATGAAATGATAAATGAAATGAACAGGATAAAGAATAGACACTCGATGCATGAATGACAGTGCACAAGAATGACAATACATACGTGATTTGCTTGGATCTCAGCCCTTCCCAGGGTTGTTGTTGGTTTGGATCTTAGCCCTTCCCAGGGTTGTGGTTTGTTTGGATCTTAGCCCTTCCCAGGGTGTTAGTTTGGATCTCAGCCCTTCCCAGGGTGTTAGTTTTGGTTGGATGCCTTCCCAGGTTTGCTCACCACTCTGTCGCGGTTTGCTTGGATCTCAGCCCTTCCCAGGGTTTGTTGTTTTTTGTGTTTTTTTTTTTTCTTTTGTGGATATCAGCCCTTCCCAGGGTTGCTCACCATCTTGTTGTGGTTCGCGTGGATCTCAGCCCTTCCCAGGGTTTGCTCACCACTATGTCGCGGTTTGCTTGGATGCCTTCCCAGGTTTGCTCACCACTCTGTCGCGGTTTGCTTGGATCTCAGCCCTTCCCAGGGTTTGTTGTTTTTTGTCTTTTCTTTTTTTTTTTTTTTTTTTTTTTTTTTTTTCTTCTTGTGGATATCAGCCCTTCCCAGGGTTGCTCACCATCTTGTTGTGGTTCGCGTGGATCTCAGCCCTTCCCAGGGTTTGCTTACCACTCTGTCGCGGTTTGCTTGGATGCCTTCCCAGGTTTGCTCACCACTCTGTCGCGGTTTGCTTGGATCTCAGCCCTTCCCAGGGTTTGTTGTTTTTTGTCTTTTTTTCTTTTTGTGGATATCAGCCCTTCCCAGGGTTGCTCACCATCTTGTTGTGGTTTGCTTGGATCTCAGCCCTTCCCAGGGTTTGCTCACCACTCTATCGCGGTTTGCTTGGATGCCTTCCCAGGTTTCAGTCGGGTCTTGCCTTGATTCGTCGTGTTCGACGTTCGACTTATTCAGAATTTGTATTTTATTTTCACATAACGAGTCATGTATGATGCATGCTTTTCATTCATGGATAGAGAATGACCCCTGTACAGTCTTTTTGATACTATTTTCCACAGCTGTCGTCGCCAGATGTCGTGATATGCTTGGATGTCGATCCTCCCACAGGATTGGTCGGTGGCTTCTCCGCTGATTGGACGGTTTGTCGCCGGTGACAGAGATATGGCAGATGATCTTCCGGAACGTTCCTGATCCTTATTATTCTTTCCGGTGTCGGCGGGCTTTGCGGAGGGCATTCTGAGCCATTAGGTCCCTGTCCGTCCGGTGTTCACGCATCTCGATTACTACCGAGGCTGAGAGGTATGCTGCTCTTGTTGAGAGAGATGCTGCTATTCTGGCCAGGGATGTTGTTCATACTGATAGAGACGCCATTGTATTACAGACTAAGGAAATTATAGATGCTCACTCTGAGACCGTTAGCCGAGCCATTGCTTATTGGATCGCGTCGACATGATGGGGCAACAGATTGCAGGGAATGCCGATGCCTCAGATCTATCCACCACTTAATCCATCCTGCTTTGATTAGTTTCAGATTGGTAGATCATTTTATTTCCTGCATAGACTGTGTCAGTTTCATCGGTTATAAAAAAGAGAAACCTTGTAACAAAATGACCTATTTATATAGACAAGTATTTAGATTTAGTCGTTTTCCCCTTTTGTCGTATCGTTGCCTTTCATTGGACCCTCATTTTATCCAGCTAACCATGATTTTGATATTTCGCCTTCTTTCTCTTCTCAAGTCTTGATGGGGACTTGTCAGATATCGCCGCATATCCTGTCGATTTCATCGGCTAAGTCTTAGATTCGGGCTAACTGCTTGGTTGGGTTAGGGTTAGGTTATTTGAGATGAAACTGATCAGGTGGCTGGTTTCGGGAGAGTTTCGAGGGTGTAGGAAGGTTTTCTGGCTGTTGGGAATCGGTTTTAATAGAAGAAAGGGTTATTTGTAAGGAATGGGACCGTGCCATGATGGCTGCCTACGTACCCCCACAAGTCGGGAGATCAGGTCCTACGTAGTTCGTTCCTTCAAAGAACGAGGAGAAAAATGATGAGGGATATAATTTTTTTTTTTTTTTTTTTTTTTATTTTTTTTTATTTTTTTATGCATAGAACCGCTTCACCGAGTCGGAATTGAGGGGTTGTGGAAACACCTCCCCATCCATTTCTTGCAGTATGAGGGCTCCTCCGGACAGCACTTTCTTAATCACAAAAGGCCCCTCCCAGTTCGGGGCAAACTTCCCTTTGGCTTCGTCTTGACAAGGCATTACTCTCTTTAACACTAGGTCATTTTCTTTGAATTTTCGAGGTCTTATCTTCTTGTCATATGATCGAGAGATCCTTTGCTGATATAACTGACCGTGCAACACAGCGGCCACCCTCCTTTCATCAATTAGGGCCAATTGGTCGTACCGACTTTGCATCCAATCCTCCTCGTTTATCTGAGCATCAATCAAGATTCTGAGGGACGCCATCTCAACCTCAACTGGCAGAACTGCCTCCATTCCGTATACCAGAGCGTACGGGGTTGCCCCTGTAGAAGTACGTACCGACGTTCTGTACGCCAGCAAGGTGAGAGGTAGCAGATCCGGCCATCCCCGATGATTAGCGGACATTTTCGCCATGATCTTCTTGATATTCTTATTTGCAGCCTCCACTGCCCCATTCATCTTAGGACGGTAAATGACAGAATTGAGGTGCTTGATCTTAAACTGGTCGCATAATCCCTTCATGAGGGCATTGTTCAAATTCTTGGCATTGTCGGAGACTAAAACCTCAGGTTGCCCGTATCGGCAAATGACATTATTCCTGATGAAACCGACGATGATCTCCTGAGTTACTTTGGGGAAGGAAGCTGCTTCTACCCATTTAGTGAAGTAATCGATCATGACGAAGATGAATCGGTGGCCGTTGCTTGCTTTGGGCTCTATTGGTCCGATCACATCCATACCCCACATTGAGAATGGCCAAGGGGAGGTCATACAGTGCAGTTCATTGGGGGGCGCATGGATAACATTACCGTGCGCCTGGCATTGGTAACACCGTTTGACGTGATCATCACAGTCGGCTTTCAGCGTCAACCAGTAATGCCCCCGTTCTCAAAATCTTCTTGGCCAGCATCGGCCCACTCATGTGTGGCCCACACACCCCACCATGTATTTCGTCCATAATCTTTTGGGCCTGTGTTTCATTTACACATCGTAGCAATCCCAAATTGGCATCCCTCTTGTACAGTGAATCTCCGCTCAGATAAAATTTCATTGCCATCTTTTGAATTCTCAACCTCTCCGCTCGGCTGGCTTGATCGGGAATGGATCTATCCCTCAGATATTCCCTTATGTCGTGATACCAAGGCTGCTTTGGGAGAAACCCCTCGTCCGATAGTACCGCCACATGCTCCTCGTATGCCGGGGCGTTCTGCACTGCTATCTCAATCTGTGGAACGTCCCTGCTCTTGATTGTGTGGATTAGGGAAGCTAAAGTCGCCAATGCATCGGCAAAATCATTTCGTCCCCGGGGGATATGTCGGAAAGCGATATCTTCGAACTCTTGCATCAGTTGGATAACGCAACGGTGGTATGGAAGCAACCGGAGCTCTTTAGTGTTGTACATCCCGATCGCTTGTCTGATTACCAGCTCCGAATCCCCGAACACTGCTAACCTTTTCACCCCCATATCGCGAGCCAAACGGAGTCCCAATATACATCCCTCATACTCAGCTGTGTTGTTTGAGTTACTGAACTTCAATTTAGTGGCTACGGGGTATTGCTCTCCTGTGATAGAGACCAGGACTGCTCCGGCTCCTGCCCCATTCGCATTCATAGCACCATCAAAATACAATTTCCAGAACTGCCCCTCGTCATCTCCTCTCGCGTGCAAGATCCAGAATACATCTTCGCCCGGCAGAGGAGTGTCTAAAGGCTCCATTCCCCCTGATGGCGCCTCTGCCAATTGATCTGCAATTCCCTGCCCCTTCATGGCTTTCTGAGTTACGTATACAATGTCGAACTGCTGCAAGATTAACTGCCATCTTGAAAGTCGACAGTTCAGCATGGGCCTTTCAAAGATATATTTCAGGGGATCCATCCTTGATATCAGGTACGTGGTGTGCCCATGGAGATAATGCTGTAATCTCATTGCAGCCCAAGCCAAAGCACAACAGGTCCTTTCGATAGGGGTGTAATTTTGTTCACATCGGCTAAATCTCTTGCTGAGGTAGTAAATGGCCTGCTCTTTGCCTGATTCATTCTTCTGCCCCAGCATACAGCCCATCGCAATGTCATTGACTGATATATACATGAATAGAGGGATCTCATCCTTCGGGGGTACTAGCACGGGTGCTTCCGTCAGCTGCTTCTTAATGATCTGAAAGGCTTCCTGGCATTGCTCATTCATTCCATTCTTGGGAGACATCTTTTCTTAACAGCTTGAAAATTGGCTCGCACGTGGTTGTCAAATGGGATATGAAGCGGCTGATGAAATTTATTCTTCCCAGAAATCCTCTTATTTCCTTTTCAGTGCGGGGTGCCGGCATATCCACAATGGCCTTAATCTTGGCCGGATCCAACTCGATGCCACGATCACTAACCAGGAATCCCAAGAGTTTGCCCGATTGCACTCCGAAAGCACACTTTGCCGGATTGAGCCTTAAATTGTATTTTCTGAGCCGGTCAAATAGCTTTTGGAGATGGGTCACATGATCAGATTCTATCTTTGACTTCACGATAATGTCATCCACGTATACCTCTATCTCCTTGTGCATCATATCGTGGAATAGGGCCATCATAGCTCTTTGATAAGTAGCCCCTGCATTTGTGAGACCGAAAGCCAACCGTCTATAGCAGAAAGTGCCCCAAGGGGTGATGAAGGCTGTTTTCTCCCGGTCCTCCTCTGCCACCATTATCTGATGATACCCCGCAAAGCAATCAACGAAAGAGTACATCTCGTATTGGGCTGTGTTATCCACCAATATGTGTATAAAAGGTACTGGGAAATTATCCTTGAGACTGGCCTTGTTCAGATCTCTATAGTCAACACATACCCTCACCTTTCCTCCAGGCTTAGCCACTGGGACCACATTGGACAACCATTCTGGGTAGGTGGACACCATGATGATTCCAGCCCTGAACTGTTTGATGATCTCCTCCTTTACCTTCAAGCTCCACTCCGGTTTTAGCTTTCTTAATTTTTGCTTGACGGGCTTGAAACCCTCCTTGATGGGCAGCTGGTGTACCACAATGTCGGTGGATAATCCGATCATGTCCTCATGAGACCAGGCGAACACATCCTCATACTGGCGTAGCAATTTGGTCATTTCTACTTTCTGGTTAGGGGTCAGGTCTGTCCCGATTTTGAGCTCTTTGGGTTGGTCAGGGGTTCCGATATTTATGGTGACGGTTTGGTCTAAGTTGGGTTTGGGTTTATCCTCGACCCACCCTTTGATCTCGTCAGGCGCGTCATCGTAATCTGTCTCGTCCTGCTCAATACCCATTAAATCGAAATCCAGCTCGATATCAAAATCATAGTCATCATTCAAATTTGAGGGATCGCTTGTTAAGCAAGGAATACTCAAATTGGTACACCTGACATTGAAACAAAATACTGTCATATATATAATTCATCTTTCCACAATGGTCGCTCTTAAAATAACATGACAAACTAACATAGTTATGCAAAATATAAAATAAAGAACCAAAACTGGTAGACATTCATCCCCCACTCTCCGGGGTCTACCACCCCGACACCATGTTTTACCCTTGTCTGGATATTATTGGCTCCACCGTCCAGTTATCGGTGGTCAGATTGGTCGGGATGCGACATATGACAGACGGTTGTGTTCCAGGGACTTCCTTGACGACTACCGCCACATCGTATCCGTCCTCCCTCACAGCCTTATTAGGGATAACTAACCCTGCCCAATCGATGACAGGCACACTCTGTAGGGCTCCCGACGTTGTGGCCGTATCCTTCCCCACTCCAATGTTTATTGATGGTCCAGAGATATAGCATTTGGTTTCGAACTGCTGCATGACCTCCCGCAGGAAACTCTTCCTTTTGACTGACTCATCATCCGCAGGAGTTAATTCTTTACCTTCTAATTCGGACACGGGCTTGTCTGTCCCTTGTTCATTGTGGACCTTCGGCATTAGGATTCCGGTCGATCGAAATGGGATTTCCCTTTGAGAGTGGTTCCGCTCTATGCCTCCATGATATCCCAACCCTGCCCTGCCTGTCTGGTTGGGCAGTTGAATAGGCGTGGAAATTCCTTGGTTGTCTTTTCCCAAACCCTGCCCAGGTTGAAACTTCATCTTCATCATTTCTCTAGCAACGAAGGCGAGCTCAGGGGAGGCTTTCGATTTTATGGCTGGAGCTCCCAGACCTCTATAGTGGGGAGAGCTGATTTCCAGTGCTTGAAAACTGGCAGGCGCCGCGGATTCGTCCACATTGATTACTGGCAGACCCCTCTTGGAGGGAAAAGGGTCATTACGCTCTGCGTAGATTGTTACCAGATTCCCGCTGACGATGAACTTGATTTGTTGGTGTAGTGTAGAGGGAACTGCCCCGGCCATATGTATCCATGGTCTTCCCAACAACATGTTATAACTGGCCGAGATATCCAATACCTGAAAGGAAATGTCGAAAGTACACGGCCCTATCTCCACGGGCAACTCTATTTCTCCCAATGTATCCTTCCGGGATCCATCGAAGGCTCGCACCACCACGTGACTGGCCCGCAAGCGCTTGAGATTAATGTTCATTTTTCTCAGTGTACTGAGGGGACAAATATTCAGTGCTGATCCCCCATCAATCAGCACCCCATTCATGACATACCCTGATGAGATCACTGCGATGTGCAGCGGTCTCCGATGCCCCCTTCCCTCTTTCGGGATATCATCATCTGTGAATGATAGCACATTGTTCTCTAGCAGATGGTCCACTAGGCGGCCGAAACTTTCTTGGCTAATTGTCTTGGGAATGTGAGCCTCCCCCAGGATTTTGGCCAAGATTCTGCAGTGGTCGCTGGACGATAACACCAAATCCATGATCGACGTTAGAGTCGATTCCTCGCTCACCATCCCGATCCCCCTTACTTCCGGATGGTCCATCTTTTCCAAGAACTCCACGGCTTTTTCCTCGGATATCCTCTCGTTCTCTTTTCTCTTACTCTTGAGGACTCTTCCTGGAAGGTACAAGGGATTCCCCTTTGATGTTACGGAAGCACAACTGGCCGCCTCCTCTAATACACCCCCGTAGTTCCACGGTACTGTTTTTAGATTGCAAATAGGGATCTGTGGTCTTGCTGCGATGATGAGAGGTCTTGGAGCCGTTAACTTGATAGGCCCCCCTGTGATACTCCGGCTTGCACCCGTCAACCTAACCGGTGCCCCTTGCATATTCTCCTGAGTACCCGTCATGCCAACCATCTCATCAATCCTTGTCATATAATTTCGCCTTGGCGGTCCTTCGGTTTCGATGGCTTCTACCATATTGACCCCTCCCCCATCATGCTTCGGTAGGGGATTGATTTTAACATTTGGCGGCTCGGGCTGCTCCACCACGATTTCCCCGCTATCAATCAGGTTTTGAATTATGTGTTTCAGCGTCCAACATTCCTGAGTGTCATGACCCGGGGAACCCGAATGATATGCACACTTTTTACTGGGGTCAAATTTTCTTCCCTTCGGGTCACATGGAGGTGCCAAATCGACAATCTTCCTCTGTGATATCAATATTGCCAAAATCTGCTCAAGAGGATCCCCAAGCGGGGTGAATACCCGCCTCTGTGTGGTCTCAAACCTCCTTCGTCCGTCTTTTCTGGGATTATCAAAATTGGGTTGCCGGGGCGGCCCGAATCTCTGTATTTGTACAGGAGGGCTATTCTCCACTTTCCTGGATGATCCCTGCAGCACGAGAGAGACATCTTCCTCTTTTCGCTTTTGGGGCCTGCGGGAAGTACTGCCATAATTCCCACTTTGGATTTGTTCTGCAGCCGTTTCAAGAGCTGTGAAGTCCCGGATTTTACCCGATTTCAACCCCATGTCCACCATTTCTCCGTGTTTTATCATCTCGGCGAAAGGTCTTCCAACCCCTGATATGACCCGCTCATAATAAGGTGCTTCTTGTATATCCACAAAGGTCATCACCATCTCTGACTCACTCATTGGAGGATTCACTTGTGCGGCCATACCCCTCCATCGTTGGGCATAGTCCCTGAAGGTTTCCCTTGGTTGCTTCTTGATTTTTGTCATTTGATATCTATCCGGGGCCATCTGTGCCTGAAAGCTATATTGTGTCAGAAAGGTATGGGCCAGCTCCTCCCAATTATGAATCCGGGCATTATCGAGACGGGCATACCAGATCCTCGCCTCCCCCGTCAAGCTTTTCTGGAATAATTGCATCCTTAATCCTTCGTCTTCTGCATAGGACCCCAGTTCTCCAATATATATTTTCAGGTGAGTGTAAGGATCCCCTTTCCCATTGTATTTCTCGAATTCGGGGATCTTAAATTTCTCTGGATATCTGGTTCCGGGGAAGACACACAAATCTGCATAATTAACCCTACCCAAGGAGCCTATGCCTTTTAGAGATTGGATGGTCTCCTCCATCTGCTTCATTTTTCTGCGAAGGTCATCAGTATCTCCCTCCTCTGGAATCGTGATTACTGTTTTGTTGAGGGCAGGAATGACCTTTGGGAGGACCGGCTCGTCCTTAAGCTGATGCTGGTTATTTTTAAACAGGATTGCATCATCTTTAGGAGGATTCTGGTCACCCCCTGGCGGTGGTATATTATGCGGTCCCTGGTTTGACGGATCCTGTCTGATTAACAACTGCTCTTTTAGCATTGTGGCCATTTCCATCATCTGCTTCCTAAAGTCATCAAACTCTTCCCGAGATACAGAACTATGATTGGGGAGATCAGCCATTTCAGAGGTAGAGACTTGGGCCTTTTTAGACTGCAAACGCGTTTGAGGAGCAATCCTACAGGGGAAAACGGTTTAAAGTTTAGTCTAGGGAAATGAGAGATGTGGATGCATGCTCAAACTGTTACTTTTGTGTTTTTAGGGTCTTTTAATCTTTCCCTGCAAAACCAAATGTTAGCAGTCTTTTATTGCAATAATCAATGCTAGACGCGAATTTAGGAAGTTTTCCCAGCTGTTCCCTGCAAACATAGAGGTCAGTACCTTCTTTTAGCAACAGGGGATGTAAATGATATTGCATTGGATCATGACATTTAATACGCGTAAACGTAAAAGGGCATGAAGAGACTTTTCCTGCGTTGGGTTAATCTGAGGCTGACCTATCCTAGGGTTACTCTCACGGGCTTTTCGGCATGAAGGTTCCCAAATCTTCGCAATCTACTCGTTTGAGCCCTTTCGATTGGAGTGGATTTGAGTGGTGCGTTTCCTGAGCCATCTCCGGGGAGCAGCCCCTTCGAGTCCAGTAATAAGCAACCGACAGGTTCGCCTCAGGAGGAGGTACTCTCTCAACATACATTCACATTCATCGTCCTCACCGCATGCAAATGATTACTTTGAAGTAAAGAGAAACCCATTCAAACATTCATTCATTGGACAACAACACACATTTGCACAACAATAAAAGACGTCAAAATGTCATACGCACATACACAATTATAAATTTTAAAGGATAGGATAGCATCAAGATTCGAATGCGGCTTAAGCCCTCTAATATCCCCAGCGGAGTCGCCAGCTGTCGACGCCGGTTTTATCCGCTTATGCGATATTTGGTCTTTTCCAATTTTAGCCTTTTGATTAGATGATTTTTTGGGAAAAGGTCAGCTTGAATGTCGACGGGGTTTTGAAAGATCGTTTTTATGATGAGCCAATTTAACCAGAGTCGCCAGTTGGTATATTTGAAATGGATGTACCAACTCATCCGAGTTTTCATTTTTATAAATCGCTGGCTCATATGTGACTCCGAATTAATTGGTCTGCGAATCGAGATTCATAGAGTTCGGGGGCTTGCTTAAGCGAGGGGAAGGTGTTAGGCACCCCCCGACTTCCGTGAAACACGGTTACCGCAATCTTGATGCTTTCCTATCCTTTAATTCATAAAATGTGTGTGTGCGCGTGTGTGTGTGTGTGTGTCTATGTAAATGTTGTGGTGAGTTTGCATGAAAGAGTCATTTGGATTTTTAGGGAAAGTCGTGCTTTAATTTGAGAATGCTTCGGAATGTCTTTTCGGCATACACAAGAAAGCTTTATGAGAAAGATTTGATTTTAATTGTCAAAAACTATGAGATTTTCATTAGGTGTCGTTTTGGCAAAACAAGAGTTTTAAACCTTCGTCAAAATAGGAATCGAGATCTATACGTTGCCTTCGTAACTCACATGATGGGCAATTTCTAGGATCTCTTTAACCCTATGCACAACGGTTTAATAAAACGTTACTTATTTATAAAATCATTTTGTGTGATGTTTGAAAACGATTTTCTTTAGCTTTCTCGTTTACATAGAAATCGACATTCATTAGCACTTCTCAAATTTTTTTTTAGCTACGTGATGCTAACCTCCTAGTTTGCTTGATTTTAAGGAAAAACCTTCCTCGTTTAATCTTTGAAATCATTTTTTCGTGTTTCGAAATCCAATCAAGCATAAACACGCATCGAGGCTATTCATGGGCATGTAAGCCATCAAAATAACCCCAAACGCCCACAATCACAAGTTTCACTATTTCGGGGCCTTAAACACGATTGTCGCCTTGGCGTCGTTTTAAGGCCCGACGATTACATATTTACAATAACGGATACATCCACCCGATTACATACATTCAAAAATGTCCATCATCGGATTTGGACCACGGGGTCGCATTCCTAGGCTCACATCCGAACTTATTGCACAACCACCGAATGGATATAACGAAAATAAACAACAACGGGGTGCCTAACGCTCTAGGATATCTTACAATGACGATCGAAATACACTATGAATGATACCCTACCATAATAGCTAAGATTTTCACCAAACGGATATCATCGGGCTATTAGGGGGAATTTCATTCCGATGAGACCCTCACTAATAGTCCCTAATCCATGGCTTCACAATAATATGTAAGAACAAAAACTACATTTAAGGTAATTTGGATGACCCAAAAGCTTGGCCAAAATGGTATACCAAAATGCTAAAACAAAAGATTTATCACCTTGCAAATGATCCCCACAATATGTATGAATTTGTGTATTGAGTAGAGTAGAAATTTATGGAATACAATCTCACAAAATAGGTACAATCTCTCAATACTTCTCACTCTTTTCTCTCTTAATTTTGCTGTTTTCTCTCTCTTTTTCTTCCTCTCCCCGAGCTCCTTTTCTGCTGAATCCTTCTTTTTTTCTTTCCTGTATGCGAACTGGCCTAATAAGGCACTGCCAAGGGCAGCCGCAGATCTATCTGCGGCTGGCCGCAGATATATCTGCGGCTGGCCCTTGGTTCTCCCCCCAGCCGCGCTCGAGTCCCGTGCGCTTCGAGTCCCGTGCTGCCTCGAGTTCCGTCCTTGGCCGCGAATTGATCTGCGGCTAACTGTGCTGATTTTCTCGTTTTCCGTGCCTCATCTCGATTTTCGTGTCGTACCGTTGTTTCCCGCTGACGGGTTTGCGCTCGGCAGTCCGGAAACCGTCGGGAAACGTGCCACGTCATCCGGGTAAGCACAGTGATCAGTAACTGACTCTCGACATTCGCTTGTTGTCGTGTCGGCTTCAATATCATCCCGTCGTGGTGGTTTTGAGGGTTCGTCTTTATGTCCACCCTTTATTCTCGTGTGCCGGGTCAATTGACGATTTTGCCCTCCTGTCAGGGTTAGTATAGGAAATGCAAAAATCGGGTGTCTACAAGTAGCGCGACCGCGCCGACAACAGATCAGTCCTTGTATGAGTGCAGCGCGGCTGCGCTGGTTCCAAGAGTAAAAGTGGTGCGACCGCGCCGGTACCAGAGCAAACCCAGTGATGAGTTTTTACATGCATAGCTTGGGTGATGATAAGTTAGCCTATTTTAATGTATGTGGAGAATCGTAAAGTATATTATAAGACTTAATAACACAATGTAGTTACTCATACGATGATTGTAAGTTATGAATCAATCAGTTATAAAGATTTGCAACTCGATATCCGTAAGGATTGGAGATGTTAATTATATGTTATATCTTATGTTACGTGATGGTATAGATTTCTGATTTGTGCTATGTGGTTAGTTAGAGAGTTCAGATCATGAATTAAGTTGGTATCTTGTACTAAAGAGGAAAGTGAAATTGTTAGTCATACCTGTAATGAACTAATTTACATTGTGATCCTAATGGAATGTAGGACGTTTGGTGAACGTAAGTTGTGATTGTGTAGATTACGCACGAGGCAAGTTTCTAAATCCTACTTTTCATTGAGCAAGTTCTCTAACCTTGGCTATTATTATTATTCAAGCAAGGTTTTTTATATTACTCAACGATTATATGTTAATTGAGTTTTCTAGACTTTCAAATGCGTTACTCCAATATATTCGTTTGTAATCCTTGAATTCTACTGTTATTGTAGTCCCATTTTACAAAGATTGTATTGTTATTGTAACCAGACTGTTATATGGCTAGTGAACCCTTTTGATTCAACTAGTCCATAGTTAATGATCGTTCTAAAATCTAGAATTTCTGTTGAAGCTATTCCAAACCAAACTTCATTTGGTATGAACTCTAATGGTAAAACTGAGATGAACAACCCTAATATAGGGGATTATACTACGCAATAGCGTTAAAATATTTGTGCACAATACATTGTACAAAGGGCTGATCCCCCGGAGTACGAGACGGATGGTCCATAGTCTATAAGACTGTTAAAGGTTATAGTAGAGATACTTGCTAACCTAGGACATAGTTCGAGGTCTTATGACCCTCAGATATACTTTTAATTTTGAAATCTATATTCAACTCTTGAGCCAAGCTATCTGTTGAGCTTTCAGACCTTTGATTATTATTGATTGATTTCAGAAAATGATTACACCTCAATTAAAATCTACTTCTGTGATTTCTCTATTGTTATTGTTATTATACTTGTGGGCAATTGTTTGCTCACCCTTGCACAAAACATTACAGCTAAGACTAAGAAGTCAGATGAGCCGTCCACTAGTAAGGGCAAAGGCAAGATGCAGAAGTAGCTCACGAACTGTTATTTGTTATGGAGTTTTGTAATAAGACTTATTTAAATATTATGTTTTAATTCCGCAATGATGTAATAAAGGTTAGATAACCTGAGATTTATTTACCTAAGAGATTTAAGTTGTAACCCCTTTTGTGGGAAGATGATTTATTCAGTTTAATTTTATTATCCTTTATTATGGGTAGTAAGTCATGAATGTATGGAATAGTGAACACCAAATATGTGGGATTGAAGTACCCAGATTTGGGGGTGTCACAGGTTGGTATCAAAGCCTTATGTTATGAACCTTAGGTGGGGAAACTTTAGGTTATAACCTTATAGGAGGTCAAAAACATAGTGGTGATAAAACTCTTATCGAGTTCTAAGGAATGAATTAAGGAATTCATTGAAGATAATAATAAAAGACTTTATGTGCTTATGTGTTGTAACTTATGTGCTCGCGAGTACCATCGAGTAGTAATAAAACTTAAATTTTTGGTGGCAGGATGACTGATATAGGAGGACCCAGCCAGGTTAGGGAGGAGGAGCCATGAGATATTCATATCGTTCGAGAGCAGTTAGTGCAGAGGGAGCCATCTCCGTTGATTACTGTTGTGGGTTCAGAGTATGAGCCTGAGTATGATCCAGAGGAGGAACCCGAGGAGATTGAGGAGGAGGATGAGGATCCCCAAGAGTTCTCTCCTATCACCACTGACGCTGAGTTGTTCGATGAGTTGTATGATCGTAGCATAGAGTTGCAGGATAGAGTTTAAGAGTTAAAAGATCAGGTTAAGGAACGACATACCACTATAGAGCAAAAGAATGGCGAGATTGAAGATCTTGATATACGTCTTGAAAACGCAGAGTGGAAGTTAGTTCAGGCAGAGAGTCAGAATGAAGATCTATTAGCTGAAGTAGAAAAACTGAAGTGTGATCTGAAAGAAGAGTCCGCAAAGTGTGCTAGAGCCGAGGATGCGTGGATGAAGGTTGTTGATCATGCAGACCGTGTTGAGGATGAGGTGCAGTCAAAGAAAGCCAAGATGGATGAGATGGAGCATGTTTTCCACGCAGCAATGGATAGGGCACAAGATCGAGTTTCCCGTTATCTGGTGCAGTTTGAGGATTTCCCGTGGTACGTGATGGATCGTAGGACGATGATTCGTATCATGGAGCAAGAGCGTAAGGAAGCCGTGCGACATGGAATGTCTTAATAGATCACAAATAGCAGTAATAATAAGTTATTTTCTAAGAGAGTTATTATGATGTAAATCTCAAATGAGATAAGTAGTGGGATATGAGGATGTGATCTTGGGAATTTTAAGATTTCAGGATAGCTGATGTAAATAACTATGAAGTTATCTATGTTATGTTTTAAAGCAGTAAATGAATAAAATACGGAAGTTTATCAGATGTGCTATGTGCTAAATGTTGTTTATAAATGTTTAAATTAAGACTTAAATATTTAAGTAATTGAGTAATAACCTAATGGCGTAAATTCTTAACAGTAAGATGCCGCCAAGAAGAAGACAGACACGTCAACAAACCCCTGAGGGATCCACAAATAACAACGATGAAACCAACGCTAATCTAATGCAGCAGTTGGTGAATTTGCTAACAGGAGCATTTGCGAATCAACCCCAAGCTCAGGCCACAACTTTCAAGGACTTCAAAGCGGTAGGACCCCCGGAATTGCAAGGGTCTATGAATCCAATTGAAGCTCAAACATAGGTCATGGAGATGGAAAAGGTTTTTGACATCGCTAGGGTCAGCGAGGACCAGAAGACTGCATTCGCAACATTTATGCTTAAATCAGAAGCTAGTTATTGGTGGCAAGCTAACAAAACTCGGGGTGGTCAAGGGGTAATTCCGTGGGAACGATTCAAAGAGATGTTCTTCGAAACATATTTTCCGCCTAGTTCGCAGAATCAAATGGAGGTTCAGTTTCTGGAGCTCAAGTAGGGAATGATGACGGTACCCGCCGCGAAGTTTAATGAATTGGCGAGGTTTGCACAGTACCAAGTCAATACCGATAAGAAGAAGGCGAGGAGGTTTGAATAGGGACTGAAGCCCTGGCTATATAGTCGAGTTTCATTATTTCAACTGAATTCGTTCGCAGCTGTGTTAGAAAAGGCAATTATTGCTGAAGGTGGGAGTGATGCTTTAACCAAGTACAATCAGGAGCAAAAGAAGAAGAAGAATGAAAATGAGAATAAGGTAACTGGTAGCCATAGTGGCAGTGGACAGAAGAGGAAGTGGAATGATAGTGTTTCTACTAGAAGTCAGCAAGGGAATCAGAGAAAGAAGTTTGAAGTGTGTGGTAACTGCGGAAAGGGCCATATGGGTGTGTGTATGACGGGGAAACGGGTATGTTATAATTGTGGATAAGAGGGCCACATCGCACCGAATTGCCCTAGTCCGAAAAAAGGTGTATGTTTCACTTGCGGATCGAAAGACCACTTTGCTCGAGACTGTCCTAAGAAAGCTACAGGAGGAGCAAGCGGAGGAAAGGGTAACAACAGTGGTGGCAATTTGACTATCATTGGACCGACGTCGTCCAATCGACTTACCGCCTGAACATTCAACATGACGGTGTAGGATGCTGTGCAGTCGAGGAATGTGGTGTCAGGTATCATTCCGGTCAATAGTGTAAATGCTTACGTATTATTTGATTCGGGTGCTACTTGTTCATTTATATCCGATGATTTTGCTAGAAAATTAGAGTTACCTCAAGAAGAATTAGATTACCCTATGAACATAGAAATTGGGAATAGGGAAGTGATTCCTGTTAAGTTTGTACACAAGAACTGCTAGGTAGATATTAAGGGTCATGCGATGACGGTAAACTTAATCCCAATTCAACTCGGGGAGTTTGACGTTATTTTGGGTATGGATTGGTTGTTCAACCATGGGGCAATTATTAATTACCAAAAGAAGAGTGTGAACCTTATGACTCCATCAAAGGTAGTGTTTTATGGCAGCAAGTCGCCTAGACAAATGAGTTGTCTGACGATGATGCAGGCCAGGAAGATGTTGAGGCAAGGATGTGTAGGATATCTAGCCTACATAGTCGATTCATGAAAGGTGGGTGCAAAGCTGGAGGAGATATCGGTAGTTAGGGATTTTTAGGACATGTTTCCTGATGATTTACCGGGACTACCGCCAGATAGGGAAATTGAATTTGTAATTGATCTAGCACCGGGTACAATCCCTATATCAAAAGCCCCATATCGAATGGCTCCGATAGAGATGAAGGAGTTGATTGTGCAATTGCAAGAGCTGCTAGATAAGAAGTATATCCAACCGAGCGTTTCACCGTGGGGAGCGCCGGTGTTATTTGTTAAGAAGAAAGATGGATCGATGCGTCTTTGCATTGATTATAGGGAATTGAATAAAGTCACTATTAAGAATAAATACCCGTTGCCAAGAATTGATGATTTATTCGATCAGTTGAAGGGGGCGAAGTATTTCTCGAAAATAGATCTGAGAAGTGGGTATCATCAGCTGAAAGTAAGAAGGGAGGATGTACTAAAGACGACATTCAGAACTCGGTATGGTCATTACGAGTTTCTTGTAATGTCATTTGGTTTAACGAATGCGCGTGCAACATTCATGGATCTAATGAATAGAGTGTTCAAACCATTTTTGGATAAATTCGTAGTGGTGTTCATAGACGACATTCTAGTATATTCCAAAACTCAGGAAGAGCATGTGGAATATTTGAAGGTAACATTGGAAGCGTTAAGGAGAGAGAAATTGTATGCGAAATTTTCAAAGTGCGAATTTTGGTTGGAGCGTGTGCAATTTCTCGGGCATGTGATTGATAAGGACGGAATATCGGTGGATCCATCAAAGGTTGAAGCTGTGGTAAACTGGGATCAGCCGAAAACACCGTCGGAGGTGAGAAGTTTCCTAGGTTTGGCAGGTTATTATCGCCGTTTCATTCAGGACTTCTCTAAAATCGCCACTCCGTTGACAAATGTGACAAGGAAATCAGTGAAGTTCGTTTGGACGGAAAAGTGCGAAGAGAGTTTCCAAGAATTGAAGAAGAGACTAAGTACGACACCTGTGTTTTCTTTGCCGGATGATACAAGGAATTTTGTGGTGTATAGCGACGCATCGCATAAAGGACTTGGTTGTGTGCTTATGCAAAACGACAAGGTCATTGCTTACACATCACGACAATTAAAAGACTATAAAAAAGGGTATCCGACCTATGATTTAGAGCTAGCAGCCGTGGTGTTTGCTTTGAAAATTTGGAGGCTGTTGGTCGATTTCGCAATCAATAAAACACGCGCAAGTATACGCGGTCTACAAGTAATATAAGATAAGTAAAGTGTCGAACCCACGAGGAATTATGTTAAATAATTACCAAATATCAATCGCATGTAAAATCAATCCAATTTAAACAATGACAATATGGTTTGTGTTTGTTGTTGATTAAAACTAAAATAAGGGAAATTTAGAAAACAAGGTTTTACTAACACGGATAAAGTTCAAGATAAAAAGGTCTAATATTACAATATCCCCCAACTCTTCATTTAAACATCATACTCTCTCTTGTTTGGTAAATTAGAACATAAGAATTGCTATCCGAGAAATCACAAGTATATATAAGCCTCTCTCGATGGTCGAATACGTATTTCCTATTGTGGTGTATAGATATATTTCTATTCTGTACACAAGTAAGAATCCCATATCAAGAACAATTAATAAGACACATGTCACGTAAAATCCCATTAACCATTCTATCAATTACCAACTTTCACAATAGAAATCATTAAGCATGATTCTCAAATGGATACATGTGGTATTTAGGTATATGTCTATCCTAAATACAATCAAATTATCAACCCTCAAGAATAATACATAAGACTCACGTCACATAATCTCATACATTATCCATAAAGAACCTCTAATTTTCACATGAATTCATAACTAGGTCTCAACTTATACTTCCTCTCTCAATTCCATATAAGTTACCAAAGTAATTACGGGCCAAGCAATTAATCCTTAATCAAAGGTTATAAACTCCAATTCACAAAATGCCTAATTACCATTCAAAAGAGAGCATTCAATTTAAGCTACAAGTTGGGTTCCATTGCAATCTTAGAATGAAGAGTTTAGCTCATATTAAATCTCAATAACATCATAATCTGATTATAGTACATGGTTTGGATTAACAAAATAAGAAATAAGAACTACAACATATGAAGAAACACCCCTTTTGTGATGAGAATCCCGAATTGGTGTGGTGTAGATCTTCTTGAGTTGCTCTTGCTTCCTATTTCGTACTCCTAGCCTCCTTGAGTTGATGAAATTCAGATGATTACTCCCTTTGTTCCTTTGTTCTTCTTCTTTTTCTCTCAAACCCTAGCCTCCAAATTGTGTAGCAAAACCTCAATAATTCAATCTCCACTCCCTGGATGGCTACTAATCCCCTTGCTCTCTCTCCTTCCCATTCCATTATGCTCCCGAATTTGCTCCACTGAAACTTCACTACCAACAGATGTGACAAACGCCAGCCATATTTCTTGTCCCGACCTGTCGCCCCGGCGACAAAAATGCATTGTGAAGTGTCGCCCCGGCGACAACGTCGCCCCGGCGATAGAATTTGCCTTAGTTACGTCGCCCCGGCGATGTCGTCGCCCCGGCGCTGAAAATGACCCTAAGGTTGTCGCCCCGACGATAGAGCTTACTGCTGGTACCTGACATTTTCCTCCAAAAGTTCCACAATTCCACAATTTTCTACTTAGTGTCGCTTCCTGTACAATAATGAAATAACTAGTGAAATGGTGCTATAAATGCTTAAAGATAGCCGAGAATTGGGCCTAGAAAATATCTAATTCGTAGGTATAAAACCCACTCATCAAATACCCCCAAACTTAAGACTTTGCTTGTCCTCAAGCAAAACAAAGGAAATGAAAAACACACAATGCCACAAGTATTTGAATGCAATTGCAAGAGTTCTATGCTAGAGCAGTCAGGATAAGGACATTCAGCCTCAACATTTAAAAACAAGTCCACAACAACCTCCTAACCAAATGATTATCAGAAATGAAACTCACAACAATTTCGCCAAATGTTTAACCCTTAAGTGTGTGTGTGTGGTAGGACTGTTATAGCACGCACTGATTACAATTCGATCCAAGAACTACATTGCTCAAAAGAAGATAAAACAGTTAATAGCCAAGCTGCTAGCAGCTATCATGCTCACTAGCCTCTATATTCACATACCATTAAGCTGGATTCTATAACTATCACCGAGTGCGTTTTACGCTCCATCTCGATGATATTTTATTAACATCTAGACTTGTGCAATGTCTATCTTCATTAGGCTTTTCAATGTCATCCATGTAGCAAACTTTCCACCGACGACTCCCAAACCAGATGGTTTTAGGGCATCAAGCGTAGAAACGCTCCAACGGGCTTACTTGTTCGAATGACAAAGGCCACAAAGACAAACTAGTCAAGATTTGCTCATATCTGTCTATATTTCATTTTCAATTATAACCAGCATTCAAGACAGACATCGAAGCAGTAAATAAGCATAAATATATATAATTTATGTTTTTTTTTTCATTATCCTATCTTTTAATGAGCAACAGTTCCAACGAGTTGAATATAAAATCTCACGTAACCACAACAATACCATGTGCATTAGGAACTCCAAGGGTTAAAAATTCAACAGAAATAGGCACGAGTTAGCATTTCTAATATAGCAATTCAGATCCAAGGTGCATAAGACATTAAAACAGTGATTACCAAGTCATCATCGGCTTTCCTTAAATACACTGCTCATAGGTTTCTAAATGCAGATCTACATAATGCTGAGAAACCAAAAAAAAGAAAAATAGATTATGAATATGTTCAATGATCATCAACCAATGACATTAATAGAAATAAGCATTCATAGCAAGAAAAGTCATTTTGATGATATTTCACATGATTATTTTCAATAAAAACCATCATTCAAAAACTGTCTTTAAACTTGAAAACCTGCATACTAACTATAACTACCATGCTAAAGCATTAAACCAACTGAAACCAGCTGAAGTACAAGGAACGACTACTAAATAGCAAAAAGCAAAACCAATAGCAAAACCACCCCCAAACTTAAAATGGACAATGTCCTCATTGTCTAAATAGTGCAAAATGTAAAACTGAGGACTCCCCTGATCATGGTTGGTTGATATCCTCAACCTCAGCATCAGATGGTGGATAGGGGGGAAGTGGCTGGGGCACGGGAAATGGGATAGGTGGTCCTCCAGGATTCAGCCTCGCGAACTGATCAGCCAGAACTGCATTGAAGCTCGTGGTGTAGTTGAATATGTGCTCCTGCCTCTCTGCAAGTCGTTGGTTCTGTCGTACCAGCAGCATTTGCATATCTCTGAGTTGACTGCTGACACGAGATCTCGGCTGAGAGCTGGAATCTGTAGGTGAAGCAGGGGCATCCACTGGGTCTGCCTGGGGTTGAATAATAAATCCTCGACCCCGCGGGTGCGACTCTGCCTAGGCCCAAACTGAGTATCTGGAGATCAGCCGATGGTCCAAGACTAGCAGTGGCTGCTGAACAATTTCCTCCTCGGTCCACCGAATGCCTGCAGCCTTGCACAATCCGCAGATAAGAGATGGGTGTGGTAACCCGCCATGCACATTACTCCTCAGGATCCTGCGGATGTTACCCTCAATGATGCGACCCACGTCGATCGTGTAGTCCATGACTATAGAATACAATAGGGCAGCCCTGTCCTTTGTAACATCGCTAACATGAACTGTGGGCATCAGCTTAGCGCAGAGAAAAGCATACCAAATCTTACCATACAGGCTTAACTCCTTGCTATGAAAGAATGTACCCCCTCTGTTGCCCTTAGCAACCCACGTGGTGCCCGGTCTGCACAAGTCGGCCAGAATTCTGTCATAGTCGGGTGAGGATCGCAGAAACTCAGTATACTAGCACACAGTAGGAGCGTCCAATGTATAGTAGTCGTTAATAGTCTGGGCGCTGAATGGTACGGTCCTGCCTCGTACAGTCACAGTATATGGTGGCGTGTCCTTTGCATTAGCATAAAACTCCTGGACAATGGCTATTACGGCTGCCTCGGGCTGCTCAATAAAAGTGTCCCACTCTCTCTCAGTAATCTGATCGCCCATCTCTCCATCCACTCGCCAACTAGGTCGCAGGCCACGCTCGGGCGTCAGAGCCTTACCCACTATGAAGGTGTCAAATCGCTCAGCGGCCTCAGCACTGACAAACTTACTGTGATCAAAAGCCCGTGTCTGTGCTGCTGAAGAACCCTCACCCCTGAACCGTTTTGGCGGCATGATTGATCAGCAACTGGCACAAAGAACCACAAAAATCTTTCCCAAAACTTGATTCCAACCAACTTTCAAATACACTGCAACAGATCAATTTCTGCAATATATGTATACCAAGCTACCAATACCCGACTGAGCCAACACCAACTCAATCGGTCCAGCAAGTGAATAATGTAGTCAATATCAGATTTAAAGTGTAGCTCAGTTCACAGTGTACTCAGTGCAGAGAGAGAACGCTCTAATATGGCTAAACCAGCAGTTAGAGCAATAATAATCACTGACTTCCCCAATTCAGAATGCAGAACCAATAATAAGCATGCAGCACACCGAGTCCCAATTCATACCGTCTAACAGATCGATAGTATAACCAACGCAGAGACGATCAAAATTGAATATCCCACAGTAACAGTGTATACGAAAAATATTCCAATCACAGTACCAACACCCACATGCAATTTCTTAATGTAGCACGCTAATCCCAATCATGTGATCACAAAGCAATTAAGTTGAAAACCAAGGAAGTAGTTCCACAATGAAAATTTCACAGTATATCCAAGGCTAACAAAATCACCCTTACTGTATACTCTAAATGCACTGTCAAAGTTCCATAAACATTAGCAATGATTTCCAAGCAATCAATAACATACCTTGATCAATTAAAGCAAGGAGATTTGCAGAGGATGAGCCCTAGCTTGGAGATTCCTTTTTGATAGTGAAAATTCCCAAAAATTGCGGTTGAAGCTTGGTGTGGAAGGTGCGAAATCCGACTGATTTGCGTTGAAATTGGTTGTGGGCTAGTGTAGCATGTGTTCGAATGGACTGAGAGGAATTTCGAGTTTGGGGCTGAAGGAATTGGGAATGAAATGGGAACAACGATTAGCAGAAATGGGGGTTTTTAAAAACTGGAATCCGTGTCTGTCGTCGGGGCGATAGAATACACCTAACATTTACTGCCGGGGCGACATTGTCGCTGGGGCGAAGACAATTGTGTTTAAACGTCGCCGGGGCAATGTAGTCACTGGGGCGCTTCAATTGGCTTGTAAAATGTCGCCGGGGCGATAGACCCTACTGCACCCACAAAATTGTACTCTTGTAAATCAGATCCCAGACCAAAATTAACTCTTCCAACCTGTTTTAAGCAACATTGTACACATATTCAGAATAGCCAGCTCAAAAATTTAACAGTTAAAGCACAATGAGGCATAACTTTTCTAACCAAAGTGCCAAAATGGAAAATTAAGAAACATAAGAATACACACTTATCAAACTGAAATGTAACAACCAAATGTAAAGGATACAGATAAGGATAATGGGTTGCCTCCCATCCAGCGCGTGGTTTAAAGTCCTCGGCCCGACTTCACATCCAATCAAGGTTAATCGGCTAAAGTGATCGAGGTCTTCTGGCGAGCGAAGCCGCCACCCCAATAGTGCTTAAGACGCTGCCCGTTAACTTTGAACGTCACTTCCGGATTATCACCATAGACTTCAACAGCTCCGTGTGGGAATGCGTGCTTAACAGTGAAAGGACCCGACCAACGCGATTTGAGCTTTCCGGGAAAAAGCTTCAATCGAGAGTTGTATAGCAATACCGCTTGGCCAGGCTCGAATTTTCTGTCAGCAATCTTTTTATCATGCCACCTTTTTACCTTCTCCTTGTACAATTTTGAATTTTCATAAGCTTGCAGTCGGAACTCATCAAGTTCATTGAGCTGAAGAAGCCTTTTCTCGCCTGCAGCTGTGAGATCAAAATTCAACTTTCTAATGGCCCAGAACGCCTTGTGCTCAAGTTCAACCGGGAGATGGCATGCCTTGCCATAAACAAGCTGGTATGGTGACATACCAATGGGTGTTTTAAAGGCCGTTCTGTACGCCCACAGTGCATTATCCAGCTGTGTTGACCAATCTTTCCTTGTGGGATTGACGATCTTTTCCAGAATTTTCTTCACTTCTCTATTGGAAACCTCAGCTTGTCCATTGGTCTGGGGGTGATATGCAGTAGCAATTCTATGAGTGACCCCATATTTTCCCAATAGGGCAGCAAAGTGCTTATTGCAGAAGTGACTCCCTTCATCACTGATAACAGCCCTCGGAGTACCGAATCTTGTGAAGATATTCTTTTGAAGGAATTTCAGCACTACCTTGGAATCATTAGTGGGAAATGCGGTTGCCTCCACCCATTTAGATACATAATCTACTGCCAAGAGAATGTATAAATTGTTGAAAGAGGGTGGGAATGGTCCCATGAAATCTATACCCCAAACGTCAAAGACTTCGACCTCCAGGATCATGTTTAAAGGCATTTCATGCCTTTTAGAAATGTTCCCCATCTGTTGACATCTATCGCATTTCAGCACAAACTGATGAGCATCTTTAAACAGAGTTGGCCAAAAGAACCCTGCTTGCAACACCTTAGTGGCTGTTTTCTCACCTCCGTAGTGTCCTCCATATAACGAATCATGACAGTGATGAAGAATGCTCTCAACCTCGCTCTGTGGAACACACCTTCGAATCATTTGGTCCACACAATGCTTGAACAAATAGGGCTCATCCCACATATACCTATTAACTTCATGAAGAAACTTTTTCTTTTGCTGCCACGACAAGTCCGGTGGGAGTGTGTTACTAACCAAGTAGTTAGCAAAATCAGCATACCAAGGTATTTCGCCTTGAACCACAAACAGCTGTTCATACGGGAAAGATTCATTTATTAGAACTTTGTCTTCCTTATCAAGACCCGGATTCTCCAATCTAGATAGATGGTCTGCTACTTGGTTATCAGTTCCCTTTCTGTCCCGAATCTCCAAGTCAAACTCTTGCAGCAATAAGATCCATTGAATCAATCTCGGTTTAGCATCTTTCTTTGCAATGAGATACCGAATAGCTGAATGATCCGTGAATACAACCACCCTTGTTCCAATCAAGTAAGATCGAAACTTGTCAAATGCATAAACTACTGCAAGCAACTCCTTCTCAGTAGTGGTGTAATTGAGCTGTGCATCAGTTAGGGTTTTGCTGGCCTAGTAAATAGCATGAAAAACCTTCTCCTTGCGCTGTCCCAAAACAGCCCCAACCGCATAATCACTGGCATCACACATCAATTCGAAGGGTTTTGACCAATCTGGAGCAATGATCACTGGTGCAGTGGTTAATTTCTTCTTTAAAAGTTCAAAAGCGATCAAGCACTCTTTATCAAACTTGAATGGCACATCTTTCTCTAATAGACTGCACAAAGGCTTTGTGATTTTAGAAAAATCTTTAATGAATCTTCGGTAAAACCCCGCATGTCCCAGAAAACTGCGAATGCCCTTCACTGAGGTTGGTGGAGGTAAATTTTCAATTGTTTCAAGTTTTGCTCTATCCACCTCAAGACCCTTTGATGACACTTTATGCCCAAGTATTATCCCCTCTTGCACCATGAAGTGACATTTTTCCCAGTTGAGTACTAGATTAGTTTCCACACATCTTTTCAGTATTAGAACTAGATTTTCCAAGCAGTTGTCAAATGAATCACCAAACACTGAGAAGTCATCTATGAAAACTTCAACATTGCGTTCTACCAAATCTGAGAAAATAGCCATCATGCACCTTTGAAAAGTGGCGGGTGCATTACACAATCCGAATGAGACCCTTCTAAAAGCAAAAGTACCGAATGGGCATGTGAAGGTAGTCTTTTCTTGATCTTCTGGAGCAATAGCAATCTGATTATATCCCGAATATCCATCCAACAAGCAATAGTACTCATGTCCAGCTAGTCTATCCAACATTTGATCAATGAAGGGTAATGGAAAATGATCCTTTCGAGTTGCTTTGTTAAGTCTCCTGTAATCCATGCACACCCTCCAACCAGTTACTGTTCTTGTTGGAATCAATTCATTATTCTCATTGGCTACAATTGTCATGCCTCCTTTCTTGGGTACACACTGAACTAGGCTCACCCACGCACTGTCAGAGATAGGATAAATTATTCCAGCATCTAACCATTTCAAAATCTCTTTCTTTACCACCTCCTTCATGATTGGGTTAAGTCTCCTCTGATGTTCCACAGTGGGCTTACTATCATCTTCCATCAAGATTTTGTGCATACAGTAAGATGGGCTTATTCCCTTGATGTCGGCGATGGTCCATCCAATAGCAGATTTGTACTCCCTAAGAACCCGCAACAGCTTGCTTTCCTGAAACTCGTTAAGCACAGATGCAATAATAACAGGTAAAGTAGCTGAATCACCTAAATATGCATACCTGAGATGGTTAGGCAAGGGTTTTAGTTCAAGTGATGGAGGTGTCTCAAGGGATGGTTTCAACCGATCTGTAGCATTCTCAGCATGTTCAAGAGATTCAAATGGGATTTGAAACTTGCTCCCCCGTGGCACTGTATCCAAAATCTGTAGATATTCAACCAAATCTGGATCTTCTATGTCAAACTCTCCCAGAAGTGCAGTCTCTAATGGATCATTGTTTAACACATTCAAAACTCGTCATTCACAGCTTGCTCGATAACATCCACTTGAAAACATTCTTCCTCATCCGAAGGGAATTTCATGGCCTTAAATACATTGAAGGTTACTTCTTGATCCTGAACCCTCATAGTGAGCTCTCCCTTTTGCACATCAATTAAAGTTCTTCCAGTGGCTAAAAATGGTCTCCCCAGAATAATAGGAATGTTTTTATCTTCCTCATAATCTAAGATGATAAAATCAGCTGGGAAGATGAATTTATCCACCTTAACAAGAATGTCTTCAACAATTCCCCTTGGGTATGTAACCGACCTATCGGCAAGCTGAAGAGAAATGTTTGTAGGCTTTGGTGCAGGTAATCCCAACTGAGTATACACGGATAATGGCATGAGATTAATACTAGCACCCAAGTCACACAAACATTTGTTGAAAGAAAGGCTACCAATAGTACACGGTATAGTGAAGCTGCCTGGATCTTTCAACTTGGGAGGTAGCTTTCTTTGCAGCACGACACTACATTCTTCTGTCAAAGCCACTGTCTCAAAGTCATTTAGCCTTTTCTTCCTAGATAGGATTCCTTTCATAAATTTGGCATAGCTAGGCATCTGTTCTAAGGCCTCTGCAAAAGGAATATTAATTTGTAGCTTCTTAAAGATCTCCAGGAATTTGGCAAACTGTTTATCTAACTTCTGTTTCTGCAATCTCTGAGGGAAAGGTACTGGTAGATACACTTTTGGAGTAGGCTCAACACTAGGTTTATCTGTGGTATCTCTCTGCTCTGACTCAGGCGGTACACTGCTGTCCACTTCCTTAGAAAAATCAGCATTGTCCAAGTCCGGAGGAGAGCTTGAGTGGGCTGCCCCCTTTTGCAATTCGGGCTCCTGTAAGGTTTGTTTACCACTTCTGAGAGTTACTGCCTGACATTCCTCTTTCCCATCTCTTCTTGGATTAGTCTCTGTGTTACTAGGAAGAGATCCCTGAGGTCTATTTGACATGGAACTAGCCATCTGCCCAATTTGATTTTCCAAAGCTTTAAGTGCTGCTGCTTGGTTTTTAATCAAGATATCTTGGTTAGCCATGTGTTTCAATATCAACTCCTCAAAATCTGATTTTCTCTCTGGTTGTGGTTGTGAGGTTTGAGCTGTATGATGTTGTTGAGGCTGATTTTGGAACCCTGATGGATGATGTGGCTTAGGAGCTTGCTGAAAATTTTGATTGTTGCTCCATGAAAAGTTAGGATGATTCCTATTTCCAGCATTGTAAGTGTTTTGGTACTGATTTGGCGGTCTCTGGTAGCTACTTACAAACTGAACTGCCTCGTGGTCAAATGGGCATTGGTCATTGGCATGTGTCCCTGCACAAACTTCACAAACAACAACCACCTGCTGTACTTTTGAGTCAGTCAAGGAATCAATTTTCTTTGACATTGCTGCCATTTGAGCTGCTAAGGCTGTGATGGCATCCACCTCTAATACACCGGCTACCTTTGGTTGACTCATCCTAGCAGTAGGCCATTGGTAGTTATTTGCAGCCATAACCTCCAACAAATCAAGTGCTTCCCCATAATTTTTAGCCATAAAACATCCTCCCGCAGCTGCATCTAAACTAGACCGATTGTGAGATCCTAATCCATTGTAGAAGGTATTCAATTGCATCCATGGAAGGAATCCATGATGTGGGCATCTCCGAAGCAAATCTTTAAATCTTTCCCAAGCTTCATACAATGATTCTCCATGGTGTTGTTCAAATGTAGCAATTTCATTTCTCAATCTAGCAGACTTTACAGGAGGGAAGAACTTTGCCAAAAATTTCTGCGCTAAGTCTGACCATGTAGTGATGGATCCCGGTGGCAATGAGTGAAGCCAACTCTTAGCTTTATCTCTCAAAGTGAACGGAAAAAGTCTAAGTCTCAAAGCATCATCCGTCACTCCAACAAATTTGAAAGTATCACATATCTCAATGAAGCTCAACAAATGCTCATTAGGGTTGTCATTAGCCAAACCCCCAAACTGTAACGAATTTTGCACCATTTGTATTGTTCCCGGTTTGATTTCAAAGGCATTTGCAGTTATTGTCGGTCTTGTGATACTAGATTGTAAATCACTTATCTGCGGCGTTACATAGTCTCTCAATGCTTTTTGTTCCTCTGCCGCCATAGTTTCTTGATTGTTAGAATCCCTGATTCTTTCTCTTCTTAGTCTTCGGGTATTTCTCTCGATCTCGGGATCGTAAGGAAATAACTCAAGACTTTGTGATCGGCGCATACAAATCAAGGGTACCTACACAATCAAGTAAATAAAAATTAAAAACAGGTCTAAATTAAGATTAATTCAACTATAATCAATATTGGTAAAATTATTGTAAAATAATTCCCCGGCAACGGCGCCAAAAACTTGTTGGTCGATTTCGCAATCAATAAAACACGCGCAAGTATACGCGGTCCACAAGTAATATAAGATAAGTAATGTGTCGAACCCACGAGGAATTATGTTAAATAATTACCAAATATCAATCGCATGTAAAATCAATCCAATTTAAACAATGACAATATGGTTTGTGTTTGTTGTTGATTAAAACTAAAATAAGGGAAATTTAGAAAACAAGGTTTTACTAACACGGATAAAGTTCAAGATAAAAAGGTCTAAGATTACAATATCCCCCAACTCTTCATTTAAACATCATACTCTCTCTTGTTTGGTAAATTAGAACATAAGAATTGCTATTCGAGAAATCACAAGTATATATAAGCCTCTCTCGATGGTCGAATACGTATTTCCTATTGTGGTGTATAGATATATTTCTATTCTATACACAAGCAAGAATCCCATATCAAGAACAATTAATAAGACACATGTCACGTAAAATCCCATTAACCATTCTATCAATTACCAACTTTCACAATAGAAATCATTAAGCATGATTCTCAAATGGATACATGTGGTATTTAGGTATATGTCTATCCTAAATACAATCAAATTATCAACCCTCAAGAATAATACATAAGACTTACGTCACATAATCTCATACATTATCCATAAAGAACCTCTAATTTTCACATGAATTCATAACTAGGTCTCAACTTATACTTCCTTTCTCAATTCCATATAAGTTACCAAAGTAATTACGGGCCAAGCAATTAATCATTAATCAAAGGTTATAAACTCCAATTCACAAAATGCCTAATTACCATTCAAAAGAGAGCATTCAATTTAAGCTACAAGTTGGGTTCCATTGCAATCTTAGAATGAAGAGTTTAGCTCATATTAAATCTCAATAACATCATAATCTGATTATAGTACATGGTTTGGATTAACAAAATAAGAAATAAGAACTACAACATATGAAGAAACACCCCTTTTGTGATGAGAATCCCGAATTGGTATGGTGTAGATCTTCTTGAGTTGCTCTTGCTTCCTATTTCGTGCTCCTAGCCTCCTTGAGTTGATGAAATTCAGATGATTACTCCCTTTGTTCCTTTGTTCTTCTTCTTTTTCTCTCAAACCCTAGCCTCCAAATTGTGTAGCAAAACCTCAATAATTCAATCTCCACTCCCTGGATGGCTGCTAATCCCCTTGCTCTCTCTCCTTCCCATTCCATTATGCTCCCGAATTTGCTCCACTGAAACTCCACTACCAGCAGATGTGACAAACGCCAGCCATATTTCTTGTCTCGACCTGTCGCCCCGGCGACAAAAATGCATTGTGAAGTGTCGCCCCGGCGACAACGTCACCCCGGCGATAGAATTTGCCTTAGTTACGTCGCCCCGGCGATGTCGTCGCCCCGGCGCTGAAAATGACCCTAAGGTTGTCGCCCCGGCGATGGAGCTTACTGCTGGTACCTGACATTTTCCTCCAAAAGTTCCACAATTCCATAATTTTCTACTTAGTGTCGCTTCCTGTACAATAATGAAATAACTAGTGAAATGGTGCTATAAATGCTTAAAGATAGCCGAGAATTGGGCCTAGAAAATATCTAATTCGTAGGTATAAAACCCACTCATCAGAGGCACTATCTCTATTGGGAGAAGTGTGAGATGTATACAGACCATAAAAGTCTGAAGTATATTTTCACACAGAAGGATTTAAATATGCATCAGAGGCAATGGATAGAATTGATCAAAGATTACGATTGTGAAATCCTATACCATCTGGGGAAAGCTAATGTGGTTGCCAACGCTTTGAGCAGGAAGGGTCGGGAGAAATTATTTTTGTTAACTGCTCAGGAGAAGCTCGTAGCAGAAATGGCTAAGTTGGAGTTAGAGGTGAAATGTCTGGCAGAGCCGAATGAAAAATTATTCTGGATGGAAACCCAACCGACTTTAGTGGATAAGGTAAAGGAAGCACACCTCCAGGACGAGGAGTGTGATGAAATATGAAAAAGGGTGCTTGAGGGTGAGGAGCTTAAATTCAAAATCGATACCGAAGGGTTGTTGAGATTTGAAGGTAGATTCTAGGTTCCGTCAGTACTGGAGATCAGAGAAGAGATTTTGAACGAAGCTCATAGTTAAAGATTTTTGGTTCACCCGGGAAGTATAAAAATGTACCAGGATCTTCGACAACATTTTTGGTGGCCAAATATGAAGAGAGAAGTTGTTGAGTGTGTTGCGAAGTGCTTAACTTTTCAGAAAGTCAAAGCAGAGCATCAAAGACCAATTGGTTTGTTACAGCCCTTGGAGATACCAAAATGGAAGTGGGAATATATCACGATGGACTTCGTGGTAGGGCTTCCAACTACTCAGAAGGATTATGACGCAATATGGGTTATCGTGGACCGACTTACAAAATCAGCACATTTCTTGCCGATCAAAATCAGATTCACTCTAGATCAGTTGGCGAAATTATACGTCAAGGAGATTATCTCAAGGCATGGAGTTCTAGTATCAATTGTGTTGGACAGAGATCCACGTTTTACACCAAAATTTTGGAGGAGTCTGCAAGCTTGTATGGGGACGCAGTTGAGAATGAGTACAGCGTACCATCCTCAAACCGATGGCCAGAACGAAAGAACAATTCAAACGTTGGAGGATATGCTAAAAGCGTGCGTTATGGATTTTAAAGGTAACTAGGATGATCATTTACCTCTGGTTGAGTTTTCCTATAACAATAGTTATCACGCAAGCATTGGAATACCGCCTTATGAAGCGTTGTACGAAAGGAAGTGCAAAACTCTGTTATGTTGGGATGAGGTTGGTGAACGTCGACTATTGGGACCCGAACTGGTACAGCAAACTGCTAAAATCGTCAGGGTGATAAGAGCCAGATTGTTAGCGGCTCAAAACAGGCAGAAGAAGTATGCAGATAAACACCGACAAAATAGAGAATTCGAAGTCAGAAGTTTTGTGTTTCTCAAAGTATCTCCTTGGAAGGGGAAGATCAGATTTGGTAAAAAGGATAAACTGAGTCCGCGATTTATTGGACCCTTTGAGGTGTTGAAACGAGTAGGAGAGGTGGCCTATGAGGTAGCTTTACCTCCCGAGTTAGCCCACATTCACAATGTCTTCCATGTATCGGTGCTACGACCGTATAAGCCCGATTATAAACATGTAATAGAATATGAACCGTTATAATTTGAAAAAGATTTATCCTATGAAGAGGTTCTTGTACGGATAGTTGATAGAAAAGAACAAGTGCTCAAAAATAAAGTTATACCTTCTATTAAGGTAATCTGGAGGAGCCACAATGCTGAAGAAGCTACGTGGGAACTCGAAGAGAAAATGATGCAAAGCTATACTCTATTATTTGTTTAATCTTTGTATCGTGATTCTGGAGACAGAATCCTTGTAAGGAGGGGAGAATGTAACAGACGAATTAATTGCGTTGTGATTCTGGGGACATAATCCTTTTAAGGAAGGAAGGGTGTAACGAATGTGATTTTTGTGAATAAATAAAATATTTATTGAGTTAAATAAATATTTTAATTGATTTATTTATTGAATAAAATAAATAAGTGATGAAATTATTGTGGAGTAAATTATTTTAGTATAAATATGTTAATTGTTATTTGGCGGTGATTTGGTGGTGTTTATTCAAATTTAATAATTAAATTAGATGAATAATAATTTATTCGAATAAATATTTTATTTGAATAAAATGATTTATTTGGTAATATTATTGTTGACCAAATAGTAATTATAATTTCATTAGTAAGGTTTAATTGAATTTATTTATTAGTAAGTTTAAATTAAAGTATGTGTAACAATTGAACCTAAGTATAAAAGGATTATTAAAAAAAATGGTTTTTATGTTTTACCAAACAAGCCTTATGGCTTTTGAACTTGCGTAACTGATGAATTAGAATTAAAACACGATATTATTTCTATTCAGCAGTTTTCTTTTATTTGAAAGCTTCTACTAGTATTATCAGTTATCAGTATTGCTAAGCCTAAGAGAATACTCAGAGTTGAAAGAAAAAGAGAGAGTTGAGAGTTCAGAGAGAAATTGAGACTTGAAAAGAAATTCTGCTAAATTCAAAAGGGAAAAGGAGAATTTTTAAGTAAGAATTAAGAGGTATAATCTGATTATAATTCTTTATTTTTACTACATTGAGTTCTTTACTGAAGATTGTGTTATTTTATTTTATTTTTCTGTGAATGGGTTTTTGATGGCTAATACATGAAGTAATTGTTTATATGTGTTAGTTGGTATGCATAATCTACTGATGGTGTCTATAAACGAATTTAATTGTATTAATTCATAAAATTATGCTTTAAATAGAGTTTTGTATTTACAGTGAGAAGTTTCACGTTTATGGCTTGAATGTGCAAGAATTGATATTCAATTCGGGTATTAATCTATAAAATGATTTTTGATTTTGTTAATTCGTTAAGAAACGAAAAGAATGCAAGTGGAATGGATTAAATTGGTTAAGAAACGAATTCGTGGTGTTTAATTTAGTTAATATGTCAAAAGTTTGGAAAAAGAGTAAGAACAGTGGAATTTAATCTCTTAATTTGGTTATTTGATGATTCTGAGATGTTAAAAAGGTTTTGTAGTTGTTTGCTACTGAGTCTTTTGAGTTTATAGCATCAATGAATAACTATTTTGGTGTTTAAAAGTGTAAGATGTGAAATTGGTTGGAAACAGAGTCTGTTCGCGCTGCAGCAACTGAGTCTGTGTCGCAGCGCGGCCGCGCTGGTTTCCAGAGCATAAGTAGTGCGACCGCGCCGGCAGCAGATCAGTCCATGTATGAGTGCAGCGCGACCGCGCTGGTTTCGAGAGTAAAAGTGGCGCGACCGCGCCGGTACCAGAGCAGACCCAGTGATGAGTTTTTACATGCATAGCTTAGGTGATGATCAGTTAGCCTATTCTAATGTATGTGGAGAATCGTAAATCTTATTATAAGACTTAATAACATAATGTAGTTACTCATATGATGATTGTAAGTTATGAATCAATAAGTTATAAAGATTTGTAACTCGATATCCGTAAGGATTAGAGATGTTAATTATATGTTATATCTTATGTTACGTGATGATATAGATTTTTGATTTGTGCTATGTGGTTAGTTAGAGAGTTCAGATCATGAATTAAGTTGGTATCTTGTACTAAAGAGGAAAGTGAAATTGTTAGTCATAGCTGTAATGAACTAATTTACATTGTGATCCTAATGGAATGTAGGACGTTTGGTGAACGTAAGTTGTGATTGTGTAAATTACGCACGAGGCAAGTTTCTAAATCCTACTTTTCATTGAGCAAGTTCTCTAACCTTGGCTATTATTATTATTCAAGCATGGTTTTTCATATTACTCAACGATTATATGTTGATTGAGTTTTCTAGACTTTCAAATGCGTTACTCCATTATATTCGTTTGTAATCCTTGAATTCTACTGTTATTGTAGTCCCATTTTACAAAGATTGTATTGTTATTGTAACCAGACTGTTATATGGCTAGTGAACCCTTTTGATTCAACTAGTCCATAGTTGATGATCGTTCTAAAATCTAGAATTTCTGTTGAAGCTATTCCAAACCAAACTTCATTTGGTACCAACTCTAATGGTAAAACTGAGATGAACAACCCTAATATAGGGGATTATATTACGCAATAGCGTTAAAATGTTTGTGCACAATACATTGTACAAAGAGCTGATCCCCCGGAGTACAAGACGGATGGTCCATAGTCTATAAGACTGTTAAAGGTTACAGTAGAGATACTTGCTAACCTAGGACATAGTTCGAGGTCTTATGACCCTCAGATATACTTTTAATTTTGAAATCTATATTCAACTCTTGAGCCAAGCTATCTGTTGAGCTTTCAGACCTTTGATTATTATTGATTGATTTCAGAAAACGATTACACCTCAATTAAAATCTACTTCTGTGATTTCTCTATTGTTATTGTTATTATACTTATGGGCAATTGTTTGCTCACCCTTGCACAAAACATTGCAGCTAAGACTGAGAAGTCAGATGAGCCGTCCACTAGTAAGGGCAAAGGCAAGATGCAGAAGTAGCTCACGAACTGTTATTTGTTATGGAGTTTTGTAATAAGACTTATTTAAATATTATGTTTTAATTCCACAATAATGTAATAAATGTTAGATGACCTGAGATTTATTTACCTAAGAGATTTAAGTTGTAACCCCTTTTGTGGGAAGATGATTTATTCAGTTTAATTTTATTATCCTTTATTATGGGTAGTAAGTCATGAATGTATAGAATAGTGAACACCAAATATGTGGGATTGAAGTACCCGGATTTGGGGGTGTTACAACTATAATATATTTGTTAGTAACTACAATTTGTGTTAGTCCTAAATGATTTGATGATAATACTTGTTAAATGTATATTTGTATTCAAGTAGTTTTTTGTAAAGTCCTTTATGAAATGAATCATGTAAAAAGACTTAATTTAGGGATCAAACATGTTAGGTTGATTCAAATTCGTAGAGTTAAAACTCTGTAATAGCTAAGTTGTTCCAGGGCAGAAGACGATTGTAGAGCTGAAGACAATGTTACTCTAAGATCGTAGAGTAGACTGAAGAAAATCAAAGATCATAGAGTACAAACTAGTAGGGATTTTCCACTAAGGAGGGTAATCATCAAGATTACAGTTAACAAAGAACTTTTACACAATGATTCATAAAAAATCTTTCAAGTCACATAAACTTGGTTTACAAAAAATCACTTAGATCATACTAATCACTAAGAGAAGTAGTTTGTTGGAGGTGCTGCTAAGTTGCCTCAAGGCTCTCTTCGAATGACTTAGCAGTTGGGTGTGTTAGTATAAATGCATATTTGATTTGATAATGATATAATATATATTTGTAACCAATAGCTTTTGTGAAGTCCTTAAAATTAAATTGATGTAAAAGGACTTAGATTAGAAGATCAAACTTGATAGGTTGATCTATTTCGTTGAGTGAATTGAATGTATAGATTAGGAAATAAAACGATCGTAAAGTTTATTGGACTATCGTTGAGCATACTTATTAAAGATCGTAAAGTCTGTTAAAGATCGTAAAACACATTAAAGATCGTAGTGTCCGATGACGATCGTAGAGTCTGTTGAAGATCGTAAAGCGTACTGAGAATCGTAGAGTTTGCTGATCGTAGAGCAACAACTTCCAGTGTTCTAAGTCTGCAGGATCATGAATTCTTCAAATGGTTGGAGCAAGATTGAATATCATTTGAAGAGACAAAGATTTGGAGAATTCTCGCTTAGTACGCTGAAGCTTCGTAGAGTTCACCTAGTCAAATACTCTACGACCATTACTGAACTCTACGATTAAGAAAATCGTAGAGTATATCAGCTTTGACAATAGGATGATAGTGTCAAGATTCGTAGAGTGAGATCCCAAGGAAGTTTGTTGAATATCTTAATTCTAAAAAGAAGGTCAGCTTGAGATTTGTCTAACAGCTCTATTGGTGAAAAGACAACAGACACGTGAACGTCATTATAGCAGTATTGATGTGATGTTCCTCAGCCGAAAGCCGACACATCTTCTTCAAAAGTCAACAATCAGAGATCTTCAAGATTTGAGCATTAAATGAGCAACGATAACTTTCCAACGGGAAAATATCGAGGAAGGTCTATAAAAGGCAAGCAAATTGAATCCAACAGTAACGATCGATCATATAAGTTGAATTGCTGCCAAACTCAAAGAAGCTATACTCTACAATTTTAAACATCTTGTTCTGCTGCTAAGTCTTTCATTTACTAAACTTAAAGCCACTTAGCAGCACTTCTAAATCACACTCTCTCTTAGTGATTGTATAGGTCTTAGTGACCTTGTGTATCTAAGTCTTAGTGACTTAAAGAGATCTTAGTGATCTATTGTATCCAAGTCTTTGTGACTTGAAAGAATCTTTGTGATTCGTCAAGTGTAACTGTTCTGTGTGAACAGATCTTTGTGATCAATCATCCTTAGTGGATTATACCTACTCAAAGAGTAGAAGAGTGGACTAGGAGATCTTTGTGCTCCGAACCACTTAAAATTCTCTGTGTCTTATTTACTTTCCGCACTTACGTTTCTGCATAGTCTTTTAAATTTAATTATGACTTAATTCTACTTGTGTGCTAAATTTAGAATTGTGAATTCTTTTAAATCTTTGAAGGGGTTTTTCAAAGTATCATTCTGCTATGCAAAGTTATTAAATTAACTTGCTTAAATTAAGTTGGTAATAATTCCTTAAAAGAAATTTTTTAAAAAGATCTATTTAACCCCAGTTGTAGATCTCTTAGTGCCTTTGGGATATAACAAGTGGTATCAGAGCAAGTTCTCGTGAACAAAGCTTAAATTCCTTAAGTAGATCAATGGCACAAAATAAAACCAGGTTTAAGCTTGGTGGTGAAAACAAGTCACCTCTATGCAATAAAGACAAATTTACTATTTGGAAAGTTCGAATACAAGCATACATGGACGCGATAGATGAGGAGCTGTTTGATGCTGTAATCAATGACCCATATGTCCCCACAAAGCTCGCTCCAACAACCGACGATCCAAACAAAGTTGCAATTAAGCAAATGGCTGAATGGACAAATATGGAGAAGAAGCTGATGCAACTCGATAAAAGAGCCAAGAACATCTTGTTTATGGCTTTAGAAGACGAGTTATTTGAAAACATGGTTAACTGCAAAACGACAAAGGAGGTGTGGGAAGCTCTTTTGGTGATGTGACGCCCCCAAATCCGGGTTACCTTAACCTCGAATTTGGTGCATCACTATGCAACTCATACACATACTATTAATAACTAATTGCGGAATAATAGAAATATTTACATTGATATAACATAAATACTCTCGTCCCAAGTCTCGATACCAATACAAATACCTGACATAACATAATACAAAAGGTCTAATACATAAGTCTGAATACATGACATAACTTAATACATAATTTCTAAACGAGTCTTAAAACATAGCATAATCATAACATAGTGGGACAAAGCTAATTCGTGGCTTTGCCTTTGCCTTTATCCTTTCCCGAGCTCTCGCCTCTATGGGTAACCACTGAAATATTTTAAGAAAAGCAAGGGTGAGCAACAAGTTTGCCCAGCAAGCACAATAATAATAAAAATGAATAACCATGAGTTAGGTTTCACAATCTCAAAGGGCTACGACGAAGATTGAATAGCTCAGGAAATAAATATGTAGATTGTGAACAAAGTTTCAATACTATTCTCTATTATCACCGATGAGTCACTATGGACCGATGGATTATTAGAAAAATCTAAAGATTTCAATGATTTCAAGGTAATGAACGTTCAACACTGAGTGGCCTCTATAGACCGAAAAATCTGACTAGACTTAGCAATATTACAATGATAACCCAAAACTGAGTGGTCATTAAGGACCAAGAACTCTTACTAGAATCACCAGCATTACACTGATAACCCAAAAACAGGTACAATAGGTGATCAGCCTAAAATACCCGGCGTTATGCATAAGCCTCAAACGTTCTACTTACATTCAACTTGCGCGCATGTCGGTCCCCCGACAAAAATATAATTTCCCCTTCTGTGAGGGTTGTTCATCTCAGCAGATATAAAAGTTCGCACCAAAGCAATTGGTTTGGATCGCTTTCTAAGTTATGGATATTGGTCTAGCCGAATCAAATGGCATCGACACTCTTCATAAAAAGTTCATGCATAATTTGAATTCAAAAGCTTTAACAGTTTATGGCAATAACGTATCTTGAACACTTGTGCAAATACTAAGGATTTACATAAGTATGGGGTTCACACAATCATATATGTATTGCGTAAATATGAACTTTGAACATTAAATAGCATCCGTAAGAATATAATCGAACGAAGTTGATAATCTTGTTTAGCACAAGGACTAGACAAACGTTAGAAGACTTACTCAAATTTAACTTAAGTAAGGTAGAACACTTGCATTCAATATATAGAAAGAACGAAGTTAGGTAACTTGCATAATATAGAAACCTCGTTCAATATCAAATTAAACAAGAGTTAGAAAACTTGCACAATATACGTCTTTTTGGGAAAGATAAGAAACTTGCATTCAATACTTAGAATGAATGAAGTTAGAGAACTTGTCCAACAAAAGGGTTAGACAAGGGTTAGGAAAACTGCTCAAATAAAATAGTTGAGTGAGGAACTTGCAATAACATAGAAGGATTGCTTAATCAATAATTAACTCGCACATTAGAACTTGCCCAACACAAGGGTTAGACAAGGGTTAAAGAAGAACTTGCCTTAAGCGCTTGCTAATAACTCGACGTTAATCGTCCTTCAAAAGTCCTACACATTTAAGTACATATCCACATACCAATTAGCCACATAATTGATGTCAAATATTGGTTTACATTACTCTATAAGGTTTCATTCTAATTAGAAACATAATATCAAATAAGGCTACACACACTTGATACGATGTTTCGACGTTTGCACAACGCACACTCGATTCGCCTCATTTGCATAAGCTTAGCATGCTCATACACTTATCTAGTTCATCATTGATTAAAGCTAAAGGTCATTATAAACCATAATGTACAAGTTCTAGGACTTACAACAATAATTTTTAGCGTTGGAAACGTTACATGTTACATACGTGCATGTACGACGCCCTCTATTTGCTTCCTAATACACAATAGTCCTAAAAATGGCCAATTTAGAAATTTGTCAAGACATTAAATTTCATTTCTAAATAATGGAAGTTATAGCTCTACTTCTTAGCTTTCCGGATCATCTTGAATCATCCAATTTGGAGTTCGTATGAGAAAGTTACGCCCATTTTAGTAAAGGATGTCAGAGCTGTCAAGCCCATGCGCCCAGCGCGCGCCCGCGCGCGCCCCACCTGCGCCCAGCTGCGCCCAGCAGCCCCCAGCGCGCCCGCGCGGCGCCCCACCGCGCCCGCGCCCATGGCCTGGCCCCCAAGGCTTGGTTTCCTTCCAATTTTGGCAGTTTGACATACAAACTTCAAACCTTCATAACTTCTTCGTTATAAATCGGAATTAGGCCGTTCCGGAGGCTATGGAAAGCTTATAACATGGACTACAAAACCCTCATGGGTTCATAATTTTACAGACTCATTTACTAGCCATAAAATTGGCCCGAAAGTCCCTCCAAGGCTAAGTTTTCACTATTTTGGACAGATTGGACACCTTTTCTCCCAAACGCCATAACTCCCTCATCCGAGGTCGAAATGCGTTCGTTCCAAAGCCTATGGCTTACTAACTCAGGGCATTATACTACCCCAAAAGCTTAAAATTACACACATAACACAACACTACCAGAATTAAATCAAAGGCCACAGTTCACACTAGTTTTCAACGAAACTCAAGGTTAGGCCAATTCATTAATCCTCCTTGTGTCTTAGCTATTATGCAACAAGTCAATATGACTTAAAACATGCTTTCAATACCCAACTAAGCAATATAACACCATTTCAACAATTAATCAAAATTAATTCTCATGATCTTTAGAGAAATCATTCTCTTAGACAATAAATCAAATAGTTGGTGGGCATGGCTTACAAACTCACATTGGGGTAGAGTTTAATTATGCTCTAGTCCAGATTTCCAAATGAAATCATTACCCACATGCCTCTAAGAACATGGCAACAATTCTCTACCATCTAACACAACCAAAATAACCAACCAAAAGCTATATTTACAACAAAGTACATAAATTGTCCAAATCAGTCCATAATTGTCCAACAGTCCATTAATGTCCATTCTTGATTCCTTATGCAAAGGTTTTGATTATCAAACATTGTTCCACTTTCATTGATCATTATTAAGGCTTTTAAAGAGTTAACCACATTCATATCAACTCATGAATTAACCAAACAATTTCAGCAACATATACTCTCATAAACAAGCAATATGAAACTGAAAACTGAAGCAACCATGGAAATGAGTTTGGTTCCAAAACACTAACCTCTTGAAGCAACTTCTAGGATGAAAATAGGATTGATAACCAACTGCTACACCACTTCTTCTTCTTCCTTCAAACCACCCGTGCACCAACTCTCACAATTTTCTCTAAATTTATGGATTCTAACTTAGCAACAATGAGCAAAGGAATGCATGAATGGCAAGGGAGGAGTATATATAGAAGAAATGAGCTGAGCTTCATGGGTGAGTGAAGAAATGTGCTGAGCATGTAGGATCAGCTCCCTATACATGGGAGGCTAGAATTGAACTCCCCCATGTATGGGTAACTCCCCCTCTCCTTCTCCCCAATTGTTCTTCATCCCTTTTCCTCTCCCAAATGCAAGAATTGCTCCAACCAAGAAGTTCTTATTCCCTTTGTCCCTCCTCTCTTCATTCTCCCGTTCATCTCCTTCTTCTCCATTCAATTGATCAACTGATGGTTATTACCCATTTCCCTCATGGGTCATGGGTTGGGTCGTGGGTCGGGTCGTGGGTCATGGGTTTGGGCCACCTTTAAGTAATTTGGGGCTTCTAATTAAATCCCAAATTTGGCTAAAATAAAATCCAACACTTGGATTATTAACCCATCACATTAACACCATGACAAAAATTAGAAAATTCGAAATAAACGAAAAAGACATTTTTGGGGCGAATAGTGCCCGAGCGAATAGTAACCCGCGAATAGAATTTTGGCGATATTTCTCCGAAATCATTTTAATAAGTCCTACCAAATAACAACACTTAATATCATTGCAAACACATAATCTAGGTTATTACATAACCTTTAATCACATCACATAAAATAATATTAATAAAAATTCATTCATTAAATAATAATTATAAGCGTATATTACAAAGTCATGCAAAATTCACGGTCGTTACAGGTGATGCATGAAGGAACAGAAGAAGTAAGGGAAAACAAGCAATCCTTACTGACTTAATAATATGAAATGTTCTCCCATGTTCCTGGGGAAAACATAACAACAACTTATAAGAGATTCAACGTTCTGCTCAACTCCCATAGAGCATTCAAAAAGGTCTATCCTAATAAAGATCCTAATATTAAATTCATGAGAGCACTGCCAAGCAAGTGAGATGTAAAAACCACTGCAATAAGAGAATCGAAGAATCTTCATGAAATGACAGTGCATAAGCTATACGGTAATCTCCTTACTTATGAGCTGGAATTAAATCAACAGGTAGAGATTACATCAGAACCCAAGAGGAAGGAGAGAGGAGTCGCCCTAAAAGCGTCAGAGACAACTTCCAAAGCTCTTGTTAAAGATGATTCTAATGATAATGATGATGAAGGTGATGAAGACATTGCTCTACTTGCCAGAAGATTAAGAAAATTCATGAGGAAAGGCAAAAACAGCAAGCCTAGGAGATATAACAATAACAACAGCAACAACCGTGACCACTCAAAGGACCTGTGCTTAGGGCTGAGCAAAAAACGCATAAAATCGAATAACCGAACCAAACCATTTTTTTAACCGAATTATTTCGGTTATTCAGTTAGTTTGATATATTCGGTTATAACCATTTTTATGTTTTGATTTTTGGTTTCGATTTCGGATATAGAAATTAGACTATTCGGGTAATCGATTAACCGAAATAGAAACTTAAAAAAATAAAATACTATTTTTAATTACAATTTGATAGACTTTGCCATATAGATTATGTATTGTTAATTTAAAATTATTAAACTAGTTTATGAATTATTATAATTGTGGATTGTGGTTAAATATTGTTTGAAAACTTTAATGTGAAATTTGTGAATTTTTTTGTTTTGTAAAATTAAGTTCATATTTTGGTTATTAACCGAATAATATAATTCGGTTATTCGGGTTTCAGTTAATCGGTTAGTACATATTTTTGGATACTTGTTCGAGTAGTGAAATTTTATAAAATTCGGTATTCGATTATAACTGAATAGACTATTTAGTTCGGTTATAACCGAATATTCACCCCTACCTGTGCTATAATTGTAAAAAGCTAGGACACTATATCGCTAAGTGCAACAAGCCCTTGAGAGAGGAGCTAAAGAAAGACAAGAAGAAGAAAGAATCGGCTCCGAAGAAAGAATTCAAGGGCTACAGGAAGTTCCAGAAGAAGGACAAAGGTTTGGTTGCAGAGGGTTCGTGGAGTGATTATGAAAATGTTTCTAGTTCAGAATCGGGCGAAGATGAAGGGCCCTAGATGGCCAACTTGTGTCTTATGGCCATAGAAGTAGAAGCTGACAAAACCACTAATAATTAAGAAGCTGATATTAGTGAGGTATTTGACTTTAACTCTCCAGATGTAGATATAGATGATTTAAGAATTGCATTGCATGACATTACATCTGATCTGCATAAGTATATAAAATGGTTCAGGGTTCTATCAAAGGACCATTCTCTTCTTTAAGAAGAGAAAGTACAAGTGGAGTTGGAAATAACTCTACGAAATACTAGCTCTCTCTTCAATCTTGAAGCTGAGAATGAGAGATTGAGAAAGATAACTGAATAATCTGCACAGAGAGAATCAACTCTAGTTTCTAAGATTAAGGAACTGGAGAAGACTATCTCTACGTGGAATGACTATCTCTACGTGGAATATGTCTTCTTCTTCTTCCATGGACTCCCTGATCACAAGTAAGAGATCAGTCTCAGACCGATCAGGATTAGGATTTGGGGATTCATCCTCAGATCGTAGTATGGACACAGTGCTGGAGATTAACAATAAGAGTGCTTCTACCCCTCATAGAAGTATTGTGTTTGTAAAATCCACAGAGGTTGCAGAGCCAATTATTCCGAGCTGTACGATCTCTATTGATCAAGTTGTGATCCTTGAGTGCAACAGATCACACACCGGTCTAGGGTTCAAGAAATAATATGGTAATCCAAACATTACCTTCAAGCTTCGAAGGATCGTAGAGTCAGGTCATACTCACTCTACAAACCAACTAGGCAAGAAGCGTAAAGTTGATTTCCACCCTATGAAATCTTAGAATCGTAAAGCAGTGTGGAAGCAAAAAGAATACAAGCCAAGAAGAAAGGCAATAAGTGTTTATCATCCACACGTGTTCTCGAAGAGAAGGAATCTATAGATACACACAAACATGCATCATATAAGATGTTATAATTGTCATGAATATGGACATGTTGCTGCTATATGCTATTTTGATGATTATCCTGTTTATTATGGACCTAGAATCAAGCAAGTCTCGGTCCCAAAAAGAACTAACAAATCGGGACCCAAGCAAATCTGGGTACCAAAATAAAGATTAATGTTTAATGCAGGAAATGAGGTCCACTAGTTCAATCTGGTATCTTGATAGTGGATGCTCAAGACATATGACCGGAAACAAAGCTCTCTTGTCGAACTTTAAGGAAAAAGATGGTCCTGTAGTTGTCTTTGGTGATAACAACTTTGGAAAGATTTGAGGATATGGTTCTATTGGAAATGGTGCAGTATCCTTTAGCAAAGTGGCGTTCGTTTAAGGCTTGAAGCATAATCTCCTAAGCATCAGTCAACTATGCGATAAAGGGCATCAAGTAATCTTCCTCAACAACCAGTGTCAAGTCAGGGACCTAGAATCAAACTCGTTGAAACTTATCGAAACTAGAGAAGGCAATGTGTATGTGATAAATCTTGCAGAACTGAGTTTAACTGTAATTGCCTGCTTCTTTGCTAAAGCATCAAAAAATGTCAGCTGGCTGTGGCATCGAAGATTATCTCATTTGAACTTCAGAAACATGTAAAAACGTGCCTCCAAAGATCTAGTTTCAGGCTTACCAAAACTCAATTTCGTTAAAGAAAAACCCTGCAAAGCTTGTCAGCTAGGAAAACAAACAAAAGTCTCATTTAAAAGCCAGATAGTCAACTCCAATGATAGGCCTCTACAACTGCTTCATATGGATTTCTTTTGACTTATCCCGACTGTCAGCCTTGGAGGAAAGAGGTACTCACTGGTGATAGTAGATGATTATACTAGATTCACATGAGTATTCTTCCCGAGCTCTAAGGACGAAACCAACTCTCAATTGATCAAATTCTTCAAGCTGGTTGGGAATGAGAAATGCGAGAATATCAAGGCTATAAGAAGTAATCATGGAAGAGAATTCGATTTCTCAAAGATGGACAATTTCTGTGATGATCATGCCTTGTGAGCTCGCCGGGGCGAGCTCGCGTCGGGGCGAGAATTTTGTACTGCGTTTTGCCGCCGGGGCGGGAATTTTGTTCTTCAGGAGCTCGCCGCGGCGCCAACCCCCTGTATCCCAAAACTTGATTTTTTAGCTTTTCAGTTTAGCAATCAATCTCAATGCCCCACACCTGCATTAATGCAACATATCAAAGATTAAATAGACAACATTGAGATTATGATGAGACATAGCAAGCAAATCCAATCCTAAAAAAGAGTAAGTAGAGTATCGATCCCACGAGGAATTGTTACTAGTCTTTTCCAAGTATTAACCTTTTATCATCTCAATCTTATTTAAACAAACGATAATTGTTTTTGTTGTTTTGCATTAATGAAGATAACAAATAATCAAAGAACTATGGAAAGCTTTAATATAATGAAATCAAATAATAACAAGTCTAAGATTGCAATTTTCTCCAACACTTCATTTGAATGTCCTAACTCTCTCTTTTCAACTAGTTAAATCACAAGAATTGTTATCCGAGAAATCACAAGTATGTTTAAGCCTCTCTCGATGGTCAAATACGTATTCCCCATTACGGTGTATAGATATATCTCTATTCTACACACTAGCAAGATTCTCATATCAAGAACAATTAGTAAGGTGTATGTCACAAAACCTCATTAACTACTCCATCAATTACCAACTTTCGCAATAGAAATCATTAAGCATGATTCTCAAATGGATACATGTGGTATTTAGGTATATGTCTATCCTAAATACAATCAAATTATCCATTCATGAGGGTAATAAATAAAATACACCTCACTTAATTTCATAAATTACCCATAGGAATATCTAATTTTCACATGATATCATAACAAGGTCTCAACCTATACTTCCTCTCTCAATTCCATATAAGTTCCCAAGATAATTATTAGCTAGGTAATTAATATATAAAGCACAAATTATGATATTCAATCACAAATAATTAACCAACATCAAAGAGAGAGCATTCAATTCAAACTATGTATTGGGTTCCATTGAAATCTTAGAAAATTAGTTCTAGTTCATGGTAACTATATAAAACATCATATTCGATCTATTCATCATGATGGAATTACAAATTAAGAAGGAAATACAAGAGATAGGTATATCAAAACTATGTGTTATATGAGATGGGTATATCAAAACTCTAGCTTAGACCCGAGTTTTTGGTCCAAAAATTGCAAAACCTACTGTATCTCGCGACGAGCTCGCCCCGACGCCAAAAATGGCCTGGGGAGCTCGCCCCGGCGAGCTCGCTTCTGTAGCCAAAATCAGTTTTGACGTCTGTTGGTAAAATGGTCATAACTTCTTCGTCCGAACTCAGATTAAGGCGATTAAGTAGGATATGAAAAGCTAAGAAATAGGTCTACAACATTCATAACTGGAGCTCGACGAGATACAGGCCGTAACAAGGCTCAAATGGAGCCCGAAGCAACTGCTGCGTAAAATCCATGTCAAATCCGACGGTAAAAGGACCATAACTCTCTCATACGAACTTCAAATTGGATGATTCAAGATGTTCTAGAAAGCTAAGATCAAAATCTACAACTTTTGTTTTTTGAGTTTTGAGAGATTCGGATTGCATCATGGGTTAAATTGAGAAATAAGAAGATGGAATGCCAAATTCGAGCCAAAAACGCAACGATCCAAGGGGCCTTTATTTCAATTCCTACAAAACAAAGTAAAAACACATAAAAGCACATAAAAACATATAAAAGTAATACAAAACTACATTACATAACAATAAGATGAAAACACATAAAACCAAACGAAATGACTTAGGATTTATAAATTATCAAGCTCAAAAGCACTTAATTTGTGTGTATAAAACACACTCATCAGACACCCTACGAGTAGTGTAGAAGGAAGCCCAATATTAGTTATTGTCATGTCTTTGGCTGTGCATGCTACATCCTCAACAACGACAAGCGATACCTGACCAAGTTTCAACCCAAGTCAGATGAAGAAATCTTTCTTGGATATTCTATAGATAGCAAAGCCTACAGAGTATTCAATAAAAAATTGTTGAGTGTTGAAGTATCAATCCATATCACCTTCGATGAATCTGACTTAGGGGAACCAAGAAAAGTCATGTATTTCGATGAAATCATAGAGCATGATCAAGCAGTTGTAGAGTAGGAGAACCCTACGATCAAAGATTCAGAGGTTGTAGAGCTAAATCTAATGATCATAGTGCCGAAGCAAGAGATCGTAGAGTCAATAGTTCCCGAGATAGAGACTCTACGAATTGAAGATTCTACTGAATAAGAGCTAGAGCTTGAAGAACTCAGAAAGGAAGGCACAAGGACTGATGTTCCAATTGAAAGCTAGATTGAAGCCATGCAAGAAGAGTTGAACCAGTTTGAAAGAAGCAAAGTTTGGAGATTAGTTCCAAGAGCTAAAGATCATCCCGTCGTCGGCACCAAATGGGTATTCATAAACAAGATAATGAAGACAGGGTGATCATAAGGAATAAGGCAAGATTGGTGGCTAAAGGATATTCTTAGGAAGAAGGAATCAATTATGATGAGACCTTTACTTCTGTAGTAAGACTGGAAGCATCAGGATGTTCCTTGCCCATATGAAGTTTAAGGTTTTTCAGATAGATGTTAGGAGTGCCTTTCTAAATGGAGAACTTCAGGAAGAGGTCTATGTTGATCAACCTCTAGGTTTTGTCAATCCAACTCATTTTAATTATGTTTATAAATTAGATAAGGATTTATATAGATTAAAACAAGCACCTAGGGTATGGTATAAAACTTTAACTAATTTTCTTATTGAAAAATGATTCACTAGAGGTATGGTAGATACATCTTCATTTCTTAGGAAGCATAAGGATAAAACATTGTTAGTACAAATCTATGTAGATATTATATTTGGATCTATGATGAGAAGTTGTTTGAGAGATTTGCCAAACTTATGCAGAGCAAGTTCGAGATGAGCATAATGGGTGAGCTGAACTTCTTCCTTGGACTACAAGTGAAGCAGACTCATGAAGGAATATTCATTAACCAAGCCAAGTATATTAAAGACTTACTCAAGAAATATAACATGAAATCAGTTACTCTCGTGAAAACTCCAATTGCATCTATAACCAAGCTTAACAAAGATAAACAAGGTACAAGTATTAATATTATCAATACAGAGGTATGATTGGATCTCTCCTCTACTTAACTACTAGTAGACCAAATATCATGTTTACTACTCGTATTTGTGCTAGATTTCAAGCTAACCCTAAGGAATTGCATTTAATAATTGTTAAAAGGATTTACAGATATCTTAAGGTCACTCCACATTTGGGACTGTGGTATCCCATGTAAGGTTTGTATATTACGCAAGCATGCAATCAAATTACATAAATATAGCGAAAGCGCGATAAAATCAGTTTTTAAAATTTTATACAAACTATCACCATGATCTTTTCTTGTGCTCAATTATCAATTAAACGAAAGAGATGGAAAATAAGAATTATACCCTCGTAGAATCGTGCTTCCTCGGGTACAAGTTAAACTCCAAATCCTTTCGCGTTCTCCTTGAAATTCACTGATTAGATTCCTTCTTTTGATCAACGTTAGCCACCAAAGTGTTTGGCCTCTAGAGGTGATCCACTAAGGAATAATACGTATTTAAGAAGATGGGTGTTGGCAAAGACCTTAGTTTCTATCTCTATAGAAATTCTAAATACTCTCCCAAATCTTATGGAGGCGTATGTAACCCCAATCCATAATAAGACTCCTCTTATTTATAGATATAGGCAACCCTCCTAAACTGTATAGGAATAGGATTTTATTTTAATTAAACTCTTTTAATTAATTAAACTCCTAATCCAATTAAGAATTTATGAGAGTACTTTTATTAATTAAACTCTTCTAGGAATTAAATAATAATAATAGTAATAATAATAAGACACCTCTTATTAATTTATATTTAATATTTTCAAAATATTAAATAATAAATATTAAGCTATTTAATTTATTCTATCACCATAGATTAAATTAAATACACTCAACTTATTATTACAATTATGCCATTTACTTCTTAAATAAATATTTTTCTTTTGCGGTGTGATCCTTTAAGTTCTCCATATTAAACTGGTTGTGAATAAGTCCTTTTTATTAATAAATGAATAAGATTACAAAGTATATGCTAGATCATATCAGATATAATTGACTTGTGTGCATACTACTTTCATCCCAAGGAGTCATCCTTTGATCTAATAGGGTATTCATGTGACGCCCCCAAATCCGGATATCTTCAAACCCTGGATATGGTGCCACACGGTACTATTCATTCATCCACATCTATCTATATAATCTTAATACTACGAATATAATTACTATATTATTACAATCATATCCGTTCAATCCCAGGTTCTATTACCTTTACATGTTCAAAATATCATAATAATATATTATTACATAATGCTGCTATACTATTACATAACAGCTTCTTAATCATGCATCTTTCCCTTTTCTTTGTCCTTACCAGAACATTCAACCCGCTCGGGCTTAGCTGAAATATTTAATTTTAAAGTAAGAATGAGCATTTAATTGCTCAACAAGTATAACAGTTTAATAATAACAAAATCAAGAATCATATCATCATTATTCAATAACTGAACAATAGTTGTGAAATATTTCAAATAAACAGGAATAACACTTTACTTTCGTTTAAAAAAAATATTTTTGAAACGACATACTGAGCAGTCATAAGACCTTAAATATTTTTCTTTTCTGTTCATAAAAAGTTTCACGGTAATTCAATATTGCATTAAATAGATTTGGTTTCATTAACCCAATCATTTAATTTTAAAGCCCAATGTGTATTTAATGTATAGCCCAAAACCTAGCCCAGTTGGTAATTTAAAGGTGTAACATTAAATGATTAATTGTAGCATGTTGGGGACAATATTTTTGGGACAAAACTCTTAGTATTTTTGGCAATGGGAGAAAGAGTGAGAGCAAGTTGCTTTTCAAAATTTATTTTATTTAATTAACTAGCTTGTGTTGGAGGTTGTGTGCTAGACTTAGTGGTGTATCCTCCTAAGTTGTCAATTAGCCACCCTACATAAAGTCTACACACTAGCTTAATAATGGTAAAATGTATACTTACATTTCCTATATGTAATATTATTGTAAGTATTCCTCCCTTGGTTAGTCATTTGAGAGAGAGAACACTTGCATTTTATTTCCTTCATCTCCTAAGAGAGTTGAGAGCATTTGAGAGCAAAAATATTCTGAGTCACCAAGTTAGTGAAGGAGTTTTATCTAGTTCATGTCCTCCTACACAACATACTTTGGGAAGAAGAGGAAAGTAGCCATTAAAAGCAAAAGGTAAGAAAATCCCTAGAAAATTCTAAATTTGCTTTTCTCTTGATTTTCATTGTGAAAATGTTAAGTTCAAGTTCTAAATGCCTAGAATCTTGCTATATATGTTTATATAGGATATCATATAGTTTAAATATGTAATGGTATGGCTTTATGTAGAAAAATCTAGCAAAAAGCTCGGAATGATGTTTACCGACGGTTAGAGCGTGACTTGTTCGAAGAAATTGCACATTTTGAAATCTATAAATTATTTTTGGGACTTTAAATTTTCTAATAATATATGGGTAAGTTAAGAACAATACCTAGTTGGAATCATTTAAAAAGAAGTTGAAACGAGTGAGTTATGGATTTTTGACCAAAATAACCCATTGTTAGAAAACATGTATGAACAGTCCACTTTCGGGCTGATTTCAGTTTATAAAACTTGTCCAAATTTGCATTTTGATGATGGAATTCGGAAAGATACGAGTCTAAAGAGACTGACTGGACCTCAATCGGAGTTGTAGATCTTAAGTTATTCAAGTTTTGGCCAAGGACCCTAAATCTGGAAAAAAAATCCGAAAATACTAAAAACCCCTGCCGGTTCACTATTCACCGAACCGACGCAATTTTCCGGCGACCGGTTCAGCACTATTCCGGTCGGTTCCGACGACCCCGTTTGGACCCAAATTTTTCTAAAATCATGTAGAATATTATCATATTTATTTGGTAATTTTTCAGTGTACTTAAGTGATGTTTAGTTTAATTAGTGATTAAAACCTATTTAAATCATTTAAAAATTATTAAATGATAAAGGTTAATACTACTAATTGATTATTAAACTAATTAAATATTGTTCAAGTGTAATTAACTATTTAATTATTATTTAATCAATATTAAGTAATAATTAAATAGAATTAGTGATAATATACTAACTATTTATTATTTAATTAAGATTAAATAATAAATAGGGTTAAATAATTAATCTATTATTATTTAATTAATATTGAATAATGATTAAAGAGTGTTTAAGTTAATAAACTAATTATTTATTATTTAAATAAGATTAAGTAATAAATAATGATAATTACTCATTTAAATGTTATTTAATTAACATAAAAGTTAATAAATTAATTGTTTATTATTTAATAATAAATAATAAATAAGAATAATAATTAATTATTATTTAATTAATATTAAATAATAATTAAGGACAAATAAAGTTAATAAATTAATTATTTATTATTTAATTATGATTAAATAATAAATAAGGGGTAATAATTATTTAATTAATATTAAATAGCAATTAAATACAAATAAAATTAAATTAATTATTAATTATTATTTAATTAATATTAAATAATAATACACTAATAAAATTAATTATTTATTATTATAAATAATAAATAAGGATTATTAACTAATAATTTAAGACAAATACGATTAATAATTTGATTATTCACATAATAAGTAAATATAATTAGTTATTATTTATTATTAAATAATAACTAAAGGTAATTAATTAATTACTATTTAATTAATATTAAATAATAATTAAATGAAGATAGAATTAATAAAATAAAGAGAGTTTAAATAACACATTAATTAAACAATTATAACAAATTGTTTAAGGGTTTAATAAATGAATATTACTTAAGAAAAAGTAATGTTATTTAATTAAACAATTATAATTAATTGTTTAAGGGTTTAATAAGTATTTAGCACTTAAAGAAAAATATTGCTAATTAATTAAATCATCAACCTAAAGATCAATTAAGTGTCTTATATGATTAATGATAGTTTATTAAATTATGTGTGTTATGTGATTGACTTATTTGCTAAATAAATAGCATAAATAAGCGTATCAATATACAATTATATGCAGTGCTAATTGATAGACCAACATTATTAATGTTAGGTCAATTGAAGAGAGTCGTATAAAGTTAGATAACTGTAAGTCGACAATCAGGCAAGTTTCCTTTCCTTACTCATATTTTATTGAGCAAGTTCCTTAATCCTACTCAAATTATATTCGAGCAGGATATTATTGTATTGCAAGTTATTTATTTAAGTTTGAACCTTATTTTCAAGCATGCTTTAAGTGGTTTAATTACTTTACAATTATTCCACATCGATTTTATTGATACTCGCACTTGGTGCACTTGAATTCGTACAGTCTTGGACTTGTACATTATTTAAAATTCTATAATTCGTAAACTGTTTAAGATTGAGTCTGAACCCTTGTTCGGTCAGACAATTACATGAAATTTTTATATAAAGGCTATCCAGGCCAATTGATGGTATGGATTCGTAGACTGAAAAGAACACCCTTTTATTTTAGGGGAGTACCCCACGTATCTAATATAAGATACAAACAGCAAAGTTGAATGTTATGCGTATACATAGCGTACGTGAGGCTGATCCCCTCAAGTACATATTCTGTACCAGTAACCAAAGGGTCAATCAGCTATTGATTCCATTGGAAGTTTATTGTTCAAAGTGTACTTGACTATCATTCATTCTAAAAACAATTATATTCTTGCTTCCGATATTCATATTATTAAATTCCGTTTTTATATTCTGTTCATCATGATATATCCGTTATTGTTACATTTAAACTTGCTGAGCAAGCTAGTTGCTCATCCTTGCTATATCATGACTTTTATTGCAGTTAAACCCGAGACCTTAGGTGTGACGCCCCCAAATTCGGGTCTCCAACTACCCGGATCCGGTCATCATGATCCAATACAACATTCACCTCCAACAACATACATCGACTAAAATGCGGAATATAACAAACATATGTTGTTCATTAGAAGGGTGTTACTAGTCCCAAGATACAATAACCTTAAATACTTAACCCAAATCCATACCCCAAATAACTATTAGGGTTTAAATTACATTAATAATAATTTACTACACTTATGATAAAATCAGCTACGTGAAGCCTATCACTTCATCTTTTCTTTCCTTTTGCTTTTTCCTGATGTCTCGGGTTTAGCTGTAAGGGAGTCATGATATAGCAAGGGTGAGCAACGAGTTTGCTCAGCAAGTTTAAAGTACAACAATAAGATATATCATGATGAAAGGAATATAGAAAGAGATTTCAACAATATAATTATCAAAAGCAAGAACAGTAATTGCTTTTAAATAATTTGATAATCAAGTAGACTTTGAACAATAACTTCCAAAGGAGTCAATAGCTAATTGACCCTCTGGTTACTGGCTACAGAATAAGTACTTGAGGGGATCAGCCTCGCGTACGCTATGTATATGCATTACATTTAACTCTGCTGTTTGTACCTTATATACGGTACCTAGGGTACTCCCCTGTAATAAAAGGGGTGTTCATTCAGTCTAAGAATCCTTACTGTAGACACCCAAATTTTGCACTTCGTATACTAACCCTGACAGGAGGGCAAATTCGGCAAATGAACCGGCCTGCGAGGGCAAAGGATGGACGCCACCGCAACGATTTACAACCGAAACCGACGTGACAACAAGGCTGTCCGAAATGAGCATTCCCGAATGATGTGGCACGTCTCCCAGTAATTCCTGGACTACAAAATACGAGTCTGTCGGCGAGAACCGACGTCACGAGAATCGAGGCATGGCACAAAAATCGAGAAAGTCAAGCCAGCCAGCTGCGGATTGATCTGTGGCCAATGAGTGCGCCTTTTGAAAACACAGAACTCGAAACACGGAAATCGAAAATCAGCTGAGTGGAGGGGTGGCGGCCAGCCAGCCGCAGATCAATCTGCGGTCAGCCGCAGATCAATCTGCGGTCAGCCGCAGATCCATCTGCGGCTGGCTCTGGCCAGCCTATTTCAGCTCATCCCTCACTCAGCATACAGGAGGTCGAAAGAAGAAAAAGAGGAACCAGCAGTAGCTCGGAAAAGAGGGAGAAAACAGTAGAAATTTGCAAGAAAATAGAGAGAAAAGAGAGAAAAAAGTGAGGATTTATATCCCTATTGTTAGATTGTATCATATACTTTATCTACTCTAATTAATATACGAGTTTATACGAATTGTGGTGTCATTTGCAAGGTGAAAATCCCTCTTTTACAACATTTTTGTTATATCATTTTGTTAAACTTTTGGTCATTTGGGTTATATCAAATGTAGTTTTCCTTGTATATTATGGTGAATCCATGGATGGAGGACTATTAGTGAAGGTTCCAAATGGAACGAAATTCTTCCTAAAGGCCCGATGATATCCATTTGATGATTTTTAGCTCGTTATAGTGATGTAGTAATTTTGGATGTGAGCCTAGGAACGCGACCCCGTGGTCCAAATCCGATGATGAACATTTTTGGGTGTATGTAATAGGACCGATCTACCCTTTATTGTAAATATGTAATTGTCGGGCCTTAAAGCGATATCAAGTCGAAAATCGGGTTTAAGGCCCCGTAATAGTGAAGTATGTGATTGTGGGCGTTGGGTTATTCGGATGGCTTACATGCCCATGAATAGCCCCCATGTGACACCCCCAAATCCAGGTACTTAATTCCCACAAATTTAGTGTTCACTATCTCATTCATTCATATCTAACTACCCATAATCAATAACAATTAAATAAATTTAAAGAAACATCTTCCCAAAATGGGTTACATCACCAAACTATTAAATAATCAAATCCCAGGTTATCTTAACCTTAATACATCAAATGCGGAATAAAATAATTTTAAACAAGTCTTATTACAATCAAACATCAAGTAAATAGTACATCTTTAACTATTTATGCATCTTGCCCTTGCCTTTGCTCGTGGACGGCTCATCCTGCTTTTTTGGCTTAGCTGCAATGTTTTAGTGCAAGAGTGAGCAAATAATTGCTCACAAGTACGATAACAATAATATTTAAATGAAATGGATTTCAACTGAGGAACAATAGTTTTCTGAATCTCCCTTAATAAATGATCAAAGTCTAAAAGCTCGTTTAAATGCTCGGTTCAAGGAAAAAAAATAGATTTCAAGATTTAGAAATTATATCTGAGGGTCACAAGACCTCGAACTATGTCCTAGGTTAACAAGTATTTCTACTGTAACCTTTAACAGTCATATAGACTATGGACCAAACATCTCGTACTCAGGGGGATCAGCCCTTTGTACAATGTATTGTGCACAAATATTTTAACGCTGTCGCGTAAGTAATCCCCTATATAAGGGTTGTTCATCTCAGTTTATCGTCTGAATCCGTACCAAAATGAACTTGGCTTGGAACAAGTATAGAAAATATTCTAAGTCTTTGAAACGCTCATCAACTAAGGACTAGCTGATTCAATAAGGGTTTGCTAGTCTAGTTCATCAATAGAGTTTGTTCAATAGAACTATACTCGAAATTTGAACAACAACAATGATTGGAATAAAGCTTAAGTACGTAGCATCATAGTAACCTTGCTTAAATATCAATAAGCTAAGGTCATAAGCGTGATCAATATAAATGAACTTGCATTGAATAAATTAACAAGTTAAAAGGAAAGAACAACTTGCTCAACATAAAAGTATTAAATTGAGATAAAGAACTTGCCTCAAGCGTAGATTACAAATTTAAGTAATTCACGATCCTTAAACAACCTATACATTAATTATAAAAATGGTAACATAATTAGTCACATAATTATAATCACTTTTAGGTTTGCTCTTATCCTTTTATTATAACATCTCATTTAGCATACCATAGTCAACAAGTACTAGTTTAGCAACCATCTTGGTAATACATTAGTCACATTAATATAAGTTTAATTATGCATCATAACTTCCAAGAAAAGGAAACAAAATAATAATAATAATTTTTTTTAACAGCAATGATTCTCGTCGGGGCGAGAAAAAACTTAACAAAATCGTCGCCGGGGCGAGGCTGTCGTCGGGGCGAAGAATCTAGTGTAATTATGCCGCCGGGGCGACAGAGCCGCCGGGGCGATAATCCTAGCTCATTTCTACCGCCGGGGCGATAGACGCGACTGACACCTTCTATAGTTCGCGAACCAGTGAAAACTTAGGCCAAATTTGGCCAAAATTTTCCGAATTCTACCATCCAATATACAAATTAAACATACCCAGACATCAAATATGATATAAAATAATTACCCAACATGTTTCTAATCAATCTAAGCATTATAAAACACATAATCAACCAATTTAAAACCAAAAATTCATTGTTAAAATCAAATATTCAAGTTTTAACCATTTTCATGAAATCAAGCTCTGTAAATTCATTTTTCAACCAATTAAAACCATTCTTCTTGCATTATTCTTATTTTCATCAAATAATCATAAACAATTATTAAATCACTGATTAATAACCAAATTAAATCATCAATTTTCATACAAATATGCCATACATGAAATAGAGCTCTGTAAAATTAAGAACTCAATTCTAAAGCATGTTTTCATGAATTATTTCTTCAAACTAGTTTATAATCATCACATAATCTCTAATACATGCTTTATATCAATTGCAACAACTATAATATAATAATTCATGTTTTGAACCAACAAGTTTTTATACAGAGAAACAAAATACAGTGAAGAACAAAATTTAGCAAGAATTATACCTTCTATTGCTTAAAACTTGATTAACCTTCTTTGATTTTGGAAATTCTTTCTCCAATCTCCAAGCTTCTCTCACAATTTCTCTCTTCTTCTCACAAACTCTCAAGCTCTGCTTTCTCTTTTTTTTTCTCTCAAACTCTGTTCTTCCTTTCTTTCTTTTCTTTTTACAACTGACGTAGTTTAAAAATATAAAACTGATGAAAATTAAAAACAAATAAAAACTGATACTTAATATAATAATAACGTATCATCAGTTATAAAATTTCAAAAGCCATAAGGCTTATTTGGCAAATACTAAATAAAATAACCCATTATTCTAACTAAAGGTCTTAAGGCCTTGTTTGGTAAAACTGAATTAAACACTTTCTCATTTATTTTAATAAACCATTATAACATATAGTTTAAAATGTCACACTTTAATTTAATTGAACTTATTATTAAATAAATTCAATTAAACCTTACTAACTAAATTAATAATTTCATTTAACAAATAACAATAACACCAAATGAATTCTCTTATTCAAATAAATCATTTATTCAAATAAATCTTTTCATCATCTAATTTAATTATTAAATTAAATTAGAAAAACACAACAAATCACATTCAAATAATATTTAACATTATTAAACTTAACATACACCCATTCCACAAAACTTAATAAATTATTTATTTAGCCCAATAAATTAATAAAAATATTTATATAATTCAATAAATATTTCTATTAAATCACAAAATTTGCATTCGTTACATCTTTCCCTCCTTAAAAGGATTCTGTCCCCAGAATCACAATGCAATTAAATCGCCTATTACATTCTCCCCTTCTTACAAAGATTCTGTCCCCAGAATCGCAATACAAAGATTAAACAAATAATTGAGGAAAATTTTGCATCATTTGCTCTTCGAGTTCCCACGTTGCTTCTTCAGCACTGTGGTTCCTCCAGATTACCTTAACAGAAGGTATCACTTTATTTCTAAGAACTTGCTCCTTCCTGTCCACTATCTGAACAGGTATCTCTTCGTAAGATAAATCTTGCTCAAACTGTATCGGTTCATACTCTATGACATGTTTATAATCAGACTTATACGGTCGTAGCACCGATATGTGGAAGACATTGTGAATGTGGCCTAACTCAGGAGGTAGAGCTACCTCATAAGCTACCTCACCCACCCTTTTTAGTACTTCGAAGGGTCCAATAAATCGCGGACTGAGTTTACCCTTTTTACCAAATCTGATCTTTCCCTTCCAGGGAGATACTTTGAGGAACACAAAGCTCCCGACTTCAAATTCGCGATTTTGTCGGTGTTGATCAACATACTTCTTCTGTCTGTCTTGAGCGGCTATTAGTCTGGCTCTTATTACCTTGACAACTTCAGCAGTTTGTTATACCAGCTCAGGTCCCAATAGTCGTCGTTCACCAACCTTATCCTAGCACAATGGAGTTCTGCATTTCCTTCCATACAATGCTTCGTAGGGTGGCATGCCGATACTCGCGTGATGATTATTGTTATAGGCAAACTCGACCAGAGGTAAATGATCATCCCAGTTGCCTTTAAAATCCATAACGCATGCTCGAAGCATATCCTCCAACGTTTGAATTGTTCTTTCGCTCTGGCCATCAGTTTGAGGATGATAGGCTGTACTCATTCTCAACTGCGTTCCCAAACAAGCTTATAGACTCCTCCAAAATTTTGAGGTGAAACGTGGATCTTTATCTGACACTATTGACACTGGAACACCGTGCCTTGAGATAATCTCCTTTACGTATAATTTCGCCAGCTGATCAAAAGTGAATCTGATTTTGATTGGCAAGAAATGCACTGATTTTGTCAATCTGTCAACTATGACCCATATTGCGTCATAACCCTTCTGAGTAGTTGGAAGCCCTACCACAAAGTCCATGGTGATATGCTCCCACTTCCATTCTGGTATCTCCAAGGGCTGTAACAAACCACTTGGTCGTTGATGTTCTGCTTTGTCTTTCTGACAAGTTAAACACTTCGCAACACATTCAACAACCTCTCTCTTCATGTTTGGCCACCAAAAATGTTGACGAAGATCCTGGTACATCTTTGTGCTTCCCGGGTGAACCGAAAATCGTGAACTGTGAGCTTCGTTCAAAATCTCCTCTCTGATTGCCAATACTGACGGTACCCAGATTCTGCCTTCAAATCTCAACAACCCTTCGGTATCGATTTTATATTTAAGCTCTTCACCTTCAAGCACTCTTTTGCGTATATTAATACACTCCTCATCCTTGAGTTGCACTTCCTTGACTTTATCCACTAGAGTTGGTTGAGTTTCCATCTGTAACAATTTTTCATTAGACTCTGGCATACACTTCACCTCTAGCTCCAATTTAGCCATGTCTTCAATGAGCTTCTCCTGAGCAGTTAACAAGAATAGTTTCTCCCGACCTTTTCTACTCAAAGCGTCGGCAACCACATTAGCCTTTCCCGGATGGTATAGAATTTCACAATCATAATCTTTGATCAATTCTATCCATCTTCTCTGCCGCATATTCAAATCTTTCTGTGTGAAAATATACTTCAGACTTTTATGGTCTGTGTATATTTCACACTCCTCCCCATAGAGATAGTGCCTCCAGATTTTCAAAGCAAACACCACGGCTGCTAACTCCAAATCATGGGTCGGATACCCTTTCTCATAGTCTTTTAGTTGGCGCGATGCATATGCAATAACCTTACCATTCTGCATCAACACACAACCAAGTCCTTTATGTGATGCGTCACTATACACCACAAAATTTCCTGTATCATCTGGTAAAGACAACACAGGTGCCGAACTTAGTCTCTTCTTGAGTTCTTGGAAACTCTCTTCGCACTTTTCCGTCCAGACAAACTTCACTGATTTTCTTGTTAAATTCGTTAACGGAGTGGCAATCCTGGAAAAATCTTGAATAAAACGCCTGTAGTATCCTGCCAAACCTAGGAAACTCCTCACTTCTGACGGTGTCTTCGGCTGATCCCAGTTCATCACAGCTTCCACTTTCGCTGGATCCACTGAAATCCCGTCTTTATCAATCACATGTCCAAGAAATTGAACACGCTCTAACCAAAACTCGCACTTCGAAAATTTCGCATACAATTTCTCTTTCCTTAACGCCTCCAATGTCACCCTCAAATGCTCCACGTGTTCTTCTTGAGTTTTGGAGTAAACCAAAATGTCGTCTATGAAAACCACTACAAATTTATCCAGAAATGGTTTGAATACTCTGTTCATTAAGTCCATAAACGCTGCAGGTGCGTTTGTTAATCCAAATGACATGACCAAAAACTCATAGTGACCATATCTAATTCGAAATGCCGTTTTCGGTATGTCTTCCTTTCTCACCTTCAACTGATGGTATCCACTTCGCAGATCTATTTTTGAAAAATTTCTTGCTCCCTTCAGTTGGTCAAACAGGTCATCAATCCTTGGCAATGGATACTTGTTTTTAATCGTGACCTTGTTCAACTCTCTATAATCGATGCAAAGACGCATTGACCCATCCTTCTTCTTAACAAACAATACCGGCGCTCCCCACGGCGAGACACTCGGTTGAATATACTTCTTATCCAGCAATTCTTGTAATTGCACCATCAACTCCTTCATTTCTATCGGAGCCATTCTATATGAGGCTTTTGATATAGGGGCCGTTCCCGGTGCTAAATCAATTACAAACTCGATTTCCCTATCTGGCGGTAATCCTGGCAAATCGTCAGGAAACACGTTCGCAAAATCCCTAACTACTGGTATCTCCTCCAGCTTTGCACCCATCATTCGGGTATCAACTATGTAGGCTAGATATCCTATACATTCTTGTTTCAACATCTTTCTGGCCTGCATCATCGTTAGACAACTCGTTTGTCTAGGCGACTTGCTGCCATAAAACACTACCTTTGACGGAGTCATAAGGTTTACACATTTCTTTTGACAGTCAATAACTACCCCATGGTTGAACAACCAATCCATACCCAAAATAACGTCAAACTCCCCAAGACGAATTAGGATCAAGTTTACTGTCATCACATGACCCTTAATATCTACCTGACAGTTCTTGTGGACAAACTTAACAGGAATCACCTCCCTATTCGCAATTTTTATATTCATAGGGTAATCTAATTTTTCCTGGAGTAACCGTAATTTCGTAGCAAAATCATCGGATATAAATGAACAAGTTGCACCCGAGTCAAACAATACATAAACATTAACATTATTGACTGGAATGATACCTGACACTACATCCTTTGACTGCACAGCATCCTGCACCGTCATGTTGAACGTTCGAGCAGTAGGTCGATTGGGCTGCGTGGGTCCTGTGATAGTCAGATTGCCTCCACCACCGCTGTTTCCCTTTCCTGAACTGGCTCCACCTGTCATTGCTTTCTTAGGGCAGTCTCGGGCAAAGTGATCCTTCGACCCGCAGATGAAACATGCTCCTTTCTTCGGATTAGGGCAATTCGGCGCGATATGCCCCTCCTGCCCGCAGTTGAAGCACACCCTCTTACCTTTCAAACAAGCACCCATATGGCTCTTTCCACAGTTTCTGCACACCTCCATCCTCTTCTTCTGATTACCCTGCTAACTTCCCGCAGAGTTACTATCATTCCATTTCCTTTTCTGGCTACTGCCCCCATGGCTACCACTTGCCTTGTTTTCACTATCATTCTTCTTCTTCCTCTGCTCCTGATTATACTTGGACAGAGCATCACTGCCTCCTTCAGCGATAATCGCCTTCTCCAGCACTGCCGCAAATGAGTTCAGTTGAAACATTGAAACTCGGCTATACAACCAGGGCTTCAATCCCTGCTCAAACCTTCTGGCCTTTCGCTCATCCGTGTTGACCTGATAAGGCGCAAACCTCGCCAACTCGTTGAATCTCGCAGCATACTCAGATACTGTCATGGTACCTTGCTTCAATTCTAGAAATTGCACCTCCATCTGATTCTGAGCACTTGTCGAAAAGTAGGTCTCAAAAAATATTTCCTTAAATCGCTCCCACGGAATAATCCCTTGGCCTCCTCGCGTCTTATTTGCTTGCCACCAGTAACTAGCTTCTGACTTCAGCATAAAGGTTGCAAATGCCGTCTTCTGGTCCTCGCTGACCCTAGCGACATCAAACACCTTCTCCATTTCCATAATCCACGTTTGCGCCTCTATCGGATTCATAGACCCTTGAAATTCTGGGGGTCCTACGGCCTTGAAATCTTTGAAAGTCGTGGCCTGGGCTTGGGGTCGATTAGCCAATGCTCCCGTGAGTAAATCCACCAACTGTTGCATTGGGTTGGCACTGGCTTCTTCTGAGTTGTTGGTCGATCCCTCAGAGGTCTGTTGACATGTTGGTTGTCTTCTTGGCGGCATCTTACTGTTAAGAATTCGCGTTATTAGATTGTTATTCAATTACTTAAACATTTAAGTCTTAACTTAAACATTTATAAACAACACTTAACACACAACACATCTGATAAACTTTCACATTTTTATTCATTTACTGCTTCAAAACATAATAGAGATAACATCGTAGTTATTTACATCATCTATCCTGAAATCACAAAGTTCCAGGACTACATCATTATTCTATCCCATTATAGAAATTGGGATTAACAATTTATTCACTTCATAGTTTCCTAATAACATAACTAATCACAAACTATGATGACATTCCACGACGCACAGCTTCCTGGCGTTCCTGCTCCGTAATGCGTGTCATCATCCTTCGATCCATCATATCTGGATGACGATGAACTCGATCCTGAGCTCTATCTATCGTGGTGTGAAAAATGTACTCCATCTCATCCATCTTAGCCTTCTTTGATCGCACCTCACACTCAACTCTATCTGGACGATCAGCCTCTCTTAACCAAGCAGTTTCAGCTCTCGCCCGCTTAGCTGACTCCTCTTTCAACTCATCTCGGACAATTTCATCCCTGGTTATCAACTGTCCGCGTCGATACTCAAACTGTGCTAGCCTCTGCTCAGCCTCTATAAGACGTGATGAAAGGTCTTGGATCTCAGCATCCTTCCGCTCTAGAGTGGCCTGACGTTCCGCAACCTGTTCCTCTAACTCCTCCTTTTCACTCTCTACATGAACCAGCTTCCACTCCACATCTCCAAGACGTATATCGAGCTCCTCAATCTCACTACTCTTCTGCTCCAAGGCAGTTTGTCGCTCGGTCAGCTGCCTCTCTAACTCCTCCACTCTATCTTGCAACTCTATGTTGCGATCATACACCTGCTCGTACATCTGAACACCCAAAGTAGATAGTGATATCCCCTCAGGGTCTTCCTCCTCCTCCTCCTCAGGATCCTCCTCAAGGTCCTCCTCAGGGTCAGTCTCAGGCTCATACTCGAGACCTGTAACTGTAACCAATGGAGATGGCTCCCTCTGCACTAGCTGCTCACTGACTACGTGAATATCTCGGGGCTCCTCCTCCCTAGCCTGGCTGGGCTCTCCTCTATCAGTCATCCTGACAACAAAATTTTAAGTTTAATTACTAATCGATAATACTCGCGAGCACATAAGTTTGTTATCAAATAAGCACATAGCACATAATCATTTTATTGTCTTTTATGAATTTCCGTAATTCATTCCTTAGAACTCGATAAGAGTTTATCACCACTATATTCTCTATCTTCTAAAAGGCTACTACCCTAAGGTTTTCCCCACCTAAAGGTTCATAACCTACAGCTCTGATACCAACCTGTGACACCCCCAAATCCAGGTACTTAATTCCCACAGATTTAGTGTTCACTATCTCATTCATTCACATCTAACTACCCATAATCAATAACAATTAAATAAATTTAAAGAAACATCTTCCCAAAATGGGTTACATCACCAAACTATTAAATAATCAAATCCCAGGTTATCTTAACCTTAATACATCAAATGCGGAATAAAATAATTTTAAACAAGTCTTATTACAATTAAACATCAAGTAAATAGCAGATCTTTAACTATTTATGCATCTTGCCCTTGCCTTTGCTCGTGGACGGCTCGTCCTGCTTTTCTGGCTTAGCTGCAATGTTTTAGTGCAAGAGTGAGCAAACAATTGCTCACAAGTACGATAACAATAATATTTAAATGAAATGGATTTCAACTGAGGAACAATAATTTTCTGAATCTCAGTCAATAAATGATCAAAGTCTAAAAGCTCGTTTAAATGCTCGGTTCAAGGAAAAAAAATAGATTTCAAGATTTAGAAATTATATCTGAGGGTCACAAGACCTCGAACTATGTCCTAGGTTAACAAGTATTTCTACTGTAACTTTTAACAGTCATATAGACTATGGACCAAACATCTCGTACTCAGGGGGATCAGCCTTTTGTACAATGTATTGTGCACAAACATTTTAACGCTGTCGCGTAAGTAATCCCCTATATAAGGGTTGTTCATCTCAGTTTATCGTCTGAATCCGTACCAAAAGGAACTTGGCTTGGAACAAGTATAGAAAATATTCTAAGTCTTTGAAACGCTCATCAACTAAGGACTAGCTGATTCAATAAGGGTTTGCTAGTCTAGCTCATCAATAGAGTTTGTTCAATAGAACTATACTCGAAATTTGAATAACAACAATGATTGGAATAAAGCTTAAGTACGTAGCATGATAGTAACCTTGCTTGAATATCAATAAGCTAAGGTCATAAGCGTGCTCAATATAAATGAACTTGCATTGAATAAATTAACAAGTTAAAAGGAAAGAATAACTTGCTCAACGTAAAAGTATTAAATTGAGATAAAGAACTTGCCTCAAGCGTAGATTACAAATTTAAGTAATTCACGATCCTTAAACAACCTATACATTAATTATAAAAATGGTAACATAATTAGTCACATAATTATAATCACTTTTAGGTTTGCTCTTATCCTTTTATTATAACATCTCATTTAGCATACCATAGTCAACAAGTACTAGTTTAGCAACCATCTTGGTAATACATTAGTCACATTAATATAAGTTTAATTATGCATCATAACTTCCAAGAAAAGAAAACAAAATAATAATAATAATTTTTTTTTAACAGCAGTGATTCTCGCCGGGGCGAGAAAAAACTTAACAAAATCGTCGCCGGGGCGAGGCTGTCGCCGTGGCGAAGAATCTATTGTAATTATGCCGCCGGGGCGACAGAGCCGCCGGGCCGATAATCCTAGCTCATTTCTACCGCCGGGGCGGTAGACGCGACTGACACCTTCTACAGTTCGCGAACCAGTGAAAACTTAGGCCAAATTTGGCCAAAATTTTCCGAATTCTACCATCCAATATACAAATTAAACATACCCAGACATCAAATATGATATAAAATAATTACCCAACATGTTTCTAATCAATCTAAGCATTATAAAACACATAATCAACCAATTTAAAACCAAAAATTCATTGTTAAAACCAAATATTCAAGTTTTAACCATTTTCATGAAATCAAGCTCTGTAAATTCATTTTTCAACCGATTAAAACCATTCTTCTTGCATTATTCTTATTTTCATCAAATAATCATAAACAATTATTAAATCACTGATTAATAACCAAATTAAATCATCAATTTTTATACAAATATGCCATACATGAAATAGAGCTCTGTAAAATTAAGAACTCAATTCTAAAGCATGTTTTCATGAATTATTTCTTCAAACTAGTTTATAATCATCACATAATCTCTAATACATGCTTTATATCAATTGCAACAACTATAATATAATAATTCATGTTTTGAACCAACAAGTTTTTATACAGAGAAACAAAATACAGTGAAGAACAAAATTTAGCAAGAATTATACCTTCTATTGCTTAAAACTTGATTAACCTTCTTTGATTTTGGAAATTCTTTCTCCAATCTCCAAGCTTCTCTCACAATTTCTCTCTTCTTCTCACAAACTCTCAAGCTCTGCTTTCTCTTTTTTTTTCTCTTAAACTCTGTTCTTCTCTTCTTTCTTTTCTTTTTACAACTGACGTAGTTTAAAAATATAAAACTGATGAAAATTAAAAACAAATAAAAACTGATACTTAATATAATAATAACGTATCATCAGTTATAAAATTTCAAAAGCCATAAGGCTTGTTTGGCAAATACTAAATAAAATAACCCATTATTCTAACTAAAGGTCTTAAGGCCTTGTTTGGTAAAACTGAATTAAACACTTTCTCATTTATTTTAATAAACCATTATAACATATAGTTTAAAATGTCACACTTCTAATTTAATTGAACTTATTATTAAATAAATTCAATTAAACCTTACTAACTAAATTAATAATTTCATTTAACAAATAACAATAACACCAAATGAATTCTCTTATTCAAATAAATCATTTATTCAAATAAATCTTTTCATCATCTAATTTAATTATTAAATTAAATTAGAAAAACACAACAAATCACATTCAAATAATATTTAACATTATTAAACTTAACATACACCCATTCCACAAAACTTAATAAATTATTTATTTAGCCCAATAAATTAATAAAAATATTTATATAATTCAATAAATATTTCTATTAAATCACAAAATTTGCATTCGTTACACCCCACACATTTTAATGTTTGGTTTGATTTGTGACACAAAAATTGATTTCAAGTTAAACGATGAAGATTTCTATAAAATCAATCAAAGTAGGTTATTAGCACCACGAGGCCAAAATTTGGAAATGTTAATGAATGTCGATTCCTATTTAACGAGAAGGCTAAAGGAAAAATCGTTTTCAAACATCACAAAAATGATTTTATAAAAATAAGTAACGTTTTATTCAATCTTTGTGCATAGGGTTAAAGAGATCATAGAAGTTGCCCATCATGCTATTTACGAAAGCAACGTATAGATCTCGATTTCTATTTTGACGAAGGTTTAGAAAACTCTTGTTTTTGCCAAAATGACACCTAATGAAAATCTCATAAGTTTTTGACAATTAAAATCAAACATTTCTCATAAAGCTTCCTCGTATAAGCCGAATGACATTCTAAAGCATTCTCAAAAGAAAGCACGACTTTTCATCAAAACCCAAATGGTTTCTTCATGCAAACTCACCACGACATTCACATAGGCACACACACACACACACGCACATACACACACACATTCAAGAATTAAAGGATAGGAAAAGCATTAAGATTGTGGTAAACGTGTTTCACGGAAGTCGGGGGGTGCCTAACACCTTCCCCTCGCTTAAGCAAGCCCCCGAACTTTATGAATCTCGGTTCGCAGACCAATAAATTCGGAGTCACACATGAGCCAGCGATTTACGAAAACGAAACTCGGATGAGTTGGTACATCCATTTCAAATATACCAACTGGCGACTCTGGTTAATTGGCTCATCATAAAAAGCGATCTTTCAAAACCCCGTCGACATTTATGCCGACCTTTTCCAAAAAATCATCTAATAAAAAGGCTAAAATCGAAAAGGGTAACAATCACAAAAGAGAGCGATTCTCCCGGCGTCGACAGCTGGCGACTCTGCTGGGGACATTAGAGGGCTTAAGCCGCGTTCAAATCTTGATGCTGTCCTATCCTTTAAAATTCATGAATGTGTGTGTGCGTGCGATATTTTGACCTGTTGTTGTGTGAATGTGTTTTACCAATGAATGAATGGTTGAATGGAATTGCTTTACTTTAAAGTAATCATTTGCATACGGTGAGGACGATGAATGTGAATGTATGTTGAGAGTGTACCTCCTCTTGAGGCAAACATGTCGGTTGCTTATTACTAGACTCGAAGGGGCTGCTCCCCGGAGATAGCTCAGGAAACGCACCACCCAAATTCGCTCAAATCGAAAGGATTCAGACGAGTAGATTGCGAAGATTTGGGGACCTTCATGCCGAAAAGCCCACGAGAGTAACCCTAGGGTAGGTCAGCCTCTGATAAACCTAACGAAAGGGAAGCTTCTTCACGCCCTTTTATCGTTCAGTCAAATAAATAAATGTCATGTAAAATGGCATACAACTGTCATACCGTCATCATCGTAATAAATATGTCATGTATCATGTGATTACATCACCTGCACATATAAAGAGAATACTGACATGATTTTGCAGGAAGGCAATCGATACCACGTACCAAGGTTTTCTAAAACTTCTAAATACTATCCTGTCATCAAACACTGACCTTGTTTTGCAGAATAAGATTAGAGAACCGTGAAAGCGTGGCCTAACGATCACAAAGAACCCAGAGTAGGGGCATATTTCGACCACGAAAAAAAAAAGAATAATATAATAATCATGCATCAGTGTTGACATGCATCTGCCAACTTGTAACTGGCATAGTACTAAACTACGACCCTTGTTTGTTTTGCGAGATTGCCCCTACGACCCAACTAAGAGGCCGTAAAGTCCATACTCCATCCATCCAAATGGCAGAGGCCGATAGCCATGAAATTACAGTTCTGCCACTCCAACAATACGGCCGAATACGAGGGATTCATCCTAGGACTGAGATTAGCCCTGGGAATGAAAATCAAAAAGATGATAGTAGTTGGAGACTCGAATTGGTCATCCGGCAGGCCATGGGAATATACAACACCAAAGGGCATAAATGGGACCTAGCTACGGGACTGCTGAGATATCTGGAAGCCGAAGAAGCTCACAGACAAATGAACGAAGTACATGGCGATGTGTGCGGAGCCCATATGAGCAGAACATTTTTGGCAAAGAAAATCATGTGAACGGGTCACTACTGGCTAACCATGAAAACTGACTGCGATACTCATGTCAGGAAATGCCATCAATGCCAGATCCATGCCAATGCGATCCATGCCCCTCCTAATGAGCTCCATTGCTTGGCCTCACCGTGGCCAGTTGAACCATGCAGCAGGTGATATCCAGGAAGGGGTAAATCCAGGAGTATGGCAGTGAATCCAGGCCAGTAGAAGATCAATGGGTTTTAAAATTCGGAGTTTTATTTCAAATCCCTGCACGCCCATGTCATTTTGTCATGTTATCCAAAAAGAAGATCATGTGCTGAAATGTTTTATATATATGACAAACATTTTTGTTTTATGTCAGGTACCCCGATTTGAGGCATTCTAGCCTGACAAGCAATAGGCCAAATTTGAAGGAAGATCACAATTTTGGTATAAAGCTAGATTTCGATCTGATGGGGATTGAGCAGGACGAGGCAGATATCGACAATACGCCTGACGAGATCAAAGGGTGGGTCGAAGATAAACCCAAACCCGACTTAGACCAAACCATCGCCATCAAACATCAGAACCCCTAACGATCACAAAGAACCCGGAGTAGGGGCAAATTCGACCATAAAAAAAAAGAAGAAAAAATAGCCGAGTTGTTGAGCCTGTATGGAGATATGTTCGCTTGGTCCCGTGGCGACGTGATTGGATTGTCCATAGATGTTGTAGGACATCGACTGCCCATCAAGGAGGGTTTCCGACCAGTTAAGCAAAAGTTGAGAACGTTGAAGCCTGAATGGAGGTGGAAAGTAAAGGACGAGATTATCAAGTGGTTTAAAGCAGGAATCATCATGGTGTCTATTTACCCTGAAGGGCTTTCCGACAGAATCCCAGTACCACAGCCTGGAGGAAAAGTAAGGGGCCGCATCGACTGTAGAAATCTGAACGATGCCCTCAAGGAGGAGATATACGACAAATTCAAGATCAAACATTTTGATTCAGTCATTTACTGGCCCAAGATAAATGGGGCAGTGGGGGGCTACAAATAAAACACAAAGACGATCATGGGAAGAATGTCCGCCAATCATCGGGGATGGCCGAATTTATTGTCGCTCACCCTGTTTGCCTATCGAACCTCAGTTCGCACATTTGCAGGGGCAACCCCTTACGCATCTCTCGGGCATACGACAAGAGGATACGATCCTGGAAATTCAAAGTAAACGATTTAGTCCTCAAAAGGGATCGCGCCCTGCCAAGACGAAGCTAAGGGGAATTTCGCTCTGAATTAAAAGGAGCCGTCACGAAAAAAAAAATCCTCTCTGGGGAGCCCTCATCTTACAAGGAGTGGACAGGAAGGCGTTCCCCAGCCCGTTAATTCTGACTCTGAGAAACAACTTTGTGATCTAAAAAAAAATCTCAAAAATCAAAAATCCCCCAAACCTTTCAACAAGTCAAAGGACCAGATCTTTTGTCAGCCCAGCGAGATACCGATGCAACCAGTACGAGGGAGATCACAAGAAAAGCAACTTAACACTGGGGCATTTATCAACTACCCAGGAAATGATGACGTACAAATTGGCATCCATGCAACAATCCCATCAACAAGCACCATCATCATCAAATGCTGCCTCATGTCAATTCAATGTTCAACGATACGATCATCTGGCATTTGTCAAGCATAGTTTTCCCGGGATACGATGACCCGCGTGAAGGGGGATTTTATTTGACTTGATAGGAATCAGATTAATTCTGACAAGCAGCCGTGGAGCACGATCGTGAGTATGATTAGACGAAGAAGGCTATTCAACCTTTTGATCAGGTACAAAGCATTAATTCAAAGCAACGTTTGTGACAGAATCGACCTCATGTGCCAGTCTTCACTTTGCATTGCACAAACTTTCAGTTATGGGGTATAAAACTATGACGACGTTGATGGCAATTAACACGTGGTCAGACAGTCAATAATTATCAAGCTAATATCAAGAAGTCAGACGATAAATTATTATCAAGCTAATGTCTCGAATCGTGGCCTGGGTTATTCGAGTAATTAAGCCCGAGGGGTGTCTCTACACCTGGTGCCCTAAAGCCATCTGGTTTGGGAGTCGTTGGCCCAACACTTGTTACATGGGTAACTCAGAGCCTACGAAAACGAGCATTATAGTAAAGAAGGCCCGAGCAGATTCGAATCGTGGCATGGGCTACTCGAGTAATTAAGCCTAAGGGGTGTCTCTGCATCTGGTGCCCTAAAGCCGTCTGGTTTGGGAGTCACCGGCCTAACACTCGCTACATGGGTAACTCAAGCCTAAGAAAACGAATCTTGCGCAAGGTCAAGCAAAGAATGAATGGTGCAGGCCACCAGCTTGTCTCGAACCGTGGCCTTTGTTACTCGAGTAAATAAACCCGAAGGGGTGTCTGTACACCTAATGCCCCAAAACCGTCTGGTTTGGGAGTCATTGGTCCAAAACTCGTTAAATGGGTAACTTTGGAATAACCTAAGAAAACGAGACAAGTGAAGTGGGTTAATAAAGAGAAAAGATAATACGAAAAACTCTCGGCCTTAAACAAGAAGTCATGGAAGAGAAACCCCTACTAAATGCTGCATCGCACAGTGCATTTGTCATATGACGTCAATCCTGCCAAGAACGTTGTCGAGAATGGAGACAGGATGGATACCTTTGACGAGGGAAGGTAGTTTCTTTTGAATTCGACCTTACTCACGTACAATGACCATGAATGCTTGAAGGTGTTCTTACGATTTCATAACTCGTTAAATAGAAAATCATCAACTCACGAGGGATTGAAAATAACTTCCAATCTAGTACATTCACGGTTCACAACTCGCCAGATTGTGCGATCAACAGATATTCAATTTCATGTGCTTTAACTGCATTTACTCTTTTGTCGAGATTATAATATCTTTGTGTTGAACTAACACCAACGGCCCGAGCCTTCAAGTTTTGGCATTTGTTAGTTGTCTGATATGCAGGATCTTGCAGAGCTGTGGATAACTCAGCACGGTCAACATCGCGAGTTTTCGATAGAAATTCTTGGTAACAACACGTGCCAAGGCAGAGGCAGTTGAGAATCGTGAAATGGAAGGAAGCTGAGGCTGCACAGAACTTCTCGTCATTTGGGCCTCTCCCCAATCCTGACTATCATTGCCTCGACATCCAAATGATCCACATGCATGAGCATATACAAGGATGATATAATGCGGGACAACAGCATATCGGCCAGCAGAAATGATCGAAAGACCAAAGAGCCCAACATAGCTGTCGATCATCATAGAGGACGAAACAGACTGTCTCAACTCGATGAAATGAAGACGACCAAGAACAAGCAGAGTACCAAACCAATGTTGAAGTCTAGAAACTACACTTCACGACGAGGCGTGATCCAATCAAATGTTGGCAAATAACGACGACTGTCGAATCGTATCATTTGACTGAATATGGGTCATTTCTATCTAAACATATGTTGTGCACATGCATCTGTCCATAACATATCTGTCAGATCATGCATAACATCTTTTGCATGCATACAGGTACGATCAAAATGAAAATCTTCAGGAAAGTACAAGCACGTCGCTTTCAACCTCACAAATGATCAGACTGTGATGGCTTTTGCGGCATGGTACGTGGACGATGTTGGTGGGAGATCCAGGACAAAAGCTGATCACACATCCCACTTCAAAAATACTCAAATCAAATCAATGACCCCTGGAAAGGGCTGGTATCCAAGCAATCAATAACCCCTGGGAAGGGCTGGTATCCAAGCAATCAATGACCCTGGGAAGGGCTGGTATCCAAGCAAGAGCAACCTGGGAAGGCATCCAAGAAAACCACAACAAGGTGGTGAGCACCCTGGGAAGGCATCCAAGCAAACCACAACGAGGTGGTGAGCACCCTGGGAAGGCATCCAAGCAAATCACAACAAGGTGGTGAGCACCCTGGGAAGGCATCCAAGCAAACCACCACAAGGTGGTGAGTGAACCTGGGAAGGCATCCAAACGAATCACAATAAGGTGGTGTGAGAACTTGAGAAGGCATCCAAACGAACCACAACAAGGTGGTGAACAACCCCTGGGAAGGGCCGATATCCAAAAAAGTGAGCGATCCCTAGGAAGGGCTGAGATCCAAGCAAACCACGACAAATGATGACATCTGTAGAACAGTATCAAAAGACTGTACAGGGGTCATTTTTTTTTATCAAATTTACATTTTAAATGTTGTGTCACATGCATTGAATAGATGATAATTCTGTACGTGATCCATGCAGGTTAGGTGTCAAGGTCCTAGCCTATCAGAGTCAAAAGCGATGGCTGCCAAGAACGATGTACGAGGACAAACTCCAAGGATGCCTTTCAAGCTAGTCAGGAGAATAACTTCCTTTGATGACAATGCGATGGAATAAGGCGATTACGAGATGGGTGACCGGATACGAGACCCGGCCCCGACAAGACAATCGACCGGATACGAGACCCGGGGATTACGAGATGGGTGACCAGATACGAGACCCGGCCCCGACAAGACGATCGACCGGATACGAGACCCGGAGATTACGAGATGGGTGACCGGATACGAGACCCGGCCCCGACAAGATGGGTGACCGGATACGAGACCCGGCCCCGACAAGACGATCAACCGGATACGAGACCCGGCGATTACGAGATAGGTGACCGGATACGAGACCCGGCCCCGACAAGACGATCGATCGGATACGAGGCCCGGTGATTACGAGATGGGTGACCAGATACGAGACCCGGCCCCGACAAGACGATCGACCGGATACGAGACCCGGCGATTACGAGATGGGTGACCGGATACGAGACCCAGCCCCGACAAGACAATCGACTGGATACGAGACCCGGCCCCGACAAGACGATCGACCGGATACGAGACCCGACGATTACGAGATGGGTGACCGGATACGAGACCTGGCCCCGACAAGACGATCAACCGGATACGAGACCCAGCGATTACGAGGTGGGTGACCGGATACGAGACCCGGCCCCGACAAGACGATCGACCGGATACGAGACCCGGCGATTACGAGATGGGTGACCGGATACGAGACCCGGCCCCGACAAGACGATCGACCGGATACGAGACCTGGCGATTACGAGATGGGTGACCGGATACGAGACCCGGCCCCGACAAGACGATCGACCGGATACGAGACCCGGCGATTACGAGATGGGTGACCGAATACGAGACCCGGCCCCGACAAGACGATCGACCGGATACGAGACCCGGCGATTACGAGATGGGTGACCGGATATGAGACCCGGCCCCGACAAGACGATCGACCGGATACGAGACCCGGCGATTACGAGATGGGTGACCGGATACGAGACCCGGCCCCGATAAGACGATCGACCGGATACGAGACCAGGCGATTACGAGATGGGTGACCGGATACGAGACCCGGCCCCGACGAGATGGGTGACCGGATACGAGACCCGGCGATTACGAGGTGGGTGACCGGATACGAGACCCGACCCCGACAAGACAATCAACCGGATACGAGACCCGGCGATTACGAGGTGGGTGACCGGATACGAGACCCGGCCCCGACAAGACAATCGACCGGATACGAGACCTGGCGATTACGAGATGGGTGACCGGATACGAGACCCGGCGCAAACAAGACGATAGATTGGAAGACGGAACCCGACCACTAACAATGCGGTCAGGGATTGAGGCATTAACATTTTTACAAATGTTTTGCATGCATTACATCTTGTGTTGCATCATAAGCTACATGTGTTGCATCATGTATGTACTGTCATTCATGCATCGGGTGTCTATTTCTTTATCCTGTTCATTTCATTTAACATTTCATAAACATGATAAAGATGGGCAGCTGTAGACACCCAAATTTTGCACTTCGTATACTAACCCTGACAGGAGGGCAAATTCGGCAAATGAACCGGCCTGCGAGGACAAAGGATGGACAAGTACGAACACTCGACGCCACCGCGACGATTTACAACCGAAACCGACGTGACAACAAGGCTGTCCGAAATGAGCATTCCCGAATGATGTGGCACGTCTCCCAGTAATTCTCGGACTGCAAAATACGAGCCTATCGGCGAGAACTGACGTCACGGCACGAGAATCGAGGCGCGACACGAAAATCGAGAAAGTCAAGCCAGCCAGCCGCGGATTGATCTGCGGCCAATGAGTGCGCCTTTTGAAAACACGAAACTCGAAACACGGAAACCGAAAATCAGCTGAGTGGAGGGGTGGCGGCCAGCCAGCCGCAGATCAATCTGCGGCCAGCCGCAGATCCATCTGCGGCTGGTTCTGGCCAGCCTATTTCAGCTCATCCCTCACTCAGCATACAGGAGGTCGGAAGAAGAAAAAGAGGAACCAGCAGCAGCTCGGAAAAGAGGGAGAAAACAGCAGAAATTTGCAAGAAAATAGAGAGAAAAGAGAGAAAAAAGTGAGGATTTATATCCCTATTGTTAGATTGTATCATATACTTTCTCTACTCTAATTAATATACGAGTTTATACGAATTGTGGTGTCATTTGCAAGGTGAAAATCCCTCTTTTACAGTATTTTTGTTATATCATTTTGTTAAACTTTTGGTCATTTGGGTTATATCAAATGTAGTTTTCCTTGTATATTATGGTGAATCCATGGATGGAGGACTATTAGTGAAGGTTCCAAATGGAACGAAATTCTTCCTAAAGGCCCGATGATATTCATTTGATGATTTTTAGCTCGTTATAGTGATGTAGTAATTTTAGATGTGAGCCTAGGAACGCGACCCCGTGGTCCAAATCTGATGATGGACATTTTTGGGTGTATGTAATAGGGCCGATCTACCCTTTATTGTAAATATGTAATTGTCGGGCCTTAAAGCGATATCAAGTCGAAAATCGGGTTTAAGGCCCCGTAATAGTGAAGTATGTGATTGTGGGCGTTGGGGTTATTCGGATGGCTTACATGCCCATGAATAGCCCCCACGCATTTTAATGTTTGGTTTGATTTGTGACACAAAAATTGATTTCAAGTGAAACGATGAAGATTTCTATAAAATCAATCAAAGTAGGTTATTAGCACCACGAGGCCAAAATTTGAAAATGCTAATGAATGTCGATTCCTATTTAACGAGAAGACTAAAGGAAAATTCGTTTTCAAACATCACAAAAATGATTTTATAAAAATAAGTAATGTTTTATTAAATCTTTGTGCATAGGGTTAAAGAGATCATAGAAGTTGCCCATCATGCTATTTACGAAAGCAACGTATAGATCTCGATTCCTATTTTGACGAAGGTTTAGAAAACTCTTGTTTTTGCCAAAACGACACCTAAAAGTTTTTGACAATTAAAATCAAACATTTCTCATAAAGCTTCCTCGTATAAGCCGAATGACATTCTAAAGCATTCTCAAAAGAAAGCACGACTTTTCATCAAAACCCAAATGGTTTCTGTGACACCCCCAAATCTCTACACTCCGCTGTAGCAGATCTGGTGCTCACGTGGAACTATACAACTATAAATATTCAATAAAATATGACTTCTATCTATCCAAGGTTCACAGTATCCCATAACAGATAATAATTCTCGTCAGAACGTTATCCGTGTTTGGATACCCTCACTTGGATGTACAGATTCATATCTTGTGGATATCTCTTTCATATCAATATTCCCTATCTATCTGACATTCACAGTATTAATGATAAGATTATCCATAGAACTGAGGGGCGCATTCCGGTAAAGATGGCACCTTACCGGCGCTCATTAAGTGTAACCCCAGAGCTTATAGGACTCTCAACATCATTTAAATACCCTCATTCAGATGTATAGTTCGTATAGACACTGTATTTAACTTAGTACAACTATTCTAAAGAATTTAAAGGTCAGAGTATAACGCATTCTATAACATCAAGGATCATAATATATTACATAACATTTTGTTCGGTTACATCATTCGTTATACTAAGTTATTACAACAACAAGTCTGTAAAAAGGCTTACAATATTCAATAACAGAAATAAAATTTAATAGTCATGGCTTTTCCCCTTTTTGGTCCCAAACGTGCAAGGGATATCATCTAAAGCTGCAAAAGAAGATATGCGCAAGAATGAGCTACAAATGCTCAGCAAGTTCATTTGATTATGTAAACACCATGTGTTTGATTTGAAAGATGTCAATGATGTATAATTGATACTGAGGGTTCTGTACCGGAACCATATATTTCAAATTGTCCTGTCAGTCATCAATGACTTAGAACCTCTTTGAGTTCGGATATCTGGTAGGTGATCAGCCTCACCAATATCCTAGGAGTATGCATATCATCCTACCACATTTTTGGTCAATTTAAGTTAATTGCCAATATTGGTCAATTCATTGAATTGCCAATTTAAACCTTATCTGAAGGTTTGTCGGACCACCTTCCATCTACGGTGTCCCTATTACTCAGTATAGATGTCGTACCAAAACAATTTGGTTTGACTCAACAATTTTAAGCTCAAACAATCAATAAATGATTTCATTTCTTAAGTTATGCTGAACAAGTAGCAATAACTTCACAATAATTGATAGCAAGACATAAATGAATTGCTTAATATAAATTGAGAAAAAGTTAGGACACTTGCCTTAGCGTAGCTCACTATAATTTTAGTACAATCGGTCAACGCACGTAGTCTACGTATACCAATAATAAGCGTTAGCACGTATATAAACATGTATCACGCTAATCTAAACAAGTTTCATTAAGGTTCGACGTTGATTCGGTATCTCGGTCGCATCCTTAATGGCTAAACACATAGATTGTTCGATAAAACTTCATTTGGAAGTCTAATTATTAGTCGAAATAATTTAATTATTATTTCTAACATTTTTAGAAGCTTGGTATTATTTTTAAATAATTTTCAGAAGCTTGGAAGTATTTTTAAATAATTTTACAAGCTTAGGAATATTTTTAAATGATTTAATTATCATTTAGAATAATTTTAAAACATTTAATATGTTATTTAAATAATTTATTTATCATTTAGAATATTTTTAGATATTTAAAATATTATTTAAATGATTTATTTATCATTTATAATATTTTTAGAAAGATAGAATATTATTTAAATGATTTATTTTATCATTAATAATATTTTTAGACTTTACTTTATCATTAAAATAATTTATTTATTACTTATAATAATTTTCAAAATTTAATTTAATATTTAAATGATTTAATTATCATTTAAAATAATTTTTAACTACTTAATATATTATTTAAATGATTTATTTATCATTAATAATATTTAAATATTTAATATTTTATTTAATTATTATATATAATAATTTTATTTACCTTAATATCATTTTTAAATAATTAATATAATTATTTAATAATTTAATATCATTTTTAAATAATTAAAACAATTATTAAATGATTTATCATAATTATTAATTATTATTTAATTAAATTAAATAATATTTCAGAAAATAGAAAAATATTAAAAATAAATTTTTATAATTTAAAAATGAATTTTCGGATTTATTTATTAATTATTTATATTTATTTAATATTTATTTATTATTTTATAATTTATTAAATAATTTTTATTTTATTTTTATTAAAAATCCGTCGCTAAAGGGCTTTAGCGACGGTCTGCTTCTTTCTTTAGTTTTCTGGGTTTGGGATGAGTTTCGTCGCTAAAGGTGTTCTTCATGAAGAACACCTGGTCAACGTTGGACAGCCTACTTTGGCCTTAATTTAATCCGTGTTGGTTTATTGTTTATTTAATTTTCTTGTTTGTAGTTATAGTATTCATGGCAGACTACAACGACATAACAAAACATAGATTAAACTACATCAATTGATGCTCTAAATATATGGTCAAACTATAGGAGACCAACTGTTCTTATGAATTTCTGGGTTACCCAGAAATTCATAAGTCAGTTGCGGTCAAGGCACTTTGACTAAAATTTCCGGCTTGATCGATTACTCTTTATGTGTTTTTATGATATGAAGTTGTTCTCTATATGGCATACTACAAATATAAGCAATTAAATCACCAAAAACACATCATCTTGGTCGATTCTGGGTTGCTTCAATATCTGACATAACTTGTCAGAACTTTCTGGGTTGCCCAGAAAATGCATAATCCGAACGGTCAAGGCACTTTTTGACCGATCATAGCTTTCATCCTATACTTTTGTTTGCTTTGATACACGTCGGGCTTTAAAGACTACATATTAGGCTACACATACATATATTAAAACAGACCAAACACATAATCTAAGTCGATCAAACCGCCTGACAAAGTCGCCTGTCAGACAGTTTTGACTGTTCTTGACAGTTTTGATTTTTCATCAAATTCGACCATTTAAATGTTATGAAACCATGATTAACCAACCCAGATCACTTATTAACATATTATAACACATATCTAAACATCTAAAACATAAAATCACTAACAACTTAAAGATCTAGCATCCAAAATTGATTTAATACCTTTCTAAGTGGATTTTTGATTTCTGGCTGTTGGTTCTGACCTTGTGGTTGCTAGGGCTTGATATGGTATGTCTTATATGTGTTTAAGCTTCAAAATTTTCGTGGCCAACTGATCAGATTGCTCTCCTACTTATAGAATTGGCCAATTAGGGTTTCTTAGGTCATTTTCCAAACCTTGCCTCCAAAAATATCCTACCCTAGGGACTTGTGTTGCTATTTTCTGATCTTAATGACCTACTTGAGCTGGAAACTTTGATCAAATATCTGATTTGTGTTCTTATCCCATTTTGATTGATTTAAAATTTGATTTTTGATTTATTTACTTACTAATTAAACCTAGATTCTTGCTAATCATGATTAGGATGTTAATTTAAGTTTAGTAATACCCTAATTAGGTTTATATATCATAATTAAGGTTTTATATTACATAATTTAGGGTTATTGAACCAATTTAGGTTTTTAGGGTTCCTAATTAGGGTTTAGGGTTTTTAATCCTACAATTAGGGTTTCAATCTTTCGTTTAGGGTTTAATTTAATCTTAATAATTCATAATTAATATTATAATTCATTATTTAAATCTTAATTATATTAATTAAGATTATTGTACAATACTTAGGGTTTTAATTGATCAATTCGAACAATTATCACCAATTAGGGTTTTCAAATTAGGGTTTCTATTTTAGTTTAACATTTTAAACCCTATTTAACTTATTTTAGAATTTTATCATTTAATATAATATTATATTAATGTTGAAGCACGACAAAGCACTTCGCCAATTCTAAGTACGACACAGCAGCTTACAAAAATAATTTACCAAAGCGCTTCTTGGTGAATTCACCGGAAGCACGACAAATCATTTTGTCCGATTAAGCACGACACAGCTACTTGGCGAAAAATTTTTATTTGACCTAATTGTTTAATAAAATACGCAATCACATAATACCAAGTCAGAACAAGAAATTTCATTTATTAAACACATAATTTACATTTATAAATCTTATTAGGGTTCGGAATATTACAGTTTCTTCATGCAAACTCACCACGACATTCACATAGGCACACACACACACACATACACACACACATTCAAGAATTAAAGGATAGGAAAAGCATCAAGATTACGGTAAACGTGTTTCACGGAAGTCGGGGGGTGCCTAACACCTTCCCCTCGCATTAGCAAGCCCCCGAACTCTATGAATCTCGGTTCGCAGATCAATAAATTCGGAGTCACACATGAGTCAGCGATTTACGAAAATGAAACTCGGATGAGTTGGTACATCCATTTCAAATATACCAACTGGCGACTCTGGTTAATTGGCTCATCATAAAAAGCGATCTTTCAAAACCCCGTCGACATTTATGCCGACCTTTTCTAAAAAATCATCTAATAAAAAGGCTAAAATCGGAAAGGGTAACAATCACAAAAGAGAGCGATTCTCCCGGTGTCGACACTTACCATCGATTGGTTCGGATAGCTTTTATAAATTCTCACATACTTGCCTGATCGAACAAGGGTTCAGACTTAAACATGAATAGTTTGTGAATTTTGGAACTCTAATAAATATACGAATTCAAATGCACCGAATGCGAGTGTCAATAATATCAATGTGGATTAACCGTAAATTAATTAAACCACTTAAGCATTCTTGGAATAACATTTCAGGCTACAATGCAATAGTAGCCTGCTCGAATGAAAAGAAACTTGCAACAATTAAAGTTTCGAGATAGAGAACTTGCATTCAGTATATAGGAAGAACGAAGTTAGGGAACTTGCCTGTTCGCTCAGCTACAATTTACTTTAGCTTTAACTATTTGGTCTTAAATGACCTAGCATTGATAAAGTTGACTTATCAATTAATACGACATATTTGTACATTAGTATACCTTCTTAAGCTATTTATCTAGCAGATAAACAATTCACCATCTACATTTAATGGCTATTTAACATTAGCTAAACATAAATTAATTACTGACCTTTAGCTATTAAAATAAACGATAGCTAATCATGATTACTTATTCTTCGAATACTCAGATTATTACCCTTATTCGTCTCTAAATATGGGTTAATAATCCTTATTTACTATTTATAAAATAAATTTATTATGGCTTAATAGCAACTAAATAATGATTGATCGTTTATTTAGTTTTATTAGCGCTCAATTACTAATCACCTTTAAGGGTAATTAAGTAATTATTACTCCTTGTTCCTTATTCAAGAAAATACTTATTGTATTAATTCTCCACACACTTAATTATTATTTAATATTAATTAAATAATCATTAAGTATTTATTATCTTTATTTGTTAAGGGCCAAAAATAATTAACTTATTAATCTCACTCATACTTAATTATTATTTCAATAAGGATTAAGTAATTGTTATCCTTATTAGCTTTATTCATACCTAATTATTGTTAATTGAATACAATCAAATATTTATTATCTTTATTTATTATTAGTGATAAATAATAAATAATTATTTTATTAACTTCATTCATACTTAATTATTATTTAATATTAATTAAATAATAATTAAATATTTATTATCTTTATTCATTATTTAGTGATAAAAAAAATAAATAATTATTTTATTAATGTTATTCATACTTAATTATTATTAAATAATAATTAAATATTTACTATCTTTATTTATTATTTAGTGATAAATAATAAATAATTATTTTATTAACTTTATTCATACTTAATTATTATTTAATAATAATTAAATATTTATTATCTTTATTTATTATTTAGTGATAAATAATAAATAATTATTTTATTAACTTTATTCATACTTAATTATTATTTAATAATAATTAAAATATTTATTATCTTTATTTATTATTTAGTGATAAATAATAAATAATTATTTTATTAACTTTATTCATACTTAATTATTATTTAATATTAATTAAATAATAATTAAATATTTATTATCTTTATTTATTATTTATTGATAAATAATAAATAATTATTTTATTAATGTTATTATTATTAAATAATAATTAAATATTTACTATCCTTATTCATTAAATAATTAATTTGTTATCTTTACTCATTTATTAATAATTAAATAATTATTATCTTTATTTATTAATATCAAATAGTAAAACTATAATTACCCGTTAGTAATTACCAAATCCTGAAATCAGCATTTTGGGGCTTAATTACTATTGCTAATACCTGATAATAATACACTAATTGATTACTGTTACCCTCTTTTGAAAAAAAAAATATATTTTTATTGAGTAACTATGATCCATTCGTTTCATAGTATTACAAAAATCAGTGATGGTTTGTGCATTGGCGGCGCATCAAGGCTTGCGAACCACACGCGGTTCCATATACGACCCATAGTCAAAAATTATAATAAGCAGCTAAGATTAATAGCAACAAGTTTACAGTACATGGTTCAATTTCTATAAATGGCCAAAATATGATCACATAATAACCCAAATTTGGTTTGCATAAGAACAATGTTGTTCACAGGCATTTAATACCCAAAATTGAAACTCAGTTTGGTTCAGGCATTACAACAAACATATGTTATGCATCCTAAAACACCACACTGGCCTATTCTCAGTACAAACTCAACTGCCAGAACCTTAAGGTTCTTTAACATACAGAGTTCCAATCAAGTAGTACCAACCAAATTTTTCAACAAGGAACTACACAGTACCCTACTGGATTTTCAAACCCAATCAATATAATACAATGTTCGAGTTTCAATTCAAAGCAATACAAACCTAATAAAGTGTATAACACCACCAACACAGAAGGAAAGGGAAAACAAAACTAACAAAATGTTACAATAGCTTGTGTACATCGTACCATTTTATACCTTGATGCCGATCGGTTTGCAGTCCTTCTTCTTCTACCGAAATAAACGGTAAATTCGGACATTCAAGGCTAATTCTCTTCCCCTGCTCCCTCTTTTATTGGCGACTCACTCTCAATTTGGACTCACAGAACAAATGAAATCGGCAGCTAAGCTTGGGTTGGGTCCTAATTTATAGTGGAAACTTTACCCAATTGGCTGGGTATTACCTCAATTGATAAGTTAAAGACCTTCGGTAGGAGGGAGGTAGGCGACTGATGGTCCACATCACACCCCATCGATGCACAGCTAGGTTCGGCCGCCCCTCGAGCCTTGCATTGCCATGGGTCACGTCGCCGGTCACCTTGAATCCTCTGGTCCGATTGATTGCCCACGCCGAGTCCTTGGATAACCGTCGGTCCCTTCGCGCCCTCACACGCCGATGCCAGTCCTGCCGATCCCCTTCTTTTTCCTCCTCGTGTTCCAACGGTCGGTCTCCTCTCGCTATCGCTGGCGCACGGCTTGACAGCCCTCTCTCTCCCGTTCCATCTGACTTGATTGAGGACTTAGGATTCCTTTTGCTCGGTTAAACCCCCAATTGCCTTACCGACTGTTTCCCCCAATTGCATAACCGGTTGCCCCAACAAAACAAAACGGATCCAACCCGGCTAAACAAGAAATGGGTTTAACCCGGCAGGAAAGTATTTGGGCTCAACCCAATAGGGTTGGACCAGCCGAATTAAAAGGAAGGGATGGCCCAATAGGAAAATAAAAAGGGAATTTGGGTCCAAATCAAAAATAAATAAAAGAATATGGGCCAATTTACTTATTAGGATTAATACACCATACTTTTAGTATTTCAATTTAATACCCAACTTAATTACTTGATTGCTTGAAGTATTTATTTTAACAATAAACCCCCATTCGAATTATTTAATCCGAAAATGATAAAATGAAATTACTTATTTAGTTTTTTTTTCCTCTTGCCAACCAATACTTAGGGTTATCTCACTAATTTATTCGAACTATCAGTGAGTCCCTTTAATTATCGGACCATATAGTTGTATAGTTAAATAATATCTACATAGATCCAACTAAGCCCGTAAAATTAAATAAAATAACTTTCTCATATCAAAATAAATTGATACAAGGTTTAAAATTCCTGGACATTACATTAGGGAAGGGCAAGGGTAAAGAAAAGATGAAGTAATAGACTTCAAGTAGCTGACTTTGTTTTATGCTTAGTTTAATTTACTATCAATGTAATTTGACCCTTGATTAATATTTAGGGTATGTTTTGCTTTATGTATTAAGGTTATCGAATCTTGGGACTAGTAATACCTTTTGAATGAACAACATATGTTTATTATATTCCGCATTTAGTCATTGTATGTTGTTTGGAGGTGGATGTTTGTATTGGATCGTGATGACCGAATCCGGGCATTTGAGACCTGAATTTGGGGGCGTCATAGGTTGGTATCAAAGCTGTAGGTTATAAACGTTAGGATAAACCTAGGTTATAACCTTAGTATTAAACTCGTATTGAGTGTGCTAGGAGGTAAATCGGGGAGATTTATCAATTTTGGTATTTTGATGAATTGGGAAATTCATCGAGTCGTGTAGTACCCAATGAAATATAATTTCATTCCTTCAATGAATATATTTTATTGCTATACTAATGTTAGTTTTATGTGTTTGTAGGATGGCTGTCAGAGGTGAGACCAGTGGAGTTCGGGAGGAGGAGGTATTTACTGACATACCGTTACCACGGAGCAGTTGGTGGGTTATGCACCGGTTGCCCCGGTAGTACTATTGAGCGAGTCTGAGCCAGAGGAGGACTACTTGATGGATTTGGTGGAACCTGTCATGGGCGGAGTACTGAGATCCGACAGTCAGGACAGGGATGTTGAGTCCAAGGAGGACCCGGCTGAGATAGAAATAGGTGGAGCTACTGACGAGGTACCCGAAGAAGGATCTCATGTGTTCCACACATTCCAGGATGGCTTACTCATAGATTATGCCGATCGCATAATTGAGCAGGAGCAGATTATCGAGCAGCAGAATGCTCGTATTACACATTTAGAAGAGGAGAATTCTGTCCACAGGAGATGGAAGATCAGTATAAGGCAGAGGCGTACTCGTTACAGTTCGAGGTAGTTGAGCTGAAGGCTCAGATTCAGCAGGTAGAGGGTGCTACACCCCAGTTGAGCCCCATAGTGTAGCAACTGATGTTGCAAAATAGTCAGCTGAGGCAGGAATTAGAGCAGTCGAATGCCAGAGAGGTGGAGCTACAGTCAGTTCTACAGGCCGCCAGGGCCGAGCGAGACTTGGAGCAGGCGAACAGGATTCGAGTACAGGAATTCTGAGTTCGCATAGCCACAAGGGTGGATGTGCTGGAGGGAGAGGTTCGAGATGGATCCGCCAGGATCGATATGTTAGAGTATGCCATGTACACGATATTCGCCAGACTGCAGGACCGGGTCAGAAGATACCCTCGGGAGGAGGGCAGTAATTAGCGTATGATCAGATGCTGAGTGGTTGATCGGATAGCTCGACAGGCATTCCGCCGGGCAGTTCGCCGTAGCAGGCATTGACTTGTTGGTTCAGTACCCTTGGGTGTACCTGGTTGTTGTAGTGAGTCCCACTTTTGTTTTAATAGGGACAGTTTTATGTTGTAAACCTTTATGCCTTGATGTATGCATAGGATGGTAATCAACCCCAACTTTTGTTTTATTAAAGGGGAAAGTAGTAGTGACTCCTCACCTTTTGCTTAATAGAGGATAGTTATCAGTAGGCAGTTTATGCCATTGAGCATTTATGGTAGTATGCCAAATGTTGAGTCAGTCTGTATTAAAATATTGGTATGTGAATATAAATGCAGTTGTTTCCTTTAAATCGAATGTATTTGATAAATGCTTTTACTGTTAAACGTTGACTTAACCGACATAGTGCGTAAGGCATAATAAGCAAAAGTCTAAGACTTGCTTTTTATCAGATCATAATGCCGCCCAAAGGTAGACCCCGCAATCAGCGAGTCGTAGAGTCAAAAAGTGAGGTTGGGGATCAAAGAGTGTTCGTGGAGATACTAGTGGAAGCCATGCAAGCAAGACCACTACCTGTGGTCCCAGTAGGGGAACAACCAGCGCCCCAGCCAGCGCATCACTTGGCTAACTTTAAGGATTTCAAACTGGTTGGGCCACCCGAGTTTAAGGGAACTCTCGATCCAATAGAAGCACAGACTTGGGTCGAAGAAATGGAGAAGGTCTTCGAGGTCGCACGAGTGGCCGAGGAGCAGAAAACCGGATTCGCCACCTTCATGATGAAGGGCGAAGCTAACTATTGGTGGAAAGCCAATAAGGGACGAGCAGGTGAGGGAGTCATTCCATGGGTCAGATTTAAAAAGCTATTCTTCGAGAATTACTTCTCGGAGAATACGCAGCAGGATATGGAAGTTAAGTTTCTGGAACTGAAACAGGGAGGTATGACTGTCGCATAGTACGCGACAAAAGTTAATGAGTTGGCCCGATTTGCTCCACATCAGGTGGACACAAAGGCCAGGAAGGTAAGAAGATTTGAATTGGGATTGAAGCCATGGGTGCAGAAAGTAGTCGCGGTATTGAAGATTAAGGACTTCTCTGAACTACTGGAAAGGGCTATCATCACAGAAGGAGGCAATGAAGATGTGGCACGATTCAACTAGGACAGAGAGAAAGGTTAGGAAGGATCTAAAACGGGGAGCAGCGGAGGCAGCTGTAATATCCTGAATATTTATAGAACTTATAAATATGATATTGAATGACTAAAGTTAGCTGTAAAGTTAATTTCGAGGACGAAATTCTTATAAGGAGGGGAGAATGTAATATCCTGAATATTTATAAAACTTATAAATATGATATCGAATTACTAAAGTTAGCTGTAAAGTTAATTTCGATGATGAAATTCTTTGAAGTAGGGGTGAATGTAATACCCTGAATATTTATGAGGCTTATAAATACGATAGTATATGGTTAGAGGTTAATTTAGTGACCTAAAACTAGGTATCGAGAAGTTTAAAACCTTAAGACCTAATGAGATTCGAATTTATGTGCTTAATAAAGATCCAAATGATATTTCGAAGGAGTTGTTTTGTGATTATATCATGTAAAAGATGAATTAGGTCAAATAATTTTTTTTTGGTCAAGCTGCTTAGTCGTGCTTACATTAACAAAATGATTTGTCGTGCTTTCCACGATTTCACCAAGAAGTATCTCGGCAAATTATTTTTAGTAAGCTGCTTTGTCGTGCTTAAACTGATATAGTGCTTTGTCGTGCTTACGGTAACAAGCTGCATTGTCGAGCTTGTAAGATATTTTCATTGAGAAGCTTAGAAGATAGGTTCAATTGCAAGCTGCATTGTCGAGCTTGGAAGATATTTTCATTAGGGAGCTTAAATTGCAAGCTGCATTGTCGAGCTTAAAGATATTTTCATTGAAGAGCTTAGAAGAAAGGTTTAATTGCAAGTTGTATTGTCGAGCTTGGAAGATATTTTCATTGAGGAGCTTAGATTGCAAGCTGCATTGTTGAGCTTAAAAATATTTTCATTGAGGAGCTTTGAAGATAGGTTCAATTGCAAGCTGCATTGTCGAGTTTGGAAGATATTTTCATTGAGGAGCTTAGAAGAATATTCTAAGAATATGCTAGGGTGCAAAGTCTAATAACACGAGCCCCTAACGTGCAATTAGTGAAACTTGGTTTTCCTATACATAGCAAGCTTAGTTCTTCATTATTTCCTACCATTTCAAGAACAGTTTAAGAGCAAAAACACTATATATTTATATTCTGAGAGATTGTGAGATAAGAATTACTTAATCGAAGCGCTACGCGATTGGAAGTAAAGCTAGCAACTACAAGAGGTATACTCTAGTAGTTATTATTTTCATTTTTCTTTATATATTTAGTAAAAATATACTTTTCAAGCAGTTATAATGCCCAAATTATTTTAAATAGATAGTACAAAAGTCCTATTTACAAGCAGTTATAATGTCCGATTTATTTCTCTTATATATTAGAAAATATACTTTTATAAGCAGTTACTATGCCCGATTTTCTTCAAGTATTTAGTAAAAATATTTATTTTATAAGCAGTTATAATGCTGAAATTATCTCAAATATAATAGCCGAATATTCATTTTATAAACAGTTATAATGCCTGATTTATTTCAAACATAGTAAACGAATATTCATTTTGCAAGCAGTTAAAATGTTCAATTTATTTTAAATATAGTTGAAAAATATTCATTCTATAAGCAGTTATAATGCTGAAATTATTTCATGTATAGTAGAAGAAGTCTTACTTATAAGCGGTTATAATACTCGAAATAAAACTTAAAAGATTTAATCGTTAAAATGCTTAATTAGCCTAGCATAATGAAAGGAAAGGAAAAGCTTGGAGGATCAAAGTTCTAGAGCTTACATTTCAGGAGATTGAGCAAGGAATGAAACATTAGCGATAACATATTATCCATATTTAGGCAAGTCTACTTATTTGTTAAAATGCACTCCGTGCAATAACATGTCTTATTTATAAAGTTTATTGTTATGCAAGTATTGTTTCTTTTGCAACCCGTGCATTAACATGCTTCTTATCTATTATGTGCAACGTGATAGGGATTGTTGAATTTCAATTGAAAACCATGTTAGTAGCTGAGTTGAACAACTCTCTTGTATGGGCAGGAGTTTAAGATGTGTTAGGAAACCGATTTAACTCACTGAGGTAACATTTGTCGCAGTGTAGAGGTACCGTAGAAGCGGTATACACTGTTGATACAATTATAGCAGTGTTGATGAGACGGGGAACTAATTCATTAGTTCGTGGGTGGGGAACCACTCTGTTCACTATATTGATAATCGTTGAAATCTTATATCAACTTATTCTGTATATATATCTTGAAAATGTGATTCTCTTCTCATATATACATCTGTTAGACTTGTTGGGCATTCTTATGCTCATTCTTACAATTATCTTAAAACAAATTACAGCTAAGGAAGAATTACCAGACGATTCTGGCGGTACAAAGAAAGCTGAAGATGTAGAAGTCATTTAAACTATGTTAGATTAACATTATTGGCAATGTCTAGAAAGTTCTGACGAGGAAAAGGGTTAGGTCATTTAATTGCGCGCCGTTTTAACGGAAAGCCCCCTCTTTCCTACGAACTGCCTGGTTGCTAATATTGCAAGTCTCGGATAGATAAATGAAGATTTATTTTTAAGTCTTTTAGGACTTATGTATAATAAGAACAAGTAACCTGGGAATGATGTAACACGAAAGAATGATATTATAATATTATCACTTTTTCGCCTTTTACTCTGATTATTAGATGTCAAAATTTCTATAGTAGTATGTAAAGGTTGTACACGTGAGCACGAAGTCCGACTTGGCTAAAAGAAGCTAGCAGGTGGATTTTCGGGGCGTCACGGAATGGTATCAAAGCATTAGGTTATAGCTCTAGGGTAAGAGTGCCTTAGGATATAGCCTGCGTAAAATTTTGGAGATAGAAAAACTCGTAAAACGAAGGTTAAAAATGCTTATACTGGAATTTCGAGGACGAAATTCTTATAAGGAGGGGAGAATGTAATTACCTGAATATTTATAGAACTTATAAATATGATATTGAATGGCTAAAGTTAGATGTAAAGTTAATTTCGAGGGCGAAATTCTTATAAGGAGGGGAGAATGTAATATCCTGAATATTTATAGAACTTATAAATATGATATTGAATGACTAAAGTTAGCTGTAAAGTTAATTTCGATGATGAAATTCTTTGAAGTAGGGGTGAATGTAATACCCTGAATATTTATGAGGCTTATAAATACAAGAGTATATGGTTAGGGGTTAATTTAGTGACCTAAAACTAGGTATCGAGAAGTTTAAAACCTTAAGACCTAATGAGATTCGAATTTATGTGCTTAATAAAGATCCAAATGATATTTCGAAGCAGGTGTTTTGTGATTATATTATGTAAACGATGAATTAGGTCAAATAAAATTTTTTTTGGTCAAGCTGCTTAGTCGTGCTTACATTAACAAAATGATTTGTCGTGCTTTTCACGATTTCACTAAGAAGTATCTCGGTTAATTATTTTTAGTAAGCTGTTTTGTCGTGCTTAAACTGATATAGTGTTTTGTCGTGTTTACTGTCGACGCCGGGTTTTCTCTTTCTCGGTCTTTCCCAATTTTAGCCTTTTGGTTTAGATGATTTTTGGAAAAGGTCGGCATTGAGGTCGACGGGGTTTTGAAAGATCGTTTTTATGATGAGCCAATTAACCAGAGTCGCCAGTTGGTATATTTGAAATGGATGTACCAACTCATCCGAGTTTTCGTTCTTTTGTAAATCGCTGGCTCATATGTGACTCCGAATTAATTTGGTCTGCGAATTGAGATTCATAGAGTTCGGGGGCTTGCTTAAGTGAGGGGAAGGTGTTAGGCACCCCCCGACTTCCGTGAAACACGGTTACCGCAATCTTGATGCTTTCCTATCCTTTAATTCATGAAATGTTGTGTTGTACGCGCGTGTGTGTGTGTGTGCCTATGTGAATGTTGTGGTGAGTTTGTATGAAAGAATCATTTGGATTTTTAGGGAAAATCGTGTTTTAATTTGAGAACGCTTCGGAATGTCTTTTCGGTATACACGAGAAAGCTTGGTTCGTTATAAGAAAAATTTGATTTTATATTTATCAAAAACTATGAGATTTTCATTAGGTGTCGTTTTGGCGAAACAAGAGTTTTAAACCTTCGTCAAAATAGGAATCGAGATCTATACGTTGCTTTCATGAAATGATCGGGCAATTTCTAGAATCTCTTTCACCCTATGCACAAAGATTTAATGAAACGTTACTTATTTCTAAAATCAAATTTTGTGATGTTTGAAAACGATTTTCTTTAGCTTCCTCGTTAGATAGGAATCGACATTCATTAATATTTCTCAAATTTTAAACTCGTGATTCTAATATCCTACTTTGCTTGATTTTTATGAAAATCTTATCATTTAGCTTTGAAATCAATTTCGCGTCATAAATCGAATCGAGCATAAACACGCGTCGAGGCTATTCATGGGCATGTAAGCCATCAAAATATCCCCGAACGCCAACAATCACAAATTTCACTATTTCGGGGCCTTAAACACGATTCCCGCCTTGGCGTCGTTTAAGGCCCAAAGGTTACATGTTACAAAACGAGCATCTTGAATCTATCACATACATCAAAACGTCCATCATCGGATTTGGACCTCGGGGTCGCATTCCTAGGCTCACACGAGATTAATACATGCCTACAAAATGAATATTACATAACTAACCAACCCGGGTTTATCTAATATACCATGATATCCGGGAATGACAATCTAAATAAATTACACCCAATAAATTATCACAAACAAGCTAGAAATTTTATCAATTGGATATCCTCGGGTTATTAGGAAGAATTTTGTTCCAATGGAACCCTCACCAATAATCCCTAATCCATGATTGCTCAATAATATTCTTGAAAATTTCAATTAAATTTAGCCAAATAACATGATAGAAGTTGCAAAAATAATGAGATCTTCACCTTGCAAATGATACCAAAATTGTGTAGAAACTTGTGTATTGAGGGAAATATGAGATGTATATGATATAATCTAACAACAAAGGAAATTTCTCTCTTTTTCTCTCAATTGTTGCAAGAATTTTTTGTTATTTCTCCCTATTTCCGAGCTAAAACTGCTGCTGATTTCTTCTTCTTCCGCAAACTGCCCAACCTCCTGTATGCTGCCTGCTGCCGAGCTTAAATAGGCTGGCCAAAGCCAGCCGCAGATCTATCTGCGGCTGGCCGCAGATGGATCTGCGGCTGGCCAGCTGGCACGCCTCCCATCGCACTCAGCTGCTGAGTGCTGATTTCCCGGTTTTCGTGCTGGCGCACCCACTTGGCCGCAGATCTATCCGCGGCTGGCGGGCTTGACTTTCTCGATTTTCGTGCCACGCCTCGATTTTCGTACCGCAACGTCGGTTTTCGCTGACAGGCTCGTATTCCGCAGTCCGGGAACTTCCGGGAGACGTGCCACCTCATTCGGAAATGCCTGCCTCGGACGGCTTTATTGTCACGTAAACTTGGGTTGCCCAAAACATTGCGGCGGTGCCGGGCGCTCGCCCTCGTGCCCGCTCTTTTGCTCCTGCAAGCTGGTTCAATTGACGATTTCGCCCTCCTGTCAAGGTTAGTAGAAGGAAACGCAAAATTTGGGTGTCTACAGCTGCCCCTCTTTATCATGTTTATGAAATGATAAATGAAATGAACAGGATAAAGAATAGACACTCGATGCATGAATGACAGTGTGTAAGAATGACAGTACATACATGATGCCTCACACATATAGCTTATGATGCAACATAAGATGCAATGCATGCAAGACATTCGTAAGAGTATCAATGTATCAACCCATTGACCGTGTTTGTTTGTTAGTCTTTGGGTTCACTCTTTCAATCTATCATCTCGTTCGGGGCCCGGGGGTATCGTCGCCGGTCACCCATCTCGTAACCCCCGGTTATCGTCGCCGGTTGGTTTATCTTGTCGGAGCCGGTTATCGTAGCCGGTCATCCATCTCGTGATCGCCGGTTATAGTCGCAGGTGGATGGTCTTGTCGGGGCCGGGTATCGTCGGCTGTCACCCATCTCGTAACCCCCGGTTTATCGTCGCCGGTCGGTTATCTTGTCGGAGCCGGTTATCGTCGCCGGTCATCCATCTCGTGATCGCCGGTTATCGTCGCCGGTCGATCGTCATGTCGGGGCCGGGTATCGTCGCCGGTCACCCATCGCGTAACCCCCGGTTATCGTCGCCGGTTGGTTATCTGTCGGAGCCGGTTATCGTCGCCGGACATCCATCTCGTGATCGCCGGTTATCGTCGCCGGTCGATCGTCATGTCGGGGCCGGGTATCGTCGCCGGTCACCCATCTCGTAACCCCCGGTTATCGTCGCCGGTTGGTTATCTGTCGGAGCCGGTTATCGTCGCCGGACATCCATCTCGTGATCGCCGGTTATCGTCGCCGGTCGATCGTCATGTCGGGGCCGGGTATCGTCGCCGGTCACCCATCTCGTAACCCCCGGTTATCGTCGCCGGTTGGTTATCTGTCGGAGCCGGTTATCGTCGCCGGACATCCATCTCGTGATCGCCGGTTATCGTCGCCGGTCGATCGTCATGTCGGGGCCGGGTATCGTCGCCGGTCACCCATCTCGTAACCCCCGGTTATCGTTGCCGGTTGGTTATCTTGTCGGAGCCGGTTATCGTCGCCGGTCATCCATCTCGTGATCGCCGGTTATCGTCGCCGGTCGATCGTCATGTCGGGGCAGGGTATCGTCGCCGGTCACCCATCTCGTGATCGCCGGTTATCGTCGCCGGTCGATCGTCATGTCGGGGCCGGGTATCGTCGCCGGTCACCCATCTCGTAAACTTTTCACTTCAACACGTCAAATGGCTGCAAGGGAGCAAGGTGGGACCCAGATACATCTGCGGCCATGATCGGGCCTTAAATCCAACGCGGCTCCTCCAGATCTGTCACTTTCAACTTGTAATCCAAAGAGATTCTCTCGATTTTTCTTGTTCGCAAGGGCTTTTTGTCGATTTTTTCAACTTTCCTGCAAAAACTGTTCCGGTAGGATTGATCTACACGCTACAGGTAACACTTTGACCGGTCACTTTTCAATTTCGTCAATGTTTTGCTATACATTTGACTATTTACACGTTTAGAGATAAAATGTATGCTTTACAATGCTATGTAATGTACCATCATATATACATGCTATGTATCAACTATGTGAGTCCTATTTTATGTTTATGAGGCGGTCCCACACATTGTTACTCCTTTTCTGCAAGAGAAACATGCACTACATGATGTAATTACACATATGAATGCAATTTAAATCTGTTTGAGGCTTTGATTGATGGAAAACACGTTTGGCTTATGCCTGGGATGTTCAATTTACAAACGGAACTCTGCCGATTTTTTTTTTTTTTTTTTTTTTTATTTTTTTTTTAATATGCATCTTGTTGCATTAATCATATGATGAGGCTAGAAATTTAGAATGTTCATTACATTATTTTAAAAGGATACTTACCTTATTTCTCGCCCGTTCTATTCCAGCTATGGATCGTGATGCGCCCAGTAGCTCCTCCGCCTCTCGGACTTCGGGGTGTTCGCCGTCGTAGGGCTGCACCCACTCCTGTTCCTCCTCGGACCCGTCAGGCTCGTCGTTTGACGGAGGCTGTCATTCGTCCTGGTCATCCGGACGTTGAGGAGGCTGTCCCTCCGGAGGTCGCGGCAGAGGGGCCATCCTCCAGCACACCGGCTCCATCTACTCATCAGGCTTCTTCTGGGGCCTCTGTGCAGATACCCGATCTTTTGGGTCGGGATCTCAGTCGTCACCCTTCAGCATCCCTCGTGGCTAACGAGGTATATTCAGTTCTATTCTGATTTTACTCTCAATTTCTCCATTCTCCTTTTATCCGGACTGACCCCTTGGTGATTGCCCCAGGTACCCGAGTTTACCCAGCCGAGGGGCAACTGGTTCAACATCTACTCCCTTTACGCGGCCCTGCACAGTGATTATCGGGCGATGGAGGACTCTTGGGGCTTTCGACATTTCTTCACTATCATCCCCCGCCAGTGCCCCTGGGTTACATGAGGGCTTTATCCGAGCGATGGTTCCACCAGACGCAGTCTCTTCATCTCCTCGACTGCGAGGTCGTGTTGACCCCATGGGACTGGAGGTACATTACTGGCATTGAGTTTACCGGGTCCCGCGTCCCCTTGGATCTTGATATCACTCCTGTGGAGGTTCGAGCTTTGCTGGGCTTCGCTGCTGAGGACCGGGTCTTTAAGGCCCGCAGTATCCGATCTGGTGCCTTGGCAGTTGATGCAGTCGGGGGTCTCTATGCGCTGCCTATTCCAGCAGATCAGGGCACCAGGGACATTCTGCTACGACGCCTGTTCCTGACCATCATGAGGGGTTGTTTTCTGGGGAACAACTCCTCCACCATTCATTTCAGCGTCGTAGGATGCGGTCAGAGATGTGGACCGCATCGGTGATTATGACTGGGGGTCATTCACCTTTGCCTATTTCCTCCACGGCATGCGTCTACGCTCGGAGGGACAGACTGATGCCTGGCTCGGTTTCTACCACTTTCTGCTGGTGAGTCCCTTCCTCCTCTCTCTTACTGTATTTCTTTTCCTTTCATCCTTTTCTGTATTTGATAGTGACTCATGCCTTGCCTTGTTTCTATTCACAGTTCTGGGCTTACGAGCGGCTGCCATGTCTGAGGCCTATCACTACTCTGGGCCCGGACACTTATCCTCGGGGTCGGCGATGGCATCACAGTACTCTGGAGGAGGTCCCCGTGTCGGGCAGCTTTGCACATTGTCGTATTCAGCTGGAGTTGATCACGGCTGCCGACGTCGTCTGGATTCCCTACCTCTCCGATCATCTGACTGTGGGGTTTGCTGACGGGGATCCTTCCGGCCCGGAGTTCGAGCTTTCCACCCGCCGCCTCCCTTTGCAGAGTGTTGGAGGCTGGGTGATGTATCTGGGAGAGCGCGCATTCAGATGCGTCACTGGGGAGATCCGCATCCCGCACTCCCTTTCTTTCACTACTTTCTGGCCGCTGGATTCTCAGCCCTCGGAGATCATGCTCGCCGGGGAGGATGGTTGGATGCTTTCCACAGGCCCCAGTACGAGTGAGGCTTTCAGGACTTGGTGGGTACCTCGTACTATCGGTCCTCAGACTCGGGCCACTTTCTTTCTTGGAGATATGGTTTCAGGCTCGGTGACGATCACCGATTGGGCTGCCTGTGTTCGGACCCCTACCCACGCTGAGCAGATCGCCTCATTGACCCGTCAGGTAGATCAGTTGTCGCTGTTTATTCGGGGGTTGGGCCGGGCCCCGGAGGAGGCTTACACCTACGATCCTGACGGTGCAGGTTATGATGCAGGCCCGAGTTCATCTGATGCCACAGCGCATCCCTACATTCCTGATATGAACTTTGGTCCTCCGAGCTCGGCGACTCCAGGGGATCAGTTCGAGGATCCTGCTTTCATAGATGATACTGATTTTATTTAGACCAGGATAGGATAGGGTCTTTTGTATCAGCACCTGCTTAGATTTCTTTTTCATTTATGCACTATGTACTGAACTCATTTATTTATTTATGCACAGTTTTCTTTTCATTTTTATGGAATTCACCTGCTTTATTATTAACTGTATGATGCATGCTTTTTTTATTTATGGATAGAGAATGACCCCTGTACAGTCCTTTTGATACTATTTTTTTCACAGATGTCGTCCTCAGATGTCGTGGTTCGTTTGGATTCCATTCCTCCCACAGGGTTGGTGGGCAGCCTCCTCCGCTGGTTGGACAGTTTACTGCCAGCAGATAGGGTCATCGTAGATGGTCTTTTGGGACATTCTTGGTCCTTATTAACCTTCCGGGTGCCAGCGGGCTTTGTGGATGGTCTTCTGAGCTATTGGGCCCCTGCCCGTCAGGTGTTTAGGTTTGGGACAGTAGAGCTGACCCCCACCCTTGAGGAGTATGCTCGCTTCACCGGCTTGCCGTTGGATGGTCCCTGTGCTAGGGTTACCGTTGGTTCCATGCGTCGTCAATTCTTGACTTTCACCGGTTTGCGGAGGGCCGTCTTATTACCGGTAATCACATCAGACCATATGGTTCCCCTTCAATTATTGATTGATCGATTTGGCTCACCTGACAGTTTCCGTCTTTTCCTCGGTGATTTTTTCCGTGTTCCGAGGAGCGCTGGGATGCCTTGAGAGTGGGCGTTCTGATGGCCTGTGTCATCTCAGTTTTGTACTTGCCTGCAGGATCCGATCATTTGGACATGCGGATTGTTGCGGCCGTTAGGGCCCTTCAGGAGGATCACACCATTCTCCCCATGATATTGGCGGATACCTATATGTCGGCCACATATTGCCAGTCCTTCCGAGGGAGATTCTTCAGAGGGAGTTCGACCTTATTGTATGTGTGGTTCATGAGCCATCTCAGCCCCATCGGCCACTTCCGCCGCCAAGGGTTTTGCTTCAGTCACAACATAACCACGCAGTTTTCGCTTCGTCCCGCGAGTTGTACTGATGTGGCCTCCTGGACATCATTCTTGTCTATCATTGAGGACCCCTTTCGTCTATTGGTTTACTCGGGCTATTGCTCCTTCATGAGCTTCTTGACTCATGTGCCTGGTATGGATTTCATTCCCATTGCTGGTTTGAGGGGCGTGACGACCTATCATCCCCTGGCGGTTATGGGGCAGTTTGATCAGACACAGGATTTACACCCCTTCGCGCATGCAACCGCATACCGATTCCTTATATCATCCTGTACAGAGAGGGATCTACTGTAGGTATACGAGCTTTGGGATTGCAGAATCTTTGCCGAATATAGTGAAAGCTGTCACATCCAGACATTTGCCTACGTACAGTGGTTGCGTGGAGACCTGGATTCGGCTAGTTTGAGTCGGACTGGGGCCTTTGATGACTCTGGAGTGATTTTCACAGAAGATACCACAGACCATTCCATTTCAGCCGATTCTGCCCCGAGTCGGGTCGCCGAGGATTCCCGACTCCGCCTGGCCCTGAGTACTACTGAAGCCGAGAGGGATGCCGCCCTTGCCGAGAGAGATGAGGCCATTCGGGCTAGAGATGCTGCCATTGCTGATAGAGAGGCCATTGCATTTCAGACCAGGGCAGTGGTAGATGCTCATTTTGGGACTGTCAGCCGAGCTACTGCTTTACTGGATCGTATTGATATGATGGGGCAGCAGATTGCAGGGGATGCTGATGCTTCAGATCTGTCCACCACCCTGTCCATCCTGCTTCGGCTAGTTTCAGATTTGTAGATTATTTTATTTCCTGCATAGACTATGTTGGTTTCATCAGTTATTGAAAGAGAAATCTTGTAATAAAACGACTTATATTTATAGACATGCATTTGAATTTAGTCATTTTCCCCCTTTTGTCGTATCATTGCCACCCATTGGATCATCATTTTATCCAACTGACCATGATTTTGACATTTCGCCTTCTTTCTTTCCTCAGGACTTGATGGAGATTTTGACAGATATTGCCGCACACCTTTTGATTTCGTCGGATTGAATCTCAGATTTTGGATAACTGTTTGGGTTGTATCAGGGTATGTATTCTGGGATGAAACTGGTTAGGCAATTGGTTTCGGGAAGGTTTTGAGGGTGTAGGAAGGTTTTATCTGGCTATCGAAGATTTGGTTTCGGTTAGGGAAAGGACTATATTTTTTGAAGGATCGGACCGCGCCATGATGGGTGCCTACGTACCCCCACAAGTTGGGAGATCAGGTCCTACGTAGTTCGCTCTCGCAGGAAAAAAACAGAAATGATGATTTAAGCGTAGAACCGCTTCACCGAGTCAGCATTGAGGGGTTGTGGAAATACCTCACCATCCATTTCCTGCAATATGAGGGCTCCACCGGATAGCACTTTCTTAATCACGAATGGTCCTTCCCAATTCGGGGCAAACTTCCCCTTGGCTTCGTCCTGACAAGACATGACTCTCTTTAGCACCAGGTCACTCTCCTTGAATTTCCGAGGCCTGATCCTTTTGTCGTATGATCGGGAGATCCTCTGTTGATATAGCTGGCCGTGCCAAACAGCAGCCACCCTCCTTTCATCAATTAGGGCCAATTGGTCGTATCGGCTTTGCATCCAATCCTCCTCACTTATCTGAGCATCGATCACTATTCTGAGGGACGCCATCTCAACTTCAACTGGCAGGACAGCCTCCATTCCATATACCAAAGCGTAAGGGGTTGCCCCTGTGGAAGTACGCGTTGATGTTCGGTATGCCAGCAGGGTGAGGGGTAATAGATCCGGCCAACCCCGATGATTAGCAGACATTTTCGCCATGATCTTCTTGATGTTTTTATTGGCAGCCTCCACTGCCCCATTCATTTTGGGACGGTAAATAACAGAATTGAGGTGTTTGATCTTAAACTGGTCGCACAACCCCTTCATGAGGGCGTTATTCAAATTCTTGGCATTGTCGGAGACCAAAACCTCAGGCTGCCCATATCGACAAATGACATTATTCCTGATGAAGCTGACGATGACCTCCTGAGTTACTTTAGGGAAAGAAGCTGCCTCTACCCATTTGGTGAAATAGTCGATCATGACGAAGATGAATCGATGCCCGTTGCTTGCTTTGGGCTCTATTGGTCCGATTACATCCATTCCCCACATCGAAGATGGCCACGGGGAGGTCATACAGTGCAGTTTATTGGGAGGCGTATGGATCACATTACCGTGCGCCTGACATTGATAACACCGTTTGACATGATCTTCGCAATCGGCCCTCAGCGTCAACCAATAATACCCTGTCCTCAAGATCTTTTTGGCCAACATCGGTCCACTCATATGTGGCCCACACAACACCCCGCCATGGATTTCATTCATAATCCTTTGGGATTGCGTTTCGTCTACGCATTGCAACAGTCCCAACCCGGCATCCCTTTTGTAAAGTGAATCGCCACTCTCCGGTAAAAACTTCATCGCCATCTTTTGAATTCTCATCCTTTCAGTCCGATTTGCCTGATCGGGAAGGGATCTGTCTCTCAGATATTCCCTGATGTCGTGATACCAGGGCTGCATTGTCAACACCACCTCGTTTGATAACACTGCCACATTTTCCTCATATGCCGGGGCATTCTGTACGGTGATCTCAATCTGTGGACTGTCCCTACTCTTGATCACGTGGATTAAGGAAGCCAAAGTCGCCAATGCATCGGCAAAATCATTTCGTCCCCGAGGAATATGGCGGAAGGCGATATCTTCGAACTCTTGCATAAGCTGGGTGACACAACGATGGTATGGAAGTAACCGAAGCTCCTTAGTGTTGTATACCCCGATTGCTTGTCTGATTACCAATTCTGAATCCCCGAACACCGCTAGTCTTTTTACTCCCATGTCACGGGCCAATCGGAGTCCCAAGATACACCCCTCGTATTCAGCGGTGTTGTTCGAATTGCTGAAACGAAGTTTAGTGGCCACGGGGTATTGTTCTCCGGTGATAGAGACTAGGACCGCTCCGGCTCCTGCCCCCTCGGCATTCATGGCACCATCAAAATACAGCTTCCAAAATTGTCCCTCGTCATCACATTTTTCGCCGCGATTACCCAAAATATATCCTCGCCCGGGAGAGGAGTTTTCTAACGGCTCCATCCCTCCTGCCGGGGCTTCTGCCAACTGATCTGCAATTCCCTGCCCTTTCATGGCCTTCTGGGTCACGTACACCATGTCAAACTGTTGTAAAATTAACTGCCATCTTGATAGTCGACAATTCAGCATGGGCCTTTCGAAAATATATTTCAGGGGATCCATTCTTGATATCAGGTACGTTGTATGCCCATGGAGGTAGTGCTGTAATCTCCCTGCAGCCCAGGCCAGAGCACAACAGGTCTTCTCAATGGGAGTGTAATTCTGCTCACATTGGCTAAATCTTTTGTTGAGGTAATAGATGGCCTGCTCTTTTCCCGCCTCATTTTTCTGTCCCAACATGCATCCCATCGCAATGGCATTGACCGATATGTACATAAACAGAGGGATCCCATCCTTCGGGGGTACCAGCACTGGTGCCTCAGTCAATTGCTTTTTAATGGTCTGAAACGCCTTTTGACATTGCTCATTCCATTCTTGGGATACCCCCTTTTCTTAACAGTCTAAAAATCGGCTCACATGTGGTCGTCAAGTGGGATATAAAACGGCTGATAAAGTTTATCCTCCCGAGGAATCCTCTTATCTCCTTTTCTGTGTGGGGTGCCGGCATATCCACAATGGCCTTAATCTTTGCTGGATCCAACTCAATGCCCCGATCACTAACCAGGAAACCCAAGAGCTTGCCCGACTGTACTCCGAAAGCGCACTTGGCTGGATTGAGTTTCAAATTATACTTTCTGAGCCGATCGAATAGCTTTTTGAGATGGGTTATATGATCAGATTCTACCTTCGATTTCACAATAATGTCATCCACGTAGACTTCTATCTCCTTGTGCATCATATCGTGGAACAAGGCCATCATGGCTCTCTGATAAGTAGCCCCTGCATTTGTGAGCCCGAAAGCCAGTCGTCTGTAGCAGAAAGTGCCCCAGGGGGTGATGAATGCGGTCTTTTCCCGATCTTCCTCCGCCACCATTATCTGATGATATCCTGCGAAGCAATCCACAAAAGAGTACATTTCGTACTGGGCTGTGTTATCCACCAGGATGTGTATGAAAGGCACCGGGAAGTTATCCTTGAGACTGGCCTTGTTTAGATCTCTGTAGTCTACGCATACCCTCACCTTTCCTCCAGGTTTAGCCACTGGGACCACATTGGATAGCCATTCCGGGTAAGTGGACACCATAATGATTCCCGCCCTGAACTGTTTGATGATCTCTTCCTTCACTTTTAAGCTCCACTCAGGTTTCAACTTTCTTAGTTTCTGCTTGACAGGCCTGAAACCCTCCTTGATGGGTAACCGGTGCACCACAATGTCGGTGGACAATCCGATCATATCCTCGTGCGACCAGGCAAAGACATCCTCATATTGGCTTAGTAACTCAATCATTTCTGCTTTTTGGCTGGGGGTAAGGTCTGTCCCTATCTTGAGTTCTTTTGGATTGTCAGGGGTTCCGATATCTATAGTGATGGTTTGGTCCAAATTGGGTTTGGGTTTATCCTCGACCCATCCCTTGATCTCGTCAGGTGCGTCGTCGTAATCTGTCTCATCTTGTTCAATGCCCATTAAATCGAAATCCAGCTCAATGTCAAAATCATAATCATCATTCAAATTTGAAAGACCATTTGTTAGGCAATGATTACTCAAATTGGTACACCTGACATGAAACAAAATACTTGTCATATATAAATCGATTTTTCACGATGATCGCATTTTCAAATAACAAGAAGAAACGACATAATGATGCAGAAATAAAACAACAACAAGAATAAACTTCTTCATTTCCCCATCATCTGGGGTCAATCATCCTGACGTCGAGTTTTACCCCTGTTTGGATATCACGGGTTTCTGGGTCCAATTGTCGATGGTCAGGTCAGCTGGAATGCGCTGGATAAAGGAGGGCCTCACATCGGACACCTCCCCGATGATTACGGATACGTCGCCTGAATCCTTCTCCATATCTTTTCCAGGAATAATCAGCCCTGCCCAATCGATGACAGGCACAACTTGTTGGGCTCCCGGTGGCGCGATAACATTCGTCCCCTCCTTACTGCTTGTTGATTGTCCGGGGATGTAGCATTTGGTTTCAAACTCCTTTGCGACCTCCTGCAGGAAACTTTCCCTCCGGGCCAACTCATTACGTGTGGGGGTTAACTCTTCATTCCCTGCCCCAATCACAGGCCTGCTGATCCCCTGCCCATTGTCGACTTTGGTCACTGGACTGCCAACTAGTCGAATCGGAGTCGCACCCTGACGGTGTCCCCGTACTGCGCCCACATGGTATCCCAATCCTGCCTTGCCTATCTGCTGTGGTAGGTGGATGGGCTCGGTGATTCCCTGACTGCTTTTCCCTAGTCCCTGTCCAGGTTGGAAGTTCATTTTAATCATTTCCCTTGCCACAAAGGTGAGCTCCGGAGAGACCCTTGGTTTCACAGCTGGAGCTCCCAGGCATCTATAATGGGGAGTGCTAATCTCTAGTGCTTGAAAGCTGGCAGGCGCCGCTGATTCATCCACATTGATTACTGGTAGGCCACTCCTGGGAGGAGAAGGGTCATCACATTCGGCCGATATTGTTACCAGATTCCCATCGATGATCAACTTGATTTGTTGGTGGAGTGTGGAAGGAACTGCCCCGGCCATGTGTATCCACGGCCTCCCTAACAGCAGGTTGTAGCTCGCCGTAATATCTAGGACTTGGAAGGATATATCAAAAGTACAGGGCCCTATCTCCACTGGCAATTCTATTTCCCCAATGGTATCCCTCCGGGAGCCGTCAAAAGCCCGAACCACCACATGACTGGCTCGGAGGCGTTTGGAACTGATGTTCATTTTCTTTAGCGTACTGAGGGGACATATGTTCAATGCCGATCCCCCATCGATCAACACCCCATTCATGACATATCCTGAGGAGATTACCGCAATGTGTAGCGGTTTTCGGTGCCTCCCCCCTTCCTTCCTTGGGAATGTCCTCATCCGTAAAGGATATTGCATCGGTTTCCAATAAGTGGCCTACCAGCTGGCCGAAACCCTCCTCACTAATTTCTTTGGGCACAAATGCCTCCTCCAGAACCTTCATCAGGGTTTTGCAATGCTCACTGGATGACAACACCAAGTCCATGACTGATGTTAGGGTTGATTCCTCATTTAAAATCTGGATCCCCCTCATTTCCGGGTGATCCATCCTTTTCAAAAACTCTATGGCCCTTTCCTCGGAAACCTCTTCATTTTTTCTCTTTTGGCTCTCAAGGACTCGCCCGGGAAGATATAAGGGGTTCCCTTTGGTCGTCACGGAAGCACAACTGGCCGCTTCCTCGGGTATTCCCCCGTAATTCCAGGGTACAGTCTTCAGACTACTGATAGGGAGTTGCGGCCTTGCTGCAAGGATGATGGGCCTCGGGGCTGTCAGCTTGACAGGCCCCTCTATGTTATTCGTACTTACCCCTATCAACCTGATGGTCGCTACCCGTGCATCCCCATGATCATGTATCACGTTGATCATCTCCTCAATTTTCTGCACATAGTTCAAACCTTGGCGGCCCCCCAGCCTCACTTGCCTCCGTCACATTGACTCCCCCCCCATCATGTCTTGGCAGGGGGTTTGCCTTAACATTCGGGGAGTCCGGTTGCTCCACCACAATTTCCCCGTTGTCGATCATGTTCTGAATTATATGTTTCAATGTCCAACAATCTTGTGTATCATGACCCGGGGAACCCGAGTGATAGGCGCACCGTTTGCTTGGATCAAATCTCCTTCCCTTCGGGTCACTCGGGGGAGCCAAATTGATTATCCTCTTTTGGGCTACTAATACCGCTAATACTCGTTCAAGCGGCTCCCCGAGCGGGGTGAACACTCGGTTTTGCGAGGCCTCATATCTTCTTCGCCCCTCTGTCCTTTGATCTGTGAAGTTTGGCTGACGGGATGGCCCTCCCCTCTGTACCTGAACCGGAAGATGGCTTTCTGTTTTTCTGGATGACCCCTGTAAGATGAGGGAAACATCCTCTTCCTTTTTCTTTTGGACCCTCCGGGAAGTGCTGCCATAGTTTCCATTCTGTATTTGCTCGGCAGCAGTTTCTAAAGCAGTAAGATCCCGGATTTTACCCGACTTCAACCCCATGTCTACCATCTCTCCATGTTTAATCATTTCAGCAAAAGGTCTTCCAATCCCCGAGATGACCCTCTCATAATATGGTGCCTCCTGGATGTCTACAAAGGTCATCACCATCTCTGATTCGTTCATCGGGGGGGTCACCTGTGCGGCCATGCCCCTCCATCGTTGGGCATATTCCCTGAAGGACTCCCTAGGCTGTTTTTTAACCTTTGTCATTTGGTACCTGTCAGGGGCCATCTGGGCCTGAAAGCTGTATTGGGTCAAGAAGGTATGGGCCAATTCCTCCCAGTTGTGGATTCGGGCGTTGTCGAGGCGGGCATACCAGATTCTGGCCTCCCCTGTTAAGCTTTTCTGGAATAGTTGCATTCTTAACCCCTCGTCTTCGGCATAAGACCCGAGTTCTCCAATGTATATTTTCAAGTGTGTATAGGGGTCTCCCTTTCCATTGTACTTTTTCAAACTCGGGAACTTTGAACTTTTCTGGATATCTGGCTCCGGGGAAAAACACATAAATCCGAATAATTAACCCTGCCCAGGGAGCCTATGCCCCTTAGAGATTGGATGGTCTCCTCCATGTGTTTCATTTTTCTCCGAAGGTCGTCATTGTCCCCTTCTTCTGGGATAGTAACCACTGTCCTGCTAGGTATGGGAACGGCCCTTGTAATGACTGGCTCGTCCTTGAGTTGGGGTTGGTCATCCTTACCCAGGTTTACAACATTTTTAGGAGGATTCTGGTCACCCCCTGGTGGTGGAATATTATATGGTCCTTGGCTTGGCGGATCCTGTCTGAGTAGGAAACTGCTCTTTTAGCATCGTGGCCATTTCCATCATCTGTTTTTTGAAGTCATCAAACTCTTCCCGAGATATGGAACTATGATTAGGAATATCAGCCATTTTAGATGTAGAATTTTGGGCTTTCTTAGACTGCGAACGGGTTTGAGGAGCAATCCTGCGAAACGATGGTTCGAAGTTTAGTCTTGGGGAAATGAAAGAATGGATGCATGCTAAAACCGTAACTTTTTGTGTGTTTTTGGGTTTTTTAATCTTTTTCTGCAAAACAACTTGTTAGCGGTTCTTTATTGAAATAATACATGCTAGATATGATTTATGCTTCCCGTGTCCGTTCCCTGCAAAACACAGAGGTTAGTATTTTCTTTTGACATAAAGGGGAAGCATATATGAATATGTTGCAATGGAATTATGGCATTTATGCGCAGAACAGAAAACGTAAAAGGGCATGAAGAGACTTATCCTGCGTTGGGTTAATCAGAGGCTAACCTATCCTAGGGTTACTCTCACGGGCTTTTCGGCATGAAGGTTCCCAAATCTTCGCAATCTACTCGTTTGAGCCCTTTCGATTGGAGCGGATTTGAGTGGTGCGTTTCCTGAGCCATCTCCGGGAGCAGCCCCATCGAGTCCAGTAATAAGCAACCGACGGGTTCGCCTCAGGAGGAGGTACAATCTCAACATACATTCACATTCATCGTCCTCACCGTATGCAAATGATTACTTTAAGGTAAATCAACTCCATTCAATCATTCATTCATTGGACAAAAGCACACATTCACACAACAATAAGTAAAATAGGTCAAAATGTTGCACGCACATACATATTCAAAAATTTTTTAAGGATAGGATAGCATCAAGATTTGAAAGCGGCTTAAGCCCTCTAATATCCCCAGCAGAGTCGCCAGCTGTCGACGCCGGGTTTTCTCTTTCTCGGTCTTTCCCAATTTTAGCCTTTTGGTTTAGATGATTTTTGGAAAAGGTCGGCATTGAGGTCGACGGGGTTTTGAAAGATCGTTTTTTATGATGAGCCAATTAACCAGAGTCGCCAGTTGGTATATTTGAAATGGATGTACCAACTCATCCGAGTTTTCGTTCTTTTGTAAATCGCTGGCTCATATGTGACTCCGAATTAATTTGGTCTGCGAATTGAGATTCATAGAGTTCGGGGGCTTGCTTAAGTGAGGGGAAGGTGTTAGGCACCCCCCGACTTCCGTGAAACACGGTTACCGCAATCTTGATGCTTTCCTATCCTTTAATTCATGAAATGTTGTGTTGTACGCGCGCGTGTGTGTGTGTGCCTATGTGAATGTTGTGGTGAGTTTGTATGAAAGAATCATTTGGATTTTTAGGGAAAATCGTGTTTTAATTTGAGAACGCTTCGGAATGTCTTTTCGGTATACACGAGAAAGCTTGGTTCGTTATAAGAAAAATTTGATTTTATATTTATCAAAAACTATGAGATTTTCATTAGGTGTCGTTTTGGCGAAACAAGAGTTTTAAACCTTCGTCAAAATAGGAATCGAGATCTATACGTTGCTTTCATGAAATGATCGGGCAATTTCTAGAATCTCTTTCACCCTATGCACAAAGATTTAATGAAACGTTACTTATTTCTAAAATCAAATTTTGTGATGTTTGAAAACGATTTTCTTTAGCTTCCTCGTTAGATAGGAATCGACATTCATTAATATTTCTCAAATTTTAAACTCGTGATTCTAATATCCTACTTTGCTTGATTTTTATGAAAATCTTATCATTTAGCTTTGAAATCAATTTCGCGTCATAAATCGAATCGAGCATAAACACGCGTCGAGGCTATTCATGGGCATGTAAGCCATCAAAATATCCCCGAACGCCAACAATCACAAATTTCACTATTTCGGGGCCTTAAACACGATTCCCGCCTTGGCGTCGTTTAAGGCCCAAAGGTTACATGTTACAAAACGAGCATCTTGAATCTATCACATACATCAAAACGTCCATCATCGGATTTGGACCTCGGGGTCGCATTCCTAGGCTCACACGAGATTAATACATGCCTACAAAATGAATATTACATAACTAACCAACCCGGGTTTATCTAATATACCATGATATCCGGGAATGACAATCTAAATAAATTACACCCAATAAATTATCACAAACAAGCTAGAAATTTTATCAATTGGATATCCTCGGGTTATTAGGAAGAATTTTGTTCCAATGGAACCCTCACCAATAATCCCTAATCCATGATTGCTCAATAATATTCTTGAAAATTTCAATTAAATTTAGCCAAATAACATGATAGAAGTTGCAAAAATAATGAGATCTTCACCTTGCAAATGATACCAAAATTGTGTAGAAACTTGTGTATTGAGGGAAATATGAGATGTATATGATATAATCTAACAACAAAGGAAATTTCTCTCTTTTTCTCTCAATTGTTGCAAGAATTTTTTGTTATTTCTCCCTATTTCCGAGCTAAAACTGCTGCTGATTTCTTCTTCTTCCGCAAACTGCCGAACCTCCTGTATGCTGCCTGCTGCCGAGCTTAAATAGGCTGGCCAAAGCCAGCCGCAGATCTATCTGCGGCTGGCCGCAGATGGATCTGCGGCTGGCCAGCTGGCACGCCTCCCATCGCACTCAGCTGCTGAGTGCTGATTTCCCGGTTTTCGTGCTGGCGCACCCACTTGGCCGCAGATCTATCCGCGGCTGGCGGGCTTGACTTTCTCGATTTTCGTGCCACGCCTCGATTTTCGTACCGCAACGTCGGTTTTCGCTGACAGGCTCGTATTCCGCAGTCCGGGAACTTCCGGGAGACGTGCCACCTCATTCGGAAATGCCTGCCTCGGACGGCTTTATTGTCACGTAAACTTGGGTTGCCCAAAACATTGCGGCGGTGCCGGGCGCTCGCCCTCGTGCCCGCTCTTTTGCTCCTGCAAGCTGGTTCAATTGACGATTTCGCCCTCCTGTCAAGGTTAGTAGAAGGAAACGCAAAATTTGGGTGTCTACATTTACGTTAACAAGCTGCATTGTCGAGCTGGTAAGATATTTTCATTGAGGAGGTTAGAAGATAGGTTCAATTGCAGGCTGCATTGTTGAGCTTTGAAAATATTTTCATTGAGGAGCTTAAATTGCAAGCTGCATTGTCGAGCTTAAAGATATTTTCATTAAGGAGGTTAGAAGATAGGTTCAATTGCAAGCTGCATTGTCGAGCTTGGAAGATATTTTCATTGAGGAGCTTAGATTGCAAGCTGCATTATCGAGCTTAAAGATATTTTCATTGAGGAGCTTAGAAGATAGGTTTAATTGCAAGCTGTATTGTCGAGCTTGGAAGATATTTTCAATGAGGAGCTTAGAAGAATATTCTAAGAATATGCTAGGGTGCAAAGTGTAATAAGCCGAGCCCCTAACGTACAATTAGTGAAACTTGGTTTTCCTATAAATAGCAAGCTTAGTTCTTCATTATTTTCTACCATTTCAAGAACAGTTCAAGAGCAAAAACACTTTATATTTATATTCTGAGAGATTGTGAGATAAGAATTACTTTCTAAGCATCGAAGCGCTACGCGATTGAAAGTATAGCTAGCAAATACAAGAGGTATACTCTAGTAGTTATTATTTTCATTTTTCTTTATATATTTAGTAAAAATATACTTTTCAAGCAGTTATAATGCCCAAATTATTTTAAATAGATAGTACAAAAGTCCTATTTATAAGTAGTTATAATGTCCGATTTATTGCTCTTATATATTAGAAAATATACTTTTATAAGCAGTTACTATGCCCGATTTTCTTCAAATATTTAGTAAAAATATTCATTTTATAAGCAGTTATAATGCTGAAATTATCTCAAATATAATAGACGAATATTCATTTTATAAGCAGTTATAATTCCCGATTTATTTCAAACATAGTAAACGAATATTCATTTTGCAAGCAGTTAAAATGTTCAATTTATTTTAAATATAGTTGAAAAATATTCATTCTATAAGCAGTTATAATGCTGAAATTATTTCATGTATAGTAGAAGAAGTCTTACTTATAAGCGGTTATAATACTCGAAATAAAACTTAAAAGATTTAATCGTTAAAATGCTTAATTAGCCTAGCATAATGAAAGGAAAGGAAAAGCTTGGAGGATCAAAGTTCTAGAGCTTACATTTCAGGAGATTGAGCGAGGAATGAAACATTAGCGATAACATATTATCCATATTCAGGTAAGTCTACTTATTTGTTAAAATGCACTCCGTGCAATAACATGTCTTATTTATAAAGTTTATTGTTATGCAAGTATTGTTTCTTTTGCAACCTGTGCATTAACATGCTTCTTATCTCTTATGTGCAACGTGATAGGGATTGTTGAATTTCAATTGAAAACCATGTTAGTAGCTGAGTTGAACAACTCTCTTGTATGGGCAGGAGTTTAAGATGTGTTAGGAAACCGATTTAACTCACTGAGGTAACATTTGTCGCAGTGTAGAGGTACCGTAGAAGCGGTATACACTGTTGATACAATTATAGCAGTGTTGATGAGACGGGGAACTAATTCATTAGTTCGTGGGTGGGGAAACACTCAGTTCACTATATTGATAATCGTTGAAATCTTGTATCAACTTATTCTGTATATATATATCTTGAAAATGTGATTCTCTTCTCATATATACATCTGTTAGACTTGTTGGGCATTCTTATGCTCATTTTTGCAATTATCTTAAAACAAATTACAGCTAAAGAAGAATTACCAAACGATTCTTGCGGTACAAAGAAAGTTGAAGATGTAGAAGTCATTTAAACTTTGTTAAATTAACATTATTGGCAATGTCTAGAAAGTTCTGACGAGTAAAGGGGTTAGGTTATTTAATTGTGCGCCGTTTTAACGGAAAGCCCCCTTTTTCCTAAGAATTGCCTGGTTGCTAATATTGCAAGTCTCGGATAGATAAATGAAGATTTATTTTTAAGTCTTTTAGGACTTATGTATAATAAGAACAAGTAACCTGGGAATGATGTAACACGAAAGAATGATATTATAATATTATCATTTTTCCGCCTTTTACTCTGATTATTAGATGTCAAAATTTCTATAGTAGTATGTAAAGGTTGTACACGTGAGCACGAAGTCCGACCTGACTAAAAGAATCTAGCAGGTGGATTTTCGGTGCATCACATAATGGTATCAGAGCATTAGGTTATAGCTCTAGGGTAAGAGTGCCTTAGGATATAGCCTGCGTAAAATTTTAGAGATAGAAAAACTCGTAAAACGAAGGTTAAAAATGCTTATACTGGAATTTCGAGGACGAAATTCTTATAAGGAGGGGAGAATGTAATATCCTGAAAATTTATAGAACTTATAAATATGATATTGAATGACTAAAGTTAGCTGTAAAGTTAATTTCGAGGACGAAATTCTTATAAGGAGGGGAGAATGTAATATCCTGAATATTTATAAAACTTATAAATATTATATTGAATGATTAAAGTTAGCTGTAAAGTTAATTTCGATGATGAAATTATTTGAAGTAGGGGTGAATGTAATACCCTGAATATTTATGAGGCTTATAAATACAATAGTATATGGTTAGGAGTTAATTTAGTGACCTAAAACTAGGTATCGAGAAGTTTAAAACCTTAAGACCTAATGAGATTCGAATTTATGTGCTTAATAAAGATCCAAATGATATTTCGAAGCAGGTGTTTTGTGATTATATTATGTAAACGATGAATTAGGTCAAATAAAATTTTTTTTGGTCAAGCTGCTTAGTCGTGCTTATATTAACAAAATGATTTGTCGTGCTTTTCACGATTTCACCAAGAAGTATCTCGGCTAATTATTTTTAGTAAGCTGCTTTGTCGTGCTTAAACTGATATAGTGCTTTGTCGTGCTTACGGTAACAAACTGCATTGTCGAGCTTGTAAGATATTTTCATTGAGGAGCTTAGAAGATATGTTCAATTGCAGGCTGCATAGTCGAGCTTGGAAGATATTTTCATTGAGGAGCTTAAATTGCAAGCTGCATTGTCGAGCTTAAGGATATTTTCATTGAGGAGCTTAGAAGATAGGTTCAATTACAAGGTGCATTGTCGAGCTTGGAAGATATTTTCATTGAGGAGGTTAGATTGCAAGCTGCATTATCGAGCTTAAAGATATTTTCATTGAGGATCTTAGAAGATAGGTTCAATTGTAAGCTGCATTGTCGAGCTTGGAAGATATTTTCATTTAAGAGCTTAGAAGAATATTCTAAGAATATGCTAGGGTGCAAAGTCTAATAAGCCGAGCCCCTAACGTGGAATTAGTGAAACTTGGTTTTCCTATAAATAGCAAGCTTAGTTCTTCATTATTTCCTACCATTTCAAGAACAGTTCAAGAGCAAAAACACTTTATATTTATATTTTGAGAGATTGTGAGATAAGAATTACTTTCTAAGCATCGAAACGCTACACGATTAGAAGTAAAGCTAACAATTACAAGAGGTATACTCTAGTAGTTATTATTTTTCATCTTTCTTTATATATTTAGTAAAAATATACTTTTCAAGAAGTTATAATGCCCAAATTATTTTAAATAGATAGTACAAAAGTCCTATTTATAAGCAGTTATAATGTCCGATTTATTTTTCTTATATATTAGAAAATATACTTTTATAAGCAGTTACTATGCCCGATTTTCTTCAAGTATTTAGTTAAAATATTCATTTTATACGCAGTTATAATGCTGAAATTATCTCAAATATAATAGCCGAATATTCATTTTATAAACAGTTATAATGCCCGATTTATTTCAAACATAGTAAACGAATATTCATTTTGCAAGCAATTATAATGCTAAATTTATTTTAAATATAGTTGACAAATATTCATTCTATAAGCAGTTATAATGCTGAAATTATTTCATGTATTGTAGAAGAAGCCTTATTTATAAGCGGTTATAATACCCGAAATAAAACTTAAAAGATTTAATCGTTAAAATGCTTAATTAGCCTAGCATAATGAAAGGAAAGGAAAAGCTTGGAGGATCAAAGTTCTAGAGATTACACTTCAGGAGATTGAGCGAGGAATGAAACATTAGCGTTAACATATTATCCATATTCAGGTAAGTCTACTTATTTGTTGAAATGCACTCCGTGCAATAACGTGTCTTATTTATGAAGTTTATTGTTATGCAAGTATTATTTTTTTTGCAACCCGTGCATTAACATGCTTCTTATCTATTATGTGCTACGTGATAGGGATTGTTGAATTTCAATTGAAAACCATGTTAGTAGCTGAGTTGAACAACTCTCTTGTATGGGCAAGAGTTTAAGATGTGTTAGGAAACCGATTTAACTCACTGAGGTAACATTTGTCGCAGTGTAGAGGTACCGTAGAAGCGGTATACACTGTTGATACAATTGTAGCAGTGTTGATGAGACGGGGAACTAATTCATTAGTTCGTGGGTGGAGAACCACTCAGTTCACTATATTGATAATCGTTGAAATCTTGTATCAACTTATTCTGTATATATATCTTTAAAATGTGATTCTCTTCTCATATATGTATTTGTTAGACTTGTTGGGCATTCTTATGCTCATTCTTGCAATTATCTTAAAACAAATTACAGCTAAGGAAGAATTACCAGACGATTCTGGCGGTACAAAGAAAGCTGAAGATGTAGAAGTCATTTAAACTATGTTAGATTAACATTATTGGCAATGTCTAGAAAGTTCTGACGAGGAAAGGGGTTAGGTAATTTAATTATGCGCCGTTTTAACGGAAAGCCCCTATTTCCTGAGAACTGCCTGGTTGCTAATATTGCAAGTCTCGGATAGATAAATGAAGATTTGTTTTTAAGTCTTTTAGGACTTATGTATAATAAGAACAAGTAACCTGGGAATGATGTAACACGAAAGAATGATATTATAATATTATCACTTTTTCGCCTTTTACTCTGATTATTAGATGTCAAAATTTCTATAGTAGTATGTAAAGATTGTACACGTGAGCACGAAGTCTGACCTGGCTAAAAGAAGCTAGCAGGTGGATTTTCGGGGCGTCACAGGATGGTATCAGCGCATTAGGTTATAGCTCTAGGGTAAGAGTGCCTTAGGATATAGCCTGCGTAAAATTTTGGAGATAGAAAAACTCGTAAAACGAAGGTTAAAAAATGCTTATACTGGAATCTCGAGGACGAAATTCTTATAAGGAGGGGAGAATGTAAGATCCTGAATATTTATAGAACTTATAAATATGATATTGAATGACTAAAGTTAGTTGTAAAGTTAATTTCGAGGACAAAATTCTTATAAGGAGAGGAGAATGTAATATCCTGAATATTTATAGAACTTATAAATATGATATTGAATGACTAAAGTTAGCTGTAAAGTTAATTTCGATGATTTATGAGGCTTATAAATACGATAGTATATGGTTAGAGGTTAATTTAGTGACCTAAAACTAGGTATCGAGAAGTGTAAAACCTTAAGACCTAATGAGATTCAAATTTGTGTGCTTAATAAAGATCCAAATGATATTTCAAAGCAGGTGTTTTGTGATTATATTATGTAAACTCTAACAACCCGGGTCAAAACCCGAGTCCAGAACAAATCTTGGGTCAAATCCCAAGTCTAAATTGAATCAAATCCATCCAAACAAGGCCTTAAATTACTTGCCCAATAGTATCTTCTTGGGTCATCTTAGCCCACCACAGGCTCACCCAAAAGGTCATGACTGAAGGTAATATTGATAGTAACTCAATTCCTTATATATACAGACAAACTTTTTCCTTATCTTTTGATGTGGGACGGGAGTGTTACAAATTCCCTCACTTAAATTTCTGACGTCCCCGTCAGAACCGATCACACACACGGTTCACAGATCTTTGCCTCTCTAGCCATTTTGGGATAATACCGGCTGACTTCGTGTCCCCACCTCCGGACCTCCTTCTCTCCATTGTGGGATAATACCACCAGCCTTCGTGTCCCCACCTCCGGCAACTCGATCGGATGACCCGACCCGAGCTTTCGAGAGTCAGCTCTGATACCATATGTAACAACTCGGGTGAAAACCCGAGTCCGGAACAAATCTATGGTCAAATCCCAAGTCCAAATCGAATCAAATCCATCCAAACAAGGCCTTAAATTACTGGCCCAATAATATCTTCTTGGGTCATTTTAGCCCACCACAGGCTCACCCAAAAGGTCATGACTGAAGGTACAATTGATAGTAACTTAATTCCTTATATACAGACAAACTTTTCCCTTATCTTTCGACGTGGGACTGGGGTGTTACATAAATGATGAATTAGGTCAAATAAAATTTTTTTTGGTCAAGCTGCTTAGTCGTGCTTACATTAACAAAATGATTTGTCGTGCATTCCACGATTTCACCAAGATGTATCTCGGCAAATTATTTTTAGTAAGCTGCTTTGTCGAGCTTAAACTGATATAGAGCTTTGTCGTGCTTACGATAACAAGCTGCATTGTCGAGCTTGTAAGATATTTTCATTGAGGAGCTTAGAAGATAGGTTCAATTGCAAGCTGCATTGTCGAGCTTGGAAGATATTTTCATTGAGGAGCTTAAATTGCAAGCTGCATTGTCGAGCTTAAAGATATTTTCATTGAGGAGCTTAGAAGATAGGTTCAATTGCAAGCTACATTGTCGAGCTTGGAAGATATTTTCATCGAGGAGCTTCGATTGTAAGTTGCATTATCGAGCTTAAAGCTATTTTCATTGAGGAGCTTAGAAGATAGGTTTAATTGCAAGCTGCATTGTCGAGCTTGGAAGATATTTTCATTGAGGAGCTTAGAAAAATATTCTAAGAATATGCTAGGGTGCAAAGTGTAATAAGCCGAGCCCCTAACGTGAAATTAGTGAAACTTGATTTTTCTATAAATAGCAAGCTTAGTTCTTCATTATTTCCTAACATTCCAAGAACAGTTCAAGAGCAAAAACACTCTATATTTATATTCTGAGAGATTGTGAGATAAGAATTACTTTCTAAGCATCGAAGCGCTATGCGATTAGAAGTAAAGCTAGCAACTACAAGAGGTATACTCTAGTAGTTATTATTTTCATTTTTCTTTATATATTTAGTAAAAATATACTTTTCAAGCAGTTATAATGCCCAAATTATTTTAAATAGATAGTACAAAAGTCCTATTTACAAGCAGTTATAATGTCCGATTTATTTCTCTTATATATTAGAAAATATACTTTTATAAGCAGTTACTATGCCCGATTTTCTTCAAGTATTTAGTAAAAATATTTATTTTATAAGCAGTTATAATGCTGAAATTATCTCAAATATAATAGCCGAATATTCATTTTATAAACAGTTATAATGCCCGATTTATTTCAAACATAGTAAACGAATATTCATTTTACAAGCAGTTATAATGCTCAAATTATTTTAAATATAGTTGAAAAATATTCATTCTATAAGCAGTTATAATGCTGAAATTATTTCATGTATAGTAGAAGAAGTCTTATTTATAAGCGGTTATAATACCCGAAATAAAACTTAAAAGATTTAATCGTTAAAATGCTTAATTAGCCTAACATAATGAAAGGAAAGGAAAAGCTTGGAGGATCAAAGTTCTAGAGCTTACACTTCAGGAGATTGAGCGAGGAATGAAACATTAGCGTTAACATATTATCCATATTCAGGCAAGTCCATTTATTTGTTGAAATGCACTCCGTGCAATAACATGTCTTATTTATGAAGTTTATTGTTATGCAAGTATTGTTTCTTTTGCAACCCGTGCATTAACATGCTTCTTATCTATTATGTGCAACGTGATAGGGATTGTTGAATTTCAATTGAAAACCATGTTAGTAGCTGAGTTGAACAACTCTCTTGTATGGGCAGGAGTTTAAGATGTGTTAGGAAACCGATTTAACTCACCGAGGTAAGATTTGTCGCAGTGTAGAGGTACCGTAGAAGCGGTATACACTGTTGCTACAATTATAGCAGTGTTGATGAGACGGGGAACTAATGTATTAGTTCGTGGGTGGGGAACCACTCAGTTCACTATATTGATAATCGTTGAAATCTTGTATCAACTTATTCTGTATATATATCTTGAAAAGGTGATTCTCTTCTCATATATACATCTGTTAGACTTGTTGGGCATTCTTATGCTCATTTTTGTAATTATCTTAAAACAAATTACAGTTAAGGAAGAATTACCAGACGATTCTGGCGGTACAAAGAAAGCTGGAGATGTAGAAGTCATTTAAACTATGTTGGATTAACATTATTGGCAATGTCTAGAAAGTTCTGACGAGGAAAGGGGTTAGGTCATTTAATTGCGCGCCGTTTTAACGGAAAGCCCCCTCTTTCCTGGGAACTGCCTGGTTGCTAATATTGCAAATCTCGGATAGATAAATGAAGATTTGTTTTTAAGTCTTTTAGGACTTATGTATAATAAGAACAAGTAACCTCAGAATGATGTAACACGAAAGAATGATATTTTAATATTATCACTTTTTCGTTTTTTACTCTGATTATTAGATGTCAAAATTTCTATAGTAGTATCTAAAGGTTGTACACGTGAGCACGAAGTCCGACCTGGCTAAAAGGCTAGCAGGTTAATTTTCGGAGCGTCACAGCAGCAACCCCAATAAGCGCAAGTGGAATGAGAGTCAATCGTCCGGAGGCTATAGATCCGGAGGAGATACTAAGAAAGTGGGAAGTGCAGTAGTTACGGGAAGAATCACTCGGGGGAGTGCATGAAGGGGAAAAGCGTTTGTTATCGTTGTGGACAACCGGGGCACATAGCTCCTCAGTGCCCGAATAAGCAGAAGGGAGGGTGTTTTTCTTGTGGAGCACCCGACCACCAAATCAAGGATTGTCAGAAGAGGAAGGGCGACGCAGGGAGTGGCAACAGAGGCAACAACAACAACAGCAATAACAACAACAGGCTAAACATCGGAGGGCCAACCGGTCAAGCCAACAAACCAACAGCACGCACCTTCAACATGACCGTTCAGGATGCGGTGGAGTCCAAGGATGTGGTGTCAGGTATCATCCCAATCAATGATATAAATGCATATGTGTTATTTGATTCGGGTGCTACCTACTCTTTTATTTCCGAAGAATTTGCTAAACAGTTAGACTTACCTCATGAAAAGTTAGAACACCCTATAAACATAGAAGTAGCAAACAAGGAAATTATCCCCGTAGAATGCATTCATAGGAACTGTTATGCTGAATTGCGAGGATGCAAGCTCAACGTAGATTTAATACCGATTTGTTTGGGGGAGTTCGATGTAATCCTTAGAATGGATTGATTATCGATTCACGGAGCAGTCATCGGTCAGATACCCGTCGTAAGGGAATTCGCTGATATCTTCCCAGATGAAATTCTGGGACTATCACCAGATAGAGAGATAGAATTTGTGATTGACTTGGTACCCAGGACGACACCGATATCTAAGGCGCCTTACCGAATGGCACCAGTAGAGATGAAAGAGCTGATGGTTTAATTGTAGGAACTGTTAGACAAGGGTTATATCAGAACGAGCGTGTCACTATGGGGAGTGCCAGTTCTGTTCGTAAAGAAGAAGGATGACTCGATGAGGCTTTCTATCGACTACCGCGAGTTGAACAAAGTTACGATTAAGAATAGGTACCCGCTGCCCAGGATAGACGATCTATTTGATCAACTCAAGGGAGCGAAATACTTTTCAAAGATTAATTTAAGAACGGGCTATCATCAACTAAGGGTGAGACATGAGGATATCCCGAAGACGGCATTCAGAACTCGTTATGGACATTTCGAGTTTTTGGTAATGTCATTTGGACTGACAAATGCACCAGTGGCATTCATGGATATGATGAACAGAGTGTTCAAGCAGTACTTGGACAAGTTCGTGGTAATATTCATCGATGACATCTTGGTGTACTCAGTGTTAGAGGAAGAACATGTTGAACATCTAAGGATTGCTTTGGAGGCGTTAAGAAGGGAGAAGTTGTACGCGAAGTTTTTGAAGTGTGAATTTTGGTTGCAGAGGGTGCAGTTTCTAGGACACGTTATTGATAGGAATGGCATTTTGGTAGACCCAACAAAGGTGGAAGCCGTTATCAACTAGGAGCAGCCGAAAACGCCGACAGAGATCAAGAGTTTCCTAGGGTTAGCAGGATACTATCGGAGATTCATCCAGGATTTTTTGAAGATAGCATCGCCATTAACCAATCTAACCAGAAAGACAGTAAAGTTCGTTTGGACGGAGAAGTGCGAGGAAAGTTTCATGGAGCTGAAGAAGAGACTTAGCCAAGCACCGGTGTTGGCTTTACTGGACGACACTGGAGGTTTTGTAGTGTACAGTGATGCGTCACACAAAGGTCTTGGTTGTGTACTAATACAGCACGACAAGGTTATTGCGTACTCTTCACGTCAACTAAAGGACTATGAGAAAGGATACCCGACTCATGACCTGGAGTTAGCAGCAGTAGTATTCGCCTTGAAGATTTGGAGGCACTATTTATATGGAGAGAGGTGCGAGATATATACAGATCACAAAAGTCTGAAATATACCTTCACTCAGAAGAAGCTGAACATGAGGCAGCGCCGATGGTTAGAATTGATCAAGGATTACGACTGTGAGATTCTGTACCATCCTGGCAAAGCAAATGTAGTGGCAGATGCCTTGAGTAGGAAAGGCAGGGAGAAATTGATGAGGCTTACAATTGAGGCAGAGTTGATAAAGGAGTTAGAACGTCTGGAATTGGAGGTTAAGTATCCGATGGAGACGGACGGGAAATTGTTTACAGTGACAGCGAGCCCGACCCTATTGGATTAGATTAAGGAGGCTCAAGAAAAGGATGAGGATTGTGATTCAATAAAGAAGTGAATTGCCAAAGGCGATGAGCTTAAGTATAAGATTGATAGCTCAGGGTTGCTAAGGTTTGAAGGGAGAGTCTGGGTACCGTTGGATCTGGAATTGAGGGAAGAAATCCTTCAGGAAGCTCATAGCACGAAGTACTCAGTACATCCCGGGAGCACAAAAATGTATCAGGATTTGCGGCAGTATTTTTAGTGGCCGAATATGAAACGAGAAGTGGTAGAGTGCGTCAACCGATGTCTGACATGCCAGCGGATTAAAGCAGAGCACCAGCGACCGAGCGGACTGCTTCAACCATTAGAGATTCCGAAGTGGAAGTTGAAGCACATCACAATGGACTTTGTGGTGGTTCTGCCACCGACTCATAAGGGTTTAGACGCCATCTGGGTAATTGTGGATCGTCTGACCAAGTCTGTCTATTTTCTACCAATCAAGATACGGTATAAGCTAGAGCAGTTAGCAAAACTTTACGTCAAGGAGATTGTATCGCGTCATGGAGTACCGGTATCTATTGTATCAGACAGGGATCCGCGCTTCACGTCAAATTTTTGGAGAAGTCTGCAAGCAAGAATGGGAACACAGTTGAGGTTGAGTACAACGTATCATCCTCAAATTGTTAGGTTTGTATATAACGCAAGCATGCAATCAAATTACATAAATAGAGCGGAAGCGTGATAAAACAGATTTTTAAAATTTTAATAGAAACCATCACCATGATCTATCCTTGTGTTCAATTATCAATTAAACGAAAGAGAAAGAGAATAAGAATTATACCCTCGTAGATCAAAGCTTCCTCGGGTACAAGTTCAACTCCTAGTCCTTTATGTTCCCCTCGAATTCCACCGATGAGATTCCTTCCTTTGATCAACGTTAGCCACCCAAGTGTTTGGCCTCTAGAGGTGATCCACCAAGGAAGAATAGTTATTCAAGAAGATGGGTGTTGGCAAAATCCTAGTTTCTATCTCTATAGAAATTATAAGTACTCTCCCCAATCTAATGCAATAGTGTGTAACCCTAATCTATGATAAGACTCCTCTTATTTATAGATGTAGGAATAACCCTTCCCTAAACTATTTAGGATTAGGATTTTTATTATAATTAAACTCCTTTAATTAATTATGCTCCTAATCCAATTAGGAATTCATGAGAGAGTACTTCTATTAATTAATTCTCAATCCCTATTAGGAATTAAATAATAGTAATAGTAATAATAATAAGACTCCTCTTATTAATTTATATTTAATATTTCTAAAATATTAAATAATAAATATTAAGCTATTTAATTTATTCTATCTCCATAGATTAAATTAAATACACTTAACTTATTATTACAATTATGTCATTTACTTCTTAAATAAATATTTTTCCTTTTGCGGTGTGACCCTTTAGGTTCTCCATATTAAACCGGTTATGAATAAATCAATTAGAACAATTCTAATTTTATTTAAATAAATAAATTAAACTATTTAATTCATTTAAATAAATAATATTTATTCTACAATAAGGGTAAGCCTCCTTAGCGATCAACGACTTTCCAGATAATATAGATTTCAACATTAATCACAAAAGAACCTTTTAGTGAATAGTTACAGTACAATTTAATCCTTCTACCATACAATGTCCCAATTAAATATAAGACATAGATTTACTGTCAAGTCTTATTTTATTTAATTATATGTATTTCGATTCCCAAATGCATAACTCTAAATAATACAAATTAGAAACTCCTTTCTAATTTCATTCTGCCTTGGCCAAGGACTACTGAGTTGTCATTTATCGAATCACATAGGACATTCACATCTTTTACTAGACGAGGTAGATTCTTTATTGATCATTTACCTATCTCCATGTACAACTAATTATACCCAATCATATCCTTTGATATACCCTAAAGGTCTTAAGGGGCATGTGAAAGAATAACACATTATACACAAGATACTATGATGATCTCAAGTCCAAGGATCACTTGTACTACTATCACTAGAGGAATTCCTATTGACAGGTGAGTAAAACTCCATTAGGTATTCCTTAGCGAGCCACGTTCAGTGAACTTATTCTCCAATAAGCACCTACATAATTGCTTTAGTGTCTCCACACAAATGATTATGAGATCAATCATCCTCTTCCTAAGAGCAAGCAACGTATGTACTAATCTATCCGGATTCACTAATCCCCTTTTTAGTAATCCAACGATTAGGAACAATTTTAGTTTGTGAGCTATCTAGAATTTAGATCTCATTAGCATGATCACCATCATGATTCTAAAAGTATTGCTCAAAACTATGGGTTTATCACATTTAATATAACAGCACTATGTAGATAATGAAAAATGCCTTTTAAGAAAATCAATTCTTTTATTAATAAATGAATAAGATTACAAAGTATATGCTACATCATATCAAATATGATTGGCTTATGTGCATACTACTTTCAATCTCCCACTTGCACTAAAGCCAATCGTCATGGTATCTAATACCCATATTCTCTAAGTGACGATTGTAGACACCCAAATTTTGCACTTCGTATACTAACCCTGACAAGAGGGTAAATTCGTCCATTGAGCCGGCCTATGAGGGCGAAGGAGGGGCGCAAGTACAAACACTCGGCGCCACCGCGACGATTTGCAAATCAAAACCAACATGACAACAAGGCCGTCCGAAATGAGCATTCCCGAATGATGTGGCATGTCTCCTAGTAATTCCCGGACTGCAAAATACGAGCCTGTCGGCGAAAACCGACGTCACGACACGAGAATCGAGGCGTAACACGAAAATCGAGAAAGTCAAGCCAGCCAGCCGCGGATTGATCTGCGGCCAATAAGTGCGCCTTTTGGAAACACGAAACTCGAAACACGGAAACCGAAAATCAGCTGAGTGGATGGGTGGCGGCCAACCAGCCGCAAATCAATCTGCGGCCAGCCGCAGATCCATCTGCGGCTGGCTCTGGCCAGCCTATTTCAGCTCATCCCTCATTCAACATACAAGAAGTGAGAGAGAGGCGGAAAGAGAAAGAAAAAAACAGCAGCAGCCGCTCGAAAATTTAGGAAGGAATAACATAAATTTGCAACAAAAGAGGAGAGAAAGGGAGAAAAAAGAGAAGATTTATACTCTTTTAAATTGATTGTATCATATCCACTTCTCATTCTATTCAAATACACAAGTTTACATCCATTTTGATATCATTTGCAAGGTGAAAATCTCCTTATTATTGCAATTTCTATCATATTATTTGGTTAAATTAAATGTAGTTTTCATGTAATTTATGGTGGAACAATGAATTAGGGATTATTAGTGAGGGTTCCATCAGAACAAGATTCTTCCTAATAACCCGATGATATTCATTTATTGATTTTTTTTGTTTGTTTTACGGTGGTATATGGGGCGTGGTTCCCTTAGGTTGTTATTCTAGGATGTCTTGGCATTGTTAGATTATCCGTGTTAGTTATTTCTTGTAATCTCCGCTTTGTGGTGTGTGGAAAATTTCGGGTGTGAGCCTAGGAACGCGACCCCGTGGTCCATATCCGATGATGGACATCTTTTGATGTATGTAGTAGGAACGATGTAGTTTTCATTGTGAATATGTAATCGTCGGGCCTTAAAACGACGTCAAGGCGAGAATCGTGTTTAAGGCCCCGGCATAGTTAAAAATATGTGATTGTGGGCGTTCGGGGTTATTTTGATAGCTTACATGCCCGTGAATAGCCCCAACGCATTTTAATGCTTGATTTGGTTTATGACACGAAATTGATTTCAAAGCTAAACGATAAGATTTCCATAAAATCAATCAAATTAGGTTATTAGAATCACGAGGCTAAAAATTGGGAGTGCTAATGAATGTCGATTCCTCTTTAACGAAAAGCTAAAGAAAGTCGTTTTTTTCAAAGACATCACAAGAATGGTTTTATACAAAATAAATAATGTTTTATTAAATCTTTGTGCATAGGGTTAAAGAGATCCTAGAGGTTGCCCATCATTTGAGTTACGAAAGCAACGTATAGATCTCGATTCCTATTTTGACGAAGGTTTAGAAAACTCTTGTTTTGCCAAAACGACACCTAATGAAATCTCACAGTTTTGACAATTAAAATCAAACCTTTTCTTATAAAGTTTTCTCGTATAAGCCGAAAGACATTCTAAAGCATTCCCAAAAGAAAACACGACTTTTCCAAAAAACCCAAATGGTTTCTTCATGTAAAATCACCACAACATTCACGTAGGCACACACACACATACACTTTTTATGAATTAAAGGATAGGAAAGTATCAAGATTACGGTAACCGTGTTTCACGGAAGTTGGGGGGTGCCTAACACCTTCCCCTCGCTTAAGCAAGCCCCCGAACTCTATGAATCTCAGTTTGCAGACCAATTAATTCGGAGTCACATATGAGCCAGCGATTTACGAAAAGGAAACTCGAATGAGTTGGTACATCCATTTCAAATATACCAACTGGCGACTCTGGTCAATTGGCTCATCATAAAAAACGATCTTTCAAAACCCCGTCGACACTCATGCCGACCTTTTCCAAAAATCATCTAATGAGAATAAAATTGGAAAGGACAATATCGCAAAGGAAGCGATTCCTCCTGGCGTCGACAGCTGGCGACTCCGCTGGGGACCATTAGAGGGCTTAAGCCGCGTTCAAATCTTGATGCTATCCTATCCTTTAAAAATTCATGAATATATGTGTGCATGCGATATTTTATTTTTTTTGCTTTTGTCGTGTGAATGTGTGTTTTGTCCAATAAATGAATGATTGAATGGAATTGCTTTACTTTAAAGTAATCATTTGCATACGGTGAGGACGATGAATGTGAATGTATGTTGAGAGTGTACCTCCTCCTGAGGCGAACCTGTCGGTTGCTTATTACTGGACTCGAAGGGGCTGCTCCCCGGAGATGGCTCAAGAAACGCACCACCCAAATCCGCTCCAATCGAAAGGATTCAGATGAGTAGATTGCGAAGATTTGGGGACCTTCATGCCGAAAAGCCCGCGAGAGTAACCTTAGGATAGGTCAGCCTCAGATCAACCCAGCGCATGAAAAGTCTCTTCATGCCCTTTTACGTTCGCGCATATAAATGTCATGTCACATTCAATATTCATATATGCCTCCCCTTTTGTCAGAAGAAATTACTAACCTCTATGTTTTGCAGGGAACAGCTGGGGAAACATAATAAGTCGAGTCTAGCATTTATTATTGCAATAAGGGATCGCTAACATGTTGTTTTGCAGAGAAAGATTAAAAAACCCAAAACACAAAAGTTACAACTTTAGCATGCTTCCATATCCTTTCATTGCCCAGGACTAAACTTCGAACCTTTGTTTCTGTAGGATTGCTCCTCAAACGCGTTCGCAATCTAAGAGGGCCCAGGACTCTACATCTGAAATGGCTGATCTTCCACCTACTAATCCTGGTTCCATATCTCGTGAGGAATTTGATGATTTCAAGAAACAGATGTTGGAAATGGTCATGATGTTGAGGCAACAATTGCTACCTAGACAGGATCCACCTAAAGAGGATCCACCCCAACCTAAGGGCGAGCCAGTCGTCCCAAAGGCCATCCCTATACCTAACCGGACAGTGATTACGATTCCAGAGGAGGGAGATACTAATGACCTTCGAAGGAAAATGAAACAAATGGAAGAGACCATCCAATCCCTAAAAGGCATAGGTTCCCTAGGCAGGGTTAATTATTCAGATCTATGTGTCTTCCTCGGAACCAGATACCCGGAGAAGTTTAAAATTCCCGAATTTGAGAAATACAATGGGAAGGGGGATCCTTATACACATCTGAAAATATACATCGGGGAGCTTGGATCTTATGCAGAAGACGAAGGTCTAAGAATGCAATTATTCCAAAAGAGCCTGACGGGAGAGGCAAGAATTTGGTATACCCGTCTTGATAATGCCCGGATCCACAATTGGGAGGAGTTGGCCCATACTTTCTTAACGCAATATAGCTTCCAGGCACAAATGGCCCCTGATAGATATCAAATGATGAAAATCAAGAAGCAACCAAAGGAATATTTTAGGGATTATGCACAACGATGGAGGGGTATGGCTGCACAGGTGAATCCCCCCATGAGCGAGTCGGAGATGGTTATGACCTTCGTGGATATTCAAGAGGCACCTTATTATGAGCGGGTTATATCGGGGATTGGAAGACCTTTTGCCGAGATTATAAAACACGGAGAAATGGTGGATATGGGTTTGAAGTCTGGCAAGATTCAGGATTTCACGGCTCTGGAAATAGCTGCGGAACAAATCCAAAGCGGGAACTATAGCAGCACTTCCCGTAGGGTCCAAAAGAAAAAGGAGGAGGATGTTTCCCTCATCCTGCAGGGATCAGCTAGAAAGGCGGAGAACAATCCTCCAGCATAGATACAGAGAGTGGGACCATCCCGACAGCCTAACTTCACTGATCAGAGGATGGACGGGCGAAGGAGATTCGAGACCCCGAAAAATCGAGTATTCACCCCACTCGGGGATCCTCTTGAGCGGGTTTTGGCAGTGTTGATAGCCCAGAGGAAAATAGTCGATTTGGCACCCCCAAGTGACCCAAATGGAAGAAGGTTTGACCCAAGCAAGCGATGCGCATACCACTCAGGTTCCCTTGGTCATGATACGCAGGAATGTTGGACGCTGAAGCACAAAATTCAGAACTTGATTGATAGTGGGGAAATTATGGCAGAACAGCCAGACTCCCCAAATGTTAAAGTCAATCCCCTGCGTAGGCATGATGGAGGGGGGGTCAATGTGGCGGAAGCCAGTGAAGCCGAGGGGCCGTCAAGGCTGAATTATGTAAAGAAAATTGATGAAATGATCAACATGATAAGTGATCACGGGAGTACACGGGGAGCGCCAATTAGGTTGGTGGGTGTAAGCAGAAATATCAAAGAGGGGCCTGTCAAGTTAGCAACTCCGAAACCCCTCACCCTTACAGCGATGCCACAAATCCCTGTCCACAGTCTAAAAACGGTACCATGGAATTACGGGGAAGTGTCAGAGGAAGCGGCCAGTTGTGCTTCTGTAACAACAAAGGGGAATCCCTTATATCTTCCTAGACGAGTCCTTGAAAGTAAAACGAAGAAAAATGAAGAGATATCCGAGGAAAAAGCCATGGAATTCTTGAGGAAGATGGATCATCCGGAAGCAAGGGGGATCCAGATATTAAGCGAGGAGTCGACCCTGACATCGATCATGGATTTGGTGTTATCGTCCAATGATCACTGCAAAATTCTGGCGAAAGTCCTGGAGGACGCATACGTTCCCAAAGAAATTAGCAAGGAAGGTTTCGGCCATCTGGTGGACCATCTGTTGGAGAGTGATGTAATATCGTTCACAGATGATGATATCCCTAAAGAGGGAAGGGGGCATCGAAAACCGCTGCATATTGCGGTAATCTCCTCAGGTTATATTATGAATGGGGTGCTGATTGATGGGGGATCGGCGTTGAATATCTGTCCCCTCAGTACATTGCAGAAGATGAACATCAATCCTAAGCGCCTACGGACCAGTCATGTAGTGGTGCGAGCCTTCGACGGATCCCGGAGGGATACAATTGGAGAGATAGAATTGCCGGTGGAAATAAGACCTTGTACTTTTGATATTACTTTCCAAGTCCTAGATATTGCAGCAAGTTATAACCTGTTGTTGGGGAGGCCATGGATACACATGGCCGGGGCAGTTCCTTCCACGCTACACCAGTAAATCAAACTTATCATCGACGGGAATCTAGTGACGATCTCGGCAGAGTGTGATGACCCTTCTCCTTCCAGGAATGGCCTGCCGGTGATTAATGTGGACGAGTCGGCGGCACCTGCCAGCTTTCAGGCGCTGGAAATTAGCACTCCCCACTACAGATGCCTAGGAGCTCCAGCCGTGAAACCTAAGATCTCTCCAGAACTTACATTCGTTGCAAAAGAAATGATGAGAATGAAATTTCAACCTGGACAAGGGTTAGGAAAGAGCAGTCAAGGAATCACCGAGCCCATTCAACTACCACAGCAGATAGGCAAAGCAGGGTTGGGATATCGTGAAGGCGTAGCACGGAGACACCGTTAAGGCGCGGCCCCGACTCGTTTGGCCGGAAGTCCGATGACCAAGGTCAACAATGAACGAGGGACTAGCAAGCCTGTGATTGGGACAGGGGATGAAGAGTTGACCCCCACAAGTGATGAGTCGACCAAAAGGGAAAGTTTCCTACAGGAGGTCGCGCAAAAGTTCGAAACCAGATGCTATATCTCCGGACAATTAACAAGCAATGGAGAGGGGAAGGATGTTGTCACGCCACCGGGAGCCCAACAAGGTGTGCCTGTCATCGATTGGGCAGGGCTAATTATTCCTGAAGAAGGTAGGAAGAGGGACTCAGGCGATGTAGCCGTAGTCATCGGGGAAGTTTCCGATGTGAAGCCACCTTTCATCCAGCGTATTTCGTCTGATATGACCATCGACAACTGGACAATGGAACCAGTGATATCCAAATAAGGGTAAAAATCGATATCAGGGTGGTAGACCCCAGAGGATGGGAGGATGAAGAAGTTCATTTTTTGTTTTGTATTTTGCATAATTATGTCGTTTCGTCATGTTATCTGAAAATGTGATCATTGTGGAAAATGACTTATATATGACAAATATTTTGTTTCATGTCAAGTGTACCAATTTGAGTAATCCTTGCCTAACAAACGGTCTTTCAAATTTGAATGATGACTATGATTTTGATATTGAGCTGGATTTCGATTTAATGGGCATTGAGCAAGACGAGACAGATTACGACGATGCGCCTGACGAGATCAAAGGATGGGTCGAGGATAAACCCAAACCCAACTTAGACCAAACCATCACCATAGATATCGGAGCCCCTGACAAACCCAAAGAGCTTAAGATAGGGACAGACCTTACCCCTAGCCAGAAAGTGGAAATAACTGAGTTGCTAAGCCAGTATGAGGATGTCTTTGCTTGGTCTCATGAGGACATGATCGGATTGTCCACAGACATTGTGGTACACCGGTTGCCCATCAAGGAGGGTTTCGGGCCTGTCAATCAGAAACTAAGAAAGTTGAAACCGGAGTGGAGCTTGAATGTGAAGGAAGAGATCATCAAACAGTTCAGGGCTGGAATCATTATGGTGTCCACTTACCCAGAGTGGCTATCCAATGTAGTCCCAGTGGCTAAGCCTGGAGGGAAGGTGAGGGTATGTGTCGACTATAGAGATCTAAACAAGGCCAGTCTCAAGGATAACTTCCCGGTGCCTTTCATACACATCCTGGTGGATAACACAGCCCAGTACGAGATGTACTCTTTTGTTGATTGCTTTGCGGGGTATCATCAGATAATGGTGGCGGAAGAAGATCGGGAAAAGACCGCTTTCATCACCCCTTGGGGCACCTTCTGCTATAGACGATTGGCTTTCGGTCTCACAAATGCGGGGGCTACTTATCAGAGAGCCATGATGGCCCTGTTCCACGACATGATGCACAAGGAGATAGAGGTCTACGTGGATGACATTATCGTGAAGTCAAGGGTAGAATCTGACCATATAACCCATCTCAAAAAGCTATTCGATCGGCTCAGAAAGTATAATTTGAAGCTCAATCCGGCGAAGTGTGCTTTCGGAGTGCAGTCGGGAAAGCTCTTGGGATTCCTGGTTAGATATGCCGGCACCTCACACAGAGAAGGAGATAAGAGGATTCCTAGGAAGAATAAACTTCATCAGTCGTTTCATATCCCACTTGACGACTACATGCGAGCCGATTTTCAAACTATTAAGGAAAGATGCTTCCCAAGAGTGGAATGAACAATGTCAGAAAGCCTTTCAGATCATTAAAAAACAGCTGACAGAGGCACCAGTGCTGGTACCCCCGAAGGATGGGATCCCTCTGTTTATGTATATATCGATCAATGCCATTGCAATGGGATGTATGCTGGGACAGAAGAATGAGGCAGGTAAAGAGCAGGCTATCTATTACCTTAGCAAGAGATTTAGCCGATGTGAACAGAATTACACTCCCATCGAGAGGACCTGTTGTGTCTTGGCCTGGGCTGTAGGGAGATTACAGCACTACCTCCATGGGCATACTACGTACCTGATATCGAGGATGGATCCCCTGAAATATATCTTTGAAAGGCCCATGCTGAACTGTCGGCTATCAAGATGGCAGTTAATCTTACAACAGTTCGACATGGTATACGTAACTCAGAAAGCCATGAAAGGGCAGGGAATTGCAGATCAGTTGGCAGAAACGCCATCAGGGGGGATGAAGCCTTTAGAAACTCCTTTGCCGGGCGAAGATGTATTTTGGGTATTACACATGAAATGTGATAACGAGGGGCAGTTCTGGAAGCTGTATTTTGATGGTGCCATGAATGTTGAGGGGGGCAGGAGCCGGAGCAGTCCTGGTCTCTATCACCGAAGAGCAATACCCTGTGGCCACTAAATTGCAGTTCAGTAATTCGAACAATACAGCTGAGTACGAGGGATGTATATTGGGACTCCGTTTTTCCCGCGATATGGGAGTGAAAAGACTGGCGGTGTTCGGGGATTCAGAACTGGTAATCAGACAGGCGATCGGGGTGTACAATACAAAAGAGCTCCGGTTACTTCCATACCATCGTTGTGTTATCCAATTGATGCGAGAGTTCGAAGATATCGCTTTCTGACATATCCCCCGGGGACGGAATGATTTTGCCGATGCATTGGCAACTCTGGCTTCTTTAATCCACGTAATCAAGAGCAGGGACATTCCACAGATTGAGATAGCAGTACAGAATGCCCCGGCATACGAGGAACATGTTGCAGTATTATCAAACGAGGTGGTTCTGCCAAAGCAGCCTTGGTATCACGACATAAGGGAATATCTGAGGGATAGATCCATTCCCGACCAGGCAAGCCGAGCTGAGAGGATGAGAATTCAAAAGATGGCAATGAAGTTTTACCTGAGTGGGGATTCACTCTACAAGAGGGATGCTGGGTTGGGACTGTTGCAATTCGTAGATGAGACACAGGCCCAAATGATTATGGACGAAATACATGGTGGAGTGTGTGGGCCACACATGAATGGATCGATGCTGGCCAAAAAGATCTTGAGAACGGGGCATTATTGGTTAACACTGAAAGCCGACTGCGATGATCATGTCAAACGGTGTTACCAGTGCCAGGCGCACGGTAATGTGATCCATACACCTCCCAATGAACTGCACTGTATGACCTCCCCGTGGCCATTCTCAATGTGGGGAATGGATGTAATCGGACCGATAGAGCCCAAAGCAAGCAATGGACACCGATTCATTTTCGTCATGATCGATTACTTCACTAAATGGGTAGAAGCAGCTTCTTTCCCCAAAGTAACTCAGGAGATCATCGTCGATTTCATCAGGAATAATGTCATTTGTTGATACGGGCAACCTGAGGTTTTGGTCTCCGACAATGCCAAGAATTTGAACAACGCCCTTATGAAGGGATTATGCTACCAGTTTAAGATCAAACACCTCAATTCTGTCATTTATCGTCCTAAGATGAATGGGGCAATGGAGGCTGCAAATAAGAATATCAAGAAGATCATGGCGAAAATGTCTGCTAATCATCAGGGATGGCCGGATCTGCTACCCCTCACCCTGCTGGCATACCAAACGTCAACGCGTACTTCTACAAGGGCAACCCCTTACGCTTTAGTATATGGAATAGAGGTTGTTCTGCTAGTTGAGGTTGAGATGGCGTCCCTCAGAATATTGATCGATGCTCGGATAAGCGAGTAGGATTGGATGCAAAGTCGATACGACCAATTGGCCCTAATTAATAAAAGGAGGGTAGCTGCTGTTTGGCACGGTCAGTTATATCAACAAAGGATCTCTCGATCATACGACAAAAGGATAAGACCTCGGAAGTTCAAGGAAAATGACATAGTGCTAAAAAGAGTCATGCCTTGTCAAGACGAAGCCAAAGGGAAGTTTGCCCCGAACTGGGAAGGACCTTTTGTGATTAAGAAAGTGCTATCCGGAGGAGCCCTCATATTGCAAGAAATGGATGGTGAGGTATTTCCACAACCCCTCAATTCCGACTCGGTGAAGCGGTTCTACGCTTGAATCATCAGTTCCCCTTTTTCTTTGAGGAACGAACTACGTAGGACCTGATCTCCCAACTTGTGGGGGTACGTAGGCAGCCATCATGGCACGGTCCGATTCCTTAAAAAAATAATACTTTCTCTAACCAAAACCAATTCCCAACAGCCATATAAACCTTCCTACACCCTCGAAACCTTCCTGAAACCAGCCGACTAATCAGCTTCATCTCAAATGACATAACCCTAGCCCAACCAAACAGTTAGCCAAAATCTAAAGACTCAATCCGATGAAATCAACAGGGGTGCAGCAATATCTATCAGATCTCCATCAAGACTGGAGAAGAGAAAGAAAGCGAAATGTCAAAATCATGGTTAGCTGGATCAAATGAAGATCAAATGAAAGGCAACGATACGCCAAAAAGGGAAATTGACTAAATTTAAATGCATGTCTACATATATAAGTCATTTTGTTACAAGATTTCTCTTTCGATAACCGATGAAACTGACATAGTCTATGCATGAAATAAAATAATCTACAAATCTGAAACTAGCTGAAGCAGGATGGATAAAGTGGTGGATAGATCTGAAGCATCAGCATCCCCTGCAATCTGTTGCCCCATCATGTCGATGCGATCCAATAAAGTAGAGGCTCGGCTGACAGTCTCAGAATGAGCATCTATAACTGCCCTGGTTTGAAATACAATGGCATCTCTGTCAGCAATGGCAGCATCTCTAGCCAGAATGGCATCATCTCTCTCAACAAGACCGGCATCCCTCTCGGCCTCAGTAGTAATCAAGGCCAGGCGGAGTCGGGTACCCTCAGTAACCCGACTAGGGGCAGAATCAGCTGAGATGGAATGATCTGTGGTGTCATCTGTGAAAGTCACTCGAGAGTCATAAAAAACCCCAGTCGGACTCGAACCAACCATATCCGAGTCTCCGCGCAACCATTGCACATAAGCGAATGTCTGGATAGGGCAACTGTCACTGTACTCGGCAAGGATCCTGCAAGACCAAAGATCATATACCCGCAGTAGATCTCTCTCTGTCTGGGATGATATAAGGAATCGGTAAGCGGCTGCGCCCGTGAAAGGGTGAAAATCCTGTGTCTGATCAAACTGCCCTGTAACCGCCAAGGGATGATAAGTCGTCACCCCCCTCAGGCCAGCAATAGGGATGAAATCCAGGTTGGGCACGTGAGTCAAGAAGCTCATAAAGGAGCAATAACCCGAGTAGATCAGGAGATGAAAAGGATCCTCAATAACGGACAAGAATTCTGCCCAGGAGGCCGCATCAATACAGCTCACGGGACAAAACAAAAACTGCGTGGTTATGTCATGGCTGAAGCAAAACCCATGGCGACGGAGATGACCGATGGGGCTGAGATGGCTCATAAACCACACGTACAACAAAGTAGAGCTCCCTCTGAATACTCTGCCTCGAAAAGACTGGCAATATGAGGCTGACATGTAGGTATCCACCAATATCATGGGAAGAACGGTGTGATCCTCCTGAAGGGCTCTAACGGCCGCGATAACTCGCATATCCAACTGATCGGGTCCAGCTGGCAAGTACAAAACTGAGATGACACAGGCCATCAAAACGTCTACTCTCAAAGCACCCCAGCGCTCCTCGGATACGGAAAAATCACCAGAAAATAGGTGAAAACCGTCGGGTGAGCCGAATCGGTCAATTAGGAAATGTAGGGGAACTAGATGGTCTGATGTGACCATAGATAACAAGACTGTCCTCCGTAAACCGGTGAAAGTCAAGAACTGACGGCGCATGGAACCAGCTGTGACCCTGGCACAAGGACCGTCCAAAGGCAGGCCGGTAAAGCGAGCATACTCCTCGAGGGTGGGGGTCAGCTCTACTGTCCCTAATCTGAACACTTGACGGGCGGGGGCCCAATAGCTCAGAATACCCTCCACAAAGCCCGCTGGCACCTGAAAGGATAATAAGGACCAAGAATGTCCTAAAAGACCATCTGCGATAACCCTGTCGGCCGGCGATAAACTGTCCAGCCAGCGGAGAAGACTGCCAACCAACCCTGTGGGAGGAACAAGGTCCAAATGTACCACGACATCTAATGACGACATCTGTGAAAAACAGTATCAAAAAGACTGTACAGGGGTCATTCTCCATCCATGAACAAAAAAGCATGCATCATACAGTTAATAATAAAGCAATTGAATGGTCATAATGATAAAAACTGTGCATAAATAAACAAATGAGTTCAAATACATAGTGCATGAAATAAAAAATAAATCTAGCAAGGTTCAGGTACAAAAGGCCCTATCCTAGCCTGATCTAGTCAAAAGTGAGGTCATCTAAGAAGGCGGGATCCTCGAACTGATCCCCTGGAGTCGTCGATGTCGGAGGCCCAAAGTTCATGTCAGGGATGTATGGCTGCGCTGGGGCATCAGATGAGCTCGGGCCTGTGTCAAAACCTGTACTGTCAGGATCATATGCATAGGCATCCTCTGGGGTCTGACCTAACACCCGAAGGTACAATGACAGCTGCTCCACCTGGCGGGTCAGAGTGGCGATCTGCTCAGCATGAGTGGGACTCCGAACGCAGGCGGCCCAATCAGTCATCATAACCGAGCCGGGGACCATATCTCCAAGAAAGAAAGTGGCCCGAGTCTGGGGACCGATGGTGCGGGGTACCCACCAGATACGAAAGGCCTCGCTCGTGCTGGGACCCGAAGAGAGCGTCTGGCCATCCTCCCCCGCAAGCATAATCTCCGAGGGCTGAGAATCCAACGGCCAGGATGTGGTGAAGGGAAGGGAGTACGGGATGCGGATCTCTCCAGTAACGCATCTGAATGCGCGCTCTCCCAGATACATCACCCAGCCCCCGACACTCTGCAAAGTAAGGCGGCGGGTGGAAAGTGCGAACTCCGGGCCGGAAGGATACCCATCTGTGAACCCCACAGTCAGATGCTCGAAAAGGTATGGAACCCAGACAACATCATCGGCAGTGATCAGCTCCAGCTGAATGCGACAATGTGCGAAGCTGCCCGATACCGGGACCTCCTCCAAAGTGCTGTGGTGCCACCGACGACCCTTGGGATAAGTGTCCAGGCTGAGAGTCGTGACAGGCCTCAGGCATAGAAGTCGCTCGTAGGCCCAGAACTGGGAACAGAAACAAGGCAAGGCATGAGTAACCGACCAGTACAGAAAAAGGAAATGAAATGAAGGGAAGTACAGTAAGAAAAGAGGAAGGGAAGGCTCACTAGCAGAAAGTGGTAGAATCCGAGCCAAGCATCTGTCTGTCCCTCCGAACGTAGACGAAGACCGTGGAGGAAATAAGAAAATGTGAAGGACCCCCAATCATAGTCACCGATCCGGTCTACATCCCTGACGGCTCCAACGACGCTGAAATGGATGGTAGAGGAGTTGTTCCCTAGGAAACAACCCCTCATAATGGTCAGGAACAGGCGCCAGAGCAGAATGTCCCGAGTGGCCCGATCTGCAGGGAAAAGCGTCGCGTATATGCCCCCAACAGCGTCAACAGCCAAAGCTCCGGACCGAATGCTGCGGGCCTTGAAGACCCCGTCATCGGCAGTGAAACCCAGTAAAGCTCGGACCTTCGCGGGAGTAATATCCAGATCCAGAGGGACACGGGATCCAGTGAACTCAATACCCGTGATATACCTCCAATCCGAGGGAGTCAGCACGACCTCACAGTCCAAAAGGTGAAGGGACTGGGTCTGGTGAAACCACCGCTCGGATAGAGCCCGCATATAACCCCAGGGGCACTGGCGGGGAATGATGGTGAAGAAATGACGAAAACCCCAGGAATGCACCACCGCGCGGTAATCGCTGTGCAAAGCAGTGTAGAGGGAGTAGATGTTGAACCAGTTACCCCTCGGCTGAGTGAACTCGGGCACCTGTGACAAAAAATGAATGGATCAGTCCAGATCTAAACAGAATTTGGGAATGAGTTCAGAGGAGTTCTTTAAGCATACCTCATTAGCTACAAGAGATGCGGAGGGGTGACGACTGAGATCCCGACCCAATAGATCGGGTATCTGAACAGAGGCGCCAGATAGGGCGCGATGAGGAGATGAAGCTGGTGTGCTGGAGGATGGCCCCTCTACCGCAACGTCCGGAAGAACAGCCTCCTCGACATCGGGATGATCGGGCCGGATGACAGCCTCCGCCAGTCGGCGAGCCTGGCGAGTCCGAGGCAAAGCAGGGGCAGGTGCAGCCCTACGGCGGCGAACGCCCGAGGTCCGAGATGCGGTGGAGCTACTAGGAGCGTCAGGATCCATAGCTGGAATAGAACATGCGAAGAGGAAGGTAAATTCTATTTTGAATTATGTCAATTTCCTATCCTCATCGTAGAATTAATGCAACATGATGCATGTTTACTACATATGCATAAAAAAAAAAAAATTCGGCAGAGTTTCGTCTATAAAATGGGCATCCCATGCATAGCCAAGCATGTTTTCAAATTAATCCAAGCCACAACAGGTCAAAATTGCATTTATATGGATAATTGCAACATGAAAAGAACCATAATGCATGATTTTCTTTCAAAAGAAACAACAGATATGTGGGACCGCATCATGAGCATAAAATATGACTTGCGCAGTTGATACATAGCATATGCATACAAATAATACATGGCATAGCATTTCAAAGCATACATTTATATCTCTAAACATGCAAATTAGCAAATGTATAGCAAAACATTGACGAAATTGGAAAACAATCGGTCAAAGTGGTACCTGTAGCGCGTAGATCAATCTAACCGGAGCGATTTTTTCGAGAAGATTGGAAAAGTCGGCAAAAAGGACGTGCAAAGGTGCGAAAATCGTGTGGGGTACGAATGAAAGTGACAGATCTGGGAAGCGGCTGGCCGCTTAAAGCCCCGATCCTGGCCGTAGATCCATCTGCGGCTGGGCCCAATGCTTCCCCCCTTGTCCATTGCAAGCCCGATCGATCCTAAAACCCGTTTGATTCATAGCGTGGTAATAAAAAGCAAGATTTTGATGAATCGGGTGGCGAACACAATTTCTCAATTCGACGAGCGACCGGATACGAGACCCGGCACTCACAGGACAATCGACCGGATGCGATACCCGGCGATTATAAAACAATCGACCGGATACGAGACCCGACGATTACGAGATGGGTGACCGGATATGAGACCCGGCCCCGACAAGACAATCGACCGGATACGAGACCTGGCGATTATGGGATGGGTGACCGGATACGAGACCCGGCCCCGACAAGACAATCGATCGGATACGAGACCCGACGATTACGAGATGGGTGACCGGATACGAGACCCGACCCCGACAAGATAATCGACCGGATACGAGACCCGACGATTACGAGATGGGTGACCGAATACGAGACCCGGCCCCGACAAGACAATCGACCGAATACGAGACCCGGCGATTACGAGATGGGTGACCGGATACGAGACCCGGCCCCGACAAGACAATCGGCCGGATACAAGACCCGGCGATTACGAGATGGGTGACCGGATACGAGACCCGGCCCCGACAAGACAATCGACCGGATACGAGACCCAGCGATTACGAGATGGGTGACCGGATACGAGACCCGGTCCGGACAAGACAATCGACCGGATACGAGACCCGGCGATTACGAGATGGGTGACCGGATACGAGACCCGGCCCCGACAAGACAATCGACCGGATATGAGACCCGGCGATTACGAGATGGGTGACCGGATACGAGACCCGATCCCGACAAGACAATCAACCGTATACGAGACCCGGTGATTACGAGATGGGTGACTGGATACGAGACCCGGCCCCGACAAGACAATCAATCGGATACAAGACCCGGCAACCACGAGGCGAGCAACCGGATACGAGATCCAGCGCAGACGAGATGATTAACCGGATACGAGACCCGGCGATCACGAGACTGGCGACCGGATACGAGACCCGGCGCAGACGAGACGATCAATTAGAAGATGAAACCCGACGACTAATAATGCGGTCAGTGATTGATGCATTGACACCTTTACAAATGTTTTGCATGCATTACATCTTGTGTTGCATCATAAGCTGCATGTGTTGCATCATGTATGTATGTCATTCTTGTGCATTGTCATTCATGCATCGGGTGTCTATTTCTTTATCCTGTTCATTTCATTTAACATTTCATAAACATGATAAAGAGGGGCAGTTGTAGACACCCAAATTTTGCACTTCGTATACTAACCTTGACAGGAGGGCAAATTCGTCCATTGAGCCGGCCTATGAGGGCGAAAGAGGGGCGCAAGTATAAACACTCGGTGCCACAGCGACGATTTGCAAATCAAAACCAACATGACAACAAGGCCATCCGAAATGAGCATTCCCGAATGATGTGGCACGTCTCCCAGTAATTCCCGGACTGCAAAATACGAGCCTGTCAGCAAAAACCGACGTCACGACATGAGAATCGAGGCGTAGTATGAAAATGGAGAAAGTCAAGCCAGCCAGCCGCGGATTGATCTGCGGCCAATAAGTGCGCCTTTTGGAAACACGGAAACCGAAAATCAGCTGAGTGGATAGGTGGCGGCCAGCTAGCCGCAGATCCATTTGCGGCCAGCCGCAGGGATCTGCGGCTGGCTCTGGCTAGCCTATTTCAGCTCATCCCTCATTCAGCATACAGGAAGTGAGAGAGAGGCGGAAAGAGAAAGAAAAAAACAGCAGCAGCAGCTCGGAAATTTAGGAAGGAATAGCATAAATTTGCAACAAAAGAGGAGAGAAAGGGAGAAAAAAGAGAAGATTTATACTCTTTTGAATTGATTGTATCATATCCACTTCTCATTCTATTCAAATACACAAGTTTACATCCATTTTGATATCATTTGAAGGTGAAAATCTCCTTATTATTGTAATTTCTATCATATTATTTGGTTAAATTAAATGTAGTTTTCATGTAATTTATGGTGGAACAATGAATTAGGGATTATTAGTGAGGGTTCCATCGGAACAAGATTCTTCCTAATAACCCGATGATATTCATTTATTGATTTTTTTTTTGTTTGTTTTACGGTGATATATAGGGTGTGGTTCCCTTAGGTTACTATTCTAGGATGTCTTGGCATTGTTAGATTATCTGTGTTAGTTATTTCTTGTAATCTCCGCTTTGTGGTGTGTGGAAAATTTCAGGTGTGAGCCTAGGAACGCGACCCCGTGGTCCAAATCCGATGATGGACATCTTTTGATGTATGTAGTAGGAACGATGTAGTTTTCATTGTGAATATGTAATCGTCGGGCCTTAAAACGACGCCAAGGCGAGAATCGTGTTTAAGGCCCCGACATAGTGAAAAATATGTGATTGTGGGCGTTCGGGGTTATTTTGATGGCTTACATGCCCGTGAATAGCCCCAACGCATTTTAATGCTTGATTTGGTTTATGACACGAAATTGATTTCAAAGCTAAACGATAAGATTTCCATAAAATCAATCAAATTAGGTTATTAGAATCACGAGGCTAAAAATTGGGAGTGCTAATGAATGTCGATTCCTCTTTAACGAAAAGCTAAAAAAAGTTATTTTTTTCAAAGACATCACAAGAATGGTTTTATACAAAATAAATAATGTTTTATTAAATCTTTGTGCATAGGGTTAAAGAGATCCTAGAGGTTGCCCATCATTTGAGTTACGAAAGCAACGTATAGATCTCGATTCCTATTTTGACGAAGGTTTAGAAAACTCTTGTTTTACCAAAACGACACCTAATGAAATCTCACAGTTTTGACAATTAAAATCAAACCTTTTCTCATAAAGCTTTCTCGTATAAGCCGAAAGACATTCTAAAGCATTCCCAAAAGAAAACACGACTTTTCCAAAAAACCCAAATGGTTTCTTCATGTAAAATCACCACAATATTCACGTAGGCACACACACACACACGCACACATACACTTTTTATGAATTAAATGATAGGAAAGTATCAAGATTACGGTAACCGTGTTTCATGAAAGTCGGGGGGTGCCTAACACCTTCCCCTCGCTTAAGCAAGCCCCCGAACTCTATGAATCTCGGTTTACAGACCAATTAATTCGGAGTCACATATGAGCCAGCGATTTACGAAAAGGAAACTCGGATGAGTTGGTACATCCATTTCAAATATACCAACTGGCGACTCTGGTCAATTGGCTCATCATAAAAAACGATCTTTCAAAACCCCGTCGACACTCATGCCGACCTTTTCCAAAAATCATCTAATGAGAAGGCTAAAATTGGAAAGGACAATATCGCAAAGGAAGCGATTCCTCCCGGCGTCGACAACGATCAAACTGCTGTTGTGTTAAAGATTTAGTAAATGGATCTGCAATGTTGTCTTGAGAGTCCACACGCTCCAGGGTGACATCTCCTCTTTCAATGATCTCTCTAATCAAATGAAACCGCCGCAACACGTGTTTAGATTTCTGATGAGACCTGAGTTCCTTAGCCTGTGCAACAGCTCCGATGTTGTCACAGAATAAAGGTACGACTCCTCTAATGCTAGGAACCACTCCAAGTTTAGTTATGAACTTCTTCATCCAAACAGCTTCCTTTGCAGCTTCACTTGCAGCTATGTACTCAGCCTCTGTTACTGAATCAGCAACTATTTGCTGCTTGGAACTTAGAAGATATGCTTCGGACGGTCGTGATGGATTTAAAGGGCAGCTGGGATGACCATTTGCCACTGGTGGAGTTCGCTTATGTGACGCCCCCAAATTCGGGTCTCTAAATACCCGGATCCGGTCATCACGATCCAACATAAACATCCACCTATAACAACATATGGTATCTAAAATACGGAATAAAATAAACATACGTTGTTCATTACAAGGTGTTACTAGTCCCAGAATACAAATAACCTTTAACACATACACAATCCATACCCTAATAGCTATCAGGGATTAAATTATATTACAGAAGTCAACTACACATAATTTTATTTTCTGCTACATGAAGTCTATCACTTCATCTTTTCCTTTCCTTTGTTCTTCCCTGACGTCTCGGGTTTAGCTGCAATGAAGTCATGATATAGCAAGAATGAGCAACGAGTTTGCCCAGCAAGTTTAAAGTGCAACAACAAAGATATATCATGATGAAGGGATATTAAAGGAATTTCAACAATAGAATAATCAGAAGCAAGAACATTAAATGTTTTTAGAACAATTGATAGTCAAATAGACTTTGAACGATAACTTCCAGAGGAGTCAATAGCTAGTTGACCCTCTGGTTACTGGCTACAGAATAACGTACTTGAGGGGATCAGCCTCGCGTACCCTATGTATATGCATAACATTTAATTCTGCTATTTGTACCTTATATACGGTACGTGGGGTACTCCCCTATAAATAAAGGGGTGTTCATACAGTCTAAGAATCCTTACCATTGATTGGTTCAGATAGCTTTTATAAATTCATACTTGCCTGACCGAACAAGGGTTCAGACTTAACCATGAGTAGCTCAAAATTTCTGAATTTAAATAATTATATGAAATCAAATGCGCGAGTGCGAATGTCAATAAATATACAGATGTGGAATAATTTTAAAAGTAATTAGACCACTTAAAGCATGCTTGGAGGAAAATTCAAGCTTAAAGAATAACTTGCAATAATGTATACCTTTTTGCATGAATTAAAATACTGCATAAGGTTTTAGAAGTATTGCTCAATGTAAAAGTTGGGTAAGGAAGAACTTGCAATAATGTAAGAAGTTTAGGGTTAGGAACTTGCCTGTTTGCTCAGCTACAGATAAATTCTAGCTTTACTTAATTGATCTTGAGTGACCTATCATTGGATAAAGTCGGCTTATCAATTATTATAACATGATTGTATCTTGGCACGCTTTACTATACCATTTACTCAACAGGTAAAATTCACCACCTATATTTAATTACTAATTAACATTAGCTAAACAGAAATTAATAATCTTTAGCTATTAACTTGATGGTAGCTAATCATGATTACCTATTCTTTGGTTTCCCGGATTTATTACCATTATCTGTCCCTGAACATGGTTTAACAATCCTTGTTTATTACGATAATAATTATTTATTAACTTTGTTCATACCTAATTAATATTTAATAGTAATTAAATAATAACTAAATATTTATTATCTTTGATAAATACTTAAATTATTAACTTTATTCATGCTTAACTATTATTTAATTTTAATTAAATATTTACCATCTTTATTAATTATTAATTGATAAATGTCAAATAATAAAGAATCGAGTTATTAATTTACTCATTAGTGTTATAGCGTATCCTCATTTCCTCATAGATCAACTTGTTTGAGCATTTGATTACCATTGTGATTATCCGTTTGCTTAGTGATACCGAACAAAATTAACAGGTTTAACCAACACAATGCATCTCCCCTGCCCAACTAATAGCAAAACCATACTAGTGACCAGACAGCTAAACTTTAAAATAATTCTTGTACCATATGAAACAAGTTTAGTATAACCTAACCATAAAATTGAACCAGTTCAATGTAACTTCTCATGATATTAAAGGGACCAAGATGGCCTCAATGTTCTGACATTATAATAGAAGCAAAAAAAAAATCTATCTCATAGGGGTGCAATGGTGTATACTTCAGTCTAAGTTGGTGAGCTAATATATGGTCCTGTTAAAACGATTAAGTTGTTGTGTATTTCTGTTAAAACAATTTAAAGTTATTTTAAATGGACACACACACACTCGCATAAGTTCCCTGACTAAAATTGCAAGAAACAAGATGTATATCAGGCAAGCCTTGATACTGAACCAAAATCTAAAGCACAGTTATGACATACTGCAACGGGCAATGGGGTAACCACTTCATCAATGAATATATTGAACATATGACATAGATATATTGATGCTTGCAACGCCATAATTATGACATCCAAAAGAAAACCACAACCAGCCTCGATTAGCCACACACAGTATACCAAACACTGGAATTTACATAATCCTAACCTAGTGCTAAATCAATAGAAGAGGCAGAACTACTCAGCTGGTTCTCACTGACATTTCCACAAACAGTTTGCGTACATATTAGCGTTCCAAAATAAAACAGGGATTACATGATACCCCAACCCAATTAGCAACAGAATTCGGCTAAACAATCAAAGGAAGTTACATGGCAACATGATCCCAAACAGAAAAGAAGAAAGAAAGAAGAAAAAAAAAAAAGAAAAAGAAAAAGCCTAACGCAGCCACTGGGTTTAACTATTGGGACCAATTTATACCTTAGCTTTGGGTCGGCACAATGGTGACTCCTAGCGGCTGCTCTCCTCCTCCTCCGGAAATAGACAACGAAACCGGCAGACATCCACCAGCGAGTTCTTTTCGTGCAGTAAGTTGGGCGACTGTTGATGGTGCTCTCCCTGTCTTTCTCTCTAATTCAAATTTCCCAAATCGTCAACCCTTACCTCTGATTTGGTGTCCTATTTATAGAGGAATTCGTGCCCTGACCCGGTATTGACACCCAATCGTGGTGTCAAATTTCGCACAGTGGGAACCATGATGAGTTTCGGTATGCTTCTTCATGCTTGCCCATACTTCGTCCGTTCTTCGAGCAGCTCAATTTCGGCGCCTCTGCCTCACCGGCTCTCCTGCACTCCTTTCGGCGCGATTAGGTGGAGGAAATCAGAGACACATGCCGACTGACCGCTGCAGGTCTACCAGGGCTATTGCCCGCTGGAGATTGAGCTCTTTTTTTTTTCCAATTTGCTTAGCTAATCTGATACGCTTCCTGCCTCGTACGAATGATCGGCTAATGCCCCCTTTTCCCCTTTGCCGAATTGGGCCCAAAGGAAAACCAACCCGGTTGACATAACACGGCTGAAAAAAAAAATAAATAAAAAGGACAAACTCTCCCTAGCCCCCTAATTTAACCCAATCGGACAAAGAATGAGGATGGGTCAGCCCAATTGATGCTGGGCCAGTCAACTAAGGAGGGGAATTGGGTTAATTTATTTAAAATTAATAATGCCATACTTCTAGTATTTAAATTAAATACATAACCTAATTAACAAATTGCTTAATAAATCCCTTATTGGTCTCATTAAAATAAAATTATAAATTCTGTCATTGAAATTGAAGAATTGGTATAATTATTTAACTGTTTTAAATATTCACTCAAATTATATATCTTGATAACTTGGAATTAACCTAATGTTGAGGTGAAATTAATTATTTACCCCCTTACCATTGCAAATTAAACGTACAATTATACACTCAAGTAATAACACACATATAGGCCTAATTAAACACATAAAATAAATTCATAAATAATAATAAAAATCTTTAGGTTTCATAAATAAATTGATAGCGAAGTTAAAGAAATTTCTCGGGCATTACATCCTCTCCCCCTTATAAAAATTCCGTCCTCGGAATTTCAATCTAAGGTTACTCAAATAACTGCGGGTAATTTGCCCTCATCTTCTCTTCGAGTTCCCACGTAGCTTCTTCTACCGCGTGATTCCTCCAGAGAACTTTAACCGAATGAATGACTTTATTTCTCAGCTTCTGTTCCTTCCTATCAAGTATTTGAACAGGAATTTCCTCGTATGATAAGTCCTTCTCGACTTGAATTGGCTCATAGGAAATAACGTGCTTATAATCTGGCTTATATGGACGCAACACTGATACGTGAAACATGTTGTGAATGTGCTCAAGTTCATGAGGTAATGCTACCTCGTACGCCACTTCACCTATTCTCCTCAAAATCTCGAACGGTCCTATGAACCTAGGGCTCAGCTTGCCCTTCTTCCCAAAATGGATCTTTCCTTTCCAGGGTGATACCTTCAGAAACACAAAGCTACCAACTTCAAAATCTCGTTTCTGACGATGTAAGTCGGCATACTTCTTCTGGCGATCCTGGGCTGCTACTAACCGCTGTCTTATTACTTTAACGATTTCCACGGTTTGTTGTACCAATTCTGGTCCCAACAACCTCCGTTCACCGACTTCATCCCAACACAACGGCGTTCGACACTTTCTTCCGTATAGTGCTTCGTACGGTGGCATACCAATACTAGCATGGTAACTATTGTTGTAGGCGAACTCCACTAGTGGCAAGTGATCGTCCCAGCTGCCACTTAAATCCATCACAACGGCCCGAAGCATATCCTCTAGGGTCTGAATTGTTCGCTCACTCTGACCATCAGTCTGGGGGTGATATGCCGTACTCATTCTTAATTGTGTCCCCAGTCTTTCCTGTAGGCTTCTCCAAAAATTTGACGTGAAGCGCGGATCTCTATCAGACACGATAGATACCGGCACTCCATGACGTGATACTATTTCCTTTACGTAAAGTTTCGCCAGCTGTTCCAATTTGTACCTGATCTTGATCAGTAGAAAGTGGGCAGACTTGGTCAAACGATCTACGATCACCCAAATGGCGTCTAGACCCTTCTGAGTTGTCGGGAGTCCTACCACAAAATCCATAGTAATGTGTTCCCACTTCCATTCTGGAATCTCCAAGGGTTGCAACAATCCGCTCGGCCGTTGGTGCTCAGCCTTGATCCGTTGACAAGTTAAACACCGGCTGACGAACTCTACAACTTCTCCTTTCAAATGCGGCCACCAATAATGTTGACGAAGATCTTGATACATTTTGGTGCTACCCGGGTGTACCGAAAATCTCGTATTGTGGGCCTCCTGCAAAATCTCTTCCCTTAAGTCTGGTACGTAGGGTATCCAGATCTTTCCCTCGAATCTCAGCAATCCTGTGCTGTCAACCTTATACCTCGAGGCTTTTCCCTCCGATAACTGTTTCTTAATGTCAATGCATTCCTCGTCAAATTCTTGAGCCTCCTTTATCTTATCCAGTAGAGTCGGACCTGCCGTTACGGTACACAACTTTTCATCCGTCTCCATTGGATACTTAACCTCCAGTTCCAGGCGTTCGAAATCCCGTATCAATTCCTCCTGGACTGTCAGCTGCATCAATTTCACCTTGACTTTTCTACTCAAGGCATCAGCCACTACATTCGCTTTGCCTGGATGGTACAGAATTTCACAGTCATAGTCCTTGATCAATTCTAACCATCGGCGCTGCCTCATGTTCAGCTCCTTTTGAGTGAAGATATATTTCAGACTTTTATGATCTGTATATATCTCGCACTTCTCCCCGTATAGGTAGTGCCTCCAGATCTTCAAGGCGAAAACCACCGCTGCTAACTCCAAGTCATGGGTCGGGTAACCCTTCTCATAATCCTTCAGCTGACGTGATGCGTACGCCACTACCTTGCCGTGTTGCATCAACACACAGCCAAGACCCTTGTGTGATGCGTCGCTATACACTACAAAGCCTCCAGTGTTGTCTGGTAAGGTCAACACCGGTGCCTGGCTAAGTCTCTTCTTCAATTCCATGAAACTTTCTTCACACTTCTCCGACCAAACAAACTTGACTGTTTTTCCTGGTGAGATTGGTCAACGGCGATGCTATCTTTGAAAAATCCTGGATGAATCTCCGATAGTATCCCGCTAATCCCAAGAAACTCCGGATCTCTGTTGGCGTCTTTGGCTGTTCCCAGTTGATAACTGCTTCTACTTTTGCTGGGTCCACCGAAACACCATTCTTATCTATGACATGACCCAGAAACTGCACTCTCTGCAACCAAAACTCACACTTAGAAAACTTTGCATACAATCTCTCCCTCCTGAGAGCTTCTAATACAATTTTTAAATGTTCAGCATGCTCCTCTTCTGTTTCTGAATACACCAAGATGTCATCGATGAATACGACTACGAATTTATCCAAGTATTGCTTGAACACTCTGTTCATCATATCCATAAATGCTGCTGGTGCATTCGTCAATCCAAAAGACATTACCAGAAACTCGAAGTGCCCGTAACGAGTTCTGAATGTAGTCTTCGGGATATCTTCTTGCCTCACCTTCAGCTGATGGTAGCCTGTTCTTAAGTCGATCTTTGAAAAGTACTTCGCTCCCTTGAGTTGATCGAATAGATCGTCAATTCTAGGAAGTGGATACCTATTCTTAATCGTAACTTTGTTCAACTCCCGATAGTCGATACAAAGCCTCATTGAACCGTCTTTCTTCTTTACAAACAGAACTGGCGCTCCCCACGGGGACACGCTCGGTCTGATATAACCTTTATCTAACAGCTCCTGCAGTTGCACCATCAACTCCTTCATCTCTACAGGTGCCATTCGATACGGCGGCTTCGATATTGGTGCGGTTCCCGGTGCCAAATCGATAACGAACTCGGTTTCCCTATCCGGCGCGGCAAGTCCCGGAAGTTCATCGGGAAAGACATCGGTGAAATCTCTCACGACTGGTATTTGACTCATCTTATCCCCGACCTGACGAGTATCGACCACATAGGCCAAATAACACACGCAACCTTTCTTCAGTAATCTTCTCGTCTGCATCATAGTAAGACAACAAGATTGTCTTGGTGACTTACTGCCGTAAAACACTACCTTCGACTTATTAGGAGTCTTCAGGTGTACACACTTTTCCTTACAATCAATAACTGCTCCGTGGGTTGATAGCCAATCCATTCCCAAGATTACATCGAACTCTCCTAGTCGAATTGGTATCAAATCCACATTGAGCTTAAATCCTCGCAATTCAGCACAACAATTCCTATGAATGCATTCTACGGGGATAGTTTCCTTGTTGGCTACTTCTACGTTCATAGGGTGTTTTAACTTTTCACAAGGTACATTTAACTGACTAGCAAATTCTTCGGAAACAAAAGAGCAAGTAGCACCCGAATCAAATAGCACATATGCATTTATATCATTGATTGGGATGATACCTGACACCACGTCCTTGGATTCTATGGCATACTGCACAGTCATGTTGAACGTGCAGGCTGTTGGCCTGTTGGCTTGACTGGATGGTGGCCCGTAGTTCAATCGGTTGCTGTTTCCACTGTTGTTGTTGTTTCGGTTGCCACTCCCGGCGTCGCTTTTCTTCTTCGGACAATCCCTCATTTGGTGGTCGGGTGCTCCACATGAAAAACATCCCCCCTTTGGCTTATTCTGACATTGGGGAGCCATGTGCCCCGGCTGTCCGCAACGGTAACACACACTCCTTCCCTTCATACATTCCCTGGTGTGGTTCTTGCCGCAATTATTGCACCTGCCTGGTTTCTTTGCCTCCCCTCCAGACTGGTTTCCTCCGGGTTTATTGTTCCTGAAAGATTGGCTCTCACTCCATTTGTGTTTATTGGGGTTGCTGCCCCCGCTGCTCCCTGCCTTCGGGCCCTCATGTCCTTTCTTCTTCTCTTGGTTGTATTTGGCCAGGGCCTCGCTGCCACCCTCTGCAATGATTGCCCTCTCCATCAATTCTGCGAATGTTCTGATTTTTAATACCGCTACAGAACGGTATAACCATGGCTTCAACCCCTGCTCAAACCTACGAGCTTTCCTTTCCTCGGTGCTGACTTGGTGAGCTGCAAACCGTGCCAACTCATTGAACTTAGCTGCGTACTCTGCCACAGACATGTTCCCTTGTTTTAGTTCCAGGAACTTGATCTCCATCTCCTGCTTCATGCTCTCTGGAAAGTAATTTTCCAAGAACATTTCCTTAAAACGATCCCAAGCGACAGTGCCTTCTTCCACTCGGCCTCTGTTGGCCTTCCACCAGTAGTTTGCCTCACCCTTTAACATGAAGGTAGCAAAACTCGTTTTCTGTTCCTCTGCCACCCTTGCCACCTCAAAGACCTTCTCTATCTCTTCTATCCAAGTCTGTGCTTCTATTGGGTTAAGAGTTCCCTTGAACTCGGGCGGTCCGACCAATTTGAAATCTTTAAAGTTTGCCAGATGATGCGTTGGCTCAACTGCTGCTTGGGTCCCTACAGGTGGTGGTCTGGATTGCATAGCCTCGGCCAGCATTTCCGCGAACATTCTCATTGGGTTGGTTTGGTCTCCAACCTCACTTTCTGACTCTTCGACCTGTCGGTTTCGTGGTCGTCCCCTTGGCGGCATGTTTGGATAAGGAAAATCCGCTGACTTTTACCTATAGTTTTATATTTTACATGACATGTTATTAAAATAAACAATTAAAGATAAAATATCTATCAATACATTGATTTAAGTGAAACATCTGCATTTATATTCATATACCACCGTTTGTTACAAGACGGAACCTGTGGCATACTGCTATAAATGTGCCACTGTGTCCTACCAAACATCCCCTAAAACAAAAAGTGGGGAATGATACTGCCCATCCTCTAAGGCAACAAAAGTTGGGGTATGACTACTACCCCAACAAGAAAGCAAATAAAATGTTTCACAATACAAATATGCATACGTCCCTAATATAACAAAAGGTGGGACTGACTGTACTAGCAACTAAACCACCATCCTATCCCATCACTATACATCATGACGGATCCGAGCCTGCTGGCCAGAAGAGAATGCCCCATCCCCGATCCTGCGACGAACAGAGCGACTGGACTCCCCTACCTCAGTCCGGGGTCTCCTATAAGCTGCATCTAGGGCATGGCCTAGGGTCTCTATCCTCACAGCTCTGGCCTCCAACTGGTCCTCCAGCTGATCAACCCTCCTGGCCTCCCTGGCCCAGGCCTCCCTGACGCGCATCCTTGCAGCCACCTCCAGTCCAGCCTCGAACCTCATAGCCTCCTGTTTCGCCCTCAGGTGGGCGATCTGCAGGTCCCTCTACTCCAACCTCTCTCTCAACTCAGCATTTCGGGCCACTAGCTGATGTAGCAGTGGTCCGACCTGCTGTGCTGAGGACTCGTAGCCCTGCAGCTGTACCTTAGCCACCCCTAAGTCATGCTCGAGCTGGTAGGCTAAGTCCCTGTACTGGTCCTCCATAAACTGATGGGTCTGGTTTTGCTCCTCCAAATGAGCAATCCGAGCCTCCAGCTCCTCATTTCTGTCAGTCAACCCCTCGATAATATCATCGGCAGTGGACCCCATGCCATCAACATCAGCAGGTGGCTCCTCCCCCTCGGTCTCGGGGTCCTCCTCCTCAGCCTCTAGATCCTGACTGCCCGACCTCATAACCCCTCCTACTACCGGCTCTGGTAGCTCCCTAAGGTAGTCCTCCTCCGGCTCGGACTCCTCCTGTAAAAATCCTGGGGCAGTAGGAGCATAGCCCACCAGCTGCTCTGCAACCACTGGTATGTCTATAAATACCTCCTCCTCACGGGCTCCACTGGTCTCCCCTACAGCAGCCATCCTACAAACACACAAAAACTAACATTAGTATAGCAATAAAATATATTCATTGAAGAAATGAAGTTATATTTCATTGGGTACTACTTGACTCGATGAATTCCCCAATTCATCAAAACCACATATGATAAATCTCCTCGATTTATCTCCTAATGCTCGATACGAGTTTGCTATGAAAGTTATAACCTAGGTTTCGCGATCCTAAAGTTTATAACCTACAGCTCTGATACCAACCTGTGACGCCCCCAAATTCGGGTCTCTAAATACCCGGATCCGGTCATCACGATCCAACATAAACATCCACCTATAACAACATATGGTATCTAAAATGCGGAATAAAATAAACATACGTTGTTCATTACAAGGTGTTACTAGTCCCAGAATACAAATAACCTTTAACACATACACAATCCATACCCTAATAGCTATCAGGGATTAAATTATATTACAGAAGTCAACTACATATAATTTTATTTTCTGCCACATGAAGTCTATCACTTCATCTTTTCCTTTCCTTTGTTCTTCCCTGACGTCTCGGGTTTAGCTGCAATGAAGTCATGATATAGCAAGAATGAGCAACGAGTTTGCCCAGCAAGTTTAAAGTGCAACAACAAAGATATATCATGATGAAGGGATATTAAAGGAATTTCAACAATAGAATAATCAGAAGCAAGAACATTAAATGTTTTTAGAACAATTGATAGTCAAATAGACTTTGAACGATAACTTCCAGAGGAGTCAATAGCTAGTTGACCCTCTGGTTACTGGCTACAGAATAACGTACTTGAGGGGATCAGCCTCGCGTACCCTATGTATATGCATAACATTTAATTCTGCTATTTGTACCTTATATACGGTACGTGGGGTACTCCCCTATAAATAAAGGGGTGTTCATACAGTCTAAGAATCCTTACCATTGATTGGTTCAGATAGCTTTTATAAATTCATACTTGCCTGACCGAACAAGGGTTCAGACTTAACCATGAGTAGCTCAAAATTTCTGAATTTAAATAATTATATGAAATCAAATGCGCGAGTGCGAATGTCAATAAATATACAGATGTGGAATAATTTTAAAAGTAATTAGACCACTTAAAGCATGCTTGGAGGAAAATTCAAGCTTAAAGAATAACTTGCAATAATGTATACCTTTTTGCATGAATTAAAATACTGCATAAGGTTTTAGAAGTATTGCTCAATGTAAAAGTTGGGTAAGGAAGAACTTGCAATAATGTAAGAAGTTTAGGGTTAGGAACTTGCCTGTTTGCTCAGCTACAGATAAATTCTAGCTTTACTTAATTGATCTTGAGTGACCTATCATTGGATAAAGTCGGCTTATCAATTATTATAACATGATTGTATCTTGGCATGCTTTACTATACCATTTACTCAACAGGTAAAATTCACCACCTATATTTAATTACTAATTAACATTAGCTAAACAGAAATTAATAATCTTTAGCTATTAACTTGATGGTAGCTAATCATGATTACCTATTCTTTGGTTTCCCGGATTTATTACCATTATCTGTCCCTGAACATGGTTTAACAATCCTTGTTTATTACGATAATAATTATTTATTAACTTTGTTCATACCTAATTAATATTTAATAGTAATTAAATAATAACTAAATATTTATTATATTTGATAAATACTTAAATTATTAACTTTATTCATGCTTAACTATTATTTAATTTTAATTAAATATTTACCATCTTTATTAATTATTAATTGATAAATGTCAAATAATAAAGAATCGAGTTATTAATTTACTCATTAGTGTTATAGCGTATCCTCATTTCCTCATAGATCAACTTGTTTGAGCATTTGATTACCATTGTGATTATCCGTTTGCTTAGTGATACCGAACAAAATTAACAGGTTTAACCAACACAATGCATCTCCCCTGCCCAACTAATAGCAAAACCATACTAGTGACCAGACAGCTAAACTTTAAAATAATTCTTGTACCATATGAAACAAGTTTAGTATAACCTAACCATAAAATTGAACCAGTTCAATGTAACTTCTCATGATATTAAAGGGACCAAGATGGCCTCAATGTTCTGACATTATAATAGAAGCAAAAAAAAAATCTATCTCATAGGGGTGCAATGGTGTATACTTCAGTCTAAGTTGGTGAGCTAATATATGGTCCTGTTAAAACGATTAAGTTGTTGTATATTTCTGTTAAAACAATATAAAGTTATTTTAAATGGACACACACACACTCGCATAAGTTCCCTGACTAAAATTGCAAGAAACAAGATGTATATCAGGCAAGCCTTGATACTGAACCAAAATCTAAAGCACAGTTATGACATACTGCTACGGGCAATTGGGTAACCACTTCATCAATGAATATATTGAACATATGACATAGATATATTGATTCTTGCAATGCCATAATTATGACATCCAAAAGAAAACCACAACCAGCCTCGATTAGCCACACACAGTATACCAAACACTGGAATTTACATAATCCTAACCTAGTGCTAAATCAATAGAAGAGGCAGAACTACCCAGCTGGTTCTCACTGACATTTCCACAAACAGTTTGCGTACATATTAGCGTTCCAAAATAAAACAGGGATTACATGATACCCCAACCCAATTAGCAACAGAATTCGGCTAAACAATCAAAGGAAGTTACATGGCAACATGATCCCAAACAGAAAAGAAGAAAGAAAGAAGGAAAAAAAAAGAAAAAAGAAAAAGAAAAATCCTAACGCAGCCACTGGGTTTAACTATTGGGACCAATTTATACCTTAGCTTTGGGTCGGCACAATGGTGACTCCTAGCGGCTGCTCTCCTCCTCCTCCCGAAATAGACAACGAAACCGGCAGACATCCACCAGCGAGTTCTTTTCGTGCAGTAAGTTGGGCGACTGTTGATGGTGCTCTCCCTGTCTTTCTCTCTAATTCAAATTTCCCAAATCGTCAACCCTTACCTCTGATTTGGTGTCCTATTTATAGAGGAATTCGTGCCCTGACCCGGTATTGACACCCAATCGTGGTGTCAAATTTCGCACAGTGGGAACCATGATGAGTTTCGGTATGCTTCTTCATGCTTGCCCATACTTCGTCCGTTCTTCGAGCAGCTCAATTTCGGCGCCTCTGCCTCACCGGCTCTCCTGCACTCCTTTTGGCGCGATTAGGTGGAGGAAATCAAAGACACATGCCGACTGACCGCTGCAGGTCTACCAGGGCTATTGCCCGCTGGAGATTGAGCTCTTTTTTTTTTTCCAATTTGCTTAGCTAATCTGATACGCTTCCTGCCTCGTACGAATGATCGGCACAGTTATGACATACTGCTACGGGCAATGGGGTAACCACTTCATCAATGAATATATTGAACATATGACATAGATATATTGATGCTTGCAACGCCATAATTATGACATCCAAAAGAAAACCACAACCAGCCTCGATTAGCCACACACAGTATACCAAACACTGGAATTTACATAATCCTAACCTAGTGCTAAATCAATAGAAGAGGCAGAACTACCCAGCTGGTTCTCACTGACATTTCCACAAACAGTTTGCGTACATATTAGCGTTCCAAAATAAAACAGGGATTACATGATACCCCAACCCAATTAGCAACAGAATTCGACTAAACAATCAAAGGAAGTTACATGGCAACATGATCCCAAACAGAAAAGAAGAAAGAAAGAAGGAAAAAAAAAAGAAAAAAGAAAAAGAAAAATCCTAACGCAGCCCAGCCACTGGGTTTAACTATTGGGACCAATTTATACCTTAGCTTTGGGTCGGCACAATGGTGACTCCTAGCGGCTGCTCTCCTCCTCCTCCCGAAATAGACAACGAAACCGGCAGACATCCACCAGCGAGTTCTTTTCGTGCAGTAAGTTGGGCGACTGTTGATGGTGCTCTCCCTGTCTTTCTCTCTAATTCAAATTTCCCAAATCGTCAACCCTTACCTCTGATTTGGTGTCCTATTTATAGAGGAATTCGTGCCCTGACCCGGTATTGACACCCAATCGTGGTGTCAAATTTCGCACAGTGGGAACCATGATGAGTTTCGGTATGCTTCTTCATGCTTGCCCATACTTCGTCCGTTCTTCGAGCAGCTCAATTTCGGCGCCTCTGCCTCACCGGCTCTCCTGCACTCCTTTCGGCGCGATTAGGTGGAGGAAATCAGAGACACATGCCGACTGACCGCTGCAGGTCTACCAGGGCTATTGCCCGCTGGAGATTAAGCTCTTTTTTTTTTTCCAATTTGCTTAGCTAATCTGATACGCTTCCTGCCTCGTACGAATGATCGGCTAATGCCCCCTTTTCCCCTTTACCGAATTGGGCCCAAAGGAAAACCAACCCGGTTGACATAACACGGCTGAAAAAAAAATAAAAAGGACAAACTCTCCCTAGCCCACTAATTTAACCCAATCGGACAAAGAATGAGGATGGGTCAGCCCAATTGATGCTGGGCCAGTCAACTAAGGAGGGGAATTGGGTTAATTTATTTAAAATTAATAATGCCATACTTCTAGTATTTAAATTAAATACATAACCTAATTAACAAATTGCTTAATAAATCCCTTATTGGTCTCATTAAAATAAAATTATAAATTCTGTCATTGAAATTGAAGAATTGGTATAATTATTTAACTGTTTTAAATATTCACTCAAATTATATATCTTGATAACTTGGAATTAACCTAATGTTGAGGTGAAATTAATTATTTACCCCCTTACCATTGCAAATTAAACGTACAATTATACACTCAAGTAATAACACACATATAGGCCTAATTAAACACATAAAATAAATTCATAAATAATAATAAAAATCTTTAGGTTTCATAAATAAATTGATAGCGAAGTTAAAGAAATTTCTCGGGCATTACAGCTTACAACAATAGCTATCACGCAAGTATCGGCATATCACCGTACGAAGCGCTATATGGAAGCAAATGCCGAACTTCGATGTGTTAGGACGAGGTTGGAGAGCGAAGACTGCTGGGACTTGAAATGGTGCAGCAGACTACAAATACAGTGCGGCTGATCAGAATTCGACTGGTAGCAGCTCAAGATCGCCAGAAAAAATATGCCGACTTACATCATCAAAAGCGGGACTTTGAAGTTAGTAGCTTTGTATTTTTGAAGGTATCTCCTTGGAAAGGGAAGATCCGTTTTGGGAAGAAGGGCAAATTGAGCCCTAGGTTCATAGGACCCTTCGAGATTTTGAGGCGAATCGACGAAGTGGCGTACAAGGTAGCGTTACCTCCTGAACTTGAGCACATTCACAACGTGTTTTATATGTCAGTGTTGCTGTAATACCCGAGAATTTTGAATAATATTAATATTAATTATTTAAGTTGTATATTTATTCAAATATGAGTATATGTGATATGTCCATTTTAGTAGTAATGCGATAAGATGATTTCTTGTGTATTTACTAAAAGAGTGATTTAATAAAAAACGAATTTATTTTAGTTACACATGAGTTATGTGGCATGAAGTGTGATGATACTTTTTAAAGTCGAAGAAGTGTATGATGATTCAGAATACGACAAGATTGATAATGAAGTTTATTAAACTTGTGAAATGTGCCTAGCATGGCAACGTGATGCAATAACTATTATTGATTGTTTAAATTATGGTTATGTAGCATGATATATTTTTGCGACATTAGCATGCGTGAGTATTCATATAATTCATTAAATAATGTGAGTATGCATAACCTTTAAATTATATGAAATAGCCTGTGTGACAATTTGATGCGTTGCATTAATGTATGAAGATGTACCGAATAAAACCTTATAGTAAAGGTAGGTTGAATGCTATAATTTATTAAATGATATAAAGGAGTGTTTGTGGCATGGTGGAACTACTAAATGTGTATTTTAATTAAGGAAAGGAAATGAATTTAGTAAATAAATATTTATTACTAAATATTTATTTTAACATGGTATGTGAATATATATAATAATAAAGTTTTATCAAAAAGTATGAGTTAATAATACTCAAATAAAATACCTTTAAATTATATGAGGTAATTAGTATTTGTTACATGATAATTATTTTCATACTCAAATATTACTGTAATATGATGAATGGTGAGATAATAATGTACACTGAATAATTAGGTGTGGTGATTAAGGAAATTTTACTGTACTTAATGTGTACATGGATTGTATGATATATACACCTGTAAATTTAATTGATACAATGTGACTAGCATTTAATTATTTATACACTATATGGTCTAAGTCTGCATTTTATTAAATCAAGTATGCTAATAAGCATTGTTGGAAAGCCTGAGTTCTTTTGTCCCAAAAAGAGTGTCACTTTCTTGCTTAAATTCTTCATTTACGTGCTTTGCAAAAAGACTATAAGCCTAGTTCATCTTCCTTGCAAAACATCAGTAGCCCCATGATGAATGGGGAGTGGCCCAAATAGTGTTTCCTCACTATTTCACCAAACCATATTTGCCCAGTAAACTTCTCTTCTTCACATTGGTTAATCACAATGGGTATAAGCTTTGCACGGTTAATAGTTTCTCTATAAATTGAGTTCATCTCTTCTCTAAATTCACTTGCTAAGTTCTGATAAGTTAGTAATCTGAGATTGGAGGAATTCTTGTTTCAAGCTTCAAGAAGGTAATAATGTTGTTTAATTTCAATATTGGCAAATTATTAGAAATGCATGAATTAATTGTTGGGAATTGTTAGCATGATGTTTGTTGAGTTTATATGTATGTATAATAGCAATGTGGCTGATCATTGACATATTTGAGTAAAGGAATTTGTGTTTGGGTTTGAAGAATTTGCGAAAACAGGGAGCTTCCTGGTTTAGCCGAGGAGCTACGCGGGCGCGCCGCTCCCCAGGCCAAACCAGGCGCGCGCGCGCCATGCCCCAGAATGGGAATCCCAGTTTTTGATTCTTCAAGTGTCATGAGCATGTTAGTCTAGCTTCAATAAGCCCATGTGTGTACCTAGTAGGTGGTGTGAGATAGTCTTACATGAAATGAGTTGTGTTAGCTTGGTTATAACAAATTTTCTAAAAGAAAACTTAGAGTTTGTAAGCTATCACGTAACAAACCTTGTACCTTTGATGTTAGGAGATTACAAGCATGTACATGTGGTCTAAATATATGTATAAGTGCATACCAAGAGTCCCATAAAAGTGTTAAGCGAGTTTAGATAGTCTAATGTGAAAATTGTCGAGAAAACTTCAAACATGAGAATTATTGTTGTCAAATGTTAAGGAAAGTGTGTCCTGACCATACAAGCATGAATAATAGGATTCATTATGCCTCTAGATATAAATTGTATGATCACCATTTAGCTAGGTATTATTTTGACATGTACGAGCATGTTTAATGCATGAACTTCAAGTATAAGCTATGTGTTTAGCATGTGCATATGTTGTTTACATCCGAGCATGCGTATTAAGTATTGTCTAGTCATATTATACAACATTTCGATCATAATAGCAGACTATGTGTGAAGTGGACTTGTTTGGCCTAAAGTGTAGAAGTTTCCGACTTAGAACCGTATAACTTTCAAATGAGTTTTAAATGAGCATGCTAGAGTTATAGACCAAGTTAACGGGAACATAAACATGTGCATTTTGATGTATAACAATAACTAGCATGCTATGAATATCTAGGGTCGAGCATAATGAGAATGCATTTTTGGCCTGACCAGAGGGTGGCACAGCCGCGCCACTCCTCAAGGCAAAAACTGCGCGCCCGCGCAGGTCACCAGGAAGGCCAACTGTTTAATTTGAAAATTTGATTTTTGCAGCATGTGTATATGAATGTTTTAAGCTGTATTGCATGATTAAACTAATATGCTATGTGTTAGAGCTTATGTTGATGCTTAGAGTTGAGATATTCTAGATTTGCTAACTCATTTAGCTAAGATGAGGATTTATGAATAAGGATCATGTTTCCACCTACGTGATTGTGTGTTAAGACTATGTGGTGCGTAACCTTTCGTAAGAATAAAGTCATGCTAGTTATGCTATACTAACTGATGAACCGACTTATTAATGTTAGGTCGTTTCGACGCATTTAAATTAAAGCTAGACTATTTGTAGTTGAGCAAATAGGCAAGTTTCCTATAATCCTACTCAATTTACATTCGAGCAGGGGGTGTTGTATCATGCAAGTTCCTAACCCTGAACTTTTACGTTGAGCAAGTTCTTTGACCTCACATATTGTGATTTTGCTATAACGGAATCTACCAAGCGAATGCCCATTCTAATTTGAAACGAAATTCATATCTTGATTCTTGTGGCAAACTTTGAACTTATTGTTCATGAATATATTGTGAACATTGTCTATGCTATTTGATTCGGCTAAACTATTATGCATGTGTTAAGAAGCTATCCAAACCAATTATCTTGGTGCAGACTTTTATCTACTGAGATGAACAACCCTCATAGAAGGGGGAAACTATATATTGTCGGGGGACCGACGTGCGCATTTATAAACATGTGACAGTTATGCATAACATGGGGTACTATAGGCTGATCACCTGTGTACTTGTTTTTTTTGGATTATCAGTATAATAACTGTTAATTCTAGTAGGAGTTCTTAGTCCTTGGTGACTGCTCAGTATTCGTTAATTCGAACTTGAAAGAATCATATTATTGGATTATGTTGTATTCCCTTGTCCATAGTGACTCTCATTTCAAGTTAACTGACATCTCATATCATTCTGGAGTTATTAAATCAATGTTATACTCTTGTTACTTCGAACCTTATTATTGTTCACCTTATTGCTATATTACTTGCTGGGCAAATTTGTTGCTCATTCTTGCTTTCTTAAAACCTTTCAGTTAAGACAGAGCGAGGTGAACCATCAGGCAAGGATAAGGGAAAGGGCAAAACTACGGAGTAGCTTTGTTTTCCTTAAGAAGAAGATTTTCCATGATGTTATTTTAAGTTCGATTATGTATTAAGCTTAGACATGGATTATATATTAATGGTATGTTTAGATGGATCTAGACTTTTGGATAGTATTATAGTAACGGTTGCGAGACCTTGGGACGAGAATAATTATATTAAATCAATGTAATTTACTCTATCTTTTCCACTGCATTAGTTTTATGTCATTATTGTGTTAGAACGTGACGGACCAAATTCGAGACAATGACGTCAGAATTTGGGGGCGTCACAGTTGCGACCGTATAAACCAGACTACAAGCACGTTATCTCTTATGAACCAATCCAAGTCGAGAAGGACTTAACGTACGAGGAAGTTCCTATCCAGATACTTGATAGGAAGGAACAGAAGCTGAGGAATAAGATCATCCATTCCGTCAAGGTTCTCTAGAGGAATCACACAGTCGAAGAAGCTACGTGGGAACTCGAAGAGAAGATGAAAGCGAATTATCCATTTTTATTCGAGTAACCTTATGTTTGCAATTTCGAGGACGGAATTTTTATAAGGGGGGAGGATGTAATGCCCGTGAATTTTTAAGCGTCATTATTAATTAAATATATAATTTAATTTCTAATGAGTTAGTTTGTGTACTTATTTAAACCTTTGTGCACATTGGTAGATTACGTGATTAGGTGATTAATTGAATTAAATTAATTAAAGGGATTCACTAATAGTATAGTTAAATTAGTGATCAAGCTCTAAGGTTTAATATCAATAAATTGATAAAGTATTTATTAATTAAATAGTCAATTAAATTGAATATAGTTAGCAAATTAAATTGAGTAAATTAATTAATAAAAGTATTAATTAATGAGAATATTGTCAAATTGAATAATACAATTTAATAGTCCAATTAGTAATCAATTACTAATTGACTAACTTATTTAATTAATGGACTAAAACCAATCATTTATTTGACCATGAATGAAGTAGTTAATAGTGTGACAAATTAATTAATCAATCATTGGGTTAAATTAAATAATCCAATATTGCATTAAATAGATTTGGTTTCATTAGCCCAATCATTTAATTTTAAAGCCCAATATGTATTTAATGTATAGCCCAAAACTTAGCTCACTTGGTAATTTAAAGGTGTAACATTAAATGATTAATTGTAGCATGTTAGGAACAATACTTTTGGGACAAAACTCCTAGTATTTTTGGCAATGAGAGAAAGAGTGAGGGCAAGTTGTTTTTCAAAATTTATTCTATTTAATTAACTAGCTTGTGTTGGAGGTTGTGTGCTAGATTAGTGGTGTAGCCTTCTAAGTTGTCAATTAGCCACCCTACATAAAGTCTACACACTAGCTTAATAATGGTAAAATGTATACTTACATTTCTTATATGTAATATTATTGTAAGTATTCCTCCCTTGGTTAGTCATTTGAGAGAGAGAACACTTGCATTTTATTTCCTTCATCTCCTAAGAGAATTGAGAGCATTTGAGAGCAAAAATATTTTGAGTCACCAAGTTAGTGAAGGAGTTCTATCTAGTTCATGTCCTCCTACACAACATACTTTGGGAAGAAGAGGAAAGTAGCCATCAAAAGCAAAAGGTAAGAAAATCTCTAGAAAACTCTAAATTTGCTTTTCTCTTGATTTTCATGGTAAAAATGTTAAGTTCAAGTTCTAAATACCTAGAATCTTGCTATATATGTTTATATAGGATATCATATAGTTTAAATATGTAATGGTATGGGTTTATGCAGAAAAATCTAGCAAAAAGCTTGAAATGATTTTTACCGACGGTTAGAGCATGACTTGTTAGAAGAAATTGCACATTTTGAAATCTATAAATTATTTTTGAGACTTTAAATTTTTAGTTAATATATGGATAAGTTAAGAACAAAACCTAGTTGGAATCATTTAAAAAGAAGTTGAAACGAGTGAGTTATGGATTTTTGACCAAAACACCCCATTGTCGGAAAATATGTATGAACAGTCCACTTTCGGGCTGATTTCAGTTTATAAAACTTGTCCAAATTTGCATTTTGATGATGGAATCTTGTAGTTCGGAAAGATACGAGTCCAACAAGACTAACTAGACCTCAATCGGAGTTGCAGATCTCAAGTTATTCGAAAATACTAAAACCCCTGCCGGTTCACTATTCACCAAACCGGCACAATTTCCCGGCGACCGGTTCGGCACTATTCCGGCCGTTTCCGGCAACCCCGTTTAGACCCAAAATTTTCTAAAATCATGTAGAATATTATCATATTTATTTGGTAATTTTTCAGTGTACTTAAGTGATGTTTAGTTTAATTAGTGATTAAAACCTTTTAAATCATTTAAAAATTATTAAATGATAAATGTTAATACTACTAATTGATTATTAAACTAATTAAATATTATTTAAGTGTAATTAACTATTTAATTATTATTTAATCAATATTAAGTAATAATTAAATAGAATTAGTGATAATATACTAATTATTTATTATTTAATTAAGATTAAATAATAAATAGGGTTAAATAATTAATCTATTATTATTATTTAATTAATATCGAATAATGATTAAAGAGTGTTTAAGTTAATAAACTAATTATTTATTATTTAAAAAAGATTAAGTAATAAATAATGATAATTACTCATTTAAATGTTATTTAATTAACATAAAAGTTAATAAATTAATTATTTATTATTTAATAATAAATAATAAATAAGGATAATAATTAATTAATTATTATTTAATTAATATTAAATAATAATTAAGGACAAATAAAGTTAATAAATTAATTATTTATTATTTAATTATGATTAAATAATAAATAAGGGGTGTTAATTATTATTTAATTAATATTAAATAGTAATTAAATACAAATAAAATAAAATTAATTATTATTTATTATTTAATTAATATTAAATAATAATACACTAATAAATTAATTATTTATTATTATAAATAATAAATAAGGATTATTAACTACTAATTAAAGACAAGTACGATTAATAATTCGATTATTCACATAATAAGTAAATATAATTAGTTATTAATTTATTATTAAATAATAACTAAAAGTAATTAATTAATTACTATTTAACTAATATTAAATAGTAATTAAATGAAGATACAATTAATAAAATAAAGAGAGTTTAAATAACACATTAATTAAACAATTATAACAAATTGTTTAACGGTTTAATAAATGAATATTACTTAAGAAAAAGTAATGTTAATTAATTAAATAATTGTAATTAATTGTTGAAGGGTTTAATAAGTATTTAGCACTTAAGAAAAAAATTGTTAATTAATTAAATCATCAACCTAAAGATTAATTAAGTGTCTTATATGATTAATGATAGTTTATTAAATTATGTGTGTTATGTGATTGACTTACTTGCTAAATAAATAGCATAAATAAGCGTATCAATATACAATTATACGCAGTGCTAATTGATAGACCAACATTATGAAAGTAGTATGCACACAAGCCAATCATATTTGATATGATGTAGCATATACTTTATAATCTTATTCATTTATTAATAAAAAAATTGATTTTCTTAAAAGGCATTTTATATTATCTACATGGTGCTGTTATATATTAAATGTGATAAACCTATAGTTTTGAGTAATGCTTTTAGAATCATGATGGTGATCATGCTAATGAGATCTAAATTCTAGATAGCTCACAAACTAAAATTGTTCCTAATCGTTGGATTACTAAAAAGGGGATTAGTGAATCCGGATAGATTAGTACATACGTTGCTTGCTCTTAGGAAGAGGATGATTGATCTCATAATCATTTGTGTGGAGACACTAAAGCAAGTATGTAGGTGCTTATTAGAGAATAAGTTCACTGAACGTGGCTCGCTAAGGAATACCTAATGGAATTTTATTCGTCTGTCAATAGAAATTCCTCTAGTGATAGTAGTACAAGTGATCCTTGGACTTGAGATCATCATAGTATCTTGTGTATAATGAGTTATGGTTTGACATGTCCCTTAAGATCTTTAGGGTATATCAAAGGGTATGATTGGGTATAATAAGTTGTACATGGAGATAGGTGAATGATCAACAAAGAATCTACCACGTCTAGTAAAAGATGTGAATGTCCTATGTGATTCGATAAATGACAACTCAGTAGTCCTTGGCCAAGGCAGAATGAAATTAGAAAGGAGTTTTTAATTTACATTATTTAGAGTTGTGCATTTGAAAATCGAAATACTTATAATTAAATAAAATAAGACTTGACAGTAAATCCATGTCTTATATTTAATTGGGACATTATATGGTAGAAGGATTGAATTGTACGGTAACTATTCACTGAAAGGTTCTTTTGTGATTAATGTTGAAATCTATATTATCTGGAAAGTCGTTGATCGCTAAGGAGGCTTACCCTTATTGTAGAATAAATACTATTTATTTAAATAAATTAAATAGTTCAATTTATTTATTTAAATATGATTAGAATTGTTCTAATTAATTTATTCACAACCGGTTTAATATGGAGAACCTAAAGGGTCACACCGCAAAAAGAAAAAATATTTATTTAAGAAGTAAATGACATAATTGTAATAATAAGTTAAGTGTATTTAATTTAATCTATGGAGATAGAATAAATTAAATAGCTTAATATTTATTATTTAATATTTTGGAAATATTAAATATAAATTAATAAGAGGAGTCTTATTATTATTGTTATTATTATTATTATTATTATTATTACTACTATTACTATTATTTAATTCTAATAGGGATTGTGAATTAATTAATAGAAGTACTCTCTCATGAATTCCTAATTGGATTAGGAGCATAATTAATTAAAGGAGTTTAATTATAATAAAAACCTAATCCCAAATAGTTTAGGGAAGAGTTATTCCTACATCTATAAATAAGAGGAGTCTTATCATAGATTAGGGTTACACACTCTTGCATTAGATTGTGGAGAGTACTTGCAATTTCTATAGAGATAGAAACTAGGGTTTTGCCAATACCCAACTTCTTGAATACCTATTCTTCCTTGGTGGATCACCTCTAGAGGCTAAACACTTGGGTGGCTAACGTTGATCAAAGGAAGGAATCTCATCGGTGGAATTCGAGGAGAACACGAAGGACTAGGAGTAGAACTTGTACCCGAGGAAGCTTTGATCTACGAGGGTATAATTCTTATTCTCTTTCTCTTTCGTTTAATTGATAATTGAACACAAGGATAGATCATGGTGATGGTTTGTATTAAAATTTTAAAATCCGTTTTATCACGCTTCCGCCCTATTTGTGTAATTTGATTGCATGTTTGCGTAATATACAAACCTAACACATTATTAATGTTAGGTTAATTGAATAGAGTCGTATAAAGCTAGATAGCTATAAGTCGACAAGCAGGCAAGTTTCCTTTCCTTACTCATATTTTATTGAGCAAGTTCTTTAACCCTACTCAAATTATATTCGAGCAGGATATTATTGCATTGCAAGTTATTTATTTAAGCTTGAACCTTATTTCTAAACATACTTTAAGTGGTTTAATTACTTTACAATTATTCTACATCGATTTTATTGATACTCGCACTTGGTGCACTTGAATTCGTATAGTCTTGGACTTGTACATTATTTAAAATTCTATAATTCATAAACTGTTTAAGATTGAGTCTGAACCCTTGTTCGGTCAGACAATTGCATGAAATTTTTATATAAAGGCTATCCAGGCCAATTGATGGTATGGATTCGTAGACTGAAGTGAACACCCTTTTATTTTAGGGGAGTACCCCACGTATCTAATATAAGATACAAACAGCAGAGTTGAATGTTATGCATATACATAGCATACGCGAGGCTGATCCCCTCAAGTACATATTCCGTAGCAGTAACCAAAGGGTCAATTAGCTATTGATTCCATTGGAAGTTTATTGTTCAAAGTGTACTTGACTATCATTCATTCTAAAAGCAATTATTATTCTTGCTTCCGATATTCATATTATTGAATTCTTTTTTTATATTCCGTTCATCATGATATATCCGTTATTGTTACATTTAAACTTGTTGAGCAAGCTAGTTGCTCATCCTTGCTATATCATGACTTTTATTGCAGTTAAACTTGAGACTTCAGGGAAGGGCAAGGGTAAAGAAAAGATGAAGTAATAGACTTCAAGTAGCTGACTTTGTTTTATGCTTAGTTTAATTTACTATCAATGTAATTTGAACCCTGATTAATATTTAGGGTATGTCTTGCTTTATGTATTAAGGTTATCGAATCTTGGGACTAGTAACACCTTTTGAATGAACAACATATGTTTATTATATTATGCATTTAGTCATTGTATGTTGTTTGGAGGTGGATGTTTGTATTGGATCATGATGACCGAATCCGGGCATTTGAGACCTGAATTTGGGGGCGTCACACATGCTGCCTTCTTGAAAAATGAGTTTATCCTTGAAGGGGTTAGTGGGAGTAAGGTATATCTTGAAGAAGTTCAAGAACTACAAAATATTACGGGTCAAAGTCAGGTGCCTGACCAAGTAGAAGAACCTATTGTACCACAACCTATTCATAAATCTGGAAGAGTACCGAAGATACCAGAAAGGAATGGATTCATTATAGAGGATGATGATGAGGTACATATTATAGATAATGATGATCCATTGACTTACGAAGAGGCTATAAGTAGTAAAGACTCAGAGAAATGGCAAGAAGCCATGAAATCCAAGATGGACTCCATGTATGAAAACCAAGTATGGACTTTGGTTTCACCACCTGAGGGCATTAAGCCTATTGGGTGCAAATGGGTCTTTAAAAGAAAGACTGGAGTGGACGGCAAGGTAGAGACCTATAAGGCCTGTAACGATCCTAAAATTTATACAATTTAACTCTCAACATCGGCCGTTATCAATACATCTTCATTCTGACTTTACAACAATATTCAGTGTTAACCATAATAAAATGCGGAATAATTTTAAACTTTTCAGTTTTCTTTCTTTGCTTTCCTTGAATCATAACCTTAAATCTTCTACGTATTCTAGAATCATATTTACTTTATGATTTGCTTCACCAGAGTTATAATAAAATAAAAACTACTTCTAGATTCAATAACCTTTTATACCTCGAATAAAATTAAGTTACAAGTCAGTACGAAATTTTACAACTCAACATTTGTTACATTTAATTCATCATCAAATATATCATCGAGAACCTTAACCATGGTTCAAAAACATAAATTTAAGCTAAAACAATTAATCTTCATGCATAAAATCTGAATCATGCCATTCAAGAAATGCATAACGTTACTTTGAATCTTTAACCTGCAAAAGTGGTTATTTGCAAGAATGAGCTCGACAGCTCAGCAAAATCTAACAGTTTGCATGCATCACATAACACATAGATAACATGCTCATTATTTCAATCATAAACATTTGGCTAAACATGTCATATATAATGATCAATGTCGACGCCGGGAGGATCGCTCCCGTTTGCTAATTGTTACCCCTTCCAATTTTAGCCTTTTTATTTAAATGATTTTTTGGAAAAGGTCGGCACTAATGTCGACGGGGTTTTGAAAGATCGTTTTTTATGATGAGCCAATTGACTAGAGTCGCCAGTTGGTATTTTTGAAATGGATGTACCAACTCATCCGAGTTTCGTTTTCGTAAATCACTGGCTCATATGTGACTCCGAATTAATTGGTCCGCGAACCGAGATTCATAGAGTTCGGGGGCTTGCTTAAGCGAGGGGAAGGTGTTAGGCACCCCCCGACTTTCGTGAAACACGGTTACCGCAATCTCGATGCTTTTCCTATCCTTTAATTCTTAAAATGTGTGTGTGCTCGCGTGTGTGCTTATGTGAATGTTGTGGTGAGTTTGCATGAAGAAACCATTTGGGTTTTTTTATGAAGAGTCTTGTTTTATTTTGAGAATGCTTTAGAATGTTCTTCGGCTTATACGAGAAAGCTTTATTTTTTATTAGAAAGGTTTGATTTTAATTGTCAAAACTGCAAGGTTTTCATTAGGTGTCGTTTTGGCAAAACAAGAGTTTTTTAAACCTTCGTTAAAATAGGAATCGAGACATATACGTTGCTTTCATAAATAAAATGACGGGCAATTTCTAGGATCTCTTTAACCCTATGCATATTGGTTTAATAAAACGTCATTTATTTTATAAAACCATTTTTTGTGATGTTTGAAAACGATTTTTCTTTAACCTTCTCGTTCAATAGGAATCGACATTCATTAGCACTTCCAATTTCCTATCCTCGTGATGCTAATAACCTAATTTGATTGATTTTATGAAAATCTTCATCGTTTAGCTTTCAAATCAATCTTTGTGTCGTAAATCAAATCAAGCATTAAAATGCATTGGGGCTATTCATGGACATGTAAGCCATCAAAATAACCCCAAACGCCCACAAGCACATATTTCACTATTTCGGGGCCTTAAACCCAATTTTTTAACTTGGTATCGTTTTAAGGCCCGACGATTACATATTTACAATCAAGGGTAATCGATCCTATTACATACACCAAAATTGTCCATCATCGGATTTGGACCACGGGGTCGCGTTCCTAGGCTCACATCCACAATTTCTACACACCCACAAAATGGATATTACAACAATTAAACAAGCTAAAAATCACCAAATGGATATCATCGGGCCATTAGGAAAAATTTTGTTCCGTTGGAACCCTCACTAATAATCCCTAATCCGTATATTCTCAATAATATACAAGACAAACTACATTTAATGCAACCCAAATGACCAAAACTTAACAAAATGATATAATAAAAATGCTATAAAAGAGGGTTTTTCCACCTTGCAAATGACACCACGATGCGTATAAACTCGTATATTAATTAGAGTAGAAAATATATGTGATACAATCTCACAAAAGAGGTATAATTCCTCACTTTTTTCTCTCTTTTCTCTCCCTAACTCACTGTTGTTGTTGCTATTTTCTCCCTCTCTTTCAGTTTCTTTCGCTGCTGTCAACTCCCTATATGCTGAATGAAGGAATGAGCTGATAAAGGCTGGCCAAGGGTGGCCGCAGATTGACCTGCGGCTAGCCTTGATTTCTCCGTGCCTATCACGCACTTTAGCCCGCCATGCACTTCAGTTATTTTAATCCTTCTTGGTTTTTGCACCGCACCTCGATTCTCGCATCGTGCTGTTGGTTTTTGCTGAGAGGCTTGCATTTTGTAGTCCGGGAACCGCTGGGAAACGTTCCACGTTATTTCGCTTTGATCGTTGTCGTGTCGGCTTTGATCGCACGTCGTTGCGGTGGCTCCGAGTGTTTGTACTTATGTCCGTCTTTCGTTCTCGTAGGCTGGGTTAATTGACGATTTTGCCCTCCTGTCAGGGTTAGTATACGAAGTGCAAAATTTGGGTGTCTACAGCTGCCCCTCTTTATCATGTTTATGAAATGTTAAAAGAAATGAACATGATAAAGAATTAGACACCCGATGCATGAACGACAGTGCATACATGATGCAACACATATAGCTTATGATGCAGCAAAAAATGTAACGCATGCAAAACATTCGTAAGGGTGTCAATGCATCATGCAATCGTAAATTCATTGTGAGTATCGATCTCAACAGGACTTGATCGCTGATCGCATCGTTGTTGTCAGGTTTCGTCTCTGACAAGTCATTGCGATAATCGTTATCGCAGGTGTCGCGCTCCATCTCGTAATCGTCGTCGTCGTGAAATCGTTGTCGTCTCATAACCGTCGGGTCTCGTATCCAATCGATCATCTCGTGAATGTGGGGTCTGGTCTCCGATGTGGCATCTCGTCTGTATCGGTTCTCGTCTCCGATTGGTCGACTCGCCTGTGTCGGTTCTCGTCTCCGATGGGTCGACTTGTCTGTGTCGGTTCTCGTCTGCACCGGCTCTCGTTCCCGGTTGATTGTCTTGTTGGCACCGGGTCTCGTGTCCGGTTGATTGTCTTGTCAGCACCGGATCTCGTATCCGGGTGATTGATTTGTCTGTATCGGTTCTCGTCTCCGATTGGTCGACTCGCCTGTACCGGGTTTCGTCTCCAATTGATCGTCTAGTTGTTACCGAGTCTCGTCTCCGGTTGATTGGTTTGTCGGCATCGGGTCTCGTATCCGGTTGATTGATTCGACTGTATCGGTTCTCGTCTCAGATTGGTCGACCTGTCTGCACCGAGTCTCGTATCCGGTTGATCGTCTTGTCGGCACCGGGTCTCGTATCCGGTTGATTGATTCGACTGTATCGGTTCTTGTCTCCGATTGGTCGACTTGTCTGCACTAGGTCTCGTATCCAGTTAATCGTCTCGTCGGTACCGGGTCTCGTCTCCGGTTGATTGATTCGTCTGTATCGGTTCTCGTCTCCGATTGGTCGACTCGTCTGCACCGGGTCTCGTATCCGGTTAATCGTCTCGTCGGTACTGGGTCTCGTCTCCGGTTGATTGATTCGTCTGCACCGGGTCTCATATCTGGTCGATTGATTCGACTGTATCGGTTCTCGTCTCCGATTGGTCGACTTGTCTGCACCGGGTCTCGTATCCGGTTGATTGATTCGACTGTATCGGTTCTCGTCTCTGATTGGTCGACTTGTCTGCACTGGGTCTCGTATCCGGTTAATCGTCTCGTCGGTACCGGGTCTCGTCTCCGGTTGATTGATTCGTCTGTATCGGTTCTCGTCTTCGATTGGTCGACTCGTCTGCACCGGGTCTCGTATCCGGTTAATCATCTAGTTGGCATCGGGTCTCGTCTCCGGTTGATTGATTCACCATGTTCCATACCCGATTGGTTGAAACCTCGTATTTTTTTTTATTTTTTTATTTTTTATTTTTTTTATTATAAATGGATTGAAATTGATCAATTTTGTAGAGGGAAAAGGAGGGAAACAGGGGCCAGCCGCAGATTGATCTGCGGCCAGGATCGGGATTTTTAGGCGCTTCGCCCCTTCCCAGATCTGTCACTTTCAGCCTTGCCCCACTGCTGCTTTTCGCGATTTTTCACCTTCGTATGTCTTTTTGGCCGATTTTTCCAACCTTCTCGCAAAAACTGCTCCGGTTAGATCGATCTACACGTTACGGGTAACATTTTGACCGATTGTTTTCTTATTTCGTCAATGTTTTGCTATACATTTGGCTATTTTGCATGTTTAGAGATATAAATGTATGCTTGGAAATGCTATGCCATGTATTATTGCATGTGTATGTTATGTCTCAACTGTGCGAGTCATATTTTGTGTTCATGATGCAGGTCATACACACTTGTCGTTTTTTGAGAGAAAGCATGCATGATGGTCATTTTCGTGTTACAATTAACCATATAAAATGCACTTTATCTGTTGTGGCTTGGGTTAATTGAAAACATGTTTGGCCGTGCATGGGATGCTCATTTTATAGACGAAACTCTGCCGTTTTTTTTTAAATCTAATTTATGCATATATGGTAAACACGCATCATGCTGCATTATTTCTGTGATGAAGATAGGCAGATAAAATATTCCGTGACACAATTAGAAATATAATGTACCTCCTTCTTTGACCGTGTCGTTCCAGCTATGGATCCCGATGTTCCCAACAGCTCCACTGCATCTCGTGCTTCGGGGGTTCGCCGCCGTAGGGCTGCACCTGCCCCGGCTTTTCCTCGGACTCGCCAGGCTCGTCGACTGGCAGAGGCTGTCGTTTGGCCCGATCACCCTGAGGCTGAGGATGTCGTTCTTCCAGACATTGAGGCAGAGGGGTCGTCCTCCAGCACACCAGCTTCCTCCACTCGCCGCGTTTTGCCCGGTGCCCATGTTCAGGTGCCTGATCTGTTATGCCGAGACCTCAGTCGTCACCCCTCCGCATCTCTTGTCGCTAATGAGGTATACTCATTATTTTTGTTTGAATTCATTCTCAATCTCTGCTCGTATCCGGACTGATCCATTAGTGATTGCCGCAGGTGCCCGAGTTCACCCAGCCGAGGGGCAACTGGTTCAACATCTATTCCCTCTACACTGCGCTGCACGCCGATTACCGCACGGTGGTGGACTCCTGGGGTTTTCGCTCTTTCTTCACCATCATTCCCCGTTAGTGCCCCTGGGGTTATATGAGGGCTTCGTCTGAGCGATGGTTCCACCAGACCCAGTCCCTTCATCCTTTGGACTGCGAGGTTGTGCTGACTCCTTGGGACTGGAGGTACATCACCGGTATTGAGTTCACCGGAGTCCGTGTCCCTTTGGATCTAGACATTACTCCAGCGGAGGTCCGAGCTTTATTGGGCTTCACTGCCGAGGACCGGGTCTTCAAGGCCCGCAGCATTCGGTCCGGAGCTTTGGCTGTTGACGCTGTTGGGGGCATATATGCGACGCCCTTCCCTGTAGATCGAGCCACTCGGGATATTCTGCTCCGACGTCTGTTCCTGACCATTATGAGAGATTGTTTCCTGGGGAACAACTCCTCTACCATTCATTTCAGCGTCGTCGGAGCTGTCAGGGATGTAGACCGGATCGGCGACTATGATTGGGGGTCTTTCACCTTTGCCTACTTCCTCCACGGTCTTCGTCTTCGTTCGGAGGGACAGACAGACGCTTGGCTTGGGTTCTACCCCTTTCTGCTAGTAAGCCTTCTTTTCTTACTGCACTTCCCATCATTTCATTTCCCTTTTCTGTATCTGCCGATTACTCATGTCATTTCTTGTCTCTGTTCACAGTTCTGGGCGTACGAGCAACTCCCATGCCTGAGGCCCGTCACGACTCTCGGTCTGGAAACTTATCCCAGGGGCCGTCGGTGGCACCACAACACTTTGGAGGAGGTCCCGGTGTCCGGCAGCTTCGCACACTGCCGCATTCAGCTGGAGCTGATCACTGCCGCTGAGGTTGTCTGGGTTCCCTACCTTTCCGAGCATCTGATTGTGGGATTTACAGATGGATATCCCTCCGGCCCAGAGTTCGCACTTTCCACCCGTCGCCTCACCTTGCAGAGTGTTGGAGGATGGGTGATGTATCTGGGAGAGCGCGCATTCAGATGCGTTACTGGAGAGATCCGCATTTCGCACTCCCTTCCCTTCACTACATCCTGGCCGTTGGATTCTCAGCCTTCAGAGATTATGCTCACGGGGGAGGATGGCCGGACACTTTCTTCAGGTCCCAGCACGAGCGAGGCTTTTCGTACCAGGTGGGTGCCCCGCACTATCGGCCCTCAGACTCGGGCCACATTCTTCCTCGGAGATATGGTCCCCGGCTCGGTGATGATGACTGATTGGGCCGCCTGCGTTAGGAGTCCCACCCATGCTGAGCAGATTGCCACTCTGACCCACTAGGTGGACCAGCTATCCTTATACCTTCGGGTGTTAGGTCGGACCCCAGAGGATGCGTACGCATATGATCTGATGCCCTCGTGCAGCCATATATCCCTGATATGAACTTTGGGGCTTCGACTTCGACGACTCCAGGGGATCAGTTCGAGGATCCCGACTTCATAGATGACATTGCCTTTGATTAGATCATGATAGGATAGGGCTTTTTGTATTTGAACATGTTCAGCTTCCCTTTTTTTTTCACTTCATGCACTATGTATTGAACTCATTTATTTATTTATGCACAGTTTTATCATTATGACAGTTCAATTTCCCTATTATTAACTGTATGATGCATGCTTTATATTCATGGATAGAGAATGACCCCTGCACAGTCTTTTTGATACTATTTTTCACAGATGTCGTCACCAGACGTCGTGGTACGTTTGGATCTCATTTCTCCCACAGGGTTGGTTGGCAGTCTTCTCCGCTGGTTGGACAGTTTGTCGCCGACCGACAGGGTTATCGCAGATGGTCTTCTGGGACATTCCTGGTCTTTATTATCCTTTCAGGTGCCCGCGGGCTTTGTGGAGGGTATTCTGAGCTATTGGGCCCCTGCCCGTCAGGTGTTCAGATTAGGGACAGTGGAGTTGACCCCTACTCTCGAGGAGTATGCCCGCTTTACCGGCTTGTCTTTGGATGGTCCTTGTGCCACGGTTACAACTAGTTCCATGCGCCATCAGTTCTTGACTTTTGCTGGGTTGCGGAGGACAGTTCTGTCATCGGTGATCACATCAGACCATCTAGTTCCCCTTCATTTCCTGATTGACCGATTTGGCTCACCCGACAGTTTTCATCTATTCTCTAGTGATTTTTTCGTGTCTGAGGAGCGCTGGGGCGCTTTGAGAGTAGATGTTTTGATGGCTTGCACTATCTCAGTTTTGTATCTGCCAGTCGGATCTGATCTATTGGATATGCGAGTTATTGCGGCCGTTAGAGCCCTTCAGGAGGCTCACACCATTATTCCTATGATACTAGCAGACACCTACATGTCAGCCTCATATTGTCAGTCTTTTCGAGGCAGAGTGTTCAGAGGGAGCTCCGTTTTATTGTATATGTGGTTTATGAGCCATCTCAGCCCTATCGGTCGTTTCCGTCGCCATGGGTTTTGCTTCAGCCACGACATACCATGTAATTTTCGTTCCGTCCCGTGAGCTGTACTGATGCGGCTACCTGGATAGAATTCTTATCGGCTATTGAGGAGCACTTTCATTTTTTGATCTATTCAGCCTACTGCTCCTTCACGAGATTCTTGACTCACGTGCCCACCTTGGATTTCATCCCTATTTCTGGCTTGAGGGGCGTGACGACTTATCATTCCTTGGCGGTTATGGGGCAGTTTGATCAGACACAGGATTTTCACCCCTTCACGGGCGCAGCCGACTACCGATTCCTCATATCATCCCAGACAGAGAGAGACCTACTGCGGGTATACGATCTTTGGTCTCGCAGGATCTTTGCCGAGTATAGTGAGAGCTGGCCCACTCAGACATCTGCTTATGTGCAATGGTTGCACGGAGACCCGGATATGGTTGGTTTGAGTCAGACTGGAGTATTTGATGACTCTCGAGTGATTTTCACAGATGATACCACCCCGGAGGTATCTGTTCCCTCTGAGTCTACAGAGACGATGTCCAGATATGATTTTGACGGCTTCTCCACTCCCGCCCAAACTCTTCATTCCATCTCAGCTGATTCTGCCCCTAGTCGGGTTACTGAGGATAGTCGGAGCTAACTGGCCTTGATTACTGCTGAGGCTGAGAGAGATGCTGCTCTTGCTGAGAGAGATGCCGCTATTCTGGCCAGAGATGCTGCCCTTATTGACAGAGATGCCCTTGTATCGCAGACTAGGGCAGTTATAGATGCTCACTCTGAGACTGTTAGCCGAGCCATTGCTTTATTGGATCGCATCGCCATGATGGGGCAGCAAATTGCTTCAGATCTATCCACCACTTTATCCATCCAGCTTCAGTTAGTCTTAGATTTGTAGATTATTTTATTTCCTGCATAGACTATGTCAGTTTCATCGGTTATCGAAAGAGAAATCTTGTAACAGAATGACTTATATATGTAGACATGCATTTAAATTTATTCATTTTCCCTTTTTATCGTATCGTTGCCTTTCATTGGATCCTCATTTTATCCAGCTAACCATGATTTTGATATTTCGCCTTCTTTCTCTTTTCAAGTCTTGATGGAGATTTGACGGATATTGTCGCACCCCTGTTGATTTCATCGGACTGAGTCTTAGATTTTGGCTAACTGTTTGGTTGGGCCAGGGTTATGTTACTTGAGATGAAGCTGATTAGGCGGCTGGTTTCGGGAAGGTTTCGAGGATATAGGAAGGTTTATTTGGCTGTTGGGAATTGGTTTTGGTTAGAGAAAGTATTATTTTTAAGGAATCGGACCGTGCCATGATGGCTGCCTACGTATTCCCACAAGTCGAAAAATCAGGTCCTACGTAGTTCGTTCTTTCAAAGAAAAAGGAGAAAATGATGATTCAAGCGTAGAACCGCTTCACCGAGTCAGAATTTATGGGTTGTGGAAACACTTCACCATCCATCTCTTGCAATATGAGGGCTCCTCCGGATAGCACTTTCTTAATCACAAAAGGTCCTTCCCAGTTCGGGGCAAACTTCCCTTTGGCTTCGTCTTGACAAGGCATGACTCTCTTTAGCACTAGGTCATTTTCCTTGAATCTCCGTGGTCTTATCTGTTTGTCGTACGACCGAGAAATTCTTTGCTGATATAACTGGCCGTGCAAAACAGCAGCCACCCTCCTTTCATCAATTAGGGCCAATTGGTCATACCGACTTTGCATCCAATCCTCCTCGCTTATCTGAGCATCGATCAAGATTCTGACGGACGCCATCTCAACCTTAACTGGCAGAACAGCCTCAATTCCGTATACCAAAGCGTAAGGGGTTGCCCCTGTAGAAGTACGCACCGACGTTCTGTACGCCAGCAGGGTGAGAGGTAGCAGATCCGGCCATCCCCGATGATTGGCGGACATTCTCGCCATGATCTTCTTGATATTTTTATTTGCAGCCTCCACTGTCCCATTCATCTTAGGACGATAAATGACAGAGTTGAGGTGTTTGATCTTAAACTGGTCACATAATTCCTTCATGAGGGCATTGTTCAAATTCTTGGCATTGTCGGAGATTAAGACCTCAGGTTGCCCGTATCGGCAAATGACATTATTTCTGATGAAACCAACGATGATCTCCTAAGTTACCTTAGGGAAAGAACCTGCTTCCACCCATTTAGTGAAGTAATCGATCATGACGAAGATAAATCGGTGTCCGTTGCTTGTTTTGGGCTCCACTGGTCCGATTACATCTATACCCCACATTGAGAATGGCCAAGGGGAGGTCATACAATGCAGTTCATTGGGAGGCGCATGGATTACGTTACCGTGCGTCTGGCACTGATAACATCGTTTGACATGATCATCGCAGTCGGCTTTCAGTGTTAACAAGTAATGCCCCGTTCTCAAGATCTTTTTGGCCAGCATCGGTCCACTCATGTGTGGCCCACACACTCCACCATGTATTTCGTCCATAATCTTTTGGGCCTGCGTTTCATTTGCACATTGCAACAGTCCCAAATCGGCATCCCTCTTGTACAGTGAATCCCCGCTCAGATAAAACTTCATCGCCATCTTTTGGATTCTCAACCTCTCAGCTCGGCTTGCTTGGTCGAGAATGGATCTATCCCTCAGATATTCCCTTATGTTGTGATACCAAGGCTGCTTTGGCAGAACCACCTTCTCCGATAATACTGCCACATGCTCCTCGTATGTCGGGGCGTTTTGTACCGCTATTTCAATCTGTGGGACATCTTTGCTTTTGACTATGTGGATTAAGGAAGCCAGAGTCGCCAATGCATCGGAAAAATCGTTCCGTCCCCGGGGGATATGACGGAAAGCAATATCTTCAAATTATCGCATCAATTGGATAACACATCGGTGGTATGGAAGTAATCGGAGCTCCTTGGTGCTATATTCCCCGATCGCCTGTCTGATTACTAGCTCTGAATCCCCGAACACCGCTAGTCTCTTCACTCCCATATCGCGGGCAAAACGGAGTCCCAATATACATCCCTCAAACTCAGCTATGTTATTCGAATTACTGAACTGTAATTTAGTGGCCACGAGGTATTGCTCTCCGGTGATAGAGACCATGACTGCTCCGACTCCTGCCCCTTCAGCATTCATGGCACCATCAAAATACAACTTCCAGAACTGTCCCTCGTCATCACATCTCGTGTGTAAGACCCCGAATACGTCTTCGCCCGGCAAAGGAGTTTCTAAAGGTTCCATCCCCCCTGCTGGCATTTCTGCCAACTGATCTGCAATTCCCTGCCCTTTCATGGCTTTCTGAGTTACGTATACGATGTCGAACTGCTGTAAGATTAGCTGCCACCTTGATAATCGATAATTCAGCATGGGCCTTTCAAAGATATACTTCAAGGGATCCATTCTCGATATCAGGTACGTAGTGTGCCCATGGAGATAGTGTTGTAATCTCCCTGCAGCCCATGCCAAAGCACAACAGGTCTTTTCGATGGGAGTGTAATTCTGTTCACATCGGCTAAATCTCTTGCTGAGGTAATAGATGGCCTGCTCTTTGCCTGATTCGTTCTTCTGTCCCAGCATACATCACATCGCAATGGCATTGACCGATATATACATAAACAGAGGGATCCCATCCTTCGGGGGTACCAGCACTGGTGCTTCTGTCAGCTGCTTCTTAATGGTCTGAAAGGCTTCTTGGCATTGCTTATTCCACTCTTGGGAGACATCTTTCCTTAATAGTTTAAAAATTGGCTCGCATGTAGTTGTCAAGTGGGATATGAAGCGGCTGATGAAGTTTATTCTTCCTAGAAATCCTCTTATCTCCTTTTCTGTTCGAGGTGCCGGCATATCCATAATGGCCTTAATCTTCGCCGGATCCAACTCAATGCCCCGATTACTAACCAGGAATCCCAAGAGCTTGCCCGACTGCACCCCGAAAGCACACTTTGCCGGATTGAGCTTCAAATTATATTTTCTGAGCCGACCGAATAGCTTTCTGAGATGGGTTATATGATCAGATTCTGCCTTTGATTTCACGATAATGTCATCCACGTAGACCTCTATCTCCTTGTGCATCATGTTGTGGAACAGGGCCATCATGGCTCTCTGATAAGTAGCCCCCGCATTTGTGAGCCCGAAGGCCAATCGTCTATAGCAGAAGGTGCCCCAAGGGGTGATGAAAGCGGTTTTTTCCCGGTCTTCCTCCGCCACCATTATCTGATGATACCTCGCAAAGCAATCAACAAAAGAGTACATCTCGTATTGGGCTGTGTTATCCACCAAGATGTGTATAAAGGGCACTGGGAAGTTGTCCTTGAGACTGGACTTGTTCAGATCTCTATAGTCGACACATACCCTTACCTTCCCTCCAGGCTTAGCCACTGGGACTATATTGGACAGCCATTCCGAGTAAGTGGACACCATAAGGATTCCGGCCTTGAACTGTTTGACGATTTCTTCCTTCACCTTCAAGCTCCACTCTGGTTTTAGCTTTCTTAGTTTCTGCCTAACAGGCTTAAAACCCTCTTTGATGGGCAACTGGTGTACCACAATGTCGGTGGATAATCCGATCATGTCCTCATGAGACCAGGCAAAAATATCCTCATACTGGCTTAGCAACTTGGTTATTTCTGTTTTATGGCTAGGGGTCAGGTCTGTCCCTATCTTGAGCTCTTTGGGTTTGTCAGGGGTTCTGATATTTATGGTGATGGTTTGGTCTAAGTTGGGTTTGGGTTTGTCTTCGACCCATCCTTTGATCTCGTCAGGTGCGTCGTCATTATCTATCTCATCCTGCTCAATGCCCATTAAATCGAAATCCAGCTCAATATCAAAATCATAGTCATCTTTCAAATTTGAAACATCGTTTGTTAGGCAAGAAATATTCAAATTGGTACACCTGACATGAAACAAAAATATTTGTCATATATATAAGTCATTTTACCACAATGATCATCTTCAAAATAACATGACAAAATAACATAACCATGCAAAATTCAAAATAAAGGACAAAAATTGGTATCCATTCATCCCCCACCATCTGGGGTCTACCATCCCGACACCATATTTTACCCTCGTTTGGATATTACTGGCTCCATCGTCCAGTTGTTGGTGGTCAGATCGGTCGGAATGCGACAGATGAAAGGCGGCTTCGTATCGAGAACTTCCTTGATGACCACAGCCACATCGCATTGGTCCTTCTTCATAACCTCCTTAGGAATAGTCAGCCCCGCCCAATCGATGACAGGTACACTCTGTTGGGCTCCTGACGGCGTGTCAGCATCCTTCCCTTTTCCACTGCCTACTGACTGTCCAGGGATATAACACTTGGTTTCAAACTGTTGCATGACCTCCTCCAGGAACCTCTCCTTTTTGGCCGACTCATCATTCGTGGGGGGCAATTTGTCATCTCCTGTCTCAGACACAGGCTGGCCAGTACCCTGTTCATTATTGATTTTTGGCATAAGACCTTCGTTCAGTCGAGTTGGGGTCTCCACTTGAGAATGTTTCCGTCCTACGCCTCCATAATACCCCAACCCTGCCTTGCCTATCTGATTGGGCAGTTGAATGGGCTCAGTAATTCCTTGACTGTTTTTTCCCAACCCTTGCCCAGGTTGAAACTTCATCTTCATCATTTCTCTAGCAACAAAGGTAAGCTCAGGAGAGACCTTAGGTTTTACGGCTGGAGCCCCCAGACATCTGTAGTGGGGAGTATTGATTTCCAGCGCCTGAAAACTGGCGGGCACCGCCGATTCGTCCAAATTAATCACCGGCAGGCCATTCCTGCAAGGAGAAGGGCCATTACGCTCTGCAGAGACCGTCACCAGGTTCCCGTTGACGATAAACTTAATCTGCTGGTGTAGCGTAGAGGGAACTGCCCCGACCATGTGTATCCACGGCCTTCCCAATAACATGTTATAACTTGCCGTGATATCCAGGACTTGGAATGAAATATCGAAAGTACAAGGCCCGATTTCCACAGGTAATTCTATCTCCCCCATCGTATCCTTTCGGGATCCGTCAAAGGCTCGTACCACAACATAACTGGCCTGCAGGCGCTTGGGATTGACGTTCATTTTTTCCAATGTACTAAATGGACAGATATTCAATGCTGATCCCCCATTAATTAGCACCCCATTCATAACATATCCTGATGAGATCACCGCAATATGCAACAGTTGTCGATGCCCCCTTCCTTCTTTGGGGATATCATCATCTGTGAATGATATTACATTGTTTTCTAACAGATGGTCCACTAGATGGCCGAACCCTTCTTTGCTAATCACCTTAGGAATGTGTGCCTCTTCCAAAACTTTGGTCAGGATTCTGCAGTGATCGTCAAATGATAATATCAAATCCATGATCGATGTCAGGGTCGATTCCTCGCTCAATACCTTGATCCCCCTCGCTTCTGGATGATTCATCTTCCTTAAGAATTCCACAGCTTTCTCCTCGGATATCTTTTCGTTCCTCCTCTCTTGGCTTTCAAGGACTCGTCCTGGGAGATATAAAGGATTCCCCTTTGATGTTACCGAAGCACAACTGGCCGCCTCCTCTGATACTCTCCCGTAATTCCACGGTACTGTTTTCAGACTGCTAATGGGGATTTGTGGTCTCGCTGCAATGGTGAGAGGTTTCGGGGTCGTTAACCTGATAGGCCCCTCCGTGATACTCTTGCTTAGACCTGCCAACCTAATCGGTGTCCCTCGTATACTCTCCTGATCACTTGTCATGCCGATTATCTCATCAATTCTCTTTACATAATTCAGCCTTGGTGGTCCTCCGGCTTCATTGGCTTCCACCACATTGACCCCTTCCCCATCATGCTTAGGCAGAGGATTGACTTTAACATTTGGTGACTCTGGTTGTTCCACCACGATCTCCCCGCTATCGATCATGTTCTGAATCTTGTGCTTCAGCGTCCAGCATTCCTGAGTATCATAACCAGGGGAACCCGAATGGTAGGCACACTTCTTACTCGGGTCAAATCTTCTCCCTTTTGGGTCAATTGGGGGTGCCAAATCGACTATCTTTCTCTGTGCTATTAAGACTGCCAAAATCTGTTCAAGAGGATCCCCAAGCGGGGTGAATACCCGATCTTTTGTGGCCTCAAACCTTCTTCGTCCGTCCGTCCTTTGATTATGGAAATCAGATTGTCGGGGTGGCATTACTCTCTGTATTGGCACTGGAGGGCTATTCTCCACCTTCCTAGACGATCCCTGCAAGATGAGGGAAACATCTTCCTCCCTTTTCTTTTGGGTCCTACGGGAAGTGCTACCATAGTTTTCACTTTGGATTTGCTCCGCAACTGCCTCTAGAGCTGTGAAGTCCCGGATCTTGCCAGACTTTAACTACCATTTCTCCATGCTTTATCATTTCGGCAAAAGGTCTTCCAATCCCTGCTATCACTCGCTCATAATAGGGTGCCTCCTGAATATCCACAAAGGTCATTACCATCTCCGTCTCGCTCATTGGGGGATTCACCTGTGCAGCCATACCCCTCCACCGCTGTGCATAGTCCCTAAAAGATTCTTTTGGTTGCTTCTTGATCTTTGTCATCTGATATCTGTCAGGGGCCATTTGTGCCTGGAAACTGTATTGTGTCAAAAAAGTATGGGCCAACTCCTCCCAGTTGTGGATCCGAGCATTGTCAAGGCGGGCATACTAAGTTCTTGCTTCCCCCGTTAGGCTCTTTTGGAATAACTGCATCCTCAGTCCTTCGTCCTCTGCATAAGACCCAAGTTCCCCAATGTATATCTTCAGATGGGTATAAGGGTCTCCCTTCCCATTATATTTCTCAAATTCGGGGATCTTGAACTTTTCCGGATATCTGGTTCCTGGAAAGACACACAGGTCTGAATAATTGACCCTGCCTAGGGAACCTATGCCTTTCAGAGATTGGATAGTTTCCTCCATCTACTTCATTTTCCTTCGAAGATCATCAGTGTCTCCCTCCTCTGGAATAGTGATCATTGTCCTGTTAGGTGTAGGAATGGCCTTTGGGATGACTGGCTCGCCCTTAGGCTGGGGTTGATCATCTTTAGGCGGATCCTTGCTTGGCGAATCCTGCTTAGGTAGCAACTGCTCTTTCAGCATCGTGGCCATTTCCAACATCTGTTTTTTAAAATCATCGAATTTCTCCCGAGATATGGAACCAGGATTGGTAGGTGGAATATCAGCCATTTCAGATGTAGAAATCTGGGCCCTCTTAGATTGTAAACGCGTTTGAGGAGCAATCCTATAGGAGAAAACAGTTTGAAGTTTAGTTCTTGGGAAATGAAAGGTGAGGATGCATGCTAAAGCTGTAACTTTTGTGTTTTTGGGTTTTTTAATCTTTCCTTGCAAAACAAAATGTTAGCAGTCCCTTATTGCAATAATAAATGCTAGACACGAATTTATTATGCTTTCCCAGCTATTCCCTGCAAAACACAGAGGTTAGTACTTTCTTTTGACACAAGGGAGGTATATATAAGAATACTGAATGGGACTATGTGCGTAAACGTAAAAGGGCATGAAGAGACTTTCCCTACGTTGGGTTAATCTGAGGCTGACCTATCCTAAGGTTACTCTCGCGGCTTTTCGGCATGAAGGTCCCCAAATCTTCGCAATCTACTCGTTTGGATCCTTTCGTTTGGAGCGGATATGGGTGGTGCGTTTCCTGAGCCATCTCTGGGGAGCAGCCCCTTCGAGTCCAGTAATAAGTAACCGACAGGTTTACCTCAGGAGGAGGTACACTCTCAACATACAATCACATTCATCGTCCTCACCGCATGCAAATGATGATTTTTAAAGTAAAGCATTTCCATTCAATCATTCATTTATTGGACAAAACACACATTCGCACAACAACAAGTAAAACGGGTCAAAATATCGCACGCACATACACATTCATAAAAATTTTAAGGATAGGATCGCATCAAGATTTGAACGCGGCTTAAGCCCTCTAATGTCCCTAGCAGAGTCGCCAGCTGTCGACGCCGAGAGGATCGCTCCCGTTTGCTAATTGTTAGCCCTTCCAATTTTAGCCTTTTTATTTAAATGATTTTTTGGAAAAGGTCGGCACTAATGTCGACGGGGTTTTGAAAGATCATTTTTTATGATGAGCCAATTGACCAGAGTCGCCAGTTGGTATTTTTGAAATGGATATACCAACTCATCCGAGTTTCGTTTTCGTAAATCGCTGGCTCATATGTGACTCCGAATTAATTAGTCCGCGAACCGAGATTCATAGAGTTCGGGGGCTTGCTTAAGCGAGGGGAAGGTGTTAGGCACCCCCCGACTTCCGTGAAACACGGTTACCGCAATCTCGATGCTTTTCCTATCCTTTAATTCTTAAAATGTGTGTGTGCGCGCGTGTGTGCTTATGTGAATGTTGTGGTGAGTTTGCATGAAGAAACCATTTGGGTTTTTTTTGAAGAGTCTTATTTTATTTTGAGAATGCTTTAGAATGCTCTTCGGCTTATATGAGAAAGCTTTATTTTTTATTAGAAAGGTTTGATTTTAATTGTCAAAACTGCAAGGTTTTCATTAGGTGTCATTTTGGCAAAACAAGAGTTTTTTAAACCTTCGTCAAAATAGGAATCGAGACCTATACGTTGCTTTCATAAATAAAATGACGGACAATTTCTAGGATTTCTTTAACCCTATGCACATTGGTTTAATAAAACGTCATTTATTTTATAAAACCATTTTTTGTGATGTTCAAAAACGATTTTTCTTTAACCTTCTCGTTCAATAGGAATCGACATTCATTAGCACATCCAATTTCTTATCCTCGTGATGCTAATAACCTAATTTGATTGATTTTATGAAAATCTTCATCGTTTAGCTTTGAAATCAATCTTTGTGTCGTAAATCAAATCAAGCATTAAAATGTATTGGGGCTATTCATGGGCATGTAAGCCATCAAAATAACCCCAAACACCCACAAGCACATATTTCACTATTTCGGGGCCTTAAACCCAATTTTTTAACTTGGTATCGTTTTAAGGCCCGACGATTACATATTTACAATCAAGGGTAATCGATCCTATTACATACACCAAAATTGTCCATCATCGGATTTGGACCACGGGGTCGCGTTCCTAGGCTCACATCCACAATTTCTACACACCCACAAAATGGATATTACAACAATTAAACAAGCTAAAAATCACCAAATGGATATCATCGGGCCATTAGGAAGAATTTTGTTCCGTTGGAACCCTCACTAATAATTCCTAATCCGTATATTCTCAATAATATACAAGACAAACTACATTTAATGCAACCCAAATGACCAAAACTTAACAAAATGATATAACAAAAATGCTATAAAAGAGGGCTTTTTCACCTTGCAAATGACACCACGATGCGTATAAACTCGTATATTAATTAGAGTAGAAAATATATGTGATACAATCTCACAAAAGAGGTATAATTCCTCATTTTTTTCTCTCTTTTCTCTCCCTAACTCGTTGCTGCTATTGCTATTTTCTCCCTCTCTTTCAGTTTCTTCCGCTGCTGTCAACTCCCTGTATGCTGAATGAAGGAATGAGCTGATAAAGGCTGGCCAAGGGTGGCCGCAGATTGACCTGCGGCTAGCCTTGATTTCTCCGCGCCCATCGCGCACTTCAGCCCGCCATGCACTTCAGTTATTTTAATCCTTCTCGGTTTTCGCACCGCACCTCGATTCTCGCATCGTGCTGTTGGTTTTTGCTGAGAGGCTTGCATTTTGCAGTCCGGGAACCGCTGGGAAACGTGTCACGTCATTTCGCTTTGATCGTTATCGTGTCGGCTTTGATCGCACGTCGTTGCGGTGGCTCCGAGTGTTTGTACTTATGTCCATCTTTCGTTCTCGTAGGCTGGGTTAATTGACGATTTTGCCCTCTTGTCAGGGTTAGTATACGAAGTGCAAAATTTGGGTGTCTACAATCAACACATAACAAATAGAGATTGAGTTCCATAACTCAATCAACAGTCTTTATTTAACGAACGTAGTCATAATTTGACTTTGTCGTCTCTTACTTGTAACATATATAAAATGCATCATGCTTTTACATCATATGTGACAACCCGAAAATTTATAAGATTTATAAATAAAATCTTGAATAATAAATTAAGGGTTAAAAAATAAAACCTAGAATGAAAATATAGGAATGATTAAATTTTTTTTTAAAAAAGAACCTATATGGTTTAATATTTGAAAGAATGTGACGATTCAAAATTTTGAAATATACTAAATCAAGAATTTAAATAAATAAAATTCTTATTAGATGATATGTTATGCGATATTGTGTTGCATACGTGAATACGAACTATACAATATGTGACTTTTATGCTTAATAAATATATTATTATTATATATTTATTATATGTAAATAAATTGTAGGGGCAATTTATTTAAAAGAAAGGAGATGGGTAAAATTAATCTATCGATGTAAGTTAAATAATATATAAATTATTTTAAATTGGTGGCATTAAATATACTTAAGGTATAACCACCATTTGATTAAAGAAATCATGTATTACGTTATCGGATGTGATGTATGTATGTTTTTAATGTAGTAAGTATATTATTATATTTATTACAGTTAAATTGTTAAGAACAATTTATAGAAGGGAAAAGAAAAATAGTTAATTTAAGTATACATAAATATTGCATACTTTAAATAAAGGATATTAAAATAAATTCTAGCATTGAATTATTTTAATAAAGAGAAAATATTATTTTAATTAAAATATCTTAATTATTGAATAAATTTCCATTTATAAGGAAATATGAGTGATTATGTGTTATGAGAATTAAATAAGTTAGTTAATTTATTTAAAGTAAGTAAACAAAGAAAGGGAAAGGAAAGCTATGTATCATATTTATAAATATTATAAATATGAGGAGCTAATAAACTTAAGTGTTATATTAATAGTTCAAGTAGTAAATAAATACTAGTGGACTAGTCCAATTGGTTAAATAACCAAGCCCACTCATTTAATTGATTATGGACTTGGGTAATTAATATGTAAATTTACTAACTTAGCCCAATTGGAATGTTTATTAAAAGATTTAATAAACTAGTGACCCAAACAATTTTAAATGAAAGTTCAATCAATGGCATATTTAGTGTAGACTTTCTAGTAAGTTAATTATTCTAATAATGAAAGAGAATTAAAGAAAGTTTGGTAGCTTAATGTTATAAATTAGGCATAAGAATTAAATAGCCTAAAGAGTTATTTTTATTTGGTGGTCTTAGTATTTTAATTATATACTAGTGACCTAATCTAAGAGATTTATTTTATTATCTCAATTAGTTTGTGTGATTATGTGAGTAAATGAATATGAATATTAAGTGTTTGTTTATATTTGTTTCTTATATAAACAAATAAAAGAAAGTCTTGTAACCTAATTATTATATATTAGGTATGAAAATTTAATAACTTAAGGGTTATTGCATGATAAATACTAACCCTAAGAGATTTATTTTATATATCTCAACTAATTAATTTTATAACCTAATTAATGTAAGGCTAATTGGGTTAAGAATTAAATGTACATGAGTAAGGATTTAAATTACAATGTAGGGGAATGGAAACCCTAATTAAATAATTAGGGTAGAATAAAAATAGAAGTATTGCACTATGCTAATTTACATGGCACAAAGAATTGTGATGGAGGCCCAAGTTCATTTTAATTAGTAGCCCAAACTAATTAATTTCAAGCTCAAAAGAATTAAAGGAATGACCCAAACTTTAGCCAAACTTGGGAAGAGCTTTTTATGTCATTTGACTAAGCGAAATGTGGCTATTAAAATAAATCAAGATGGAGAAAAAATGAGGCAATATAGGCGGCAATGAAGAGGAAGAAAAAGGGGGAGTGAATGTGTTGGGATATTTGTATGTATAACAAATAAAACTCATACACGCAAGTGCACGCGATCCACAAGTAATATAAAGTAAGTAAAGTATCGATCCCACGAGGAATTGAGTTGCATTTATGACTACAAACACTGATTTTGTAATTAGTTCGGTCTCTTTAAACAAGCGGTTTTAGTGATGAAATAGTCTAATAATTACTAATGAAACAATTAAAACAAATTTAGTTGTAAAAATACAGATTTTATGGGCTTGGGATTATAATTTCACTTAATGCAGATTTAGATTTTCATGCTTTCTATTGTTGCTAATTGGTTATTATAGAATGTTGGTCGAAAACACGAAAGTAAAATATGGCCATCTCTCGATGTACCATACCCATATCACACTAAATCCACAATTGATAGAATGAATGTGAACACCCTAGATGACTAACGCACTATATTCCTATGTGAATTACAATCAAAAGGGTTTAAGAATAAGTTTTCCATTGACCACATATGGTGCTTCGGTATATCTCTATCCTAAGCACGAAACATAATTTCACGAGGAATGTAATAATTATGAACATATGCTAGCATAATGAGATCTTAATTTATACTTCCTTTCTCAATTCCATATAAATTATCACAGTAATTGGTGATCAAGCAATTAAACATGGAGTATAGATTATGCTAGACATTCATTTCACAACCAACTAGTAAAAATAAGGAAGCATTTCAATTCTTAGTCATGCAAAAGATCCATTATAATCCCAAGAATTAAATTTAGTTCATAATAACAATACTAGAGTTCATCATGCACAATTGGTTCATCATCATAATTACAGAATAGGAGAATTAATCAAAAATAGAAAATATTCAAGCTCCATGTTTCCGTTCGGCAACTTCTGATGATTTTCCAAGTTGTGTAGATAGTTGATTCCTTGCTCCCAATCTCCAATTTAGCATCCATATAGCTCCATTCTTCAATTCCCAAATGCCAAAAATGCTCAGCTGACTACTTCTAATTTTTGAAGCTAACATGCAGTAAACTACTCTATTTTTCGTGTAGGAGGAGAGCTACAAATTGAATTCCAAAATTGGCTAATAATGCATGCATGAATTGTCTTATTTTGACTTATTATGATTCCCACTACAAAAGTTCGAACCCACTGAATCCTCAAAATCAGGCACCACCCCATTATCTGATAATGCTGCTTCGCTGGATGGAACGTGCGGCATGGCTGGCTGGCGACAGGCGCAGCTGCGCCGGCGCCCTTTGTAAAAGGGGCGCAGCTGCGCCGGGGGCAAGGAATGAGCAGGAGGGGCGCAGCTGCGCCGGTGCCCTTTGTAAAAGGGGCGCAGCTGCGCCGGATGCCAGTTTGCTGCAGTGTTGCTGTTGGATAATTTCTCTTCTCTCACGTCCTGCACAATCAACAAACAATCAAATAGCACCCATCCACAAATGCACAACATCCCGAGCCAAATGTACCAAAAACTATGCAAAAGCCGTATAATGAGAATAGTGAATCAAAAATCGAAAGAGATGGAAAAATGCATGAAATTACACTAGATAGCTATTAGATGAGCAATGGAACAAAATAGTATCCAATAAGTAGGTATGAAACCTACTTATCAGAATGTAATCATTACTTCCCTCATTTGTCAAAGTTAATCAACCACTCTAGCCATGTGTCACCAAATCATTTGGCCACCTTATTTGGTACAAGATTTACAATTAATGCTAGAGAAGAGAGAGAAGATTTGTTGGGAGATATACATATACTTACATAGATTACATGTATATATTTTGCCCAACTAAAAATATCTTTTCTCCATAGTAAAAATAATTTTTACTTCATTTGCTTCTAAGTTTTCTAAAAAGCTAGAAAGAGAAATAGAAAGGAGAGAGAGAGATGATCCGTGGGATATAGGAGAGGAAGAGAGAGAGAGAGCTTTGTAAAGCTCCATAGCCATAGCTTGGTGATTAAAGGAAGAAGAAGAAGAACCAAAAAAGTTTAAAAGTCTCTAAACTCCTACCTTAAGTTAAATCTTTATGTTTATTGTGGTTGTTTTGGAATAAATATTGATTTTATGTTTTAAAATTCTAGAACTCTTGATCTATATGTTAATAAGTATATTATGTATAGATCTTACAAGTTTGAGTGTTGATTTGTTGAAAAGAAAAGAAAATAAAACTTGTTTGTTTTAAAAAGGGTTAAAAAACCCTAGCTTTCTCTCACTTTATTTGAGTACTATTTGAAATCTATAAACTCTTTTTGCGATCCGTCAAAGGGTGATTTTAGATATATGAGTTAAGTGTTAAACCTAAGTGATAGAACTCAAAAATAATGAGTATAAAATTCGTAGGGACGGTTTTTACCAAAACAGTCCAGGTTTTTCAAAAGAGAAAAGGGGCTGCTACAGGGCAGTCCCATCCAGGGGAAGTTTCATCATTTTTCTGTACTATAAAAATTCTAAAAATATTTAGAGTGATAATAGGGGATGTTATATAACTCCTGTAAAAAATTGAGAATTTTTGGCCATGTAGAATGAAAGTTATGGATTTTATGGCGAAAGACCTCAAATCGGGAAAAGGGACCAAACCCGCTGACCTCTACTTTATGTGCACTGTTTGGACCCTTTGGAAGGTGAAATAAATTCAGGACTTTTTACCACTGAAGATATAGGAAGTTATGTAGCTCTTGGCCAAAAATTGCCGCATTCCGACTTGTAACGAAGAATCTATGGCTAAAATAAAAACGTAGAGTTTTTCGACGAAAACGGCTAAAATTGGAGTTCTATAAATCCGATGACCACGAAATTTTAACTGGGAGTACTTGTTAATATGTATAAGATGCTATCAAAAATTTGGAGTCATCGGAGTTGTGAAAGATAGTGATCATTTTTCTTAGTTTTGAAAATATGTGTGGCAAGATTTGAAGAAAATAAAAATCGATTATTAAAAGAGGTTAAGTCATTTTAAGAATGCAGCTTCCAATCCAGTTTACTGTAATCATATTTGGTTTAATGTTTTAGCATTCGGTTTGCTGTATTAGCATTCGATGTGCTGTAGTATTATTTGGTTTGATGAATTGGAAATTTGATATGTTAAAAAGGGATTACAGTTTGAATCCAGCTTGCTGGATTGTGGTATTCGGCTTGCTGAATTAAGGAATCTGACATGCTAAATTGGTGAATATAGTTTGCTGAATTAATGAATTCAGTTTGCTGAATTAATGAATCTAGCTTGCTGAATTGTATGCTAGTTTAAATCCAAGGTGTTGGATTATATGCTAGTTTGAATCCAGGTTACTGGATTAGTATGATTAGATAATCCAACTTGCTGGTTTAGGTATCCTGGCTTAATGGATTATAAAAAAGAAGAACTTATAAAATGAAAGACTTAGTGTTAAGTCATAAGATTTACGATAAAGTAGTAGTACAATCGTGTCCTTTAATAGTTGATGTATAATAGCTGGGCTAAACGATTCCTTCAGGGAGCGGAGGTATATACGAACTAACAACCGATCTAACTCACTGTGAAAACAGTGTAGACGAGACGAAAACTAGTTTGTTGGTTGTTTGTGGGAAACCACTCAGCATACTATATTGAACACTGTTAAAGACTTGATGTGTGCTAGCTTTAGAATTATGAATGCATATGGTGCTAAGATGTTATCTAATATTTAGTTATGTGGTTAAATGTTAGATAATTTATTGATAAAGAAGTGATATTATAAGGTGATATATATGATGCTAATTGAAAGATCAATCTTATAACTTATAGGTCTTTCATAAGAGATCAAGTTAAATTGCGTAGCTGTAATCGACGGTACAAACAAGTTTCCTTAACCTTACTCAAGTTTATATTGAACAAGTTTTATCCTACTCAACTTTTATATTGAGCAAGTTTTATATCCTTGTGCAAGTATCTTAACTTCATTTTCATATCAAAATGCAAGTTCCTTAACTAAAACTCGAGTTATTATGTTTCAAGCATGCTAGTGGATTAATTATTGACAATTATTCCACATCTATGTTTATTGATTCGCACTTAGTGCATGTTGCATATGTTCATCAGGTATGAAAGGCTGATCACCTTCATTACCTTAAGGTTCAGTTAAATTTGTTCATGGTCATTATTGACACCCTGTATTATTGAATTCAGTAATTCAATTATTGAAATTCTGATTCATGCTCTTTCACAATTATTATATTGTTGAAAATTCAAAAGCTTATTCATTTTTTCAATCATGATATATCTTTATTGTATTTAAACTTGCTGAGCAAAGTAGTTGCTCACCCTTGCTATATCATGATAACAAATTTCAGATTAATACGAATGTTCGAGGAAAGACAAAGACAGAAGCAAAGGACAAGATTATAATGTTATGCGTGATAACCAAATTAGTTATTTGATGTAAGTTAATTGTGTAAACCTTTTTGTGAATCTAAAGGTAAATATGTATTAAGTTAAGGTTACAGACCTTGGGAAATGTAGCAGAGTTTATTGTATAAATAATTTATGTTTATATCTTCCGCAATAGTTGTAAATATGATTCATCGTGACGCACCAGGCCCGAGGTTCAAAGGACCCGGATTTGGGGGCTTCACATCATATGTTTAAAACAGTTAATCATTTAGTTCACATAACAAAAAGGAACTAAAAGACTTGCCTGGTTCGTAGATTACCAATTACCATAATCAGCTTATACTTATCTGCACTTCATGTATCCTACACGATATATATAATCATGCACAACATTTATTAGTCACATAGCAACACATAGTATAAACTCTACTTTACATTTCATAATCCTTCATTTTTATTCTCTATGCAATTCTTAACTTAGAAATTAAGTCCTCAAAAAACCCTTCATTTTATTACGTTCCACTTTAATCGACACTTAACATTTAGTTAAGTCTTAAACTTTTCTTTACATTAGATGTATAATGTTTATAAGTAAATCTTTGGCTTATTACAATACTATTGTCACTTCAGGATTCATTCTCATCCAATCTCATTTTAATATCTCAATTGTCATTTGATAAATAATGGGTAATTATTACCATCGATCACAATATCTTAGTATTTATTTAATGCATTAGTCTACGTTTTTAAACATGCATATGACAACATAATATATTACAACTTGAGAGACTTATACAAACATACCCCATGATGGACTCTACATAAACCACTTTAGAAAATAAATAATTTTCTCACATCTGCCAGTTTCAGTGCCGACCGTGCTGAACTCTGGATCCAGAAACTCAACATAGTTTCAGAGCCGACAGTGCTGAAAATGAACTGTTTCAGAGTCGACAATGCCGAAACCTGAACTTCGAATTCTAAGCATCAAACACCAATTTTCTTCATTTTAACAACAAATTAAAATTACCCAATCACTATAACTCATATATGATCATTACCCAAACCTTCTATCACGATTCTAACATCTTAAATAACTTAAACAACCAATTTAAAGGCTTAAAATTCACAATTCATACTAGTTTTTCATATTTCACAACTTTTAGCGTAATCAATCGCTACGGATTCGTTTCTCAACCAAATTGGTCCGTTCAACTTCCGTTGTTTTTATTTTTCAACGCATAACAACAATCCATTATCAATTTACAGTTTCATGTACGCATTGACAATCAATTTTGACTCCAAAGTAAGCCAAAATATACATATTCAACCAAAAACTAAATTCTTTATTTTAAACATGTTTTTCCATGGATTGATAACTCCAAAATTATATATAAACATTATATCACTAATTAAACATGTTCATAAACATATACAAACAACATCTCATCAAATCATCAACCAAAATCCATTTTGAAGAAAAACTCAAAGAATATAAAATTAAGAACTCAAAACTAGATTTTTACCTTTGATTCTTGCTTAGATTATGTAGACGATGATACGGATTGCTTGATAAATCTTCTTCCTCTTTTAATTTTCAGAACTTTCTTCTCAATTTCCCCAAGAATCCTCTCAATTTCTCTCCTCAGTTTTTGGTTTGGCCAACTAATGAAACTTACGTGACTTTTTGTTTCATTAGTTAAGAAAACCAAAGGCCACAAGGCCTTGTTTGGCCAAGCTCTAAAAATCCATTTTTCTCTTTATTTTAATAATGTTCTTATTATATGGTATTTCGTCACACTTTAATTTAATTAAACTTATTATATTAATAAATCTAATTAAATCTTACTAACAAAATTTATAATCTCCAATTAGACAATTATAGTTATAATTTCATTTAATAAATCATTATTTCTCTAATTTAATTATTAAATTAAATCAGATATTACTCGCGTAATAAAATACGCACTAATACTAAAATTGTTTATCATCAATTTACTTAATATTAACACGCTTAATAAAATTATTCTACAATAATTTCCATCAAATGTCTATTCGATAAATATTTTAATCAACGAAATTCACAATCATACAACATTAACATGTTACATTTATATGTAACACATTACTTTCTCATTTTATTAAAATAAATATATATATCTTCATTTAAGTTAATTACTCTCATTATTCATGAAATTTAATTCATAACAATTCCATTGCCCACAAGACATAACAATTAGATTATATTATTTCATAATATAATTTCAACTTACTAATATTCAGTAAATATCTTTTTCGTAACAATTTCCTTCACTTCCTTCAATGGTTTAATTAACTATTAAACCTCTTTTTTCAAATACTCAAAACTCAAAACATCACATAATAAGAATTTTATTTGCTAAATTCTTATTTAATAAATCTTGAAAATCCGTCTTGTCACATCCTTCCCTCCTTATAAGGATTCCGTCCTCAGAATCAACGAAACCTCCTTTACTCGATTTTCACTAAATCTCTTTAATAATTATCGTTGAATAACTTAACACATCACCTTAGTGTAGGTTTTATTTCATCACCTTCACTTAAACTTGGAACACTTCGAGTATTATATATTCTTTAACCCTTTAACGCATTCATTTCCTTTCTCTAAGGATCATTGCATATCATACTCGTTGTAATCATAAAATATCTTGATTTAGCATCGTATAAATATTCGGGATATCACATTCACCCCTTCTTCTAAGAATTTCGTCCTCGAATTTTTTTTTTTGATTTACTGATCTTCGTTCCCTCCGTTATCAAAATGGACTTTACGTTAATCTCTACTTATTCATTAGGTTCTACAACCAAGTTCTTTCTTTAATGATCTTTCTAAGATCGTTGCCTTCTTCACATCTTTCTCTTCTAAAAATTTGTCATCATCAGCTAAATTTATCTCTTCCTCTTCTGGAATTTCATTTCTTTCTTGGATTTATTATAGTTTGTTTAACTTACTCATCATCACATGCCGCATTCTATAACATACCCCTTTCTAAGGAATATCCTCCTTTCCACTTCCACCTTTCAAATAACAAAAATCTTCAACAATTGATCAATAATTGGGAGGCAATATGAATAACTCAGAAACTTAAAAGATTCACTCAAAAACTTTCAATATCATGCTGAGTAGTCGTAAAGACTTGAACCTTGTCCTAGGCTAACAGATATTTCTACTGTAACTTTTAACAGTCAAAAAACTATGGACCATCTCTTCTCATACTCCAGGTGATCAGCCTTTCGTACTATGTATTGTGCACATACATATTAATTCTATTGCGTATCCCCCATTACATGGTTGGTTCACCTTAGACTTAATACAAATTTTGCACCAGAATAATCTAGTTTGGCATAAATTCTCAAAGAATGCATGAATCTTGTAAAACATCTTTCAATAGTCGTCTAGCCGAATCAATTAGCTTAAACCTTGAGCAACAATTCAGACATCAGTCAAAACATTTTTAGCCAACTTAATTGGCATATCTTTTCATAGCTTAAAAGAAAACCAAAATTCTTTTATGACGTCATGATACCGTACCGTCTTAATAGTACGTTGAGGATGCCGTCATTTTAGGACTTTGTCATACTACATCATACCATAGTGGGCTGACAATCCTTCGGTCACATCCAACACTAGGTTCAATTGCATTGATGACTCCATCATTCAAAATACATTTTGATAATTTCAAATAATTTTTATCTAGCTGAAACAATTAGCATAGATATACGAATAATAACACCTTTTTAAAACTTATTTGTTCAAACATTGACCCAATATATTTTTGAAAACACAAAATTACGAATATCAGCACGATGTCAATAAATTTCGAAAATCTAGCATAGCTAGAAGATTTGGAATCTCTATTTTCTCCATCAACTTCAATCTTTATTCCATTACTTCATTAATTAATCATTCTATTGATCTTCAATACCATCAATGCTCTCTACACCATAACTTTTCTATACCCAATATAGTTCATCAAACTTACTATACTTTGGAAGTTTAGGAACTTACCACAATCATATGGTTTTAGGAACTTATCCTAGTCAGACCAAAATCGTCCATTCGCTGAGAGGTTCCACCATACGATTATGAGTCACGAACTTACCATAAGTATGAGTTTTAAGAACCGTACGAAATTTTAATATTCTTTAACTATCAAATATAAATATGAGAAAAGAATCACCTTCTCGTCATACGTATAGTGATAGCGCGATTCCAAAATTGCAATGAATTGTCAATATAGGAAGCTAAGTGGTTCTTAAACCAAACATAATCCCCTGTCCATACAAGGAATTGGTTCACTCGGCCACTAATCAATATAGGAAGCTAAGCGGTTGTTACACCAAGCACAAATTCCCCTCCCATGCAAGGAATTGTTCAACTCAACTACTATATCGATATAGGAAGCTAAGTGGTTCTCAAACCAAACACAATCCCCTGCCCATACAAGGAATTGTATAACTCAGCCACTAATATGATTCCTCCATTGAAATCCCACCTAATTCCATCTTGCTCTTAATTTACTCTTTGCTCGATACGAATTCCTCGTATCTCATCATCCATAACTCCTCGTGAGTTTACCTCATACTATTTCATAGTACCATCTCTTTATAGCGTCATGCTACAACTATTCAATTATTTAAGATCCTCTGACATTTTATTACTTTAGCAGATCACGTTGTGATCTCATTCTATCATCAACTCTTCTTACGATTCTTACTTATCTTATGATCGTCTCATCCTACGATCTTCTTTATTCTTCTCTTTAATCACGTTATCTTATGATTAATCAACTCAGGTGTTCCCTGTTCTTTTAGCTCTTCAGGTTCTTCTTTGAATCTAAACATTTTATCATAATCTTGTCTCACATGAATTTCCTAAACTCTATTTGAGTTCATCCTTATCAGTATATCATTCTTATCTTATAGATATTGTTTATTTATTATCACCATATTTATTATCGGAGTCAGGTAACTCCTAGTTCTCACCTTATATAACTCTTCAAGATTCTTCTTTGAATCTTCTTATTTATATATCAATTCTTCCTTTAAGAATCTCTAACTTCATTCATATACTCATTCACTTTGCGTCATTCGCATCTTCTTCTTGTATCTTTTCTAGGTCTTAACTCATCTCATACATTTACCTATATAAAAAGAATCACTTCTTAATCGTACGCATCCATAATTCTATACTTGATACACATCGAGTCTCTAACAGTGTTCAGTACAGCACCTGAGTGGTTTCCCACAAATAACCAACAAATTAGTCCCTATCTCGTCTACACTATCTTGCACAGCGAGTTAGATCAGTTGCTAGTTCGTATCAACCTCCGCTCTCTGAAGGAATTGTTTATCCCAGATACCATACATCAACCATTAAAGAATACGATTGCCCATAATTATTCTTAACTTATTATTCTTTTAACTCTATCATCTTCACCTCTTTTCTCTAAGGTTATAGCCTAAGATACTCTTACCTAAGGTTTCTAACCTATCAGCTCTGATACTAACTGTAACGACCCCAAAATTCATACAATTCAACTCTCAACATCGGTCGTTATCAATACATCTTCATTCTGACTTTACAACAATATTCAGTGTTAACCTTAATAAAATGCGGAATAATTTTAAACTTTTCAGTTTTCTTTCTTTGCTTTCCTTGAATCATAACCTTAAATCATCTACGTATTCTAGAATCATATTTACTTTATGATTTGCTTCACCAGAGTTATAATAAAATAAAAACTACTTCTAGATTCAATAACCTTTTATACCTCGAATAAAATTAAGTTACAAGTCAGTACAAAATTTTACAACTCACATTTGTTACATTTAATTCATCATCAAATACATCATCCAGAACCTTAACCATGGTTCAAAAACATAAATTTAAGGTAAAACAATTAATCTTAATGCATAACATCTGAATCATGCCATTCAAGCAGCGCATAACGTTACTTTGAATCTTTAACCTACAAAAGTGGTTATTTGCAAGAATGAGCTCGACAGCTCAGCAAAATCTAACAGTTTGCATGCATCACATAGCACATAGATAACATGCTCATTATTTCAATCATAAACATTTGGCTAAACATGTCATATATAATGATCAACACATAACAAATAGAGATTGAGTTCCATAACTCAATCAACAATCTTTATTCAACGAACGTAGTTATAATTTGACTTTGTCGTCTCATACTTGTAACATATATAAAATGCATTATGCTTTTACATCATATGTTTAAAACAGTTAATCATTTAGTTCACATAACAAAAAGGAACTGAAAGACTTGCCTAGTTCGTAGAGTACCAATTACCATAATCAGCTTATACTTATCTGCACTTCATGTATCCTACACGATATATGTAACGACCGGGAATTCTGGATTAACCTTGTAATTCGAATTTTTGAATAATATTAATATCTTATATTTTATTAATATTATTTTTGCGTTGCATGTTTAAAGGTTGTGTGACAACCTGGATTATGTGAATGCATGAAATATTTCGTGTTATGGTTTTGTTTAAGTGAATGATTGATTTCGCGTAGCGTCGCTAAATCACTATTCATGGGCACGCATCCCGAGGCACTATTCATGCCAGATATATTTTTCGTCCTTTTTAACGTGAAATAATTTTGTTAGTGCGTGTATGCGTACGAATAATTTTTCCAAGCGTCGGAAATTTTATTTGAGCTGATATGTGATTTTATCCGTATCCGAAATGTGTAATATGGGTGTTCCGAATAATTGGACGAATCCCGTAATAATTATTTTTACCCATCCCAATAATTATGGTAATACCCATTTTAATTTTGGGTAGAGTTATTTACCAGTTTTGGTACAAAAGTGGGAGTTTTCGGATATAATTTTGGGGTATTTGGGTATTAGTTTTGGCTTGTCACTCCAAGAGAGAATCAATCCCTCACTTTGGACCAATCAAATTGCTAGGAAATGAGAGTGTGGAGAGCTTTGCCGGCAAGCCATTTGAAATATTTGGCCACCTTGAGCCACTCCCATTTTTCTCCCTAATTTCCTCCACTTCTCCAATAATCATTCATTCAACTCTCAACCCATTCCATTCCAAGTTGCTCAGATGATAGAGAGAGAGAGAGAGAGAGAGCTACAGAAGAGAAAGGAGAAGGAAGTCGCCGGAGGTCGCCGGAAAAAGAGAAGAAGGTCGCCGGAAAAAGTAAGGAGGAAGAAGAAGAAGGCACGGGAGGAACCAAGCAAGGAGAACCCTAAAAATCAAGCCTAGCCAAGCTCCTTAACCTCTAGGAAGCATTTGCAGAGGTAAACAACCAACCAAATCCACTCCATTCGATTTCTTGTTAAGTTTTTCAAGTTTTTCTTAGTTTTGAGCTCTTGAGCTTGTAAATCGATTTTCTGGCGATTCTTGTTGTTTTTATTTGTGTTGGATGTTTGTAAATGTTATTAAGAGGTTATATAAGTCATTAATAACATCAAAGTGGAACAAAAACGCAATAAATCCATACATATGCTTAAGGAAGATGAAGAACATGAAGAATAATGGACTTTGGACATGAACATGGACTGTTGGACAAATTTAGTGGACTTTGTAGCTATGATTCCTTGCTTGTTATGTTTATTTGTTGTTATCATATTGTAGTTTCAAGGGTTACAAAATTAACCCAACTGGAATCGAGTAAAAAGATGTAAAAACAAAGATTTAGTGTTGGTTTTAGTGAAGAACACTTAGAACACTCAAAAACAGAGTATGAACTTGGTACTTTGGCCTAAGATTTGGCCATGTTAATGTTAATGGGTAGCTCTAAATTTTTGATATGTTGTAGCTCTATGTCTTAGGAGTCCATAGAGTCCGGAATGGACCAATTTGAACGTGTATAGAAGGAGTTATGGTAGTTAAAAGCAAGATAGGTCTAGAACACTCAAAACAGAGCATGCTGGAAAAGCCCGCACCTGGGCTGCTGCCGGTTGGGCGCGGGGTGCGCCACTGGCAAGGTATTTTGGGCGCGGGGTGCGCCAGACATGCAGTCGGCTAGACAGCTTTGACGCCCTTTACTAAAATAGGCATAACTTTCTCATACGAACTCGGATTGAGGTGATTCAAGATGATTCGAAAAGAGAACTAGTAGATCTACAACTTTCGTTCTTTGAGTTTTTCAATTTGAGGTCTGTAGCATGGCCTAAATTGGCCATTTATAGGACTGATGTGTAATTGGGGGCAATCGGAGGGTGTCGGGCATGCGCGTAAGCACATGTAATGCTCCCGACAATGTAAAATGTTGTTCTAAGTTCTAAAACATGAATGTTATGAATTATAATGATACTCATTATTAACCAATGAGTATTAGATAAAACGAATGAGCGTGTTAAGCGTACACAAATGCGTGTCGCTTGGGCATTTGAATAGGCAAGGTTGGCATACAAACGTGCAAGCGTCGTAACGCCGTAACTAGTGTGTATAACCTTGTTTAATGTTATGTTTCTAATAAGAATGAGACATTATAGAGTAGTATAAGACATTATTTGATATCCGGTATGTGACTAATTGTTATGTGGATATGTACTTATTTGATATCCGTAACTAGTGTGTATAACCTTGTTTAAGGAGCGTGTGTTTTAATATTGTAGCAGACGCACCAGGCAAGTTTCCTAACGCTTGTCTAACCCTTGTGTTGGGCAAGTTTTCCTAACCTTACTCGAATTATATTTTGAGCAGGTTTCATATTTTATACAGGTGTTGTATATTGTTGCAAGTTTCATGACTCAAATGGAGCTATTACTTTTGAATCATATTAGTGGATTAATTATTATCAATTACTCCACCTCCAAGATAATTATTGATATTCGCAGCTTATGCATTTGAAGTCATTATTTGTTGTTGGATTGTGAAAACGTTTAAGTTCTTCATTCATGAACTGTTTAAGGAAATAGTCTACGCCATTTGTTTCGGCTAGACATGTATAGGTTATTATTTTAAAAGCTATCCAAACCAGTAGTTGGTACGGATTCTTGGACTGAGAGAGCAACCCTTATTAGGGGATTATAATGTGTCGGTTATTCGATGCAGTTAGAGTTAAATGTTATGCATATACATGGTGTACGAGAGGCTGATCCCCTCGAGTACAACTGATGGGGCCAGGTTTTAAAAGAGTTAGTTGAATGATTGACTCTTTGGCCAAAAGTTCATAGTCAGTTGGACCACTCAGCAGTAAATAATCATTATTCATTGTTTCATTTGGACTTTGATTATGTCATTTCAGCTATTCATCAATGTTCATAAATTGTTGATCTATGCAGCTATTATTCTTATTCATTCATGATATATCTTCTTCTTGCTTTTAAACTTGCTGAGCAAGGTAGTTGCTCACCCTTGCTATATCATGAACCTATTGCAGTTAAGCCGGAGAGTTCCAAAGCGGGCAAAGGCAAAGGAAAAGCTTAAGGAATAGTTATATGTACTATCCCGTTATGTAATCATGGAATAGTTTTGTATTATTAATGTATTCTGCGATGTATTTATTTAAGGTTATAGACCTTGGGACCGTAGTAAACCTTTTGTAATGAACAACATATATTTATTTATTCCGCATTAGTTAATTTATGTTGTTTAGAGGTGTATGGATGTATTTTATCGTGAGCACCAAATTTGAGGTATTGGTACTTGAATTTGGGGGTGTCACAGTTTGGTATCAGAGCTTTAGGTTATAAACTTTAGGAATGCGAAACCTAGGTTATAACCTTAGTATTGAACTCGTATTGAGTACATTAGGTGATGGATCGAGGAGATTCATGTGATGGTCATGTCTGGAGGTGGATTGTGGAAATCCATGTAGCCGAGTTGTGCATGATAAAATATCATTTCATTTTATCAATGATATATTTTATTGTGGCACTGACATTTTGCTGTCTATTTGTTTTTTTTTGTCTGTGGCTGTAGGATATCTGAGATGGGAGAGTCCAGTCCTGCTAGAGAGGTGGAGTTCACAGACATTCATGTGGACGCAGGGCATTTAGTAGATGTGCAGCCGAGTGAGCCAGAGATGATGGACACTGGGGATGAGTCCGAGGCCGAGTATGGTTCCGAGGTGGAGCCGGTTACCGGAGGAGTGCTGAGGCAGTTAAGTGATGAGGCCGAGGATGAGGATCCCGCGGAGGATCCAATGACGGAGGATGATGAGCCACCTGAGTATGCTGATGGCATGGGCACTACTGCTAGTGACATCATCGAGGAGCTGACAAATAGGAACGCATAGCTCGAGAATCGAGTATCACACTTAGAGGAGCAGAACCAGGATCACCAGGATCGAGAGGAGCAGTACAGGTCATTAGCATATCAGACTTTGGGAGAAAAGACTGAGTTGACCCAGAAGCTGCAGGAAAAGGACCAAAGGATTGCCGAACTAGAGGCAGAGGTTCACGGTCGGCGTGGGACTTCTGTTCAGCTTGGTGTGATGGTTTATGACCTCTTAGAGAGGAATGTGGTGTTGGTAGGACAGATAGAGCGGGTAGAGGATCAGCTAGAGACTACTCGTTTGGAGCGAGATGAGGCTATAGAGCAGTTGGCAGCCCAGACTGCAGAGATTGATTCCCTCAGGTTAGGCTTGACCACTTCCATTGGCAGACTGAGGGACAGGGTGAGGAGGTACCCCAGAGATGAGGGGAGTAGCAGGTGCGTGATTAGGCGCTGAGTGGTCGATAGGCTAGCTCGACGGGTGCTCCGAGTTGCAGTTCGTCGCAGCAGGCGGTGATGTGTATTTTTAGCATTATGTTTGTAGTAGGTCCCACTTTTGTTATAATAGGGGCATACTTATGTTGTAAATCCCTATGCTTGCAGCATGTATGGGATAGTAGTTGAACCCCAATTTTGTTTCTAATAGAGGGGCGGAAGGTTATTATTCCCCAATTTTGTTTGTTAGGGGATATTTAATGATTAGCAGGTTATGTCATTTAGCGTTTATAGGAGTATGCCACGTGTTGAGTCTGGTTGTATTAAAACAGTGGTGTATGATTATAAATGCAGTTGTTTTATTTAAATAAAACGTGTTTGATAGATGCTTTTCACTTTTGATTGTCGACTTAAATGACTTTTGCTCATGTCATAAATCTATTAGTAAAAGCCGACGGTTTTCTTTTTAACAGACAATGCCGCCGAGAAGACAACCCCGATACACAAGGGCGGAATAGTCAGTGAATAACGAGGAGGGTCAGGCAGACCCTATGAGGACTTTTGTTAACTTATTAGCAGAAGCAATGTAGGGAAGACAAGCTGCTGCAGTTGATCAGCCAGGAAGTCACATGGCAAACTTTAAGGACTTCAAATTAGTAGGACCACCGGAGTTTCGTGGGACTATGGATCCGATTGAAGCCTAGACATGGGTAGAAGAAATGGAGAAAGTTTTCGAGGTCGCACGAGTGGCCGAAGAACAGAAGACGTCGTTTTCCACTTTCATGATGAAAGGTGAGGCAAATTACTGGTGGAAGGCAAATAAAGGTCGAGCTGGGGAATGCACGATTGCATGGGCTCGTTTCAAGGAGTTGTTTTTCGAAAATTACTTTCCAGCAAACACGCAGGCAAGTATGGAGATAAAGTTCTTGGAACTAAAGCAAGGAGGCATGTCAGTTGCGGAGTATGCCGCAAAATTTAACGAGTTAGCTAGGTTTGCTCCACATCAGATAGACACTGAAGCTAGGCGAGAGAAGAGATTTGAACAAGGACTGAAACCTTGGGTGTATAGTAAGGTTGCGGTTTTGTAGATCAACACATTGTCTACGTTACTTGAGAAAGCAATCATTGTTGAGGGAGGAAATGAAGCTTTGACAAGGCATAACCAAGATCAGAAAAAGAAGAAGAGCCATGATGGTCATAAGGAAGGTAGCAGCGGGGGAAGTAACCCAAATAAGAGAAAATGGAGCGACAGTCAAATATCAGGAAGCAAATCCGGAGGGGATGCAAAGAAGGGCAATAAATGCGAGAAATGTGGAAGGAATCACTTTGGAGAATGTATGAAAGGAAAGGGAGTTTGTTTCAACTGTGGTCAACCGGGGCACATTGCCCCACAATGCCCAAAGGTGAAAGCGGGAAGTTGTTTTTCTTGTGGCGCTTCAGATCATCAGAAGAAGGATTTCCCGAAGAGGAAGAGCGATGCAGGCAGTGCTAACCAAGGGAACAACAGTAAGCTGACTATCGGAGGACCAGCACAGCAGAACAGACCAGTAGCACGCACCTTCAATATGACAGTGCAGGATGCGATGGAATCGAAGGACGTGGTGTCAGGTATTATTTCAATCAATAATATCAGTGCATATGTATTGTTTGATTCGGGTGCTACCTGTTCATTTGTGTCGGATGAATTTGCTAAACGGTTAAACTTACCCCATGAGAAATTAGAGAATCCAATGAATGTGGAAGTAGCTAATAAAGAAGTTATTCCTGTGAAATACATCCATAGAAATTGTTGTGCTAAGATAAACGGGTATGAACTGAGCGTAAATTTGATTCCGATACGACTAGGAGAATTTGATGTAATTCTTGGGATGGATTGGTTGTCTAGTCACGGGGCTATGATTGACTGTCAGAAGAAAAGTATACACCTGAAGACTCCGAATAAGTCGAAGGTCGTATTCTACGGTAGTAAATCGCCGAGACAATCTTGTTGTCTGACGATGATGCAAGCGAAGAAATTGCTAAGGAAAGGTTGCATAGGTTATCTGGCTCATGTGGTTGATACTCAACGAGTAGGGGGCGAAATGGGTCAGATACCTGTAGTAAGGGAATTCCCAGATGTTTTACCAGATGATTTACCGGGATTGCCGCCGGATAGAGAAGTGGAATTCGTGATCGACTTGGTACTGGGAACCGCACCGATCTCAAAGGTACCATACAGGATGGCACCAGTGGAGATGAAAGAATTGATGGTTTAACTGCAGGAGTTGCTAGATAAAGGGTATATTCGTCCGAGCGTATCTCCGTGGGGAGCGCCAGTACTGTTCGTAAAGAAGAAAGACGGATCGCTTAGGCTTTGTATTGACTATCGGGAGTTGAACAAAGTCACGATTAAGAACAAGTACCCGTTGCCCAGAATTGATGATTTGTTCGATCAATTGAAGGGAGCAAAATACTTTTCGAAGATTGACTTGAGGACTGGGTATCACCAACTGAAGGTGAGACAAGAGGATATTCCAAAGACAGCATTCAGAACTCGATATGGACACTTTGAGTTTTTGGTGATGTTATTTGGTCTGACGAACGCGCCAGCAGCATTTATGGATGAACAGAGTGTTCAAGCAATACCTAGATAAATTTGTTATCATTTTCATAGATGACATTTTAGTCTACTCAAAGACGGAGGAGGAACACGTCGAGCATTTGAGGATAGCCCTGGAAACACTGAGAAAGGAGAAGCTTTATGCAAAGTTTTCCAAGTGTGAATTTTGGCTAGAAAGGGTGCAGTTTTTGGGGCATGTGATTAACAAGGATGGTGTATCAGTGGATCCTGCCAAGGTAGAAGCGGTAATAAACTGGGAGCAGCCAAGGATGCCGACTGAAGTCCGAAGTTTCTTGGGATTAGCAGGTTACTATCGGAGATTTATTCAGAACTTTTCAAAGATAGCGACACCGCTGACAAATTTGATAAGGAAGACTGTGAAGTTTGTGTGGACGGATAAGTGTGAAGAGAGTTTCTTGGAGTTGAAGAAGAAATTGAGTGAAGCACCTGTGTTATCACTGCCAGATAATACAGGGGGATTTGTGGTATACAGTGATGCGTCACACAAAGGCCTCGGATGCGTGTTGATGCAGCATGGGAAGGTCATTGCGTACGCGTCACGGCAGCTGAAGGACTATGAGAAGGGGTATCTGACTCATGACCTGGAACTAGCGGCAGTGGTGTTTGCTCTAAAGATTTAGAGGCACTATTTGTATGGGGAGAAGTGTGAGATATACACAGACCACAAAAGTCTGAATCTTCACCCAAAAGGAACTAAACATGAGGCAGAGGCGATGGTTGGAGTTGATCAAGGACTACGATTGTGAGATTCTATACCATCCCGGTAAGGCCAATGTAGTAGCTGATGCTCTAAGTAGGAAGGGCAGAGATAAGTTGATGATGCTGACAGCTCAAGAGGGACTGATCAAGGATATGGAAAGACTAGAGTTGGAAGTTAAGTATCCGACAAATGCAGACGAGAAATTGTTCGCAGTGGAGGCGAGTCCAACTTTATTAGACAAGATAAAAGAGTCTCAAGAAAAGGATGACGAATGTATCACCACAAAGAAGCAAATCTCGGAAGGAGAGGAATTGAAGTACAAGTCTGATAGCACGGGACTGCTAAGGTTTGAAGGAAGGATCTGGATACCGATGGTTTCGGAGTTGAAAGAAGAAATTTTGTAAGAAGCTCATTCTACAAAGTATTCGATACACCCTGGTAGTACCAAGATGTATCAGGATTTGCGCCAACACTTCTGGTGGCCAAACATGAAGAGGGAGGTTGCAAAATGTGTTGGGCGATGCTTGACATGTCAGAGGGTAAAAGCGGAACATCAGAAACCGGGTGGACTGCTACAACCGTTGGAGATTCTGGAGTGGAAGTGGGAGCATATCATGATGGATTTTGTGACAGGGCTTCCACCAACTCAGAAGGGTTACGACGCGATCTGGGTGATCGTGGATCGTTTAACTAAATCTGCACATTTCCTACCGATCAAGATAAGGTACAATCGGGAGCAGCTAGCAAAGTTATATGTGAAGGAGATTGTGTCACGACATGGAGTACTGGTATCTATTGTATCTGACAGAGATCCGCGTTTCACGTCGAATTTCTGGAAGAGCTTACAAGAAAGATTGGGAACTCAGTTGAGGTTGAGTACGGCGTATCATCCTCAAACGGATGGGCAAAGCGAACAAACGATTCAGACGCTTGAAGACATGCTTAGACCATGTGTGATGGATTTTAAAGGCAGTTGGGATGATCATCTACCATTAGTGGAGTTTGCCTATAATAACAGTTATCATGCAAGTATTGGCATGCCTCCATATGAAGCCTTATATGGGAGGAAGTGTCGAACACCTCTGTGTTGGGACGAAGTCGGTGAACGGAGACTGTTGGGACCTGAATTGGTACAGCAGACCGTAGATGTTGTCAAAGTGATAAGAGCTCGATTGGTAGCGGCTCAGGACCGACAAAAGAAATACGCCGATTTGCATCGTCAGAAACGAGACTTTCAAGTTGGCAGCTTTGTGTTTTTGAAGGTATCTCCCTGGAAGGGGAAGATCAGATTTGGAAAGAAGGGGAAATTGAGTCCCAGGTTCGTAGGACCTTTTAAAGTTTTAAAGAGGGTAGGTGAAGTGGCGTACGAGGTAGCTCTACCTCCTGAACTTGAGCACATTCATAACGTGTTCCACGTTTCGGTGTTGCGGCCATATAAACCCGACTACAAGCATGTGATATCCTATGAACCGATTCAAGTTGAGTGAGACTTGTCATATGAAGAGATTCCTATCCAGATATCAGATAGGAAAGAGCAGACGTTAAGGAATAAGGTCATTCATCCGGTCAAAGTACTTTGGAGGAACCACGCAGCTGAAGAAGCTACATGGGAGCTAGAAGAGAAGATAAGGAAGAATTATCCGCATCTTTTCGAGTGAACCCCTGTTAAGTTTTTTCGCCCCTAGGTTGAAATTCTGGGGACAAAATTCTTATAAGGAGGGGAGGATGTAACGACCGGGAATTCTGAATTTACCTTATAATTCCAATTTTTAAATAATATTAATATATTATATTTTATTAATATTATTTTTATGTTGCATGTTTAAAGGTTGTGTGACAACCTGGATTATGTGAATGCATGAAATATTTCGTGTTATGGTTTTGTTTAAGTGAATGATTGATTTCACGTAACGTCGCTAAATCACTATTCATGGGCACGCATCTCGAGGCACTGTTCATGCCAGATATATTTTTCGTCCTTTTCGACGTGAAATAATTTTGTTAGTGCGTGTATGCGTACGAATAATTTTTCCAAGCGTCGAAAATTTTATTTGAGTTGATATGTGATTTTATCCGTATCCGAAATGTGTAATATGGGTGTTCCGAATAATTGGACGAATCCCGTAATAATTATTTTTACGCATCCCAATAATTATGGTAATACCCATTTTAATTTTGGGTAGAGTTATTTATCAGTTTTGGTACAAAAGTGGGAGTTTTCGGATATAATTTTGGGGTATTTGGGTATTAATTTTGGCTTATCACTCCAAGAGGGAACCAATCCCTCACGTTGGACCAATCAAATTGCTAGGAAATGAGAGTGTGGAGAGCTTTGCCGGCAAGCCATTTGAAATATTTGGCCACCTTGAGCCACTCCCATTTTTCTCCCTAATTTCCTCCACTTCTCTAATAATCATTCATTCAACTCTCAACCCATTCCATTCCAAGTTGCTCAGCTGAGAGAGAGAGAGAGAGAGAGCTGCAAAAGAGAAAGGAGAAGGAAGTTGTCGGAGGTCGCCGGAAAAAGAGAAGAAGGTCGCCGAAAAAAGGAAGGAGGAAGAAGAAGAAGGCACAGGAGGAACAAAGCAAGGAGAACCCTAAAAATCAAGCCTAGCCAAGCTCCTTAACCTCTAGGAAGCATTTGCAGAGGTATACAACCAACCAAATCCACTCCATTCGATTTCTTGTTAAGTTTTTCAAGTTTTTCTTAGTTTTGAGCTTTTGAGCTTGTAAATCAATTTTCTGGCGATTCTTGTTGTTTTTGTTTGTGTTAGATGTTTGTAAATGTTGTTAAGAGGTTATATAAGCCATTAATAACATCAAAGTGGAACAAAAACGCAATAAATCCGTACCTATGCTTAAGGAGGATGAAGAACATGAAGAACAATGGACTTTGGACATGAACATGGACTATTGGACAAATTTAGAGGACTTTGTAGCTATGATTCCTTGCTTGTTATGTTTATTTGTTGTTGTCATATTGTAGTTCCAAGGGTTACAAAATTAACCCAACTGGAATCGAGTAAAAAGATGTAAAAACGAAGATTTGGTGTTGGTTTTAGTGAAGAACACTTAGAACACTCAAAAATAGAGTATGAACTTGGTACTTTGGCCTAAGATTTGGCCATGTTAATGTTAATGGGTAGCTCTAAATTTTTGATATGTTATAGCTCTATGTCTTAGGAGTCCATAGAGTCCGGAATGGACCAATTTGAACGTGTATAGAAGGAGTTATGGTAGTTGAAAGCAAGATAGGTCTAGAACACTCAAAACAGAGCATGCTGGAAAAGCCCGCACCTGGGCTGCTGCCGGTTGGGCACGGGGCGAGCCACTGGCAAGGTATTTTGGGCGCGGGGCGCGCCAGACATGCAGTCGGCTAGACAGCTTTGACGCCCTTTACTAAAATAGGCATAACTTTCTCATACGAACTCGTATTGAGGTGATTCAAGATGATTCGGAAAGAGAACGAGTAGATCTACAACTTTCGTTCTTTGAGTTTTTTAATTTGAGATCTGTAGCATGGCCTAAATTGGCCATTTATAGGACTGATGTGTAATTGGGGGTAATCGGAGGGTCGAGCATGCGCGTAAGCACATGTAATGCTCCCGACAATGTAAAATGTTGTTCTAAGTTCTAAAACATGAATGTTATGAATTATAATGATACTCATTATTAACCAATGAGTATTAGTTAAAACGAATGGGCGTGTTAAGCGTGCACAAATGCGTGTCTCTTGGGCATTTGAATAGGCAAGGTTGGCGTACAAACGTGCAAGCGTCGTAACGCCGTAACTAGTGTGTATAACCTTGTTTAATGTTATGTTTCTAATAAGAATGAGACATTATAGAGTAGTATAAGACATTATTTGATATCTGGTATGTGATTAATTGTTATGTGGATATGTACTTAATTGTGTATGATATTAAGGAGCGTGTGTTGTAATATTGTAGCAGACGCACCAGGCAATTTTCCTAACGCTTGTCTAACCCTTGTGTTGGGCAAGTTTTCCTAACCTTACTCGAATTATATTTTGAGCAGGTTTCATATTTTATACAGGTGTTGTATATTGTTGCAAGTTTCATGACTCAAATGGAGCTATTACTTTTGAATCATATTAGTGGATTAATTATTGTCAATTACTCCACCTCCAAGATAATTATTGATATTCGCAGCTTATGCATTTGAAGTCATTATTTGTTGTTGGATTGTGAAAACGTTTAAGTTCTTCATTCATGAACTGTTTAAGGAAATAGTCTACGCCATTTGTTTCGGCTAGACATGTATAGGTTATTATTTTAAAAGCTATCCAAACCAGTAGTTGGTACGGATTCTTGGACTGAGAGAGCAACCCTTATTAGGGGATTATAATGTGTCGGTTATTCGATGCAGTTAGAGTTAAATGGTATGCATATACACGGTGTACGAGAGGCTGATCCCCTCGAGTACAACTGACGGGGTCAGGTTTTAAAAGAGTTAGTTGAATGATTGACTCTTTGGCCAAAAGTTCATGGTCGGTTGGACCACTCAGCAGTAAATAATCATTATTCATTGTTTCATTTGGACTTTGATTATGTCATTTCAGCTATTCATCAATGTTCATAAATTGTTGATCTATGCAGCTATTATTCTTATTCATTCACGATATATCTTCTTTTTGCTTTTAAACTTGCTAAGCAAAGTAGTTGCTCACCCTTGCTATATCATGAACCTATTGCAGTTAAGCCGGAGAGTTCCAAAGCGGGCAAAGGCAAAGGAAAAGCTTAAGGAATAGTTATATGTACTATCCCGTTATGTAATCGTGGAATAGTTTTGAATTATTAATGTATTCTGCGATGTATTTATTTAAGGTTATAGACCTTGGGACCGTAGTAAACCTTTTGTAATGAACAACATATGTTTATTTATTCCGCATTAGTTAATTTATGTTGTTTAGAGGTGTATGGATGTATTTTATCGTGTGCACCAAATTTGAGGTATTGGTACTTGAATTTGGGGGTGTCACAATATATATAATCATGCGTCACATTTATTAGTCACATAGCAACATATAGTATTAACTCTACTTTACATTTCATAATCCTTCATTTTTATTCTCCATGCAATTCTCAACTTAGAAATTAAGTCCTCACAAAATCCTTCATTTTATTACGTTCCACTTTAATCGACACTTAACATTTAGTTAAGTCTTAAACTTTTCTTTACATTAGATGTATAATGTTTATAAGTAAATCTTTGGCTTATTACAATACTATTGTCACTTCAGGATTCACTCTCATCCAATCTCATTTTAATATCTCAATTATCATTTGATAAATAATGGGTAATTATTACCATCGATCACAATATCTTAGTATTTATTTAATGCATTAGTCTACGTTTTTAAACATGCATAGGACAACATAATATATTACAACTTGAGAGACTTATACAAACATACCCCATGATGGACTCTACATAAACCACTTTAGAAAATAAACAATTTTCTCACATCTACCAATTTCAGCGCCGACCGCGCTGAACTCTGGACCCAGAAACTCAACATAGTTTCAGAGCCGACAGCGCTAAAAATAAACTGTTTCAGAGCCAACATCGCTGAAACCTAAACTTCGAATTCTAAGCATCAACCACCAATTTTCTTCATTTTAACAACAAATTAAAATTACCCAATCACTATAACTCATATATGATCTTTACCCAAACCTTTTATCACGATTCTAACATCTTAAACAACTTAAACAACCAATTTAAAGGCTTAAAATTCACAATTCATACTAGTTTTTCATATTTCACAACTTTTAGCGTAATCAATCGCTACAGATTCATTTCTCAACCAAATTGGTCCGTTCAACTTCCGTTGTTTTCGTTTTTCAACGTATAACAACAATCCATTATCAATTTACAGTTTTATATACGCATTGACAATCAATTTTGACTCCAAAGTAAGCCAAAATATACATATTCAACCAAAAACTAAATTCTTTATTTTAAACATGTTTTCCATGGATTGATAACTCCAAAATTATATATAAACATTATATAACCAATTAAACATGTTCATAAACATATACAAACAACATCTCATCAAATCATCAACCAAAATCCATTTTGAAAAAAACTCAAAGAATATAAAATTAAGAACTCAAAACTAGATTTTTACCTTTGATTCTTGCTTAGATTATGTAGACGATGATACGGATTTCTTGATAAATCTTCTTCCTCTTTTAATTTTCAGAACTCTCTTCTCAATTTCCCCAAGAATCCTCTCAATTTCTCTCCTCTGTTTTTGGTTTGGCCAACTGATGAAACTTACGTGACTTTTTGTTTCATTAGTTAAGAAAACCAAAGGCCACAAGGCCTTGTTTGGCCAAGCTCTAAAAATCTATTTTTCTCTTTATTTTAATAATCTTCTTATTATATGGTATTTCGTCACACTTTAATTTAATTAAACTTATTATATTAATAAATCTAATTAAATCTTACTAACAAAATTTATAATCTCCAATTAGACAATTATAGTTATAATTTCATTTAATAAATCATTATTCCTCTAATTTAATTATTAAATTAAATTAGATATTACTCGCGTAATAAAATACGCACTAATACTAAAATTGTTTATCATCAATTTACTTAATATTAACACGCTTAATAAAATTATTCTACAATAATTTTCATCAAATGTTTATTCGATAAATATTTTAATCTACGAAATTCACAATCATACAACATTAACATGTTACATTTATATGTAACATATTACTTTCTTATTTTATTAAGATAAATATATATATATATATATATATATATATATATCTTCATTTAAGTGAATTACTTACATTATTCATGAAATTTAATTCATAACAATTTCATTGCCCACAAGACATAACAATTAGATATATTATTTCATAATATAATTTCAACTTACTAATATTCAGTAAATATCTTTTTCGTAACAATTTCTTTCACTTCATTCAATGGTTTAATTAACTATTAAACCTCTTTTCCCAAATACACGAATATATAATTCTCTTCACATCAAATCATATATTTCACAATATATATATATATATATATATCACATATATACACATACTCAAAACTCAAACCGTCACATAATAAGAATTTTATTTGCTAAATTCTTATTTAATAAATCCTAAAAATCCGGGTTGTCACAAGGCCCGACTGGTTGCAAAAGGTTTCAAACAAAGACAAGGTGTTAACTATAATGAAACCTTCTCACCAGTAGCTATGCTCAAGTCAATTCGGATTTTTCTTGCAATTGCAGTTTATTATGACTACAAAATCTGGTAAATGGGCGTTAAGACGACCTTCCTCAGTGGGAAGCTTGAGAAAAATGTATTATGATATAGCCAGGGGGTTTTGTTTCAACAGTTGGAACAAATCAAGTCTGTAAGCTACAACGATCCATTTATGGATTGAAGCAAACTTCTCGAAGGTGGAATATCCATTTTGATGAGATAATCAAAGAGTCTGATTTTATCAAAAATGAGGATGAACCTTGTGTGTACAAGAAGGTTAGTGGGAGTGCTGTATCGTTCCTAATATTATATGTTGATGATATATTACTAATAGAGAATGGTGTTCCTATGCTACAGTCGATCAAAATTTAGTTATCTAAACACTTCTCCATGAAGGACTTGGGTGAAACATCCTATATTTTGGGGATAAAGATCTATAGAAATAGATCTAAAGGATGCTAGGCTTGTCCCAAGGAAAGTACATTGACTCAATGTTAAAGAAGTTTAGCATGGAAGATTCCTAGAGAGGTCTCATGCCGATGAGCCATGGAATACATCTCTCCAAGAAACAGGCCCCAAAGACACCTGAGGAGAGAGACCGTATGAGTAAGATTCCTTATGCTTCGATAATAAGATCTATCATGTACGGTATGATATGTACTAGACCGAATGTTGCTCATACACTTAGTGTAACAAGCAAATACTAGTCGAATCAAGGAGAAGAACACTGGAAAGTAGTGAAAAATATCCTAATGTACTTAAGAATAACTTAGGATGTATTTCTTACCTACGGTGGGTCTGAATTGAAACTAGAGGGCTATACAGACTCAATTTTTCAGATAGACCAAGATAATAGTAAATCCGTCTCAGGGTATGTGTTTACCATAAACGGTGGCATAGTGAGTTGGAAAACTTCCAAGCAGTAAACAGCTGCTGATTCAGTGACAGAGGTAGAGTACATAGCTGTAAGTAAAGCTGCAAAGGAAGCTGTTTGGATGAAGAAGTTCATAACTGAACTTGGAGTGGTTCCTAGCATTAGAAGAGTCGTACCTTTATTCTGTGACAACACTGAAGCTGTTGCCCAGGCTAAGGAACCCATGTCTTATCAAAAATCTAAACACGTGTTGCAACGATTTTATTTGATTAGAGAGATCATTAAAAGAGGAGATGTCACCCTGGAGCGAGTAGACTCCCAAGAGAGCATTGTCGATCCATTTACTAAAGCTTTAACCCAACAATAATTTGATCGCCACTTAGATAAGATGGATATTAGTTACCATGGCAATTGGCTTTAGTGCAAATGGGAGATTAAAAATAGTATGCACACAAGCCAATCATATTTGATATGATGTAGCATATACTTTGTAATCTTATTCATTTATTAATAAAAGAATTAATTTAGTGCAGGCATTTTACTTTATCTACATGGTGCTGTTATGTTATATGTCATAAACTTATAGCTTTGAGCAATGTTTTTAGAATCATAATGATGATCATGCCAATGAGATCTAAATTCTTAGAAAGCTTAAAACTAAAATCGTTCCTAATCGTTGGATTACTAAAAGGGGATTAGTGAATCCGGATATATTAGTACATACTTTGCTTGCTCTTAGAAAGATGATGATTGATCTCATAATCATTCGTGTGGAGACGCTAGAGTAAGTGTGTAAGTGTTTATTGGAGAATAAGTTCACTGAATGTAGCTCACTAAAAGAATACCTAATGGAGTTTTAGTTTCCTGTCAATAGAAATTCCTCTAGTGATAATAGTACAAGTGATCCTTGGACTTGAGATCATTATAATATCTTGTGTATGATGCGTTATAATTTGACATGTTCCTTAAGACCTTTAGGATATATCAAAGGGCATGCTTGGGTATAATAAGTTGTATATGGAGATAGGTGAATGGTCAACAAAGAATCTACCAGATCTAGTAAAAGATGAGAATGTCCTATTTTTTTCGATAAATGACAACTCAGTAGTCCTTGGCCAAGGCAGAGTGAAATTAGAAAGGAGTTTCTAATTTGCATTATTTAGAGTCGTGCATTTGAGAATTGAAATGCATATAATTAAATAAGATAAGGCTTAACAGTAATTCCATGTCTTATATTTAATTGGGACATTGTATGGTAGAATGATTGAATTGTACGGTAACTATTCACCAAAAGGTTCTTTTGTGATTCATGTTGAAATCTATATTATCTGGAAAGTCGTTGATCGCTAAGGGGGCTTACCCTTATTGTAGAATAAATATTATTTATTTAAATAAATTAAATAGTTTAATTTATTTATTTAAATAAGATTAGAATTGTCCTAATTGATTTATTCACAACCGGTTTAATTTGGAGAACCTAAAGGGTCACACCGCAAAAGAAAAATATTTATTTAAGAAGTAAATGACATAATTGTAATAATAAGTAAAGTGTATTTAATTTAATCTATGGTGATAGAATAAATTAAATAGCTTAATATTTATTGTTTAATATTTTAGAAATATTAAATATAAATTAATAAGAGGAGTCTTATTTTTATTATTACTACTATTATTATTTAATTCTTAAAAGGGTTTGAAAATTAATTAATAAAAATACTCTCATAAATTTCTAATTGGATTAGGAGTTTAATTAAAATAAAACCCTATTCCTAAATAGTTTAGGAGGGTTGTCTACATTTATAAATAAGAGGAGTCTTATTATGGATTAGGATTACACATACTTTCAATTATTGGAGAGTACTTAGAATTTTTATAGAGATAGAAACTAGGGTTTTTTCCAACACCCATTTTCTTGAATGCGTATTATTCTTTGGTGGATCACCTCTAGAGGCCAAACACTTGGGTGACTAACGTTGATCAAAGGAAGGAATCTAATCGATGAATTTCAAGGAGAACGCGAAAGGATTTGGAGTTGAACTTGTACTCGAGAAAGCACCGTTCTACGAGTGTATAATTCTTATTCTCTATCTCTTTCGTTAATTGATAATTGAGCACAAGGAAAAATCATGGTGATGGTTTGTATAAAATTTTAAAATCTGATTTTATCGCGCTTCTGCTATATTTGTGTAATTTGATTGCATACTCGCGTAATATACAAACCTAATACTCATCACCGAATATCGTCTCCGATGCCATCGCTGGGTATCGTTTCCAAAGGCCACATCACTAGGTATCGTCTTCGATGCCATCGCTGGGTATCATCTCCAACGACCACATCACCTGGTATCGTCTCTGATGCCATCGCTGGGTATCGTCTCCAACGGATACATCACTATTAGGTTTATATATAACGCGAGCATGCAATCAAATTACATATATATAGCAAAACCGCGCTAAAATCTGATTTTAAAATTTTATACAAACCATCACCATGATCTTTCTTTATACGCAATTATCAATTAAACGAAAGAGATAGAGAGTAAGAATTATACCCTCGTAAAACAGTGCTTCCTCGGGTACAAGTTCAACTTCAAATCCTTTCGCGTTCTTCTTGAATTCCACCGATTAAATTCCTTCCTTTGATCAACGTTAGTCACTCAAGTGTTTGGCCTCTAGAGGGGATCTACCAAGGAATAATATGTATTCAAGAAGATGAGTGTTGGTAAAAACCCTAGTTTCTATCTCTATAGAAATCGTAAGTACTCTCCCAACTATTAGAAATATGTCTAACCCTAATCCATAATAAGACTCATCTTATTTATAGATATAGGCAACCCTCCTAAACTATTTAGGAATAGAATTTTATTTTAATTAAACTCTTTTAATTAATTAAACTCTTAATCCAACTAAGAATTTATGAGAGTACTTTTATTAATTAATTTCTAAACCCTTTTAGGAATTAAATAATAATAATAGTAATAATAAAAGTAAGACTCCTCTTATTAATTTATATTTAATATTTCTAAAATATTAAATAATAAATATTAAGCTATTTAATTTATTCTACCAAATTTATTCTATCACCATAAATTAAATTAAATATACTTAACTTATTATTACGATTATGCCATTTACTTCTTAAATAAATATTTTTCTTTTGCGGTGTGACCCTTTAGGTTCTTCATATTAAACCGGTTGTGAATAAATCAATTAGAACAATTCTAATCTTATTTAAATAAATAAATTAAACTATTTAATTCATTTAAATAAATAATATTTATTTTACAATAAGGTTAAACCCCCTTAGAGATCAACGACTTTTCAGATAATATAGATTTCAACATTAATCACAAAAGAACCTTTTAGTAAATAGTTACCATACAATTCAATCCTTCTACCATACAATGTCCCAATTAAATATATGACATAGAATTACTGTCAAGCCTTATCTTATTTAATTATATGCATTTCAATTCTCAAATGCACAACTCTAAATAATGCAAATTAGAAACTCCTTTCTAATTTCACTCTGCCTTGGCCAAGGACTACTGAGTTGTCATTTATCGAATCACATAGGACATTCTCATCTTTTACTAGAAGTGGTATATTCTTTATTGACCATTCACCTATCTCTATGTACAACTTATTATACGCCATCATACCCTTTGATATACCCTAAGGGTTTTAAAGGACATGTCAAAGTATAACTCATCATACACAAACAAGATACTATGATGATCTCAAGTCTAAGGATCTCAAGTCTACTATCACTTAAGGAATTCCTATTGACAGTCAAGTAAAACTCCAATAAGCGCCTACACACTTGCTTTAGCGTCTCCACAAAAATAATTATGAGATCAATCATCATCTTCTTAAGAGCAAACAAAGTAAGTACTAATCTATCCGGATTCACTAATCCCCTTTTAGTAATCCAACGATTAAGAACAATTTTAGTTTTAAGCTTTCTATGAATTTAGATCTCATTACCATGATTATCATTATGATTCTAAAAACATTGCTCAAAACTATGAGTTTATCACATTTAATATAACAACATCATGTAGATAACGAAAATGTCTTTAATAAATTAAATCTTTTATTAATTACTGAATAAGATTACAAAGTATATGCTGTATCATATCAAATATGATTGGCTTGTGTGCATACTACTTTCAATCTCCCACTTGCACTAAAGCTAATCGGCATGGTATCTAATTCCCTTCTTCTCTAAGTGACGATCATCTTGTTGTTGGATTAATCTTTAGTAAATGGATATGCAATGTCATTCTTGAGAGTCCACTATCTCTATAGTGACTTCTCCTCTTTTAATGATCTCTCTAATCAAATGAAAATGCCGCAACACATGTTTGAATCCAAGATGAGACTTATATAGGAACTATTCCTAGTTCTGTAATGAACTTTTCCATCCAAATAATTAACTAGCAGCTTCATTTACAGCTATATACTTTGTCTTTGTTACTAAACCATCAACTCTTTGCTGTTTGGAACTTTTCCAATTCACTGCACTACTATTCAAGGTAACGACTTACCCTAAAGTGGATTTATTGTCGTCTTGATCTGTCTGAAAAAACTTGAGTCTATTTAGCCCTCTAGTTTTAGTTCAGACCCACCATGTATCATATCACATTCTTAGTGTCGGTTAAGTACTTTAAGATGTTTATCATTGTCTTATAGTGATCTTCTCCAGAATATGATTGATAACATCAAGTCTCATATATTTCATTGCATACATGATACTTACTCATGCGATCTCTCTTTCATTGAGGACAATTTACAGAGATACACTCCACGACTCATCATCGTGAGACCTCTCTTGGAGTTTGCCATGCTAAACGCCTTTAGCATCAAATGAATATACGTTCCTTGGGTTAAGCCGAACATCCTTTTAAATCTATCTATATAGATTTATATCCCCAATTTATAGGATGCTTCTCCCAAGTCATTCATGGAGGAATGTTTAGACAATTTTATCTTTACTAGTTGTAGCACTGGTATGTCATTCCTTATCAGTAGTATATCAACATATAATACTAGGAATGTCACAGTGCTCCCACTGACCATTTTGTACACACTAGGTTCATTCTTATTTTTGATAAAATCAAACTCTTTTGATTGTCTCATCAAAAACGAATGTTCCATCTTTTAGAAGCTTGTTTCAATCCATAAATGGATCGTTGTAGCTTACGTACATGATTTGCTTCAATATTTGAAACAAATTCCTCTAGCTGTATCATACATACATTCTCCTCAAGTCTTCATTGAGGAAGGACGTCTCTACATCCATTTGCCAGATTTCGTAATAAGCTGCATTCACAAGTAAAATCCGAATAGACTTGAGCATTCCTACCGGTAATAAGGTTTTATTACAGTCAATTCCTTGACTTTATTTGAAACCTTTTAAACAGGTCTGGTCTTATAGGTCTCCACCTTGCCATCTACTCCAGATTGATCACATAATTATTTGTGTGGAGTCACTAAAGCAAGTATATAGGTGCTTATTGGAGAATAAGTTCACTGAACGTGGCTCACTAAGGAATACATAATGGAGTTTTACTCGTCTGTCAATAGGAATTCCTCTAGTGATAGTAGTATAGGTGATACTTGGACTTGAGATCATCATAATATCTTGTGTATGATGAGTTATACTTTGACATGTCCCTTAATACCTTTAGGGTATATCAACGGGTATGATTGGGTATAATAAGTTATACATGGAGATAGGTGAATGATCAACAAAGAATCTACCACATCTAGTAAACGATGTGAATGTCCTATGTGATTCGATAAATGATAACTCAGTAGTCCTTGGCCAAGGCAGAATGAAATTAGAAAGGAGTTTCTAATTTGCATCTTTTAGAGTTGTGCATTTGTGAATCGAAATACATATAATTAAATAAAATAAGATTTAACAATAATTCCATGTCTTATATTTAATAGGGACATTATATAGTAGAAGAATTGAATTGTACGGTAACTATTCACTAAAAGGTTCTTTTGTGATTAATGTTGAAATCTATATTATCTGAAAAGTCGTTGATCGCTAAGGGGGCTTACCCATATTTATAATAAATGTTATTTATTTAAATAAATTAAATAGTTTAATTTATTTATTTAAATAAGATTAGAATTGTTCTAATTGATTTATTCACAACCGGTTTAATATGGAGAACCTAAAGGGTCACACCGCAAAAGAAAAATATTTATTTAATAAGTAAATGACATAATTGTAATAATAAATTAAGTGTATTTAATTTAGTCTATGGAGATAGAATAAATTAAATAGCTTAATATTTATTATTTAATATTTTGAAAATATTAAATATAAATTAATAAGAAGAGTTTTATTATTATTGTTAATATTATTATTATTTAATTCTTAAAAGGGTTTGAGAATTAATTAATAAAAGTACTCTCATAAATTCCTAATTGGATTAGGAGTTTAATTAATTAAAAGAGTTTAATTAAGACAATTAACCTAATCCTAAATTGTTTAGGAGGGTTACCTATATCTATAAATAAGAGGAGTCTTATCATAGATTAGGGTTACACACTCTTGCATTAGAATTGTGGAGGGTACTTGCAGTTTTTATAAAGATAGAAACTAGGGTTTTGCCAACACCCATGTTCTTGAACAAGTATTATTTCTTGGTGGATCACCTCTAGAGGCCAAACACTTGGGTGGCTAACGTTGATCAAGCGAAGGAATTTAATCGGTGGAATTTAAGGAGAACACGAAAGAATTGGAGGTGAACTTGTACCCGAGGAAGCTTTGATTCACGAGGGTAGAATTCTCTATCTCTGTCTCTTTCGTTTAATTGATAATTGAGCACGGTGATGGTTTGTATAAAATTTTAAAATCTGATTTTATCGCACTTCCGATCTATTTATGTAATTTGATTGCATGCTTGCGTATTATACAAACCTAACAGTGGTATCAGAGCCTAATCTTGTGCTAATTATCGATTGGAGAATAAGTTCACTGAACGTGGATCACTAAGGAATACATAATGGAGTTTTACTCGCCTGTCAATAGGAATTCCTCTAGTGATAGTAGTACAGGTGATCCTTGGACTTGAGATCATCTTAGTATCTTGTGTATGATGAGTTATACTTTGACATGTCCCTTAAAACCTTTAGGGTATATCAAAGGGTATGATTGGGTATAATAAGTTATACATGGAGATAGGTGAATGATCAACAAAGAATCTACCACATCTAGTAAACGATGTGAATGTCCTATGTGATTCGATAAATGATAACTTAGTAGTCCTTGGCCAAGGCAGAATGAAATTAGAAAGGAGTTTCTAATTTGCATCTTTTAGAGTTGTGCATTTGGGAATAGAAATACATATAATTAAATAAAATAAGATTTAACAATAATTCCATGTCTTATATTTAATTGGGACATTATATGGTAGAAGAATTGAATTGTACGGTAACTATTCACTAAAAGGTTCTTTTGTGATTAATGTTGAAATCTATATTATCTGAAAAGTCGTTGATCGCTAAGGGGGCTTACCCATATTTATAATAAATGTTATTTATTTAAATAAATTAAATAGTTTAATTTATTTATTTAAATAAGATTAGAATTGTTCTAATTGATTTATTCATAACCGGCTTAATATGGAGAACCTAAAGGGTCACACCGCAAAAGAAAAATATTTATTTAATAAGTAAATGATATAATTGTAATAATAAATTAAGTATATTTAATTTAGTCTATGGAGATAGAATAAATTAAATAGCTTAATATTTATTATTTAATATTTTAAAAATATTAAATATAAAGTAATAAGAGGAGTTTTATTATTATTGTTAATATTATTATTATTTAATTCCTAAAAGGGTTTGAGAATTAATTAATAAAAGTACTCTCATAAATTCCTAATTGGATTAGGAGTTTAATTAATTAAAAGAGTTTAATTAAGACAATTAACCTAATCCTAAATTGTTTAGGAGGGTTTCCTATATCTATAAATAAGAGGAGTCTTATCATAGATTAGGGTTACACACTCTTGCATTAGAATTGTGGAGGGTACTTGCAATTTTTATAGAGATAGAAACTAGGGTTTTGCCAACACCCATCTTCTTGAACAAGTATTATTCCTTGGTGGATCACCTCTAGAGGCTAAACATTTGGGTGGCTAACGTTGATCAAGAGAAGGAATTTAATCGGTGGAATTTAAGGAGAACACGAAGGAATTGGAGGTGAACTTGTACCCGAGAAAGCTTTGATTCACGAGGGTAGAATTGTGACAACCCGGATTTTCAAAAGTTATTAAATAAGAATTTAATAAATAAAATTCTTGTTACGAGATGTTTTGGGTTTGAATATATGTATATATGTGATATGTATTGTGAAATATGTGATTTGATGTGAAGAGAATTATATGTTCGTGTATTTGAGAGAAGAGGCTTAATAGTTAATTAAACTATTGAATGAAGTGAAGGAAATTGCTACGAAAAGATATTTACTGAATATTAGAAAGTTGAAAATTATATGGTGAAATAATATATTTTAATTATTATGCCTTGTTAGCAAAGAAATTGTTATGGATTATATTTCATAATAATGTGAATAATTCACTTGATTAAAATAGTGAATTAATGTAAATATATATTTGTTTTGATAAAACGAGAAAACAATATGTTACATGTTAATGTATTACGATTGTGAATTTCATAAATGGATAAAATATTTATTGAGTAGAATAAATATTTTTAATTGGGATGTTTATTTAATAAAATAAATATTTGATGAGAATATTGTGTGATAATTTATTTGTATGAGAATATTAAGTAAAGTGATAATAAATATTTTTATACGTGATGCGTATTTTATTATGCATGGATGTTGATAAGATGTTGGTAATTTATTAAATGAGAGGATGAATAATTTTATTAAATTATTTATTAAGGGAAAGATGATTTTATTAAACAAAATTATTATTAAATAAAAATTATATTTAAGTGTGACAAATGTATCATATAGTAAGAGTTTTATAAAAATAAAATAAAGGGTGTTTTAAAGGGTCAGCCAAACATGGCCTTGTGACCCTTGGTGTTTGTAACCACTGAGCCCCTTGAATTTCATAACTGCTAAGCCTTTAGTTTTCACGTTAAAAAAAAACTCAGAACAAGAGAAAAAGAGAGAGTGGGAGAATTCTCTGTGAATTGGGAGTGAAGGTTTAGAAATCAAAGAAGGAAGAAGGAGGATAATCAAGTAATCAAGCCCTCCTAATTGTGTAACTAAGCATAGAAGAAATCAAAGGTAAATTCTCAAATTGCTAGTTTTTATTTTTCTAAAAACTAGTTCTTTGTGATTGGTCTTGATGATTAATTTGTTAAGAAGTTAGTTATATATGTTGTTAGATTGTGATACTCTGATTATATATTGATTATAAACGATTTTGATTGAATTAAAATCATGAAACTATGTTTAGTTAGACTTTAGAAATTTACAGAGAAGAAATATGTGAATACGGCTTAAATGTATGAAAATTGATGTTTAATTTGAGTAATAATCTGTGAATTGGCAGTGGATTGTTGTTATGCGTTAAAAAACGAAAACAACGGAAGTTGAACGGACCAAATTGGTTCAGAAACGAATCCGTAACGAGTGATTGCGCTAAATTTATAAAATTTATAAAATTAGCATGAATATTGATATTTGAGGCTTGAAATTGGTTGATTAAGATGTTTAAGATGTTAGAATTGTTATAAACATGTTGGGTATTGATTCTATAAAGATTATAATATTTGGGTATGTTTAAATTGTTGTTAAAATGAAGAAATTGGGAAATTTTGGTCTGAAAATTCTGCAGTTCGCGAACTGCAGAATCTGGAATTCATGAAGCTCGCCCCGGCGAGCTCAACAAGCCAATTTTCTCGCCCTGGCGAGAATTTTGTGAAGGACTTTCTCGCCCCGGCCAGAGCTCGCCTCAGCGAGAGTTTTGTGTTATAATTTTCTCGCCCCGGCGAGAATTGCAGAAATAAAAAATTTTCTTGTTTTAAATTCTTTTCTTTTGGCATGCTATGTTACCCTATATATTTATACGTTTAATGTAAAGCGAAGTTTAAGACTTAACTAAGGGTTAAGTGTCGATTAAAGTGGAACGTAATAAAATGAAGGATTATGAAATATTAAGTAGAATTAATACTAAGTGTTTCTACGTGGCTAATAAATGATGTGTATGATATATATATCGTGTAGGATACGTGAAGTGCAGAAATATATAAGCTGGTTATGGTAATTGATAATCTACAAACCAGGCAAGTCTTTCAGTTCCTATTTGCTGTGTGAACTAAATGATTAACTGTTTTATATTTATGGGCAAAAGCATGTTGTATTTTATATATGTTGCAATGATGAAACGACAAAGTCAAAATATGACTACGTTCGTTAAGTAAGGGACGTTGATTGAGTTGTGGCACTTAATCTTTACTTGATATGTGTTGATCATTATGTATGATATATTTAGTCAAATGATTATGATTTAGATGATGAACATGTTATCTATGTGCTATGTGATGCATGCAAACTGTTAGATTTTGCTGAGCTGTCGAGCTCATTCTTGCAAATAACCATTTTTGCAGGTTAAGGATACAAGGTAAGGTTAAGTGTTGCTTGAATGGCATGATTCAGATGTAATGCATGCAGATTAATTGATTTAGCTTAAATTAATATTTTTGAACCATAATTGAGGTTCTGGAAAATGTATCTGATTATGTAATAAGTGTAGCAGATGTAGAGTTGTTAAATTTGTATTGAGTTGTAATTTAATTTTATCCGTTGTATAAAGGATATGAAATCTAAACGTTTTATTTTGTTATAACTCTGATGAAGCGAATCAAATATGATTCTAGAATATGTAAATGTTTAAAGGTTATGATTCAGGGAAAGCAAAGAAAGAAAACTGAAAAGTTTAATATTATTCCGTATTTTATTAAGTTTAGCATTGAATAATGTTGTAAAGTCAGAAAATGGATGTATTGTTAACGACCGATGTGGAGAGTTGGAATGTTTAGAATTTGGGGTCGTTACAAGAATTCTCTATCTCTGTCTCTTTCGTTTAATTGATAATTGAGCACGGTGATGGTTTGTATAAAATTTTAAAATTTGATTTTATCGCGCTTCCGATCTATTTATGTAATTTGATTGCATGCTTGCGTATTATACAAACCTAACAGTGGTATTAGAGCCTAATCTTGTGCTAATTATCGATTTTGATGATTCCATGTGTGTATGGTATGCGATTGGATCGAAATTTTTTGGGCAAAAATTTGTTTTCGTGAATCTGCTACGCGACGCAGCTGTGCCGCTTCCAGTTCATTCTGGAGCGCTGTTGCGCCCAAACCCAGAAAGTCGTTTCTGGTGGTGTAGCGCAGCTGCTCTGGTTCCCAGTTCATTCTGGGCGCAGCTGTGCCGGATAGTAGAATCCGAAAAATAATTTTTTTCTTCAATTAACTTAAATGGTTTATTTAATTGGAATAAGTTTAAAATAAAGATATTTATTTTATCTGGAATAGGATTTCAGATTGCTAAAATTAAAGGAGTTTAATTTTGATTTGATTTTTGATTAAAATAAAAGAGTTTATTTTGTTTTAAAACTAAATATTAGTAAACTTATTACCTATTAATGCTATCAATGCATATATAAAATGATTTTATTATTCATGAGATGAATGTTATTTATTGATGCATATGGAGATATGTATGATAATAAATAGGGATTGATTATGGACTATTGACCAATGTGTGATTGAATTTATTTTAGAGGATGCTTGAATGAATGAGTTTTTTTTTATAAATGGGGTCTGAGTACCTCGTCTTCTCTAATTTTTTTAATGTAAATTCTATCTCCCTCCTAAGTACTTCCCCTTGACTGTTGATCAAGGTTTCTATTTATTATAAATAGTTTATGTAATAGGATTAGTTAGAATTATTTTGAAGAATTGGAGACAAAGGAGTAAGGAGCGTTTGAAGACCCGTTTGTAATGGAGCCCGGATTTAAATGTAATAGTTATATTTAAATTCAGTTCTTGCACCTTAGGTTTGACCTTTTGGTTCACTTGATGGCTCTAGTGAACCAAACTAGAATAAAAGTCCATAATCAATCCGGGTAAAATATAATATTCTATATGTGCATGACTAACTATGTATATATTATATATTATCCAACATGCTTCGCATGTTAAATAATATGACGCGTATTTTATATATATATATATATATATATGTGTGTGTGTGTGTGTGTGTGTGTGTGTGTGTGTGTGTGTGCGCGCGCATGCGCGTTAATCAAGATTAGACAAATAATAACAAACCCCTCAAAGAAATATATTAAGTCCTAAACATTCTAATATATTTGGAATATCGAACATCGTCTTCTAGCATGGTAAAACGACAGAGTATTAAATATTTAATATGAGTTTGTTGTGCACACTAAAGGCGAGTATTAAATATTTAAGATGTTGTTTTACCACATTTGATGCTTATTAAGGAATTGAACATTACCGCTTTGTTGTGCACACACAAGGGCTGCATTTTTCTCTTCATATATATGGAAGTGCTAGGTTGGACTTAACTTAGATTATTTTAGTTCGGATGTGCACACACTTAACCATTATAATCTAAGAGGCAAAATAAAAGGAGTTACATGGTGATGTAATTGACAATAGTTGTCTATCTATTTATTTGTATATAGTTTGTTGTGCACACACAAGGCTATATATATTTGAAATGAGATCTTTATTCTCACTAGCAAGTCTTTAATTAGATTTACCGAACTATATATTGAGGGTAATATAGTTTGATGAAAATAGTGGGAGATACTAATTTAAATAAAGACCTAATTTATTTTGATAATTAATAAAATGAATATATGCTAAAATATTGTCTATTTCATATACCGAATTTAAAAATGTCAAACTCACTATCACTGCGTAGCATACTTTGCAACGAATGTGATTTTTGTGAATGAATAAAATATTTATTGAGTTTTAATAAATATTTTTGTTAAGTTATTTATTGAGTAAAATAAATAATTTATAAAGTTATTGTGGAGTAATTCATGTTAAATGTTGTTTGAATGTGATTTGATGTGATTATTCTAATTTAATTTAATAATTAAATTAGATGAATAAAAGATTTATTTGAATAAAATAATTTATTTGGTATAGTGATATTGGTCAAATAGAAATTATAAATTAAGTTTGTAAGATTTAATTGAATTTATTTAATAATAAGTTTAATTAAATTAAAAGTATGACAATTAAAACTATATAGTATAATGAGTTATTATAATAAATGAGAAAGGGTTTTTATTTTGAGTAAACCAAACAAAGCCTTGTGACTCTTGGTTAGTAAAAAGAGTTTGTTTTTAATTGTAATTGCCAAACATAGCCTTATGGCTTTTGAATTGTGTAACTGATGTTCTAAAATTAAAATACGTGATTATGTTTCATCAGTTTTTATTTGAAGGCTTTATCAGTTTATTTGTTAAACGTAGAAAAGAAAAAAAAATAAAGAGCAGAGTTTGAGAAGAGAGAAAATTGAGAGTTTGAAAAGTCTGTGGATTGAGAGGAGAAGGAAGAGAATTGCTAAGCTAAAGAAATCATCTTGTTTAGCTTAAAGGTATAATCCTTTTTAAAAGTTCTTCACTGTATTTTTTTTTACTTTGCTGTATATGAAATTATTTGCTCAATGTATAAATTACTTGGTTGTAATTGTTAATATGCATATACTAGTGGGTATATTATGGTTGTAAACCAATTTGTAGGTATTAATCCATGAAAGCATGCTTTAAATTGAGTTTTTAGTTTTACAGAGTTTTACTTTCATGTATGGCATATATGTATGAAAATTGATGCTCAAATTGATTATTAATCGGTAAATTGACATTTGATTATGATAATATAATGAAAAACGAAAAGAATGTAAGTGGAATGGATTAAAATGGTTTAGAGATGAATTTACAGTGATTGATTTCATTTAAATGGCTAAAACATGACTATTTTGTTTAAACAGAGAATTTTGGGTTCTAATTGGTTGATTATGTGTATTATAATGGTTAGAATGTTTAGAAACATGTTGGGCAATTGTTTTATAACATGTTTGGTGTCTGGGTATGTTTAATTTATGTGTTGGATGGTAGAATTTGGAAAATTTGGCCTAGAATGTCACTGGTTCGCGAACTGTAGGAGATGACTGCCGAGTCTACCGCCCCAGCGGTAGAAATGTACTGGAGTTCTCGCCCCGGCGAGAGCTCGCCCCGGCGAGAGCTCGCCCCGGCGAGAGTTTGTGAAGAAATTCGCCGCCCCGGCGGTGGAATAGTAACTGAAATTTTTATTTTTTATTTTTTTTGTAATCCTGCTATGTTGTCGTGTACATGATTAAAACTTAGATTAAAGTATTTAATAATAAATAAGATAATACAATGAGTGGTAAGCAAATATTTAATGAATATCAAATGACATTTGATATACTAAATGGAACAAGAACAAATTCTAAATTGCGTATAATTATGTAACTAATTATTGTTAGCGTTTTATAATTAAAATGTATAGGTTGATTAAGGAACGTGAATTTAAATCTGTAATCTACGTGCGAGGCAAGTTTTTCCTCCCTTAATCTTGTTATTTCATTTAAAGCAAGTTTACTTCCGTAGAGCAAGCCTATTAATCTTAGCTTATTATCATTCAAGCAAGGTTGTTATAATATCAAATGCTTACATTTTGTTCTAGTCATTTGTTATTTGATCGTTATTCAAACTTCAAACATAAATTCTATTGTACAACTTTATTGTAGAATCGAATGTTTTAGTGACTAGCAAACCCTTATTGATTCAGCTAGTCCTTAGTTGATGAGCGTTCTAAGACTTAGAATATTTTAAAATTGTTCCAAACCAAGTTCCTTTTGGTACGGATTCTGATGTTAAACTGAGATGAACAACCCTAATATAGGGGATTAATTACGCAACAACGTTAAAATATTTGTGCACAATACATTGTACAAAGGGTTGATCCCCCTGAGTACGAGACGGATAGTCCATAGTCTTTATGACTGTTAAAGGTTACGGTAGAGATACTTGTTAACCTAGGACATAGTTCGAGGTCTTATGACCCTCATATACAATTCTAAAGCTTGAATTCTATATTCAATTCTTGAGCCAAGCGTTCTATTAAGCTTTTATATCTCGATTAGTTATTGATTGAATTCAGGAAAAATCACAATTCCTGAGCTGAAATCTATTTCATTGATTATTAAATTGTTATTGTTGTCATACTTGTGGGCAATTGTTTGCTCACTCTTGCATTGAATGTTGCAGCTAAGACAGAAAAGTCGAATGAGCCGTCCACGAGTAAGGGCAAGGGCAAGATGCAGAAATAGCTAAAGACTTGTTATTTATTTGATGTTTTATTGTAAAAAGACTTATTTAATTTTCTGTTTTAATTCCGCATTGATGTAATAAAGGTTAGATAACCTGGGATTTGTTTGATTAAGAGATTAGAGATGTAACCCCTTTTGTGGGAAGATATTTCACTTAACTTATTTTAAATTGTCCTTTATTATGGGTAGTTAGTTATGAATGAATGGTATAGTGAACATCAAATCAGTGGGAATTAAATACCCGAATTTGGGGGTATTACAGGTTGGTATTAGAGCTGTAGGTTATGAACCTTTAGGTGGGGAAAACCTTAGGGTAGTAACCTTTAGAAAATAGAGAATATAGTGGTGATAAACTCTTATCGAGTTCTAAGGAATGGATTACGAAAATTTATAAAAGACAATAAAATGATTACGTGTTATGTGCTTACTTGATAACAAACTTATGTGCATGCGAGTAGTATCAAGTAGTAATTAAAACTTAAAATTTTGATGGCAGGATGACTGATATAGGAGGATCCAGCCAGGCTAGGGAGGAGGAGCCCCGAGATATTCATGTAGTTCGGGAGCAGCTAGTGCAGAGGGAGCCATCCCCATTGATCACAATTGTAGGCCCTGAGTACGAGCCTGAGTCAGATCCTGAGGAGGATCCTGAGGAGGTTGAAAAGGAGGAAGAAGACCCTGAGGAGATACCACTATCTTCTTTAGGTGTTCAGATGTATGAGCAGGTGTATGACCGCAACATAGAATTGCAGGATAGAGTGGAGGAGCTGGAGGAGCAGATGGCTGAGCGACAGACTGTTCTGGAGCAGAAGAACGGTGAGATTGAGGAGCTTGATATACGTCTTGGGGACGTGGAATGGAATCTGGTTCATGTAGAGAGCCAAATGAAGGAGTTAGAAGATCAAGTTGTGGAATGTCAAGCCACTCTAGAGCAGAAGGATGTCGAGATCCAAAACCTTTCATCACGTCTTACAGAGGTCGAGCAGAGACTAGCTCAGTCTGAGTACCGACGAGGTCGGTTATTGGCTAGAAATGAAATTGTACGAGATGAATTAAAAGAGGAGACAGCTAAGCGGGCTAGAGCTGAAGACGCTTGGTTGAGGGAGGCTAATCGCGCAGATCGTGTTGAATGTGAGGTACGGTCAAAGAAGGCCAAGATTGATGAGATGGAGTATATTTTTCACACCACAATCGATAGAGCCCAGGATCGAGTTCATCGTCATCCAGTGCAGTTCGATGATCAACCCCGGTATATGATGGATCGAAGGATGGTGACTCGTATTATGGAGCAAGAACGCGAGGAAGCTATGCGCCGTGGAATGTCATCGTAGATTATGATTAGATGTGCTAGTATGAAAATCTATGAAGTTAATAAGTTGTAAATCCCAGTTTTGTATAATGGGATAAAATGATGATGTAATCCTGTAATTTTATGATTTCAGGATAGATGATATAAGCAACTATGATGCTATCTATGCTATGTTTTAAAACAATAAATGAATAAAATACGAAAGTTTATTAGATGTGCTGTGTGTTAAGTGTTGTTTATAAATGTTTAAGTTAAGACTTAAATGTTTAAGTGATTGAGTAATAATCTAATAACGCGACTTCTTAACAGTAAGATGCCGCCAAGAAGAAGACAAACCCACCAACAGACCCCTGAGGGATTCACCAATAACAATGAAGAAGTCAACGCTAATCCAATGCAGCAGCTGGTAAACTTACAAACCGGAGCATTTGTGAATCAACCCCAAGCTCAGGCCATGACTTTCAAAGACTTCAAGGCTGTTGGACCCCCAGAATTTCAAGGGTCTATGAATCCGATCGAAGCACAAACTTGGGTCATGGAGATGGAAAAAGTGTTTGATGTCGCTAGGGTCAACGAGGACCAAAAACTGCATTTGCAACATTTATGCTCAAATCAGAAGCAAGTTACTGGTGGCAAGCTAACAAAACTCGAGGTGGTCAGGGGACAATACCGCGGGAACGATTTAAGGAGATGTTTTTCGAGACTTATTTTCCGGTAAGCGCACAGAATCAGATAGAGGTGCAATTTCTGGAGTTGAAGCAAGGTACGATGACGGTGCCTGAGTATGCTGCAAGATTTAACGAGTTGGCGATGTTTGCACCATATTAAGTTAATACGGATGAGCGAAAGGCTAGAAGGTTTGAGCAGGGACTGAAGCCCTGGCTGTATAGTCGAGTTTCGATGTTTCCACTGAATTCATTTGCGGCAGTATTATAAAAGGCAATTATCGCTAAAGGGGGGAGTGATGCTCTGTCTAAATACAATCAATAGCAGAAGAAAAAGAAGAGTGAGAATGATAATAAGGCAAGTGGTAGCCATGGTGGCAGCAATCAAAAGAGAAAGTGGAGTGATAGTAACTCTGGTGGCATTCAGCTGGGAAATCAGAAAAAGAAGGTGGAGGCATGCAGTACCTGTGGAAAGAATCATGTGGGTGTTTGTTTGAAGGGTAAGAGGGTATGCTTTAACTGCGGACAGGAGGGTCATATCGCACCAAATTGTCCTAGTCCGAAGAAGGGCGCATGTTTTATTTGCGGGTCGAAGGATCACTTTGCTCGAGATTGCCCTAAGAAAGCTATAGGTAGTGCAAGTGGAGAAAAGGGAAGCGGTGGTGGAGGCAATTTGACTATCACTGGACCGACGCCATCTAATCGACCTACCGCTCGAACATTCAACATGACGGTACAGGATGTTGTGTAGTCAAAGGATGTAGTGTCAGGTATCATTCTGGTCAATAGTGTAAATGCTTACGTATTATTTGATTCGGGTGCTGCTTGTTCATTTATATCCGATGATTTTGCTAGGAAATTAGAGTTACCTCAGGAAGAGTTAGATTATCCTATGAATATAGAAATTGCGAATAGTGAAGTGATTCTTGTTAAGTTTATCCACAAGAACTGTTAAATAGATATTAAGGATCATGTGATGACGGTAAACTTAATCCCAATTCGTCTTGGGGAGTTTGACGTTATTTTGGGAATGGATTGGTTATTCAACCATGGGGCAGTTATTGACTGTCAAAGGAAGTGTGTGAACCTTATGACTCCGTCGAAGGTAGTGTTTTATGGCAGTAAGTCACCTAGACAAACGAGTTGTTTGACGGTGATGCAGGCCAGGAAGATGTTGAGACAAGGGTGTGTAGGATATCTAGCCTACATAGTCGATACACGAAAGATGAGTGCAAAGCTGGAGGAGATACCAATAGTTAGGGATTTTGTGGACGTGTTTCCTAATGATTTACCGGGATTACCGCCAGATAGGGAAATTGAATTTATAATTGATCTAGCACCGGGTACAACCCCTATATCAAAAGCTCCGTATCGAATGGCTCCGGTAGAGATGAAGGAGTTGATGGTGCAATTACAAGAGCTGCTGGATAAAAAGTATATTCAACCGAGCGTTTCACCGTGGGGAGCACCGGTGTTATTCATTAAGAAGAAGGACGGATCAATGCGTCTTTGCATTGATTATAGAGAGTTGAACAAGGTCACGATTAAAAACAAGTATCCGTTGCCAAGGATCGATGACCTGTTTGACCAACTGAATGGAGCGAGATATTTTTCAAAGATAGATCTGCGAAGTGGGTATCATCAGTTAAAGGTGAGAAAGGAAGACATACCAAAGACGACATTTCGAACTAGATATGGTCACTATGAGTTTTTGGTTATGTCATTTGGTTTAACAAACGCACCTGCAACATTTATGGATTTAATGAATAGAGCGTTTAAACCATTTTTGGATAAATTCGTAGTGGTATTCATAGACGATATTTTAGTATATTCCAAAACTCAGGAAGAACACGTGGAGCACTTGAAGGTGACTTTGGAAGCGTTAAGGAGGGAGAAATTGTATGCAAAATTCTCCAAATGTGAATTTTGGTTGGAGCGTGTCCAATTCCTTGGGCATGTGATTGATAAGGACGGAATATCGGTGGATCCATCAAAAGTTGAAGCTGTGGTGAATTGGGATCAGCCGAAGACACCGTCAGAAGTGAGGAGTTTCCTAGGTTTAGCAGGTTATTATAGGTATTTTATTCAAGATTTCTCAAGGATCACCACTCCGTTAACGAATTTGACAAGAAAATTAGTGAAGTTCGTTTGGACGGAGAAGTGTGAAGAGAGTTTCCGAGAATTAAAGAAGAGATTAAGTATGGCACCTGTATTGTCTTTGCCAGACGACACAGGAAATTTTGTGGTGTATAGTGACGCATCGCATAAGGGACTTGGTTGTGTGCTTATGCAAAACGGTAAGGTTATTGCATATGCATCGCGCCAATTAAAAGACTATGAAAAAGGGTATCCGACCCATGATTTGGAGTTAGCAGCCGTGGTATTTGCTTTGAAAATTTGGAGGCACTATCTCTATGGGGAGAAGTGTGAGATATACACAGGCCATAAAAGTCTGAAATATATTTTCACACAGAAGGATTTGAATATGCGTCAGAGGAGGTGGTTGGAGCTTATCAAGGATTATGACTGTGAGATTCTTTATCATCCGGGTAAAGCTAACGTGGTTGCCGATGCTTTGAGCAGGAAGGGTCGGGAAAAGTTGTTTTTGTTAACTGCTCAGGAGAAGCTCATAGAGGAAATGGCAAAGTTGGAGTTAGAGGTGAAGTGTCCTGTAGAGCCGAATGAAAAATTGTTCTAGATGGAAACCCAACCAACTTTGGTGGATAGAGTGAAGGAAGCGCAACTCCAGGATGAGGAGTGTATTAGTATACAGAAAAGAGTGCTCGAAGGTGAGGAGCTTAAATATAAAATTGATACTGAAGGGTTGCTTAGATTTGAAGGAAGAATCTGGGTTCCGTCAGTGCTGGAGATCAGAGAGAGGATTTTGAACGAAGCTCATAGTTCAAAATTTTCAATTTACTCGGGAAGTACAAAGATGTACCAGGATCTTTGCCAACATTTCTGGTGGCCAAACATGAAAAGGGAAGTTGCTGAGTGTGTCGCGAAGTGCTTAACTTGTCAGAAAGTCAAAGTAGAACATCAGAGACCAAGTGGTTTGTTACAGCCCTTGGAGATACCAGAATGGAAGTGGGAACATATCACAATGGACTTTGTGGTAGGGCTTCCAACTACTCAGAAGGGTTATGACGCAATATGGGTTATAGTGGACCGACTAACGAAATCAGCGCATTTCTTGCCAATCAAAATCAGATTCACTTTGGATCAGCTGGCGAAGTTATATGTCAAGGAGATTATCTCAAGGCACGGAGTTCCAGTATCAATAGTGTCAGACAGAGATCCACGTTTCACATCAAAATTTTGGAGGAGTCTGCAAGCTTGTTAGGGGACGCAGTTGAGAATGAGTACTGCGTATCATCCTCAAACCGATGGTTAGAGTGAAAGAACAATTCAAACGTTAGAGGATATATTAAGGGCGTGCGTCATGGATTTTAAAGGCAACTGAGATGATCATTTACCCCTGGTCGAGTTTGCTTATAACAATAGTCATCACGCAAGTATCGGCATGCCGCCCTACGAAGCATTGTACGGAAGGAAGTGCAGAACTCCGTTATGTTGGAATGAGGTTGGTGAACGTCGACTATTGGGACCCGAGCTGGTACAACAAACTGCTGAAATCGTCAAGGTGATAAGAGCCAGATTGTTAGCTGCTCAAGACAGGCAGAAAAAGTATGCTGATAAACACCGACAAAATAGAGAATTCGACGTCGGCAGTTTTGTGTTTCTCAAAGTATCTCTCTGGAAAGGAAAAATCAGATTTGGTAAAAAGGGTAAGCTCAGTCCACGATTTATTGGACCCTTCGAGGTGCTGAAACAAGTAGGCGAGGTAGCTTATGAGGTAGCTTTACCTCCCGAGTTAGCCCACATTCACAATGTCTTCCATATATCGGTGTTACGACCGTATAAGCCCGATTGCAAATATGTAATAGAATATGAACCAATACAATTTGAGAAAGATTTGTCCTATGAAGATGTTCTTGTGCAGATAATTGATAGGAAAGAGCAGGTTCTCAGAAATAAAGTGATATCTTCTGTTAAGGTAATCTGGAGGAACCACAATGCTGAAGAAGCTACGTGGGAACTCCAAGAGAAAATGATGCAAAGTTATCCTCAATTATTTGTTTAATCCTTGTATCGCGATTTTGAGGACAGAATCCTTGTAAGGAGGGTAGAATGTAACGGGCGAATTAATTGCGTTGTAATTCTGGGGACAGAATCCTTTTAAGGAGGGAAGGATGTAACGAATGTGATTTTTGTGAATGAATAAAATATTTATTGAGTTTTAATAAATATTTTTGTTAAGTTATTTATTGAGTAAAATAAATAATTTATAAAGTTATTGTGGAGTAATTCATGTTAAATATTGTTTGAATGTGATTTAATGTGATTATTCTAATTTAATTTAATAATTAAATTAGATGAATAAAAGATTTATTTGAATAAAATAATTTATTTGGTATAGTGATATTGGTCAAATAGAAATTATAAATTAAGTTTGTAAGATTTAATTGAATTTATTTAATAATAAGTTTAATTAAATTAAAAGTATGACAATTAAAACTATATAGTATAATGAGTTATTATAATAAATGAGAAAGGGTTTTTATTTTGAGTAAACCAAACAAAGCCTTGTGACTCTTGGTTAGTAAAAAGAGTTTGTTTTTAATTGTAATTGCCAAACATAGCCTTATGGCTTTTGAATTGTGTAACTGATGTTCTAAAATTAAAATACGTGATTATGTTTCATCAGTTTTTATTTGAAGGCTTTATCAGTTTATTTGTTAAACTTAGAAGAGAAAAAAAAAATAAAGAGCAGAGTTTGAGAAGAGAGAAAATTGAGAGTTTGAAAAGTTTGTGGATTGAGAGGAGAAGGAAGAGCATTGCTAAGCTAAAGAAATCATCTTGTTTAGCTTAAAGGTATAATCCTTTTTAAAAGTTCTTCACTGTATTTCTTTTTACTTTGCTGTATATGAAATTATTTGCTCAATGTATAAATTACTTGGTTGTAATTGTTAATATGCATATACTAGTGGTTATATTATGGTTGTAAACCAATTTGTAGGTATTAATCCATGAAAGCATGCTTTAAAATTGAGTTTTTAGTTTACAGAGTTTTACTTTCATGTATGGCATATATGTATGAAAATTGATGCTCAAATTGATTATTAATCGGTAAATTGACATTTGATTATGATAATATAATGAAAAACGAAAAGAATGTAAGTGGAATGGATTAAAATGGTTTAGAAATGAATTTACAGTGATTGATTTCATTTAAATGGCTAAAACATGACTATTTTGTTTAAACAGAGAATTTTGGGTTCTAATTGGTTGATTATGTGTATTATAATGGTTAGAATGTTTAGAAACATGTTGGGCAATTGTTTTATAACATGTTTGGTGTCTGGGTATGTTTAATTTATGTGTTGGATGGTAGAATTTGGAAAATTTGGCCTAGAATGTCACTGGTTCGCGAACTGTAGGAGATGACTGCCGAGTCCCGGCGGTAGAAATGTACTGGAGTTCTCGCCCCGGCGAGAGTTTGTGAAGAAATTCGCCGCCCCGACGGTGGAACAGTAACTGAATTTTTTTTTATTTTTTTGTAATACTGCTATGTTGTTGTGTACATGATTAAAACTTAGATTAAAGTATTTAATAATAAATAAGATAATACAATGAGTGGTAAGCAAATATTTAATGAATATCAAATGACATTTGATATACTAAATGGAACAAGAACAAATTCTAAAGTGCGTATAATTCTGAAACTAATTATTGTTACCGTTTTATAATTAAAATGTATAGGTTGATTAAGGAACGTGAATTTAAATCTGTAATCTACGTGCGAGGCAAGTTTTTCCTCCCTTAATCTTGTTATTTCATTTAAAGCAAGTTTACTTCCGTAGAGCAAGCCTATTAACCTTAGCTTATTATCATTCAAGCAAGGTTGTTATAATATCAAATGCTTACATTTCGTTCTAGTCATTTGTTATTTGATCGTTATTCAAACTTCAAACATAAATTCTATTGTACAACTTTATTGTTGAATCGAATGTTTTAGTGACTAGCAAACCCTTATTGATTCAGCTAGTCCTTAGTTGATGAGCGTTCTAAAGACTTAGAATATTTTAAAATTGTTCCAAACCAAGTTCTTTTTGGTACGGATTCTGATACTAAACTGAGATGAACAACCCTAATATAGGGGATTAATTACGCAACAGCGTTAAAATGTTTGTGCACAATACATTGTACAAAGGGTTGATCCCCCTGAGTACGAGACGGATAGTCCATAGTCTTCATGACTGTTAAAGGTTACGGTAGAGATACTTGTTAACCTAGGACATAGTTTGAGGTCTTATGACCCTTAGATACAATTCTAAAGCTTGAATTCTATATTCAATTCTTGAGCCAAGTGTTCTATTAAGCTTTTATATCTCGATTAGTTATTGATTGAATTCAGGAAAAACCACAATTCCTCAGTTGAAATCTATTTCATTGATTATTAAATTGTTATTGTTGTCATACTTGTGGGCAATTATTTGCTCACTCTTGCATTGAACGTTGCAGCTAAGACAGAAAAGTCGGACGAGCCGTCCACGAGTAAGGGCAAGGGCAAGATGCAGAAATAGCTAAAGACTTGTTATTTATTTGATATTTTATTGTAAAAAGACTTATTTAATTTTCTGTTTTAATTCCGCATTGATGTAATAAAGGTTAGATAACCTGGGATTTATTTGATTAAGAGATTAGAGATGTAACCCCTTTTCTGGGAAGATATTTCACTTAACTTATTTTAAATTGTCCTTTATTATGGGTAGTTAGTTATGAATGAATGGTATAGTGAACACCAAATCAGTGGGAATTAAATACCCGGATTTGGGGGTGTCACATACTTGATGCTAACAAACTGACAGGACTGAATTACACGGACTGGTTAAGGAATTTGAGAATTGTTCTCACTGTTGAAAAGATTTCTTATGTCTTAAATTCGTCAGTCCCTGCAAATGTTGCAAAAACAGCCTCTGAGGAAGAGATTACTACTTTTAGAAAGTGGCAAGATAATGCAATCTTGGCTCAATGCATCATGCTCGTATCCATAAGTAACGAGCTTCAGTGTCAACATGAAACTATAGATGCTCCTACTATATTGTTGCACCTCAAGGAGTTCTATGGTGAGCAAAGTAGGACTGCTAGATATCAGATATATCTAAGGAGCTCTTTTGATCTCGAATGACCGAGGGCACTACCGTTGAGACTCATGTCCTAAAGATGATTAATTTGATTGAACAACTTGGACATCTAGGGTTCGTTATGGATGGGGAGTTAAGTCAAGATTTGATCTTGCAGTTACTCCCAGACACCTTCTCATAATTTGTTATGAATTTTCACATGAATAAGTTGGACGTCAAGTTGTCTGAGTTACTTAACATGTTAAAAACTGCTAAAGTCACTTCTCATCTAACAAGAACCAAGTCTTACTAGTGGATGATTATTCCAAGAAAAGGAAGAGGCCCAAGGTATCTTCTAAAAAGAAGAAGGCTAAGGGCAAGACGAAAGGAACGGATAAAAAGAAAGCTGATCCTGATAGCAAAGGAATTTGCTACCATTACAATAAGCCAGGACACTGGAAGAGAAACTGCAAGGAGTATCTTGCGAACCAAAAGAAGCTTGGAGAGGCTTCGACTTCCGATCTAGGTTTGTTTATGATTGAAATTAATTTTTCTGAAAGTCAAAATTCTACTTGGGTATTGGATACCGGCTGTGGTTCTTACATATGTAACAATATGCAGGGACTAAGCAGAAGTAAAAAGCTGAACAAGGAAGAAGTAGTCCTACGAGTGGGAAATGGAGCAAAGATTGCTGCATTAGCTATAGGAACTTATTGTTTAGCACTACCTGCGGGCAAGTCCATTAGTTTAAATAATTGTTATTATGTTCTAACACTCATTAGAAACATTATTTCAATTTCTGTATTGGATATGGATGTTTTTGATATTATAATAAAGAACAACAGTTGTTCTATTTATGGTGTTGGGAATTTACTTAATGGACTTTACATACTTGACTTGCATGAAAATATATTTCAAATTGAACAAACTAAGAAAAGAAAAAGAGATGATGTTAATTATACCTTTATGTGGCACTGTAGACTCGGTCATATCAATGAAACAAGATTAACCAAGTTGCATAAAGATGGGCTTTTAGAGCTATCTGATTACGAATCATATCCAACTTGTGAATCTTATCTCATGGGTAAAATGACTAAATCCCCTTTTAGTAGAAAAGGAGAAAGAGTTACAGAGTTATTAGCGTTGGTACACACAGACATTTATGGACCTATGACAACGAATGCACGAGGATGGTATTCTTATTTTATTACTTTCACTGATGATCATTCAAGATTTGGTTATGTGTATTTGATGAAATATAAATCTGATGATCATTCAAGATTAGAGATGTAACCCCTTTTGTGGGAAGATATTTCACTTAACTTATTTTAAATTGTCCTTTATTATGGGTAGTTAGTTCTGAATGAATGGTATAGTGAACACCAAATCAGTGGGAATTAAATACCCGGATTTGGGGGTGTCACATACTTGATGCTAACAAACTGACCGGACCGAATTACACGGACTGGTTAAGGAATTTGAGAATTGTTCTCACTGTTGAAAAGATTTCTTATGTCTTAAATTCGTCAGTCCCTGCAAATGTTGCAAAAACAGCCTCTGAGGAAGAGATTACTACTTTTAGAAAGTGGCAAGATGATGCAATCTTGGCTCAATGCATCATGCTCGCATCCATAAGTAACGAGCTTCAGCGTCAACATGAGATTATAGATGTTCCTACTATATTGTTGCACCTCAAGGAGTTGTATGGTGAGCAAAGTAGGACTGCTAGATATTAGATATCTAAGGAGCTCTTTTGATCTCGAATGACCGAGGGCACTACCGTTGAGACTCATGTCCTAAAGATGATCAATTTGATTGAACAACTTGGACATCTAGGGTTCGTTATGGATGGGGAGTTAAGTCAAGATTTGATCTTGCAGTTACTCCCGGACACCTTCTCATAATTTGTTATGAATTTTCACATGAATAAGTTGGACGTCAAGTTGTCTGAGTTACTTAACATGCTGAAAACTGCTAAAGGTCACTTCTCATCCAACAAGAACCAAGTCTTACTAGTGGATGATTATTCCAAGAAAAGGAAGAGGCCCAAGGTATCTTCTGAAAAGAAGAAGGCCAAGGGCAAGACGAAAGGAACGGATAAAAAGAAAGCTGATCCTGATAGCAAAGGAATTTGCTACCATTACAATAAGCCAGGACACTGGAAGAGGAACTGCAAGGAGTATCTTGCGAACCAAAAGAAGCTTGGAGAAGCTTCGACTTCCGATCTAGGTTTGTTTATGATTGAAATTAATTTTTCTGAAAGTCAAAATTCTACTTGGGTATTGGATACCGGCTGTGGTTCTTACATATGTAACAATATGCAGGGACTAAGCAGAAGTAGAAAGCTGGACAAGGAAGAAGTCGTCCTATGAGTGGGAAATGGAGCAAAGGTTGCTGCATTAGCTACAGGAACTTATTGTTTAGCACTACCTGCGGGCAAGTCCATTAGTTTAAATAATTGTTATTATGTTCTAAAACTCATTAGAAACATTATTTCAATTTCTGTATTGGCTATGAATGGTTTTGATATTATAATAAAGAACAATAGTTGTTCTATTTATGGTGTTGGGAATTTACTTAATGGACTTTACATACTTGACTTGCATGAAAATATATTTCAAATTGAACAAACTAAGAAAAGAAAAAGAGATGATGTTAATTATACCTTTATGTGGCACTGTAGACTCGGTCATATCAATGAAACAAGATTAACCAAGTTGCATAAAGATGGGCTTTTAGAGCTATCTGATTACGAATCATATCCAACTTGTGAATCTTATCTCATGGGTAAAATGACTAAATCCCCTTTTAGTAGAAAAGGAGAAAGAGTTACAGAGTTGTTAGCGTTGGTATACACAGACATATATGGACCTATGACAACGAATGCACGAGGATGGTATTCTTATTTTATTACTTTCACTGATGATCATTCAAGATTTGGTTATGTGTATTTGATGAAATATAAATCTGAATCATTTGAAAAGTTCAAAGAATTCAGAAGTGAAGTAGAGAAGCAAACTGGTAAAAGTATTAAAATTCTTCGAACGGATCGAGGAGGGGAATACTTAACCAATGAGTTTCTCAATTGTCTCAAAGAAAATGATATAATCTCACAATGGACTCCACCAGGGACGCCACAATTAAATGGTGTATCTGAAAGGAGAAATCGAACATTGTTGGACATGGTTCGTTTCATGATGAGTTTTACCGACCTTCTAGTATCATTCTGGGGTTATGCCCTAGAAGCAGCTGCATACCTACTTAACAAGGTACCCACCAAATCCGTCCCAAAGATTCCATATGAATTATGGACACGGAGAAAACCTAGTCTTAAGTATGTTAAGACTTGGGGTTGTCCAGCTTATGTCAAAAAGTTTGAACATGATAAGCTAAAGACTAGATCTGACAAGTGTAGATTTGTGGGATATCCTAAAGAAAGCTTAGGATATTATTTCTATCATCCTACTAATTAAAAGGTGTTTGTTACGAAACACGCTGCCTTTTTGGAAAAGGAGTTTATCCTTGAAGGGGTCAGTGGGAGTAAGATATATTTTGAAGAAGTTCAACAACCACAAAATACTACGGATCAAAGTCAGGTATCTGACCAAATGGAAGAACCTATTGTACCACAACCTATTCATAAATCTGGAAGAGTACCGAAGATACCTGATATGTATGGATTCATCATAGAAGATGATGATGAAGTACACATCATAGATAATGATGATCCATTGACTCACGAAGAGGCTATGAGTAGTAAAGACTCAGAGAAATGGCTACAAGCCATGAAATCTAAGATGGACTCCATGTATGAAAGCCAAGTATGGACTTTGGTTTCACCACCTGAGGGCATTAAGCCTATTGGGTGTAAATGAGTCTTTAAGAGAAAGACTAGAGCGGACGACAAGGTAGAGACCTATAAGTCCCGACTGGTTGTAAAACATTCAAATAAAGACAAGGAGTTGACTATGATGAAACCTTCTCATCAGTAGCTATGCTCAAGGCCATTCGGATTTTGGTTGTAATTACAACTTATTATGACTATGAGATCTGGCAAATGGATGTGAAAACGGCCTTCCTCAATGGGAAACTTGCGGAGAATGTATATATGATATAGCTAGAGGGTTTTGTTTCAACGGTTAGAACAAATCAAGTCTGTAAGCCACAATGATCCATCTATGGATTGAAGCAAGCTTCTCGAAGATGGAACATCCGTTTTGATGAGATAATCAAAGGGTTTGATTTTATCAAAAATGAGGATGAAACTTGTGCGTACAAGAAGGTTAGTGGGAGCAATGTTTCATTCATAGTATTATATGTAGACGATATATTACTGATATGGAATGATGTTCTTATGCTACAGTCGATCAAATTTTGGTTATCTAAACACTTCTCCATGAAGGACTTAGGTGAAACATCCTATATTTTGGGGATGAAGATCTATAAAGATAGATCTAAAAGGATGCTTGGCTTAACCTAAGGAAAGTACATTGACACGATGCTAAAGAAGTTTACCATGGAAGATTCCAAGAAAGGTCTCATGCCGATGAGCCATGGAATACATCTCTCCAAGAAACAGGCCCTAAAGACACCTAAGGAGAGAGACCGTATGAGTAAGATTCCTTATGCTTCAGTAATAGGATCTATCATGTATGGTATGATATGTACTAGACCAGATGTCGCTCATGCACTTAGTGTAACAAGCAGATACCAGTCGAATCCAGGAGAAGAGCACTGGAAGGTAGTGAAAAACATCCTAAAGTACTTAAGAAGTACTAAGGATGTATATCTTGTCTACAGTGGGTCTGAATTGAAACTAGAGGGCTATACAGACTCAAGTTTTCAAACGGACCAAGATAACAGTAAATCCGTCTCAGGGTATGTGTTTATCATAAATGGTGGCGCAGTAAGTTGGAAAAGTTCCAAATAGCAAATAGTTGTTGATTCAGTGACAGAGGCAGAGTACATAGCTGCAAATGAAGCTGCAAAGGAAGTTGTTTGGATGAAGAAGTTCATAATTGAACTTGGAGTGGTTCCTAGCATTATAGGAGTCGTACTTTTATTCTATGACAACACTAGAGCTGTTGCGTAGGCTAAGGAACCCAGATCTCATCAGAAATCCAAACACCTGTTGCGACGATTTCATTTGATTAGAGAGATCATTGAAATATGAGATGTCACCCTGGAGCGTGTAGACTCTCAAGACAACATTGCAGATCCATTTACTAAAGCTTTAACTCAACAGCAATTTGATCATCACTTAAGGAAGATGGGTATTAGATACCATGGCGATTGACTTTAGTGCAAGTGGGAGATTGAAAGTAGTATGCACATAAGCTAATCATATTAGATATGATGTAGCATATACTTTGTAATCTTATTCATTTACTAATAAAAGTATTGAAGGCATTTTACTTTATCTACATGATGCTGTTATTTAATATATGATAAACCCATAGTTTTAAGCAATACTTTTAGAATCATGATGGTGATCATGCTAATGAGATCTAAATTATAGATAGCTTAAAATTAAAATCGTTCCTAATCGTTGGATTACTAAAAGGGGATTAGTGAATCCAGATAGATTAGTACATACGTTGCGTGCTCTTAGGAAGAGGATGATTAATCTCATAATTATTTGTGTGGAGACACTAAAGCAAGTATGTAGGTGCTTATTGGAGAATAAGTTCACTGAACGTGGCTTACTAAGGAATACCTAATGGAGTTTTACTCGACTGTCAATAGGAATTCCTCTAGTGATAGTAGTACAAGTGATCCTTAGACTTGAGATCATCATAGTATCTTGTGTATGATGAATTATACTTTGACATGTCCCTTAAGACTTTTGGGGTATATCAAAGGGTATGATTGGGTATAATAAGTTATACATGGAGATAGGTGAATGATCAACAAAGAATCTACCACATTTAGTAAAAGATATGAATGTCCTATGTGATTCGATAAATGATAACTCAGTAGTCCTTGGCCAAGGCAGAATGAAATTAGAAAGGAGTTTCTAATTTACATTATTTAGAGTTGTGCATTTGGGAATCGAAATACATATAATTAAATAAAATAAGACTTGATAGTAATTCCATGTCTTATATTTAATTGGGACATTGTATAGTAGAAGAATTGAATTGTACGGTAACTATTCACTGAAAGGTTCTTTTGTGATTAATGTTGAAATCTATATTATATGGAAAGTCGTTAATCGCTAAGGGGGCTTATCCTTATTGTAGAATAAATGTTATTTATTTAAATGAATTAAATAGTTTAATTTATTTATTTAAATAAGATTAGAATTGTTCTAATTGATTTATTCACAACCGGTTTAATATGGAGAACCTAAAAGGTCACACCGCAAAAGAAAAATATTTATTTAAGAAGTAAATGACATAATTGTAATAATAAGTTAAGTGTATTTAATTTAGTCTATGGAGATAGAATAAATTAAATAGCTTAATATTTATTATTTAACATTTTGAAAATATTAAATATAAATTAATAAGAGGAGTCTTATTATTATTATTACTATTATTATTATTTAATTCTTAAAAGGGTTTGTGAATTAATTAATAAAAGTACTCTCATAAATTCCTAATTGGATTAGGAGTTTAATTAATTAAAAGAATTTAATTAAGACAATTAACCTAATTCTAAATTGTTTAGGAGGGTTACCTATATCTATAAATAAGAGGAGTCTTATCATAGATTAGGGTTACACATTCTTACATTAGAATTGTGGAGAGTACTTGCAATTTCTATAGAGATAGAAACTAGAGTTTTGCCAACACCCATCTTCTTGAACAAGTATTATTCTTTGGTAGATCACCTCTAGAGGCCAAACACTTGGGTGGCTAACGTTAATCAAGCGAAGGAATTTAATCGGTGGAATTCAAGGAGAACGCGAAGGACTTGGAGGTGAACTTGTATCTGAGGAAGCTTTGATTCACGAGAGTATAATTCTATATCTCTGTCTCTTTCGTTTAATTGATAATTGAGCACAAGGGAAGATCATGGCGATAGTTTGTATAAAATTTAAAAATCTGATTTTATCGCGCTTCCGCTCTATTTATGTAATTTGATTGCATTGTTACGTATTATACAAACTTAACACTTAAACCTTTCCCAGGCTTCATACAATGATTCTGAGTCGTGCTGAACAAAAGAGGTGATATCATTCCGTATTTTTGCCGTCTTTGAAGGTGGAAAAAACTTAGCAAGAAATTTCTGGGCTAGATCGTTCTATGTAGTAATTGAGCCTGGCGGTAGTGAATGGAGCCAATTCTTAGTTTTATCTCTAAGGGTGAAGGGAAACAATCTGAGTCTTATAACATCTTCAGTCATTCCATGGTACTTGAACGTGTCACAGATTTCTAAGAAACTAAATAAATGATCATTTGGATCATCATTCGACAATCCTCCAAATTGAACAGAGTTCTGAATCATCTGTATAGTCCCGATTTTATCTCAAAGTTGGTGGCAGTAATGGCAGGCCTCGTGATGCTTGACTGAATTTTAGTAACTTGTGGCATGGCATAATTTCACAATGACTTTTACTCCTCTTCAACCATTTTATCTTGTTTCTCTAGTGCCTCTCGCGTTTTTTTAACCCACTTACGCAACCTCTGAAATCATTTTTCACTATCGTCCTCGTACGACAACAATTTTGGCTACTTTGATCGAGTTTGCATACACAAGGCAAGAACACCTGAGAAGAACAGAAAAGAAAAGTTTAAATTAAGATTAATTTTATCAAAATTAATAATGACAAAATATTAAACTAATTTCTCCGGCAACAGCGCTAAAAACTTGTTGCCTATTTTCTTACTAGCACTTAACACACAAGTATACGCATTCGTTTGTAGTATTTAGCAAGAAAATATGTTAATATTTATCATTATTAATTTCTAATCCAATTAATCCTATTTAAACTACGAATAATATTTGAGAATTAAAATTAAAATTAACTACTAAAATAATCAACTATGAGAATAATGCAGATTTAAAAGCTTAAGATTATAACTTCCCTTAGTATTTTATTTAAACCAATACACTTCCTATTTAATTAAGTAATTATAATGAATCGCTAACCAGGAATTCTTTATAGTATTCATGCGCTTCTTCAAATAAATACATGAACAAATCCTCATAAATCCAACATTAAAACAACAGAATTACAAGGAACACCCTAATTAATTAACTCATTATATTCCTATGTGAATTATGTTAATTAGGATTTCAAGCACAAATTCTTTCAATGGCTGCAAAAGACATATAGGTATATTCCTATCCTATACGCTAATCATATTAACCTTAAAACAGATTATATGAACAAATGTTATCATACCCAGATCTAAATCTATACTCCATCTTCCAACTTTGTATAAATTATCACAGTAATTGTTGATCAGGCAATTAATCAATAAGCACAAGATATGATAAACGATTCAAAAGTAATTAACTTAAATTAAATAGAAAGCATTAATCTAAATTACATACTAAGTTCCGTTGCAATCTTAATTGAAAGTTTGGTTCATAATGAATAAGGAAAACATCATCCAGATAATAAATAAAAATATCCTAGAAATTACAAAAACTAAAGATAAAAGGAAGGGATAAAAGAAACTATAAAGTCGCTCCAAATCTCTGTCTTGATCTTCAAGCTTTGTAAATCTCCTTCGTGTTCTCCTTATTGTTTTCTCTGCAAAATCTCTTGTTACCTCCTTTTCTGAAGTCTTCTCCCTTGTATATTAGTCAAACCCTCATTCAGATTCCTAATTGGCTTCAATTTTCATCTCAGCAGCAACAATTTCCATCTTTGGCCGAGCTAGAGCGTCTAGGCGCTCAAATTAACACTGGACCAAGCGCCTAGGCGCTTGACTGGGACACCGTATTTACAAAAATGCCTCTCAACTCTTTTTTAATGATTTTTTTAATTCTTCTTCACCAAAATGACCTATTTGCCCCTCCAGCTCCATCCTACAATAAATAAACACAAAAACGAATAAAATGATTCTAAAAATACTTAAAGATAGCAATAATTAAGCTTAACAATACATGATTCGTAGGTCTGAAACCCACTCATCAGGGCGCTGGTCTGGGGGCAGATTTGGGGCTGCTGTGTAGTCGGGCGTCGGGCGTTCGCGCAGTCATCTTGAAATGTTTCCAATGATAAACTATTTTGTTCTAAGCTATAAAAGACAAAATGTATGAAATGTACAATGCTTAACATTAACCAATTAGTATTAGACAAATGAAATGGGAGTGCTAAGCATAGCAAGGGCGTTGTTGTGCTTAAATTTTATAAAAATACTCGCAAGCGCACGAATCTATTGTAAAATAGTTTAATGCAAAGTACGAGATCGTTCCCACAAGGATTATTCAAAATTAATAAAACTTAACTTAAATCCAACTCTAATCTAGTTAACGAAAAATGATTTTTGAAATAATTAAAACTAAAATCAAATTAACACGCAATAAAAAAACTAACTTTTAATCAATGAGAGAAAAGTTCTGAGGTTCGGAATCCACAATATTAATTATGTTGTCTTACTATTCATTATTAATTTGGAGTAGCAATTTGAAAATCAATTCAATGCTTCCTCAAGATTTTTCAATTAAGCACATACAAATATTTCTTATGTAATTCTTATTTTCAAGGTTCAATGTATAAGACCAAAACATTAAATGTATCCACTGTTTGAAAAACAAATAATCTTAGTGTAGACACCCAAATTTTGCGCTTCGTATACTAACCCTGACAGGAGGGCAAAATCGTCAATTAACCCAGCCTACGAGAACGAAAGGTGGACACAAGTACGAACACTCAAAGCCACCATAATGACTTGCGATCAAAGCCGACACGACAGCGAGCGGATATCAGGAATCGACTAATGGCCACTACGCTTACCTGCTCGCCGGTGAGCTGATGGGGGTCGGGGGGCAGCGCCCCTTGGAAACCAAGCTCCAAATACAAATCCTGTGTCATGTCGCAGCCATTCGAAACAAGCATTCCTGAATGACATGGCATGTTTCCCAGCGGTTCCCGGACTGTAAAATACAAGCCTTTCAGCGAAAACCAACAGTACGACACGAGAATCGAGGTACGGTACGAAAATTGTGAAAATCAGCCCAGCAAGCCGCAGATCAATCTGCGGCCAATGATGGGACGACTGATGACACGGCACTCGAGCGCGGCGCGGGGGAACCGAGCATGGCGCGGGGGAACCGAGGCTAGCCGCAGATCAATCTGCGGCCAAGCCGCGGATCAATCTGCGGCCAAGCCGCGGATCAATCTGCGGCCAAGCCGCGGATCAATCTGCGGCCAAGCCGCGGATCAATCTGCGGCCAAGCCGCGGATCAATCTGCGGCCAAGCCGCGGATCAATCTGCGGCCAAGCCGCGGATCAATCTGCGGCCAAGCCGCGGATCAATCTGCGGCTGCCTCTGGCAGCCTTTATCAATGCAATTCTTCATTTTTCATCTAGGGAGAGAGGGAGTTTGAAAGAAAAAAAAAGGGGAAGAAGCAGCAGCAAGCAGCAGCGGGAGAGGAGAGAAAAGAGAGAAAAAGTGAGGATTTATACCCCTTTTTGTTAGATTGTATCACATACACTTTCTACTCTATTTAATATACGAGTTTATACGTATCGTGGTGTCATTTGCAAGGTGAAAAGCTCTTTTTTATAGCATTTTTGTTATATCATTTTGTTAAACTTTTTGTCATTCGGGCTATATTAAATGTAGTTTTGCTTATATATTATTGAGGATCCATGGATTAAGGACCATTAGTGAGGGTTCCAACGGAACGAAATTCTTCCTAATGGCCCGATGATATCCATTTGGTGATTTTTAGCTCGTTATGGTAATGTATTATGCGTAGTGTATTTAGATTGCTATTTTAGGATATTGTGGTGTGTTAGGCAACCCGGTGTTATTTATTTTTTGTAGTATCCATTTTGTGGGTGTGTAGCAATTTTGGGTGTGAGCCTAGGAACGCGACCCCGTGGTCCAAATCCGATGATGGATATTTTTGGGTGTATGTAGTAGGGTCGATGTACCCTTTACTGTAAATATGTTATTGTCGGGCCTTAAAACGATATCAAGTTGAAAATCGGGTTTAAGGCCCCGTAATAGTGAAATATGTTATTATGGGCGTTTGGGGTTATTTTTATGGCTCACATGCCCATGAATAGCCCCCACGCATTTTAATGCTTGATTTGATTTACGACACAAAAATTGATTTCAAAGCTAAACGATGAAGATTTCCATAAAATCAATCAAATTAGGTTATTAGCACCACGAGGCTTAAAATTGGAAGTGCTAATGAATGTCGATTCCTATTTAAACGAGAAGGCTAAAGAAAAAATCGTTTTCAAACATCACAAAAATGGTTTTATAAAAATAAATAACGTTTTATTAAATCTTTGTGCATAGGGTTAAAGAGATCCTAGAAGTTGCCCGTCATTTTATTTACGAAAGCAACGTATAGGTCTCGATTCCTATTTTGACGAAGGTTTAAAAAACTCTTGTTTTGCCAAAACGACACCTAATGAAAATCTCACAGCTTTTGACAATTAAAATCAAACCTTTCTCACAAAAAAAAATAAAAAAAATAAAGCTTTCTCGTATAGGCCGAAAGACATTCTAAAGCATTCTCAAATTAAAACACGACTTTTCATAAAAACTAAATGGTTTTTTCATGCAAACTCACCACAACATTCACATAGGCACACACGCGCGCACACACACATTTTAAGAATTAAAGGATAGGAAAAGCATCGAGATTGCGGTAACCGTGTTTCACGGAAGTCGGGGGGTGCCTAACACCTTCCCCTCGCTTAAGCAAGCCCCCGAACTCTATGAATCTCGGTTTGCAGGCCAATTAATTCGGAGTCACATATGAGCCAGCGATTTACGAAAACGAAGCTCGGATGAGTTGGTACATCCATTTCAAATATACCAACTGGCGACTCTGGTCAATTGGCTCATCATAAAAAACGATCTTTCAAAACCCCGTCGACATTTGTGCCGACCTTTTCCAAAAAATCATCTAATAAAAAGGCTAAAATTGGAAAGGTTAATAATTAACATAGAAGCGATTTTCCCAGCGTCGACAGCTGGCGACTCTGCTGGGGACATTAGAGGGCTTAAGCCGCGTTCAAATCTTGATGCTGTCCTATCCTTTAAAAATTTATGAATGTGTATGTACGTGCAATATTTTGACCTGTTTTACTTGTTGTTGTGTGAATGTGTGTTTTTGTCCAATGAATGAATGATTGAATGGAATTGCTTTACTTTAAAATAATCATTTGCATACAGTGAGGACGATGAATGTGAATGTATGTTGAGAGTGTACCTCCTCTTGAGGCAAACCTGTCGGTTGCTTATTACTGGACTCGAAGGGGCTGCTCCCCGTAGATGGCTCAGGAAATGCACCACCCAGATCCGCTCCAATCGAAAGGATTCAGATGAGTAGATTGCGAAGATTTGGGGACCTTCATGCCGAAAAGCCGCGAGAGTAACCTTAGGGTAGGTCAGCCTCAGATTAACCCAACACAGGGAAAGTCTCCTCATGCCCTTTTACGTTTACGCGTATAAATGTCATAGTCCCATTCAATATTTTTATATATATACCTCCCCTTTTTGTTAAAAGAAAGTACTAACCTCTATGTTTTGCGGGGAATAGCTGGGAAAGCATAATAATTTGTTTCTAGCATTTATTATTGCAATGAGGGACTGCTAACATTTTATTTTGAAGGGAAAGAAAAACCCAAAAACACAAAAGTTACAACTTTAGCATGCATCCACATCTTTCAGTTCCCAAGACTAAACTTCAAACCGTTTTCCCCTGTAGGATTGCTCCTCAAACGCGTTTGCGATCTAAGAAGGCCCAGGATTCTACATCTGAAATGGCTGATTTTCCACCTCCTAATCCTGGTTCCATATCTCGGGAGGAATTCGATGATTTTAAAAAACAGATGTTGGAAATGGCCACGATGCTAAAAGAGCAGTTGCTACTGAGACAAGATCCGCCAAACAAGGATCCGCCTAATATGCCACCACCGGGGGTAACCAGAATCCCCCTAAAGATGATACAATCCTTTCTAAGGATGATCAACCCCAGCCTAAGGGCGAGCCAGTCATCCCCAAGGCCATTCTTACACCTAACAGGACAGTAATCACTATTCTAGAGGAGGGAGACACTGATGATCTTCGAAAGAAAATGAAGCAGATGGAGGAGATTATCTAGTCTCTGAAAGGCATAGGTTCCCTGGGCAGGGTAAATTATTCAGATATGTGTGTCTTTCCAGGAACCAGGTATCCGGAGAAGTTCAAGATCCCCGAATTTGAGAAATATAATGGGAAGGGAGACCCTTATACACACCTGAAGATATACATTGGGGAACTTGGGTCTTATGTAGAGGACGAAGGACTGAGGATGTAGTTATTCTAAAAGAGCCTAACGGGAGAAGCAAGAACTTGGTATGCCCGCCTTGATATGCTCGGATCCACAACTAGGAGGAGTTGGGCCATACTTTCTTGACACAATACAGCTTCCAGGCACAGATGGCCCCTGACAGATATCAGATGACAAAGGTCAAGAAGCAACCAAAAGAATCTTTTAGGGACTATGCACAGCGGTGGAGGGGTATGGCTGCGCAGGTGAATCCCCCAATGAGCGAGGCGGAGATGGTAATTACCTTTGTAGATATTCAGGAGGCGCCCTATTATGAGCGAGTGATAGCGGGGATTGGACGACCTTTTGCCGAAATGATAAAGCATGGAGAAATGGTTGACATGGGGTTAAGGTCTGGCAAGATCCGGGACTTCACAGCTCTAGAAACAGTTGCGGAGCAAATCCAGAGTGGAAACTATGGCAGTGCTTCCCGCAGGACCCAAAAGAGGAAGGAGGAAGATGTTTCCCTCATCCTGCAGGGATCATCTAGGAAGGTGGAGAATAGCCCTCCAGTGCAAATACAGAGAATTGTGCCACCCCGATAACCTAATTTCAATAATCAAAGGACGAACGGACAAAGAAGATTTGAGACCACAAGAGATCGGGTATTCACCTTGCTTGGGGATCCTCTTGAATAGATTTTGGCAGTATTAATAGCACAGAGAAAGATAGTCGATTTGGCACCCCCAATTGACCCGAAAGGGAGAAGATTTGACCCGAGTAAGAAGTGTGCGTACCATTCGGGTTCCCCTGGTCATGATACTCAGGAATGTTGGGCGCTGAAGCACAAGATTCAGAACATGATCGATAGCGGGGAGATCGTGGTGGAACAACCAGAGTCGCTAAATGTTAAAGTCAATCCCCTGCCTAAGCATGATAGGGAAGGGGTCAATGTGGTGGAAGCCAGCGAAGCCGGAGGACCACCAAGGCTGAATTATATAAAGAGAATTGATGAGATGATTGGCATGACAAATGATCAGGAGAATATACGAGGGACACCGATTAGGTTAGCGGGTCTGAGTAGGAGTATCACAGAGGGGCCTATCAGGTTAACGGCTCCGAAACTTCTCACCATTACAGCGAGACCACAAATCCCCATTAGCAGTCTAAAAACAGTACCGTGGAATTACGGGGGAGTATCAGAGGAGGCGGCCAGTTGTGCTTCTGTAACATCAAAGGGGAATCCTTTATATCTTCCAAGACGAGTCCTTGAGAGCAAAGGGAAGAAGAACGAAAAGATATCCGAGGAGAAAGCTATGGAATTCTTAAGGAAGATGAATCATCCAGAAGCAAGGGGGGTCAAGGTATTGAGCGAGGAATCGACTCTGACATCGATCATGGATTTGGTATTATCATCCGACGATCACTGCAGAATTCTGGCCAAAGTCCTGGAAGAGGCACACATTCCCAAGGTGATTAGCAAAGAAGGTTTCGGCCATCTAGTGGACCATCTGTTAGAAAACAATGTAATATCGTTCACAGATGATGATATCCCCAAAGAGGGAAGGGGCATCGGAAACCGTTGCATATTGCGGTAATCTCATCAGGATATGTTATGAATGGGGTGCTAATTGATGGGGAATCAGCATTGAATATCTGTCCATTCAATACATTGAAGAAAATGAACATCAATCCTAAGCGCCTGCGGGCCAGTTATGTGGTGGTACGAGCCTTTGACGGATCCCGGAAGGATACGATGGGGGAAATAGAATTGCCTGTGGAGATAGGGCCTTGTACTTTCGATATTTCATTCCAAGTCCTGGAGATCGCGGCAAGTTATAACATGTTATTGGGAAGGCCATGGATAAACATGGCCGGGGCAGTTCCCTCTACGCTACACCAGCAAATTAAGTTTATCATCGACGGGAATCTGATGACGGTCTCTGCAGAGCGTAATGGCCCTTCTCCTTCCAAGAATGGCCTGTCGGTGATTAATTTGGACGAATCGGTGGTACCCGCCAGTTTTCAGGCACTGGAAATCAATACTCCCCACTACAGATGTCTGGGGGCTCCAGCCGTAAAACTTAAGGTCTCTCCTGAACTTACCTTTGTTGCTAGAGAAATGATGAAGATGAAGTTTCGACCTGGGCGAGGGTTGGGAAAGAACAGTCAAGGAATTACTGAGCCTATTCAACTGCCCAATCAAATAGGCAAGGCAGGGTTGGGGTATTATGGAGGCGTAGAACAGAAACACTCTCAAGGGGAGACCCCAACTCGACGGGCCGAAATTCTGATGCCGAAAGTCAACAATGAACAAGGTATTGGCAAGCCTGTGTCTGAGATAGGAGGTGAAAAATTGACCCCCACGAATGATGAGTCGGCCAAAAAGGAGAGTTTCCTGCAGGAGGTCATGCAACAGTTTGAAACCAAGTGTTATATCCCTGGACAGTCAGTAAGCAGTGGAAAGAGGAAGGATGTTGCCACGCCATCAGGATCCCAACAAAGTGTGCCTATCATCAATTAGGCGGGGCTGACTATTCCTGAAGAGGTTATGAAGAATGACCAATGCGATGTGGTTATAGTCATTGAGGAAGTTTCCGATACGAAGCCGCCTTTCATCTGTCGCATTCTGGCCGATCTGACCACCGACAACTGGACGATGGAGCCAGTAATATCCAAACGAGGGTAAAATATGGCGTCAGGGTGGTAGACCCCGGATGGTGGGGGATGAATAGATACTAGTTTTGTTCCTTATTTTGAGTTTTGCATAGTTATGTTATTTTGTCATGTTATTTTAAAGATGATCATTGTGGGAAAATGACTTATATATATGACAAATATTTTTGTTTCATGTCAGGTGTACCAATTTGAGTATTTCTTGCCTAACAAACGATTTTTTGAATTTGAAAGATAACTATGATTTTGATATTGAGCTGGATTTCGATTTAATGGGCATTGAGTAGGATGAGACAGATAATGACGACACGCCTGACGAGATCAAAGGATGGGTCGAAGACAAACCCAAACCCAACTTAGACCAAACCATCACCATAAATATCGGAACCCCTGACAAACCCAAAGAGCTCAAGATAGGGACAGATCTGACCCCTAGCCAGAAAACAGAAATAACAGAGTTGTTAAGCCAGTATGAGGATGTTTTTGCCTGGTCTCATGAGGACATGATCGGATTATCCACCGACATTATGGTACTCTGGTTGCCCATCAAGGAGGGTTTCAAGCCTGTCAAGCAGAAACTAAGAAAGCTAAAACCGGAGTGGAGCTTGAAGGTGAAGGAAGAAATCGTCAAACAGTTCAAGGCTGGAATCATTATGGTGTCCACTTACCCAGAATGGCTGTCCAATATAGTCCCAGTGGCTAAGCTTGGAGGGAAGGTGAGGGTATGTGTCGACTATAGAGATCTGAACAAGGCCAGTCTCAAGGACAACTTTCCAGTGCCTTTTATACACATCTTGGTGGATAACACAGCCCAATACGAGATGTACTCTTTTGTTGATTGCTTTGCGGGGTATCATCAGATAATGGTGGCGGAGGAAGACCGGGAAAAGACCGCTTTCATCACCCCTTGGGGCACCTTCTGCTACAGACGATTGGCCTTCGGTCTCACAAATGCATGGGCTACTTATCAGAGAGCCATGATGGCCCTGTTCCAAGACATGATGCACAAGGAGATAGAGGTCTACGTGGATGACATTATCGTTAAATCGAGGGTAGAATCTGATTATATAACCCATCTTAAAAAGCTATTCGATCGGCTCAGAAAATATAATTTGAGGCTCAATCCGGCAAAGTGTGCTTTCGGAGTGCAGTCGGGCAAGCTCTTGGGATTCCTGGTTAGTAATCGGGGGATTGAGTGAAAGTAGTATGCACACAAGCCAATCATATTTGATATGATGTAGCATATACTTTGTAATCTTATTCATTTATTAATAAAAGAATTGATTTTCTTAAAAGGCATTTTATATTATCTACATGATGCTGTTATATTATGATAAACCCATAGTTTTTGAGCAATGCTTTTAGAATCATGATGGTGATCATGCTAATGAGATCTAAATTCTAGATAGCTCACAAACTAAAATTGTTCCTAATCGTTGGATTACTAAATTGGGGATTAGTGAATCCGGATAGATTAGTACATACGTTGCTTGCTCTTAGGAAGAGGATGATTGATCTCATAATCATTTGTGTGGAGACACTAAAGCAAGCATGTATGTGCTTATTAGAGAATAAGTTCACTGAACGTGACTCGCTAAGGAATACCTAATGGAGTTTTACTCGCCTGTCAATAGGAATTCCTCTAGTGATAGTAGTACAAGTGATCCTTGGACTTGAGATCATCATAGTATCTTGTGTATGATGAATTATACTTTGACATGTCCCTTAAGACCTTTGGGGTATATCAAAGGGTATGATTGAGTATAATAAGTTGTACATGAAGATAGGTGAATGATCAACAAAGAATCTACCTCGTCTAGTAAAAGATGTGAATGTCCTATGTGATTCGATAAATGATTCGATAAATGAAATTAGAAAGGAGTTTCTAATTTGCATTAATTAGAGTTGTGCATTTGGGAATCGAAATACATATAATTAAATAAAATAAGACTTGACAGTAAATCCATGTCTTATATTTAATTGGGACATTGTATGGTAGAAAGATTGAATTGTACGGTAACTATCTACTCAAAGGTTCTTTTGTGATTAATGTTGAAATCTATATTATCTGAAAAGTCGTTGATCGCTAAGGGGGCTTACCCTTATTGTAGAATAAATATTATTTATTTAAATGAATTAAATAGTTTAATTTATTTATTTAAATAAGATTAGAATTGTTCTAATTGATTTATTCACAACCGGTTTAATATGGAGAACCTAAAGGGTCACACCGCAAAAAGGAAAATATTTATTTAAGAAGTAACTGGCATAATTGTAATAATAAGTTAAGTGTATTTAATTTAGTCTATGGAGATAGAATAAATTAAATAACTTAATATTTATTATTTAATATTTTGGAAATATTAAATATAAATTAATAAGAGGAGTCTTATTATTATTATTACTATTACTATTATTTAATTCCTAATAGGGATTGAGAATTAATTAATAGAACTATTATTTATTTCCTAATAGGGATTGAAAATTAATTAATAGAAGTACTAATAGGGATTGGGTTATTCCTACATCTATAAATAAGAGGAGTCTTATCATAGATTAGGGTTACACACTCTTGCATTAGATTGTGGAGAGTACTTACAATTTCTATAGAGATAGAAACTAGGGTTTTTGCCAAATACCCAACTTCTTGAATACTTGTTCTTCCTTGGTGGATCACCTTTAGAGGCCAAACACTTGGGTGGCTAACGTTAATCAAAGGAATGAATCACACCGTAGCATTCGAGCAGAACACGAAGGACTAGGAGTTGAACTTGTACCCGAGGAAGCTTTGTTCTACGAGGGTATAATTTCTTATTCTCTTTCTCTTTCGTTTATATCGTTAATTGAGCACATTGATCGATCATGGTGATGGTTTGTATAAAATTTTAAAATCCGTTTTATCGCGCTTCCGCTCTATTTATGTAATTTGATTGCATGCTCGCGTTATATACAAACCTAATAGTGGTATCAGAGCCTAATCATGTGCTAATTATCGATCTTGATGATTCCATGTATGAATTGATATGCGATACGACCGGATTTTGGGCTGAAGAAATTTTTTTTTCTGAATCTGCGTCGCGGCGCGGCCGCGCCGCTTCCAGTTCATTCTGGAGCGCGGCCGCGCCCTAACCCAGAAAATGTTTCTGGGGGTGCAGCGCGGCCGCGCTGCTCCTAGTTCAAAATGGAGCGCGGTCGTGCCGGTGTCCAGACTTTGAAAATTTTTATTTTTCTCAATTAAAATAAATTGTTTATTTAATTGATAAAAGTTTAAAATAAAAGAGTTTATTTTATCTGGAATAGGATTTCAGATTGCTAAAATTAAAGGATTTTAATTTGGATTTGGTTTTTGATTAAAATAAAAGAGTTTATTTTGTTTCAAAACTAAATATTAGCAAAACTTTTGCCCATTAATTGATATCAATGCATACATAGAATGGTTTTATTATTCATGTGATGAATGTTATTTATTGATACATATAGAGATATGTATGATAATAAATAGGGATTGATTATGGACTATTGACTAATGTGTGATTGGATTTATTTTAGTGGATGCTTGAATGTATAGGTTTTATAAATGGGGTCTGCGTACCTCGTCTTCTCTAATTTTTTCTTAATGTAAATTCTATCTCCCTCCTATGTACTTCCCCTTGACTGCTGATCAAGGTTTCTATTTATTGTAAATAGTTTCTGTAATAGGACTAATTAGAATTAATTTTGAAGAATTGGAGACAAAGGAGCAAGGAGCGCTTGAAGGCCCGTTTGTAATGGAGCTCGGGTTTAAATGTAATAGTTATATTTAAATTTAATTCTTTCACCCTAGGTTTGACCTTTTGGTTCACTTGGTGGCTCTAGTGAACCAAACTAGAATAAAAGTCCATAATCAGTCCGCGTAGAATATAATATTCTATATGTGCATGTTTACTATATATATATTATATATTATACAACATGCTTCGCATGTTAAATAATATGACGCGTATTTTATATATATATGTGCATGCGCGCTAAATAAGATGAGATTAATAATAACAAACCCCTCAAATTAATATATTAAGTCCTAAGCGTTCAAAGATATTTGGAATATCGAACGTCGCCTTTTAGCATGGTAAAACAATAGAGTATTAAATATTTAATATGAGTTTGTTGTGTCACCACAAGGCAAGTATTAAATATTTAAGATGTTGCTTTATCATATTTGATGCTTATGAATAGACTGACCGATGTTGTTTTGTTGTGTCACCACAAGGACAGTGTTTTTCTTTCGAATATATGGAAGTGCTAGGTTGGACTTAACTTGGATAATTTTGATTCGGATGTGTCACCACTTGATCAAAATAATCTAAGAGGCAAAATATAAGGAGTTACATAGTGATGTAATTGACAATAGTTGTCTACCTATTTATTTATATATCGTTTGTTGTGTCACCACAAGGCTATATACATTTGAAATGAGATCCTTAATCTCACTAGCAAATCTTTAATTAAAATTGCCGAACTATATAATGAGGGTAATATAGTTTGATGAAAATAGTGGGAGATACCAATTTAGAATAAAGACCTAATTTATTTTGGTAATTAATAAATTGAATGTATGCTAAAATGTTGTCTATTTCACATGCAGAATTTAAAAATGTCAAACTCACTTTCACTGCATAGCATACTTGATGCTAACAAACTGACCGGACCGAATTACACGGACTGGTTAAGGAATCTGAGAATTGTTCTCACTGCTGAAAAGATTTCTTATGTCCTAAATTCGCCTATCCCTGTAAATGTTGCAAAAACAACCCTGAGGAAGAGATTGCTACTTTCAGAAAGTGGCAAGATGATGCAATCTTGGCTCAATGCATCATGCTCGCATCCATGAGTAACGAGCTTCAGCGTCAGCATGAAACTATGGATGCTCCTACTATATTGCTGCATCTCAAAGAATTGTATGGTGAGCAAAGTAGGACTGCTAGATATCAGATATTTAAGGAGCTCTTCCGATCTCGTATGACCGAGGGCACTGCTGTTGAGACTCATGTCCTTAAGATGATCAATCTGATTGAACAACTTGGACAGCTTGGGTTCGTGATGGATGGGGGGTTAAGTCAAGATTTGATCTTGCAGTCACTCCCGGACACCTTCTCACAATTTGCTGTGAATTTTCACATGAATAAGTTGGACGTCAGCTTGCCTGAGTTACTTAACATGTTGAAAACTGCTGAAGGTCACTTCTCATCTAACAAGAACCAAGTCTTACTAGTGGATGATTCTTCCAAGAAAAGGAAGAGGCCCAAGGTATCTTCTGAAAAGAAGAAAAATAAAAAGGCTAAGGGCAAGGCGAAGAGGAAGGATAAAAAGAAACCTGATCCAGATAGCAAAGGAATTTGCTACCATTGCAATAAGCCGGGACACTGGAAGAGGAACTGCAAGGAGTATCTTGTGGACCAAAAGAAGCTTGGAGAAGCTTCGACTTCCGATCTAGGTTTGTTCATGATTGAAATTAATTTTTCTGAAAGTCAAAATTCTACTTGGGTATTGGATACCGGCTGTAGTTCTCACATATGTAATAATATGCAGGGACTAAGCAGAAGTAGGAAGCTGAACAAGGATGAAGTCGTCCTACGAGTGGGAAATGGAGCAAAGGTTACTGCATTGGCTGTAGGGACTTATTGTTTAGCACTGCCTTCGGGCAAGTTCATTAGTTTAAATAATTGTTATTATGTTCCAACACTCATTAGAAACATTATTTTAATTTCTGTATTGGATATGGATGGTTTTGATATTATAATAAAGAACAACAGTTGTTCTATTTATAATAACAATGTTTTATATGGTGTTGGCAATTTACTGAATGGACTTTACATACTTGATTTGCCTGAAAATATACTTCAAATTAAACAAACTAAGAAAAGAAAAAGAGATAATGTTAATTATACCTTTATGTGGCACTGTAGACTCGGTCATATCAATGAAAAAAGATTATCCAAGTTACATAAAGATGGGCTTTTAGAGCTATCTGATTACGAATCATATCCAACTTGTGAATCTTATCTCATGGGTAAGATGACTAAATCTCCTTTTAATGGAAAAGGAGAAAGAGTTACAGAGTTGTTAGCGTTGGTACACACAGACGTTTATGGACCTATGACAACGAATGCACGAGGAGGGTATTCTTATTTTATTACTTTCACTGATGATCATTCTAGATTTGGATATGTGTATTTAATGAAATACAAATCTGAATCGTTTGAAAAGTTCAAAGAATTCAGAAGTGAAGTAGAGAAGCAAACTGGTAAGAGTATTAAGATTCTTCGATCGGATCGAGGAGGGGAATACTTAACCAATGAGTTTCTCAATTGTCTCAAAGAAAATGGTATAATCTCACAATGGACTCCACCAGGGACGCCACAGTTGAATGGTGTATCTGCAAGGAGAAATCGAACATTGTTGGACATGGTTTGTTCCATGATGAGTTTTACCGACCTTCCAGTATCCTTCTGGGGTTATGCCCTAGAATCGGCTGCATACATACTTAACAAGGTACCTACCAAATCCGTCCCAATGACCCCATATGAGATATGGACAGGGAGGAAACCAAATCTTAAGCATGTTAAGACTTGGGGTTATCCAGCTTATGTCAAAAGGTTTGAGCAAGATAAATTGAAGACTAGATCTGACAAGTGTAGATTTGTGGGATACCCTAAAGAAACATCAGGGTATTATTTCTATCACCCGACTCATCAAAAGGTGTTTGTTGCGAAACACACTGCCTTCTTGGAAAAGGAGTTTATCCTTGAAGGGGTCAGTGGGAGTAAGATATATCTTGAAGAAGTTCAAGAACCACAAAATACTACAGATCAAAGTCAGGTACCTGACCAAGTAGAAGAACCTACTGTACCACTACCTATTCGTAAATCTGGAAGAGTACCGAAGATACCTAAGAGGTATGGATTCATCATAGAGGATGATGATGAGGTACACATCATAGAAGATGATGATCCATTGACTTACGAAGAGGCTATGAGTAGTGAAGACTCAGAGAAATGGCTAGAAGCCATGAAATCCGAGATGGACTCCATGTATGAAAACCAAGTATGGACTTTGGTTTCACCACCTGAGGGCATTAAGCCTATTGGGTGTAAATGGGTCTTTAAGAGAAAGACTGGAGTGGACGGCAAGGTAGAGACCTATAAGGCCCGGCTGGTTGCAAAAGGTTTCAAACAAAGACAAGGAGTTGACTATGATGAAACCTTCTCACCAGTAGCTATGCTCAAGTCCATTCGGATTTTGCTTGCAATTGCAGCTTATTATGACTACGAGATCTGACAAATGGACGTAAAAACGACCTTCCTCAATGGAGAGCTTGAGGAGAATGTATATATGATACAGCCAGAGGGTTTTGTTTCAACGGTTGGAACAAACCAAGTCTGTAAGCTGCAACGATCCATTTATGGGTTGAAGCAAGCTTCTCGAAGATGGAACATCCGTTTTGATGAGATAATCAAAAGGTTTGATTTTATCAAAAATGAGGATGAACCTTATGTGTACAAGAAGGTTAGTGGGAGCGCTGTTTCATTCCTTGTATTATATGTTGATGACATATTACTGATAGGGAATGATGTTCCTATGCTACAGTCGATCAAAATTTGGTTATCTAAACACTTCTCCATGAAGGACTTGGGTGAGGCATCCTATATTTTGGGGATAAAGATCTATAGAGATAGATCTAAAAGGATGCTTGGCTTGACCCAAGGAAAGTACATTGAATCGATGCTAAAGAGGTTTAGCATGGAAGATTCCAAGAGAGGTCTCATGCCGATGAGCCATGGAATACATCTCTCCAAGAAACAGGCCCCAAAGACACCTGAGGAGAGAGACCGTATGAGTAAGATTCCTTATGCTTCCGCAATAGGATCTATCATGTACGGTATGATATGTACTAGACCAGATGTCGCTCATGCACTTAGTGTAACAAGCAGATATCAGTCGAATCCAGGAGAAGAGCACTGGAAGGTAGTGAAAAACATCCTAAAGTACTTGAGAAGAACTAAGGATGTATTTCTTGTCTACGGTGGGTCTGAATTGAAACTAGAGGGCTATACAGACTCAAGTTTTCAAACGGACCAAGATGACTATAAATCCGTTTTAGGGTATGTGTTTACCTTAAACGGTGGCACAGTGAGTTGGAAGAGTTCCAAGCAGCAAACAGTTGCTGATTCAGTGACAGAGGCAAAGTACATAGCTGCAAGTGAAGCTGCAAAGGAAGCTGTTTGGATGAAGAAGTTCATAACTGAACTTGGAGTGGTTCCTAGCGTTAGAGGAGCTGTACCTTTATTCTGTGACAACACCGGAGCTGTTGCGCAGGCTAAGGGACCCAGGTCTCATCAGAAATCCAAACACGTGTTGCGACGGTTTCATTTGATTAGAAAAATCATTGGAAGAGGAGATGTCACCCTGGAGCGTGTGGACTCTCAAGACAACATTGCAGATCAATTTACTAAAGCTTTAACTCAACAGCAGTTTGATCGTCACTTAGAGAAGATGGGTATTAGATACCATGGTGATTGGCTTTAGTGCAAGTGGGAGATTGAAAGTAGTATGCACACAAGCCAATCATATTTGATATGATGTAGCATATACTTTGTAATCTTATTCATTTATTAATAAAAGAATTGATTTTCTTAAAAGGCATTTTATATTATCTACATGATGTTGTTATATTAAATGTGATAAACCCATAGTTTTTGAGCAATGCTTTTAGAATCATGATGGTGATCATGCTAATGAGATCTAAATTCTAGATAGCTCACAAACTAAAATTGTTCCTAATCGTTGGATTACTAAATTGGGGATTAGTGAATCCGGATAGATTAGTACATACGTTACTTGCTCTTAGGAAGAGGATGATTGATCTCATAATCATTTGTGTGGAGACACTAAAGCAAGCATGTAGGTGCTTATTAGAGAATAAGTTCACTGAACGTGACTCGCTAAGGAATACCTAATGGAGTTTTACTCGCTTGTCAATAGGAATTCCTCTAGTGATAGTAGTACAAGTGATCCTTGGACTTGAGATCATCATAGTATCTTGTGTATGATGAATTATACTTTGACATGTCCCTTAAGACCTTTGGGGTATATCAAAGGGTATGATTGAGTATAATAAGTTGTACATGGAGATAGGTGAATGATCAACAAAGAATCTACCTCGTCTAGTAAAAGATGTGAATGTCCTATGTGATTCGATAAATGATTCGATAAATGAAATTAGAAAGGAGTTTCTAATTTGCATTAATTAGAGTTATGCATTTGGGAATCGAAATACATATAATTAAATAAAATAAGACTTGACAGTAAATCCATGTCTTATATTTAATTGGGACATTGTATGGTAGAAGGATTGAATTGTACGGTAACTATCTACTCAAAGGTTCTTTTGTGATTAATGTTGAAATCTATATTATCTGAAAAGTCGTTGATCGCTAAGGGGGCTTACCCTTATTGTAGAATAAATATTATTTATTTAAATGAATTAAATAGTTTAATTTATTTATTTAAATAAGATTAGAATTGTTCTAATTGATTTATTCACAACCGATTTAATATGGAGAACCTAAAGGGTCACACCGCAAAAAGGAAAATATTTATTTAAGAAGTAAATGACATAATTGTAATAATAAGTTAAGTGTATTTAATTTAGTCTATGGAGATAGAATAAATTAAATAGCTTAATATTTATTATTTAATATTTTGGAAATATTAAATATAAATTAATAAGAGGAGTCTTATTATTATTATTACTATTACTATTATTTAATTCCTAATAGGGATTGGGAATTAATTAATAGAACTATTATTTATTTCCTAATAGGGATTGAGAATTAATTAATAGAAGTACTCTCTCACGAATTCCTAATTGGATTAGGAGCATAATTAATTAAAGGAGTTTAATTAGAAATAAACCCTAATCCTAAATAGTTTAGGGAAGGGTTATTCCTATATCTATAAATAAGAGGACTCTTATCATAGATTAGGGTTACACACTCTTGCATTAGATTGTGGAGAGTACTTACAATTTCTATAGCGATAGAAACTAGGGTTTTTGCCAAATACCCAACTTCTTGAATACTTGTTCTTCCTTGGTGGATCACCTCTAGAGGCCAAACACTTGGGTGGCTAACGTTGATCAAAGGAAGGAATCACACCGTAGCATTCGAGGAGAACACGAAGGACTAGGAGTTGAACTTATACCCGAGGAAGCTTTGTTCTACGAGGGTATACTTTCTTATTCTCTTTCTCTTTCGTTTATATCGTTAATTAAGCACATTGATCGATCATGGTGATGGTTTGCATAAAATTTTAAAATCCGTTTTATCGCGCTTCCGCTCTATTTATGTAATTTGATTGCATGCTCGCGTTATATACAAACCTAACATTGAGTTGGTTTCGGCGAAGATTAAGGTCATTGTGGATATGTCGGCACCTCGCACAGAAAAGGAGATAAGAGGATTTCTGGGAAGAATAAACTTCATCAGCCGCTTCATATCCCACTTGACAACTATATGCGAGCTGATTTTTAAACTGTTAAGGAAAGATGTCTCCCAAGAGTGGAATAAGCAATGCCAGAAAGCCTTTCAAACCATTAAGAAGCAGTTGACAGAAGCACCGGTGCTGGTACCCCCGAAGGATGGGATCCCTCTGTTTATGTATATATCGGTCAATGCCATTGCGATGGGATGTATGCTGGGACAAAAGAATGAATCAGGCAAAGAGCAGGCCATCTATTACCTCAGCAAGAGATTTAGCCGATGTGAACAGAATTACACCCCCATCGAAAGGACCTGTTATGCTTTGGCGTGGGCTGCAGTGAGATTACAACACTATCTCCATGGGCACACTACGTACCTGATATCGAGAATGGATCCCCTGAAGTATATCTTTGAAAGGCCCATGTTGAACTGTCGATTGTCAAGGTGGCAGTTAATCTTACAGCAGTTCGACATCGTATACGTAACTCAGAAAGCCATGAAAGGGCAGGGAATTGCAGATCAGTTGTCAGAAATGCCAGCAGGGGGGATGGAGCCTTAAGAAACTCCTTTGCCGGACGAAGATGTATTATGGGTCTTACACACGAGATGTGATGACGAGGGGCAGTTCTGGAAGTTGTATTTTGATTGTGCCATGAATGCTGAAGGGGCAGAAGCCGGAGTAGTCCTGGTCTCTATCACCGAAGAGCAATACCCCGTGGCCACTAAATTGCAGTTCAGTAATTCGAATAACACAGCTGAGTATGAGGGATGTATATTGGGACTCTGTTTTGCCCGTGATATGGGAGTGAAGAGACTAGCGGTGTTCGGGGATTCAGAGCTGGTAATCAGACAGGCGATCGGGGTGTATAGCACTAAGGAGCTCCGGTTACTTCCATACCACCGATGTGTTATCCAATTGATGCGAGAGTTTGAAGATATCGCTTTCCGACATATCCCCCGGGGACGGAATGATTTTGTCGATGCATTGGCAACTCTGGCTTCCTTAAACCACATAATCAAAAGCAGGGACGTTCCACAGATTGAAATAGCGGTACAGAATGTCCCGGCATACGAGGAGCATGTGGCAGTATTATCGGAGGAGGTGGTTCTGCCAAAGCAGCCTTGGTATCACAACATAAGGGAGTATCTAAGGAATAGATCCATTCCCGACCAAGCAAGCCGAGTTGAGAGGTTGAGAATCCAAAAGATGGCAATGAGGTTTTATCGGAGCGGGGATTCATTGTACAAGAGGGATGCCGGTTTGGGATTGTTGCGATGTGTAAATGAAACGCAGGCCCAAAAGATTATGGACGAAATACATGGTGGAGTGTGTGGGCCACACATGAGTGGACCGATGTTGGCCAAAAAGATCTTGAGAACGGGGCATTACTGGTTAACACTGAAAGCCGACTGCGATGATCATGTCAAACGATGTTACCAATGCCAGGCGCACGGCAATGTAATCCATGCGCGCTCTCCCAAACAGCACTATCTGATATCATTGTCGTCCTAAGATGAATGGGGCAGTGGAGGCTGCAAATAAGAATATCAAGAAGATCATGGCGAGAATGTCTGCTAATCATTGGGGATGGCCGGATCTGCTGCCTCTCACCCTGCTAGCGTACAGAACGTCGGTGCGTACTTCTACAGGGGCAACCCCTTACGCTTTGGTATACGAAATGGAGGCTGTTCTGCCAGTTGAGGTTGAGATGACGTCCCTCAGAATCTTGATTGATGCTCAGATAAACGAGGAGGATTGGATGCAAAGTCGGTATGACCAATTAGCCCTAATTGATGAAAGGAGGGTGGCTGCTATTTTGCACGGTCAGTTATATCAGCAAAGAATCTCTCGATCGTACGACAAAAAGATAAGACCTCGGAAGTTCAAGGAAAATGACCTAGTGCTAAAGAGAGTCATGCCTTGTCAAGACGAAGCCAAAGGGAAGTTTGCCCCAAGCTGGGAAGGACCTTTTGTGATTAAGAAAGTGCTGTCCAGAGGAGCCCTCATATTGCAAGAGATGGACGGTGAGGTGTTTCCACAACCCATCAATTCTGACTCGGTGAAGCGGTTATACGCAAAAAAAAAAATCATCATTTTCTCCTCTTTCTTTGAAGAACGAACTACGTAGGACCTGATCTCCCGACTTGTGGGAGTACGTAGGCAGCCATCAGGGCACAGTCCATTTCTTTACAAAATAATACTTTCTCTAACCAAAACCGATTCCCAACAGTCAGAAAAACCTTCCTATACCCTCGAAACCTTCCCGAAACCAGCCACCTAATCAGCTTCATCTCAAATGACATAACCTTAACCTAACTAAACAGTTAGCCAAAATCTAAGACTCAGTTCGATGAAATCAGCAGGGTGTGCGGCAATATCTGTCAAATCTCCATCAAGACTTGAGAAGAGAAAGAAGGCGAAATATCAAAATCGTGGTTAGCTGGATAAAATGAGGATCCAATGAAAGGCAACGATACGACAAAAAAGGGAAAATGACTAAATTTAAATGCATGTCTATATATATAAGTCATTTTGTTACAAGATTTCTCTTTCGATAACCGATGAAACTGACATAGTCTATGCAGAAAATAAAATGATCTACAAATCTGAAACTAACTGAGGCAGGATGGATAAGGTGGTGGATAGATCTAAATCATCGGCATCCCCTGCAATCTACTGCCCCATCATGTCGATGCGATCTAATAAAGCAGTGGCTTGGCTAACAGTCTCAGAGTGAGCATCTATAACTGCCCTAGTCTACAACACAATGGCGTCTCTGTCAGTGAGGGCAGCATCTCTGGCCAGAATAGCAGCATCTCTCTCAACAAGAGCAGCGTCCCTCTCAGCCTCAGTAGTAATCAAGGCCAGTCGGATCCGCCTATCCTCAGTAACCCGACTAGGGGCAGAATCAGCTGAGATGGAATAAGGCATATGGGCGGGAGTGGAAAAGCCTTCAAAATCATATCTGGATATCATCTCTGTAGACTCAGGAGGAATAAATACCTCTGGGGTGGTATCATCTGTGAAAATCACTCGAGAGTCATCAAATACTCCAGTTTGACTCAAACCAACCATATCAGAGTCTCCGTGCAACCATTGCACATAAGCAGATGTTTGAATGGGGCAACTCTCACTAGACTCGGCAAAGATCCTGCGACACCAAAGATCATATACCCGCAGTAGATCTCTCTCTGTCTGGGGTGATATGAGGAATCGGTAGTCGGCTGCGCCCGTGAAAGGGTGAAAATCCTGTATCTGATCAAACTGCCCCATAACCGCCAAGGGATGATAAGTTGTCACGCCCCTCAAGCCAGAAATAGGGATGAAATCCAAGGTGGGCACATGAGTTGAGAAGCTCATGAAGGAGCAATGACCCAAATATATCAAGAGATGAAAGGGCTCCTCAATAGCCGATAAGAATTCTATCTAGGAAGTCGCATCAGTACAACTCACGGGACGGAACGAAAATTGCATGGCTATGTCGTGGCTGAAGCAAAACCCATGGCGACGGAAATGACCGATGGGGCTGAGATGGCTCATAAACCATACATACAACAAAATAGAGCTCCCTCTGAGTACTCTGCCTCGAAAAGACTGACAATATGAGGCTGCCATGTAGGTGTCTGCTAGTATCATGGGAATAATGGTGTGATCCTCCTAAAGGGCTCTAGTGGCCGCAATAACTCGCATATCCAACAGATCGGATCCGGCTGGCAGATACAAAACTGAGATAACACAAGCCATCAAAACATCTACTCTCAAAGCGCCCCAACGCTCCTCAGATACGGAAAAATCACCGGAGAATAGATGAAAACTGTCGGGTGAGCCGAATCGGTCAATCAGGAAATGAAGGGGAACTAGATGGTCTGATGTGATCACCGATAACAGAACTGTCCTCCGCAACCCAGTAAAAGTCAAGAACTGACGGCGCATGGGACCAACCGGTAAAGCGGGCATACTCCTCGAGAGTAGGGGTCAGCTCCACTGTCCCTAATCTGAACACCTGACAGGCAGGGGCCCAATAGCTCAGAATACCCTCCGCAAAGCCCGCTGGCACCTGAAAGGATAATAAGGACCAGGAATGTCCCAGAAGACCATCTGCAATAACCCTGTCGCCCGGCGACAAACTGTTCAACCAGCGGAAAAGCCTGCTAACCAACCCTGTGGGAGGACCGAGATCCAAACGTACCACGGCGTCTGGTGACGACATCTGTGAAAAATAGTATCAAAAAGACTGTGCAGGGGTCATTCTCTATCTATGAATAAAAATCATGCATCATACAGTTAATAATAGAGCAATTGATCAATTTTTCAAACCCATTTGACTTGTTATGTGAAAATAAAATACGAGATTTTAACCAATCGGGTGTGGAACACGACGAATTGATTTGTCGGGGCAGGACCCGGCAGGAACGAGGTGATTGACGAGACGATCAACCGAAAACGAGACCCGGTGCCGACGAGATGATCAACCGGAAACGAGACTCGGTGCTGACGAGACGATCAACCGAAAACAAGACCTGGTGCCGACAAGATGATCAACCGAAAACGAGACCCGGTGCAGATGAGTCGACCAATCGGAGACAAGAACCGATACAGACTAGTCGACAAATCGGAGACAAGAATCGATACAGACGAGACGATCAATCGGAGACTAGACCCTACATCTACGAGACGACCGATCGGATACGAGACCCGACAGTTATGAGACGACGATGATTCCAAGACGACGGCGATTACGAGACGGAGCACGACATCTGCGATAACGATTATAGCAACGACCTGTCAAAGACGGAACCCGACAACAACGATGCGATCAGCGATTGAGTCCTGTTGAGATCAATACTCACAATAAATTTACGATTGCATGATGCATTGACACCTTTACGAATGTTTTGCATGCCTTATATCTCGTGTTGCATCATAAGCTATATGTGTTGCATCATGTATGTACTGTCATTCTTATGCACTGTCATTCATGCATCAGGTGTCTACTTCTTTATCATGTTCATTTCATTTAACATTTCATAAACATGATAAAGAGGGGCAGCTGTAAACACCCAAATTTTGTGCTTCGTATACTAACCCTGACAGGAGGGCAAAATCGTCAATTAACCCAGCCTATGAAAACGAAAGGTGGACATAAGTACGAACACTCAAAGCCACCACAACGACTTGCGATCAAAGCCGACACGACAGTAAGAGGATATCAGGAATCGACTAATGGCCACTACGTTTACCTGCTCGCCGGTGAGCTGGTGGGGGTCGGGGGGCAGCGCCCCCTAGAAACCAAGCTCCAAATACAAATCCTGTGTCATGTCGCAGCCATTCGAAACGAGCATTCCTGAATGACATGACACGTTTCCCAGCGGTTCCCGAACTGTAAAATATAAGCCTTTCAGTGAAAACCAACAGTACGACACGAGAATCGAGGTGCGATACGAAAATCGAGAAAATCAGTCCAGCCAGTCGCAGATCAATCCGCGGCCAATGATGGGACGACTGACGACACGACACTCGAGCGCGGTGCGGGGGAACCGAGGCTAGCCGCAGATCAATTTGCGGCCAAGCCGCGGATCAATCTGCGGCTGCCTCTGGCAGCCTTTATCAATGCAGTTCTTCATTTTTCATCCAGGGAGAGAGGGAGTTTGAAAGAAAAAAAAAAGGGGAAGAAGCAGCAGTAAGCAGCAGCGGGAGATGAGAGAAAAGAGAGAAAAAGTGAGGATTTATACCCCTTTTTGTTAGATTGTATCACATAAACTTTCTACTCTATTTAATATACGAGTTTATACGCATCGTGGTGTCATTTGCAAGGTGAAAAGCTTTTTTTATAGCATTTTTGTTATATCATTTTGTTAAACTTTTTGTCATTCGGGCTATATTAAATGTAGTTTTTCTTGTATATTATTGAGGATCCATGGATTAAGGACCATTAGTGAGGGTTCCAACGGAACGAAATTCTTCCTAATAGCCCGATGATATCCTTTTGGTGATTTTTAGCTCGTTATGGTAATGTATTATGCGTAGTGTATTTAGATTGCTATTTTAGGATATTGTGGTGTGTTAGGAAACCCGGTGTTGTTTATTTTTTGTACTATACATTTTGTGGGTGTGTAGCAATTTTGGGTGTGAGCCTAGGAACGCGACCCCGTGGTCCAAATCCGATGATGGACATTTTTGGGTGTATGTAGTAGGGTCGATGTACCCTTTATTGTAAATATGTAATTGTCGGGCCTTAAAACGATATCAAGTTGAAAATCGAGTTTAAGGCCCCGTAATAGTGAAATATGTGATTATGGGCGTTTGGGGTTATTTTGATGGCTCACATGTCCATGAATAGCCCCCACGCATTTTAATGCTTGATTTGATTTACGACACAAAAACTGATTTCAAAGCTAAACGATGAAGATTTCCATAAAATCAATCAAATTAGGTTATTAGCACCACGAGGCTTAAAATTGGAAGTGCTAATGAATGTCGATTCCTATTTAAACGAGAAGGTTAAAGAAAAAATCGTTTTCAAACATCACAAAAATAGTTTTATAAAAATAAATAACGTTTTATTAAATCTTTGTGCATAGGGTTAAAGAGATCCTAGAAGTTGCCAGTCATTTTATTTACGAAAGCAACGTATAGGTCTCGATTCCTATTTTGACGAAGGTTTAAAAAACTCTTGTTTTGCCAAAACGACACCTAATGAAAATCTCACAGCTTTTGACAATTAAAATCAAACCTTTCTCACAAAAAAAAATAAAAAAAATAAAACTTTATCGTATAGGCCGAAAGACATTCTAAAGCATTCTCAAATTAAAACACGACTTTTCATAAAAAACCAAATGGTTTTTTCATGCAAACTCACCACAACATTCACATAGGCACACACGCGCGCACACACACATTTTAAGAATTAAAGGATAGAAAAAGCATTGAGATTGCGGTAACCGTGTTTCACGGAAGTCGGGGGGTGCCTAACACCTTCCCCTCGCTTAAGCAAGCCCCCGAACTCTATGAATCTCGGTTTGCAGGCCAATTAATTCGGAGTCACATATGAGCCATCGATTTACGAAAACGAAGCTCGGATGAGTTGGTACATCCATTTCAAATATACCAACTCGCGACTCTGGTCAATTGGCTCATCATAAAAAACGATCTTTCAAAACCCCGTCGACATTTGTGCCGACCTTTTCCAAAAAATCATCTAATAAAAAGGCTAAAATTGAAAGGGTAATAATTATCATAGAAGCAATTTTCCCGGCGTCGACACTTAGTTCTTATTAAAACTTTAAATCATAACCCGATTAACTTAAATTAATTGAAACTATTCAAAATACATGATATTGAAAATGAAACAATTTAATTTAAATTAATCAAATAAATAATAAGAATGTTTAAACATTAAAATCAGTTTGGGAATTAATAATGAATTTAAATCCATACATAATCAATTTTGTTTCATCCTACACCTCAAAAATAAACTTAGCAGTATACATGATAAGAACAAAAACAGAGAATAAATAATAACCCATATTCATGTTGCAATGCTTCTTGTCTATATTCGCCGTCTTTCTGCCGTGATGCTCTTCTCTTTTCATTTTATAATGCACCTGCTTCCTCTTTTCTTCCTCTGTGTTGCGGTTGTTTCCTTTTTTTTTCTTTGCTGCTGTCGTGCCCTATATAAAACCCTTATGCTTCCATTCCCTTGGGCTTTAATTATAAGGCTGTTAAACTTGGTTGTTGAACTTAGTAGTATGATAATTTGGGCCCCATTATAAAGCCAATAAGTTGTTGAATTCTTGCTGCCCTTTTACTCCAATAAGTGCCGAAATGGGTTGCTTGCCAAAATGGGCTGCTACTGGACTTTCAAATTGCCAAGCCGCGTGTTGATTTGTTGTTAATCTCCCGTTTCACCCAAAATAAATCCAATTAAAATAAATTAATATAAAATTAGATAAATAAATCTATTTTAAAAGGGAATAAATATATAAATAATGTGCTCATCAAATACTCCCAAACCTAGATTTTGCTAGTCCTCGAGCAAAATAAAAACTAAGAAAATGAAACAAATAAAATCCTAACTAAAACTAATCCACTTTCGTAGCAAACACGATAGTATTTAGCATATACTATAAGCCTTTAAACCCCAAGATTACCCCAAGTGGACGAGTTGTGTCTGGTGATAGTTTGTAGTGAAAATACCAGCAAAATTCAAATGCAATGGTTCTTTTCAAAAATATGATTCCCTTTTATTCCCAATGTGAATAACTCAACAAAGACATCAAAACACTCATATGCTAAGACAATATGACACACATGCAACATCAAAGTTCTCAAACTAGCAAGATTAATAAGAATATTTCATTCTCGCCAACCTCATTGTGAGTGTGTGAATTGACAACAACATAATATCATTAATATCAAAGTAAGCAAAACTTTCAAACTCCATCCAAACTATACTTTGACTCAACTCCTTACTTGGCAAACACTCAACAAATAAAACACTCAAGAATAGGGTGTAAATGCTATCATTACATGCGGGCCATAAAGAGTAAATTTATTCAAATTCAAATGCCTCTCACATGTATGTATCAAAAACGCTATAAATGAAAGTACAAGAGTCTCATGAACGAAGGGATATGTAAAGGAATTCAAAGATCTAAGAAACATGTTGAGATATAAAATTAGCACTTGGGCTTAATTTGACTTCATTTGAGCTTTTCTTTTCTTATTTTTTTTCAATCTTTTTTCACATTTCTTGTCCATGCATTTTTCTTTTCTTTGATCTTTAAAGGAGATTTCATCACTTTTCTTTTCTTGTCTTTTTTTTGTTCATTCTTTCAAGCTCACTTTTCAGTTTTCACTATTGCCCATACATAAAAACAATCTCAACACATCCTTAGATAAAAGGGTAGGCCATAAATATGGTTTACATTCCAAATTGGAGTAGGGTAAATATATCGGGCTACCAAAGAAAGGCTATATAAAAGGCTCAAAAGGGTGACTAGCGGTACATATGTAAAGGTGAGATATAATAGGCTCATATGTTGGCTTTCAAAGATGGCCTAAGTCACTTCCTAAGGTCTAAAGTTTTTCAATTCAAGCAATATTAGGAATCCTTTAAAAGAAATTACATTTCATGGACGTACCTTTCTAGTGTTCATTCAAAGCAAAGAATAATGAGACTATTCAACAAAATACACTTTTCAAAAATTTAGAGTTAATGTAAAAACCCTCAAATAGGAAGATTGGCTCAAATACTCACAGGTTACTCAGTCTCTGCATTTATGTTTTTCAAGAAATTTAAGTTGTACTCACTCATCCATCTTGTCATGCATTAGTTGTCAAATGTATTCAAATAAAATGAGAATTAGAAGTCATAAAAGTTCTCTTAATAATGATAGTAAGGGAACTAAGTATGCACATGTAAAGCATTAAGACGAATGCGTCATCGTTATTACATCGGCTAGACAAAGGGAAACTTAATATTAGCTTAAGAACCATTGCAAAAAATTTACCCTACTAAAAACAAAAAAAATTTGCTCATATTCTAACAAAGTGTCATATGTGAAGTGCAAAAGAATAACGAGGCTAATAAATCCCACCCCCAACTAAAATCTTACATTGTCCTCAATGTATAAAGACAAGTAAATAAGAAAGAGAAGGAGAACACCTGGATATAATGAAGCTCCAATCAAAAAGATAAACCTGCATATCTATTAGGAATAGAACAAAGAAAATAAACAAAATAGATAAAAAAAAAAATAATAATAATAAATAAATAAAAAATAAATAAACCTACGTTAGACACAAAGAACCTAAACTGACAATGTTAATCCTGATAAACAGGATCTTCTTGCAGTGTTTCCTCTACCTCTTGACTCTTTCATTCTAAGAATGGTTTCAACCTTTGACCATTGACTTTGAAAACAATACCATTCTCAGGATTTCCTATTTCAACAGCTCCATGAGGAAAAACAGTGTGAACAATGAATGTACCTGACCATTTAGAACGCAACTTTCCAGGAAATAAATGCAAATGAGAATTGTATAACAAGACCTTTTGACCAGGTGTAAATGATTTCCTAAGAATATTCTTATCATAGAAAGTTTTCATTTGGTCCTTATACCATTTAGCACTTTCATAAGCATCATTCCTGATTTTCTCTAACTCATTAAGTTGTAATTTCCTAAGAGTGCCTGCTTTGTTTGAGTCAAAATTCAATTTTTTAATGGCCCAAAAAGCTCTATGCTCTAACTCTACAGGTAAGTGACAAGCCTTGCCATAAACTAGTCGATAAGGAGACATTCCAATAGGGGTTTTGAAAGCAGTACGGTAAGCCCACAATACATCACAAAGTTTTAAAGACCAATCTTTTGTAGTTGGGTTAACTGTTTTTTGAAGAATATTTTTAATCTCCCTATTAGAAATCTCAACTTGTCCATTAGTTTGGGGATGGTAGAGTGTGGCTACTTTATGTGTAATGCCATATTTCTTTATTAATTGCTCAAAAGCTCTATTACAAAAATGTTTTCCCCCGTCACTAATGATCGCACGAGGTGTACCAAAACGAGAAAATATAGTTTCTTTTAAAAAATTTACCACCACCTTGTGATCATTAGTTTTAGAGGAAATTGCCTCTACCCATTTAGACACATAATCCACAGCAACAAGTATATACAAATTGAAGAATTAGAAAATGGACCCATAAAGTCAATACCCCACACATCAAATAATTCAACAATAAGAATCGGATGTAAAGGCATCATATTTCGACGAGTTATACTTTCTAATTTTTGACATCTCTCACAGGAACTACAATATGCATGTGTATCTTTAAAAATAGTTGGCCAATAAAAACCACATTGCAGAATTTTTGAAACTATTTTCCTCGAACTAAAGTGACCTCTATATGCATGATCATGACAAAAAGAGATAACATTTCTCTGTTCACTTTCAGGAATACATCTCCTAATTATTTGGTCAATACAATATTTGAACAGGAAAGGATCATCCCAAAAGAAATGTTTAACCCTGGATAAAAATTTAGTACAATCTTATTTAGTCCAATGTGTAGGCATTTTACCTATGACAAGATAGTTAACAATATCAGCATACCAAGGTGCTTGGGAAACAACCATAAGTTGTTCATCCGGAAACGACTCTCTAATGGGCGTGGACTCATCTATGGGCTCCACAATTAATCTAGACAAATGATCAGCCACAACATTTTCTAATCCTTTCTTGTCCTTAATTTCAAGGTCAAACTCTTGTAACAATAGAATCCATCTAATGAGGCGAGGTTTGGCATCTTTTTTACTTAAAAAGATATTTCAATGCAGCATGATCAGAATAAACTATCACCCTAGAGCCAATCAAGTAAGATCTAAACTTGTCTAGTGCAAAAACTACAACCAATAACTCTTTTTTCGTGGTAAAATAATTGAGTTGTGCATCATTGAGGGTCTTACTAGCATAATAAATCACATGAGGGAGTCTATTGATACTCTATCCCAAAACCGCCCCTATAGCATAATCCGAAGCATCACACATAATCTTGAATGGAACACTCCACTCGGGTGGTCTAATGATGGGTGTTGATGTCAACAAGGTCTTAAGCTTGTAAAAAGCTTGTAGGCATTCATTATCAAAATGAAAAGAGACATCTTTAGTAGGTAAATTGCATAGAGGTCTAGAAATCTTACTAAAGTCTTTAATAAACATACGATAAAACCCTGCATGACCTAGGAAAGACCTTATTTCTCGCACTGTCTTAGGAGGTGGGAGACCAGAAATTACATCTACTTTAGCCTTATCTACCTCAATTCCTTCATGGGACACATGTCCTAAAATTGTTCCTTTCCTAACCATAAAGTGACATTTTTCCCAGTTAAGTGCAAGATTTTTTTCTTTACACCTAATTAACACTAAGGTTAAATGGTGTATTCATCAAAACTAGACCCAAATACTTAGAAGTCATCCATAAACACCTCTAAAAATTGCTCTACCATGTCAGAAAATATGCTCATCTTACACCGCTGAAATGTAGCAGGTGTATTACACAACCCAAAGGACAAGCGATGATAGGCAAAAGTACCAAAAGGACAGGTAAATGTTGTTTTCTCTTGGTCCTCAGGTGCTATAGGAATTTGGTTATAACCGAAATAACCATCAAGAAAGTAATAATATGCATGTGTGGCTAATCTCTCTAACATCTGGTCAATGAAAGGGAGTGGGAAATGATCTTTTCTAATAGAGGCATTCAACTTACGGTAGTCGATGCACACACGCCAACCAGTTTGCATTCGGGTAGGAACTAACTCATTATTATCATTCTTAACTACCGTAATGCCTGACTTTTTAGGTACTACACGAACAGGACTAACCCAAGAACTATCAGAAATTGCGTAAATGATACCCACATCTAAGAGTTTAATTACTTCAACTCTTACTAACTCCTTCATGGCAGGGTTTAGTCTCCTTTGGGACTTACGAGAGGGTTTGGCATTATCTTCAAAGTGAATCCTATGCATACACACTAAGGGACTAATACCTTTAATGTCTTGTCCAACCTATAGCTTCTTTATGTTCCTTAAGCACACGTATGAGTTTATATTCCCGTTCTTTATCTAATTCAATTGCTATGATAACAGGCAAGGTTTTAGATTGACCTAGAAACGCATATTTTAGTGTCTTAGGGAGAGGCTTCAATTCTAGCTTAGGTGGTTTATCAACACATGGAAGAGGTATGGATTCAGAAGGTGGGAGTGGTTTAATCTTAGCTTTCCATTGGGTAGTATTCATTAATGGGGTAGATTCTAACAAAGAGTTGACCTCACTAATTACTACATCATCATCAAAACTCATACCAAAATGAGCTAAACACTTCTCTAATGGATCATCATAGGACGACTGCCTAAAGAAATCGTACACAACACTCTCCATAAAATTAACCTCACAGAGATCATCGTGATCAGGAGGTTATTGACAAATACTGAACACATTGAGTTCTACCATTATATTCCCAAAAGAAAGTTTCATAACTCCATTACGATAATTGATTATCGCGTTGGAGGTGGCCAAGAAAGGTCGTCCTAAAATAACAGGATTTTGTGCATTAACATTCTCCACAGGCTGAGTATCTATGACAATAAAGTCCACAGAAAAGTAAAAATTATCAACCTTGATTAAGACATCCTCTATGGTACCCCTAGGAACCTTGATTGACCTATCGGCTAATTGAAGTCTCACTGGGGTGGGTCTAAGTTCTCCTAATCCTAATTGTGCATATATAGAATATGGCAATAAATTGATACTCGCACCTAAATCAAGTAAGGCCCTATCAATCACGTGGTCACCTATAACACAGGAAATAGTAGGACATCTAGGATCCTTATACTTGACAGGAGTTTTCATTTGGATTATGAAACTAACTTGTTCGGTTAAACATGTTGTTTTAGGGACATTTGTTTTCCTTTTCATTGTACATAAATCTTTAAGAATTTAGCATAAGAGGGCACCTGCTAAATAACATCAAGAAATGGGATGTTTATATGAACTCGCTTAAACACTTCTAAAATCTCATTATGTGGTGTGCCTTCTTTACTGGGACAAGTCTACGTGGAAAAGGAGCCTTAGGGATATAAGGTGCAATGGGTGTATCAGGCTCTTTTGATTCCTTAGGAGTAGGTTTCTCTTCTATTTTCTTCTCACTAGATCCATTTGCTTGATTGTCTATTTTTCGACCAAACTTAAGGGTAGTGATGGACTTTGCTTCTTTAAAACTCCTATCAGGATTGGTAACTTTATACTGACCCTTGGGGTTAGGGACTGGTTGACTAGGTAACTTTCCTTTCTCTCTTTCTCCTATGACAGTGGCTAATTGCCCCACTTGGGTTTCAAGCTTCAAGATAGACTGTTGGGCACCAAGAAGAGACTGCTGAGTGGTTTGCATAAATTGTTGCAAAGTGTCCTCTAAGGTAGGTTTCTTTTGGGGAGCCGCAAATTGAGGATGTGACTGGAAACCTGGAGGACGTGATGGATTAGGGGCTGCAAATTGCTGCCCTCCATAATTCACTGGAGGCTGGCTTTGCCTCCAAGATAAGTTTGGGTGATTCCTCCAATTAGGGTTGTATGTGGTAGAAAATGGGCTATTAGATGATCTCCCATAAGAATTTAGAGCATTTGCTTGATCAACATAGCTCTCTGGAGGGGTATAAGGTGGATTATCAAACGAAACACACCCATCATTCCGGGTACTCATTGCAGAATTTATAGTTTGACTCAAGGACATGGCTTCTACCTTCCTAGTCAGGTTTTCTAAGGCATTTTTTACATCAAAATCGTCTCTTACCTCATATAACCCCCCTTTCCTAGGCTTCTCTATCCAATTAGAAAAATCCCATTGCTGAGAATTTTCGGACAAAGTTCCAAAGAATTGTCAGGCATCAGTGCTACTTAAGTTCAAGAATTTCCCTCTATTCATAGACTCAATCATGTGACGGTTTGACATGGTCAAAGCATTATAAAAATATTATACGAGTCTCCAAAGTTCAAAACTGTGATGGGGACACCTTAAAAGTAAGTCCTTAAATCTCTCCCAACATATGTAAAATTGTTCACCCTCGGTTTAATGAAAATCTATAATTTCTCTTCTAAGGGCATTTGTTTTAGACATTGGAAAATTTTTTGACAAGAATTTACTAATTAATTGGTCCCAACTAGTGATTGAATTAGAAGGAAGTGAGTTTAACCATGCTTTAGTCCCTATCTTTTAGAGAGAATGGAAATAGACGAAGCCGCACAGATTCATCTGAAAAATTCTGAAATCGGAAGGTGGTACATATGTCTAGGAATTCTTTGACATGCATGTAAGGGTCCTCTCTATCTAAGCCATGGAATGATGGGATAAGCTGTATTGCACTAGGTTTAAGCTCAAAATGTGTCGCTCGAGTTTGTGGTAACACAATGCAAGAAGGGTGGTTAGGTGTGATCCTTCTTGCATTGTGCAAGAAAGGTGGTTAGGTGGTTAGGTATTAATTTAAATTTTGTTTAATTCTTCTACTATCTTAAGTGATCTCTCTTCGCGTTCTAACGGTTCCCCTATTTCATTGTTACCATTATCCTCAGTCATTTTAATACTTACCACTATACTACAACTAGTAGAAGAATTAAACAAAATTTAAATTAATTAATATTTCTAATAATCCCCAGCAACGGCACCAAAAACTTGTTGTGCTTACATTTTGTAAAAATACTCGCAAGCGCACGAATCTATTGTAAAATAGTTTAATGCAAAATACGAGGTCGTTCCCACGAGGATTATTGAAAATTAATTAAATTTAACTTAAATCCAACTCTAATCTAGTTAACGAAAAATGATTTTTGAGATAATTAAAACTAAAATCAAATTAATATGCAATAAAAAAACTAACTTTTAATCAATGAGAGAAAAGTTCTGAGGTTCGGAATGCACAATATTAATTATGTTGTCTTACTATTCATTATTAATTCGGAGTAGCAATTTGAAAATCAATTCAATACTTCCTCAAGATTTTTCAATTAAGCACATAAAAATATTTCTTATATAACTCTTATTTTCAAGGTTCAATGTATAAGACCAAAGCATTAAATGTATCCACTATTTGAAAAACAAATAATCTTAGTTCTTATTAAAGCTTTAACTCATAACCTGATTAACTTAAATTAATTGAAACTATTCAAAATACATGATATTGAAAATGAAACAATTTAATTTAAATTAATCAAATAAATAATAAGAATGTTTAAACATTAAAATCAATTTGGGAATTAATAATGAATTTAAATCCATACATAATCAATTTTGTTTCATCCTACACCTCAAAAATAAACTTAGCAGTACATGATAAGAACAAAAGCAGAGAATAAATAATAACCCATATTAATGTTGCACTGCTGCTTGTCTATATTCTCCGTCTTTCTGCCGTGCTGCTCTTCTCTTTTTGTTTTATACCGCAACTGCTTCCTCTTTTCTTCCTTTATGTTGCGGCAGTTTCCTTTTCTTTTTTTTTCTTTGCTGCTATCGTGCCCTATATAAAACCCTTATGCTTCCATTCCCTTGGGCTTTAATTGTAAGGCTGTTAAACTTGGCTGTTGAACTTAGTAGTATGATAATTTGGGCCCCACTATAAAGCTAATAAGTGTTAGGTTTGTATATAACGCAAGCATGCAATCAAATTACATAAATAAAGCGGAAGCGTGATAAAACGGATTTTAAAATTTTAATACAAACCATCACCATGATCTATCCTTGTGTTCAATTATCAATTAAACGAAAGAGAAAGAGAATAAGAATTATACCCTCGTAGATCAAAGCTTCCTCGGGTACAAGTTCAACTCCTAGTCCTTCGTGTTCTCCTCGAATTCCACCGATGAGATTCCTTCCTTTGATCAACGTTAGTCACCCAAGTGTTTGGCCTCTAGAGATGATCCACCAAGGAAGAATAGGTATTCAAGAAGTTGGGTATTAACAAAACCCTAGTTTCTATCTCTATAAAAATTGTAAGTACTCTCCACAATCTAATGCAAAGTGTGTAACCCTAATCTATGATAAGACTCCTCTTATTTATAGATGTAGGAATAACCCTTCCCTAAACTATTTAGGATTAGGGTTTCTATTATAATTAAACTCCTTTAATTAATTATGCTCTTAATCCAATTAGGAATTCATGAGAGAGTACTTATATTAATTAATTCCCAATCCCTATTAGGAATTAAATAATAGTAATAGTAATAATAATAATAAGACTCCTCTTATTAATTTATATTTAATATTTTCAAATATTAAATAATAAATATTAAGCTATTTAATTTATTCTATCTCCATAGATTAAATTAAATACACTTAACTTATTGTTACAATTATGCCATTTACTTCTTAAATAAATATTTTTTCTTTTGTGGTGTGACCCTTTAGGTTCTCCATATTAAACCCGTTGTGAATAAATCAATTAGAACAATTCTAATCTTATTTAAATAAATAAATTAAACTATTTAATTTATTTAAATAAATAATATTTATTCTACAATAAGGGTAAGCCCTCTTAGCGATCAACGACTTTCCAGATAATATAGATTTCAACATTAATCACAAAAGAACCTTTCAGTGAATAGTTACCGTACAATTCAATCCTTCTACCAAACAATGTCCCAATTAAATATAAGACATAGATTTACTGCCAAGTCTTATTTTATTTAATTATATGTATTTCGATTCCCAAATGCACAACTCTAGATAATGCAAATTAGAAACTCCTTTCTAATTTCATTCTGCCTTGGCCAAGGACTACTGAGTTGTCATTTATCGAATCACATACGACATTCACATCTTTTACTAGACGTGGTAGATTCTTTGTTGATCATTCACCCATCTCCATGTACAACTTTATTATACCCAATCATACCCTTTGATATACCCCAAAGGTCTTAAGGGACATGTCAAAGTATAACTCATCATACACAAGATACTATGATGATCTCAAGTCCAAGGATCACTTGTGCTACTATCACCAGAGGAATTCCTATTGACAGGCGAGTAAAACTCCATTAGGTATTCCTTAGCGAGTCACGTTCAGTGAACTTATTCTCCAATAAGTACCTACATACTTGCTTTAGTGTCTCCACACAAATGATTATGAGATCAATTATCCTCTTCCTAAGAACAAGCAACGTATGTACTAATCTATCCGGATTCACTAATCCCCTTTTTAGTAATCCAACGATTAGGAACGATTTTAGTTTGTGAGCTATCTAGAATTTAGATCTCATTAGCATGATCACTATCATGATTCTAAAAGCATTGCTCAAAAACTATGGGTTTATCACATTTAATATAACAACACTATGTAGATAATGTAAAATACCTTTTAAGAAAATCAATTTTTTTATTAATAAATGAATAAGATTACAAAGTATATGCTACATCATATCAAATATGATTAGCTTATGTGCATACTACTTTCAATCTCCCACTTGCACTAAAGCCAATCGCCATGGTATCTTATACCCTTCTTCTCTAAGTGACGATCATCCTGCTGTTTGGATAAAGCTTCAGTAAATGGATATGCAATGTTGTTCTTGAGAGTCCACTATCTCTATAGTGACTTCTCCTCTTTCAATGATTCTACTAATCAAATGAAAGTGCCGCAACACATGTTTGAATCTAAGATGAGACTTAGGAACTATTCCTAGTTCTGTAATAAAATTTTCATCCAAACAATCAACTTGCAGCTTCATTTACAACTATATACTTTGTCTTTGTCACTAAACCAACAACTCTTTGCTGTTTGGAACCTTTCCTGTTCACTGCACCACCATTCAAGGTAAAAATTTACCCTAAAGTGGATTTGTTATCGTCTTGGTCAGTCTGAAAAACTTGAGTCTGTTTAGCCCTCTAGTTTTCATTCAGACCTACCACGAATCATGATCACATCTTCAATACCGGTTAAGTACTTAAAGATATTTATCACTGTCTTACATTGATCTTCTCTAGAATCTGACTGATCAATATCAGACCTTGTATATTCATTGCATTCATGATAGTAACTCATGCGATCTCCTTTTTATTGAGGACAATTTAAAGAGATACACTCCATGGCTCATCATCATGAGACCTCTCTTAGAGTTTGCCATGCTAAACACCTTTAGCTTCGAATGAATATACGTTCATTGGGTCAAGCCGAACATCCTTTTAAATCTATCTATATAGATTTATATCCCCAATTTATAGGATGCTCCTCCCAAGTTATTCATAGAGGAATATTTAGACAATTTTATCTTTACTATTGTAGCATTGGTGTGTTATTCCTTATCAGTAGTATATCAACATGTAATACTAGGAATGTCACAGTGCTCCTACTGAACCTTTTGTACACACTAGGTTCATTCTCATTTTTGATAAAATCAAACTCTTTTGATTGTCTCATCAAAATGAATGTTCCATTTTTGAGAAGCTTGCTTCAATCCATAAATGGATCATCGTACCTTAAAACACGATTTGCTTCAACCTTTAAAACAAATTCCTCTGGTTGTATCATACATACATTCTCCTCAAGTCTTCGTTGAGGAAGGATGTCTCCACATCCATTTTGCCAGATTTCGTAATAAGCTGCAATCACAAGCAAAATCCAAATGGACTTGAGCATTACCTGGTAATAAGGTTTTATCACAGTTAACTCCTTGACTTTATTTGAAACGTTTTAAACGGGTCTGGTCTCATAGGTCTCTACCTTGCCAATTGCCCTAGTCTTTCTCTTAAAGACCCATTTACACCCTCTAGGCACTATGCCTTTCGGTGGAGTAACTAGAGTCTATACTTGGTTCTCATATATGGAGTTTATTTCGGATTTCATGGCTGTCTGCCTTTTCTCTGAGTGTCTTCTACTCATAGCCTCATCGTATATAACTGGATCATCATCCTCTATGATGCGTACCTCATCATCATCCTCTATGATGAATCCATACCTCCTAGGTATCTTCGGTACTCTTCCAGATTTATGATTCGGTTGTGGTACAATAGGTCTATCTATAGGTCCCTCGGTTTGACTTAAAGTGCTTTGTGGTTCTTGAACTCTTTCAAGATCTATTACCCTCCCACTAGCTCCTTCAATGATAAACACATTTATCCAATAAGGCAGTGTGTAGGATTATAGTAATAATACCCTAAACTTTCTTTAGGATATCCCACAACTCTGTACTTGTTAGATTTTGTCCCAAACTTATCTTTTAAAACCTTTTCACATAAGTTGGACAACCCCTTATCTTAACATATTTAAGATTAGGAATCCTCCCTATCCATAACTTTTATGGAATCTTGGGGCCGAATTTTGAGGTTACCTTATTTTGTAGATATGCAGCCATTTCTAGGGCATAACCCCAAATGGATGCTGGAATGTCGGTAAAAATCATTATGGACCGCACCATGTCCAACAAGGTACAATTTCTCCTTTTTAAATACACCAATCAATTATTGCGTATCAGGAGGTGTCCATTATGAGAAAATACCATTTTGAGATGATCTAGAAACTTATTGCACAAGTATTCCTTCCTCGATCTGATCAAAGAATCTTAATACTTTGTCAATTTGTTTCACTTCTGAATTTTTTGAACCTTTCAAATGATTCAGACTTGTATTTCATCAAATACACAGATTCAACTCTTTGAATGATCATCTCCTTTTCTTTTACTAGTTTCTTCAATTTGCAAAATTATTTTTCATGTAAGTCAAGTTTACAAAGTCCATCAAGTGATCTTCCAGTTTCAAACAAAACATTACCATTATAAATAGAAAAACAATTGTTCTTAAATATAATACCAGAACCTTCCTTGTCCAACAACAGAAGTAATAATGTTTTTAAAGAGAACTAGAACATAATAACAACTTATTAACTTAATAGACTTGCCCGTAGGCAACGCTAAACTATAAGTTCCTACGGCTAATGTAGCAACCATTGCTCCATTCTGCACACGTAAGATTACTTACTCTTTGTTTAGCTTTCTACTTATGCTTAGTCTCTGCATTGGATTGCATATGTGAAAACTATAGCCGGTATCCAATACCCAAGTAGAACATTGACTTACAAAAAGATTTATTTCAATGATGAACAAACCTATATTTGTAACCGAAGCTTTACTAAGCTTCTTCTGGTTAGCCTCTACAAGATGCTCCTTATAGTTTCCTTTCCAGTGTCCAAACTTATTGCAGTGGAAGCAAACTCCTTTACTATCTGCATCAGTTTTGTTCTTAGTATCCTTAGTTATTGCCTTTCCTTATACCTTCTTTGAATTGTTCTTCTTATCAGAAGATACCTTGGGCCTCTTCCTTTTCTTGGAAGTATCATCCACTAGTAAGACTTGGTTCTTGTTGGATGAGAAGTGACCTTCAGCAGTTTTCAGCATGTTAAGTAACTCAGGCAAGCTGATGTCCAACTTATTCATGTGAAAATTCACAACAAATTGTGAGAAGGTGTCCGGGAGTGACTGCAAGATCAAATCTTGACTTAACTCTTCATCCAATACAAAACCAAGTTGTCCCAATTGTTCAATCAGAATGATCATTTTTAGGACATTTATCTATACTGTAGTGCCATCGGTTATTCTAGATTGGAAGAGCTCCTTAGATATCTAATATCTAGCAGTCCTACTTTCCTCACCATTCAACTCCTTGAAGGTGCAAGAGTACAGTAGGAACATCCATAGTTTCATGCTGACGCTGAAGCTCGTTACTCATGGATGCGAGCATGATGCATTGAGCCAACTGTGCATCATCTTGCCACTTTCTAAAAGTAGCAATCTCTTCCTCAGAGGCATTGTCTGCAACCATTGCAGGGATATGTGTATTAAGGATACAAGATAGCTTTTCAGCCTTGATAATTATTCTCGGATTCCTTAACCAGTCCGTGTAATTCAGTCCGATTAATTAGCATCTAATATGCTACGCAGTGATAGTGAATTAGACATTATAAAATTCTGTTAAATGAATTTGTAATTTAACAACATTTTAGCATACATTCATTTAATTAATTACCAAAATAAATTTAGGTCTTTATTTTAAATTGGTATCTCTCACTTTTTCTTCAAACTATATTACCCTCAATATATATAGTTCGGCAAATCTAATTAAAGATTTCCTAGTGAGAATAAGGATTCCATTTCAAATGTATATAGCTTTGTGTGACACAACAAACGATATATAAATAAATAGGTAGACAACTATTGTCAATTACATCACTATGCAACTCCTTGTATTTTGCCTCTTAGATTATTTTGATCGAGTGTGACACATCCGAATCAAAATTATCCAAGTTAAGTCCAACCTAGCACTTCCATATATTATTCGAAAGAAAAACACTGTCCTTGTGTGACACAACAAAATAGCATCGTTCAGTCCATTTATAAGCATCAAATGTGATAAAGCAACATCTTAAATATTTAATACTTGCCTTGTGTGACACAACAAACTCATATTAAATATTTAATACTCTATTGCTTTACCATGCTAGAAGGCGACGTTCGATATTCCAAATATCTTTGAACGCTTAGAACTTAATATAATTTCTTTGAGGGGTTTGTTATTATTTGTCTCATCTTGTTTAGCGCGCATGCACATATATATATAAAATACGCGTCATATTATTTAACATGCGAAGTATGTTGGATAATATATAATATATACATAGTAAGCATGCATATATAGAATACTATATTCTACCCGGATTGATTATAAACTTTTATTCTAGTTTGGTTCACTAGAGCCACCAAGTGAACCTAAAGGTCAAACCTAAGGTGCAAGAATTAAATTTAAATATAACTATTATATTTAAACCCGGGCTCCATTACAAACGGGTCTTCAAGCGCTCCTTGCTCCTTGGTCTCCAATTCTTCAAAATAATTCTAACTAATCCTATTACATGAACTATTTACTATAATAGAAACCTTGATCAGCAGTCAAGGGGAAGTACATAGGAGGGAGATAGAATTTACATTAAGGAAAAATTAGAAAAGACGAGGTACGCAGACCCCATTTATAAAAAAACCCATACATTCAAGCATCCACTAAAATAAATCCAATCACACATTGGTCAATAGTCCATAATCAATCCCTATTTATTATCATACATATATCTAGATGTATCAATAAATAACATTCATCCCATGAATAATAAAACCATTCCATATATGCATTGATATCAATTAATGGGCAAAAGTTTTGCTAATATTTAGTTTTGAAACAAAATAAACTCTTTTATTTTAATCAAAAACCAAATCCAAATTAAACTCCTTTAATTTTAACAATCTGAAATCCTATTCCAGATAAAATAAACATCTTTATTTTAAACTTTTATCAATTAAATAAACCATTTATGTTAATTGAGAAAAACAAAAAAAAATTCAAAGTCTGCACACCGGCGTGGCCGCGCTCCAAATTAAACTAGGAGCAGCGCGGCCGCGCTGCACCCCTAGAAACGTTTTCTGGGTTAGGGCGCGACCGCGCTCCAGAATGAACTGGAAGCGGCGCGACCGCGCCGCTATGCAGATTCAGAATTTTTTTTTTCCAGCCCAAAAATCCGATCGTATCGCATATCAATTCATACATGGAACCATCAAAATCAATAATTAACACAAGGATTAGGCTCTGATACCACTGTTAGGTTTGTATATAACGCAAGTATGCAATCAAATTACATAAATAAAGCGGAAGCGTGATAAAACGGATTTTAAAATTTTAATACAAACCATCACCATGATCTATCCTTGTGTTCAATTATCAATTAAACGAAAGAGAAAGAGAATAAGAATTATACCCTCGTAGATCAAAGCTTCATCGGGTACAGGTTCAACTCCTAGTCCTTCGTGTACTCCTCGAATTCTACCGATGAAATTCCTTTCTTTGATCAACGTTAGCTACCCAAGTGTTTGGCCTCTAGAGGTGATCCACCAAGGAAGAATAGGTATTCAAGAAGTTAGGTATTGGCAAAACTCTAGTTTCTATCTCTATAGAAATTGCAAGTACTCTCCACAATCTAATGCAAAAGTGTGTAACCCTAATCTATGATAAGACTCCTCTTATTTATAGATGTAGGAATAACCCTTCCCTAAACTATTTAGGATTAGGGTTTCTATTATAATTAAACTCCTTTAATTAATTATGCTCCTAATCCAATTAGGATTTCATGGGAGAGTACTTCTATTAATTAATTCTCAATCCCTATAGGAATTAAATAATAGTAATAGTAATAATAATAATAAGACTTCTCTTATTAATTTATATTTAATATTTTCAAAATATTAAATAATAAATATTAAGCTATTTAATTTATTCTATCTCCATAAATTAAATTAAATACACTTAACTTATTATTACAATTATGCCATTTACTTCTTAAATAAATATTTTTCCTTTTGCGGTGCGACCCTTTAGGTTCTCCATATTAAACCGGTTGTGAATAAATCAATTAGAACAATTCTAATTTTATTTAAATAAATAAATTAAACTATTTAATTTATTTAAATAAATAATATTTATTCTACAATAAGGGTAAGCCCCCTTAGCGATCAACGACTTTCCAGATAATATAGATTTCAACATTAATCACAAAAGAACCTTTCAGTGAATAGTTACCGTACAATTCAATCTTTTTACCATACAATGTCTCAATTAAATATAAGACATGGATTTACTGTCAAGTCTTATTTTATTTAATTATATGTATTTCGATTTCCAAATGCACAACTCTAAATAATGCAAATTAGAAACCCTTTCTAATTTCATCATGCCTTGGCCAAGGACTACTGAGTTGTCATTTATCGAATCACATAGGACATTCACATCTTTTACTAGACGTGGTAGATTCTTTGTTGATCATTCACCTATCTCCATACAGAACTTATTATACCCAATCATACCCTTTGATATACCCCAAAGGTCTTAAGGGACATGTCAAAGTATAACTCATCATACACAAGATACTATGATGATCTCAAGTCCAAGGATCACTTGTACTACTATCACTAGAAGAATTCCTATTGACAGGCGAGTAAAACTCCATTAGGTATTCCTTAGCGAGCCACGTTCAGTGAACTTATTCTCCAATAAGCACCTACATACTTGCTTTAGTGTCTCCACACAAATGATTATGAGATCAATCATCCTCTTCTTAAGAGCAAGCAACGTATGTACTAATCTATCCGGATTCACTAATCCCCTTTTTAGTAATCCAACGATTAGGAACAATTTTAGTTTGTGAGCTATCTAGAATTTAGATCTCATTAGCATGATCACCATCATGATTCTAAAAGCATTGCTCAAAACTATGGGTTTATCACGTTTAATAAAACAACACTATGTAGATAATATAAAATGCCTTTTAAGAAAATCAATTCTTTTATTAATAAATGAATAAGATTACAAAGTATATGCTACATCATATCAAATATGATTGGCTTGTGTGCATACTACTTTCATGCATAACCATGACTGATTGAAGAAGCAACAATAATTTCTATAGGAAAACTACGGAACTAAATTGTAGAGTAACTGTTAATCAGCAGACCAGGCAAGTCCTCTATCTTACACCCCTTTGTATACTAGGTGCGAGTTCCTAAACTCAGAAATCCTTGTTTTGTGAATGTTCCAGATTTTACTTGAATTAATTCTTTTCAAACATGCTAGTGGATAATTATTGATAATCATTCCACATCCATAACGATTATTGACACTTGTAGTTGGTGCAAGTTCTTATACTCCGACGTGTGTCCTTTGAAAAGCTATCTAGGTGGTTTAATTATTGAAAATTATTCCACAGTAATGTTATTGCACTTGTATGATGGTAAACTTAAATTGTAGAAAGAATTTGATATTCTAGTATTCATGAACTGTTAGGTCTATGCTAGTTGTATCAGCTAGACCGTGCATGTTTAAATTTGAATGATTCAAATACGTGTTAAAGCTGTTCCAAACCCATTGTTGGGAGGGACTCTTTGACTTAGAAAAGGACAAAGATTTAAAGGCAATATATCGAAAAATAAATCGAATAATTGCCGACATGTAAGTGGTATGCATATTCACATGGTAAGATAGGCTGATCACCTTGATTACCATTTGTAGGAGGCCATGTTTAATTACTGGTAAACCTCTGAACTAGTTCAGGGTCATTACTGACCACTCAGTACTTTGATTCATTTTCTTTCATATATTAAAACTTGAATCTTTAATTCTTCACAGTCATTATATTGTTGAAAAGTCGAAGTTGAAAGTTCCTTTTCGATCATGATATATCTCTGTTATGCTTAAACTTGCTGAGCAAACTTGTTGCTCATTCTTGCTATATTCTGATCCCATTTCAGTTAAGCCCGAGTGCTCGAAGAAGAACAAAGGCAAGGAAAAATTTCAAGAGTAGTGAATGAGTAGTCTTATATATTTTGTTGCTAATGAAATGATTATGTAAAACCTTTCTGACATTAAGGTTACGTATTAAGTTAAGGTTAATAGATGTTAGGACCAATGTAGAACCTTATGGTATTGAACCAAATATGTATATTTATTTCGCAATGTATGTAGAATGGGTATGTTGATGGTTAATCGTGAGCACCAAACGCCAAGGTAAGGAACCCGGATTTTGGGGGCGTCATAGGTTGGTATCAAAGCTATAAGCACGAATGTTGCGAAGAGCCCCGAGCCTCTTGCTGGTGACTACCTGTAAAATGGGAGGCACCGAAGCCAGACTCTCCGTAAGGGATGCCGAGCGAGTCGGTGGAAAGCTGATAGGTATAACTGTGAGGTGCTATGGTTGGAAGCACCATGAAAGTCACATGTTGGCATCAGAGTTGTAGGTTATACACGGTAGGATGCGAAACCTAGGTTATAACCTTAGAAAAAAACTCGTATAGAGTATGTTAGGTGATGGGTTGTAGAAATTCATCGAGTATAGATTCTACATAATAAAATATCATTTCATTTCATTAATGAATATATTTTATTGTGATACTGATGTTGTTCCTTGTTTGTTTTTGGTATTGTGATTATAGGATGCCGAAAGAACAGCAAGGTAGCCACACCATGGACCAAGAATAGGTAGATCCGGTGGAGGAACCGGTAGAGCAGGAAGTGATGGTAGATACCCCTAAGGATAAATTGATCGGCGACTTATTGGCCAGGAACAATGAGTTGGAGGATAGAGTTTCCCACTTAGAGGAACAAAACCAGACCCACCTGCTCATTGAGCAACAATATAGAGATGCAGCCTATCAGGCTCGGGGGCAGGCAGTTGAGTTGAGAGGGAGGCTGGAGCTAGTAGAGTTACAGCTGGGAGAAATAATGATAGAGAATCAAGCTCTGAAGTTCGAGTTTGATTTAGAGATAGCCGATAAGATAAGGGTGGAGGTTGCGTGGGTTGACGCAGCTAGAAGAATGGATCAGCTGAGGGATGAATTGGAGGCCAGAGAGGTTAGGTTCGAGTCCTTAGGGCGGGCTTTAGATGCAGCATATACGAGTCCCAGAATTGGAGAGAGGAGGCAGTATTTTGAGATCGGTGAGTCGAGCCGTTCTGTTCGACGCCGAGTGGATGGAGATGTACTTCAGGAGCAGGAGCATGTCCATGCTGAGATGGCTCAACCAGGCAGTCAGTGATGTGTCGGTTGGTTGTTATGTATATAGATGCCTTAGTACCTTTTTGTTTATTAGGGTTATGATATGTATGATGTAAACTTAAGACTGTGAGAGGTAGTATGTAAATACGATGTATCCCCACCTTATGTGTATAGAGGAATATAGCTTTTGGAAGATCCCATGTTTTGATACTAAAATGGGATACTAAAATTTGGTAGCTAGCATTTATAGAAATATGCTAAGGAATTGTAAGTGTATGACACTATGATTTGGTATATGAATATAAATGCAGTATTGTGGTTATATGTTTAACTGTTTAAGTTTAATTATGCATTATGTTTTAAATTTTAATATTATTAAGACAAGCATATGAGGTAAAGCACAAAGAATAATTTGAGGTTTTGTTTAAAATCAGATAATGCCGCCAAGAAGAGTACCACGAAACCAAAGGGAGGAAAGATCCGGTAATGACGAAGGGGGTCAAGCAAACCCAATGCAAGACTTTGTTAACATGTTAGTAGAGGCTATGCAGAATCGAGCACTAGCCATAGAAAATCCACCAGATAATCGTTTGGCGAATTTTAAAGACTTTAAGGCAGTAGGTCCACCAGAGTTTAAGGGAACAACAGATCCAATAGAAGCTCAAATATGGATAAAGGAAATAGAGAAGGCTTTTATTATTGCAAGAGTTGCTAAGGAGCAAAAGACAGCTTTTGCTACATATTTAATGAAGGGTGAGGCTAATTTTTGGTGGGAATCGAGTCAGAATAGGGCCGGGGAAGGAGTAGTAACATGGGAAAGATTTAAAGAATTGTTTTTCGAAAATTATTTTCCAAAGAGTATACAAGGAAGAATGGAAGTTAAGTTCTTAGAGTTAAAGCAAGAAAACATGTCAGTTGCAGAGTACGTTGCAAAATTTAACGAGTTGGCAAGGTTTGCACCACATCAGGTGGATACCGAGGAATGAAAGGCACGAAGATTTGAGAACGGGTTGAAACCATGGATTTTTAGTAAGATAGCAATGTTATAAATCGATTCGTTTTTGACTTTGTTAGAGAAGGCAATCATTGTAGAAGAGGGAAGTGAAGTAGTATCCAAATATAATCAAGAGAAGAACAAGAAAAAGATTGAAGGGGGAAATCAGAATGTTAGTAGTGGAGGTAGTAACAGCAAGAAACGCAAATGGAACAGCAGTGGCAACAACTTGGAAAGTTAGCAAGGAAATACTCAACAACCGAAGCAGGCTTGTGGCAAATGTGGGAAGAATCACTTAGGTGAGTGCAGGAAAGGAAAGAATGTTTGTTATAATTGTGGTCAGGAAGGGCATATTTCACCCAATTGTCCTAAATCTAAGAAGAGAGGATGTTTTTCATGTGGAGGAATGGGGCATTGAATCAAGGATTTCCCAGTAAGGAAGAATATGGAAGAAGGAAGTGGTAACAAAGGTAGTAATACCAAATTAACCATGGGAGGACCAATTCAATCCAGTAAGCCGACAGCTCGAACATTTAACATGACGGTACAAGACGCAGTGGCATCCAAAGAGGTGATGTCAGGTATTATTCTGATCAATAGCATAAAAGCATATGTATTATTTGATTCAGGAGCTACCTGTTCATTTGTGTCTGATGATTTTGCTAAAAGATTAAACTTACCTTGTGAAAAGTTAGAAAACCCAATGAATATAGAGGTTGCAAATAAAGAAGTGATCCCTGTAGAATTTATCCATAGAAATTGTTGTGGAAATAAGGGGACATAAGTTAAGCGTGAATTTAATTCCAATACGCCTGGGAGAATTTGATGTAATCCTAGGAATGGATTGGTTGTTTAACCATGAGGCAGTTATTGATTGTCAGAAGAAGAGCATACGCCTTAAGATACCCAATAAGTCTAAAGTCGTATTTTATGGTAGCAAGTCGCTAAGACAAACGAGTTATCTGACAATGATGCAGGCCAGAAAGATGTTAAAGAAATGATATGAAGGTTATTTGGCTCATGTAGTGGATACACGGATGGTGAATTCTGACATGGGATAGATACCTGTAGTAAATGAGTTCGTGGATGTCTTTCCAGAGGAATTGCCAGGACTTTCACCAGACCGAGAGATAGAGTTTGTAATTGATTTAGTACCGGGGACAACACCAATATCAAAAGCGCCGTATATGATGGATCCGATAGAAATGAAAGAGTTAATGATCCAGCTACAAGAGTTATTGGACAAGAAGTACATTCAACCGAGTGTTTCTCCATGGGGAGCACCAATATTGTTTGTAAAGAAGAAGGACGGATTAATGAGGTTGTGTATGGATTATAGAGAGCTGAACAAGGTGACAATCAAGAACAAATACTTGTTACCAAGAGGCCAGAGGATGTACCAAAGACAGCATTTAGAACTCGTTACGGCCATTATGAGTTTTTAGTGATGTCGTTTGGGCTGACGAATGCGCCAGTAGCATTTATGGACTTAATGAACCGAGTGTTTAAGCAATACTTTGATAAGTTTGTAGTTGTGTTCATTGACAACATCTTGGCGTATTCGAAAACTGAAGAGGAGCATACCGAACATCTAAGGATAGTACTGGAGACATTGAGAAAGGAGAAATTATGTGTAAAATTTTCGAAGTGTGAATTTTGGTTAAAAAGGGTTCAGTTTTTAGGGGATGTTATCGACATCGAAGGAATTTTTGTTGATCCAGCAAAGGTAGAAGCGGTGAAAAATTGGGGACAACCGAAGATACCCACGAAGGTCAGAAGTTTCTTGAGATTGGCAGGATATTACCGAAGGTTTATGCAAGATTTCTCGAAGATAACAACGCCATTGACTAATTTTACAAGGAAGACAGTGAAGTATGAGTGGACTGATAAATGTGACCAGAGTTTTCAAGAGTTGAAGAAAAGATTGAGCAAAGCACCTGTGTTATCTTTACCAAATAGTACGGGAGGTTTTACAGTATATAGTGATGCGTCACACAAGGGACTAGGTTGCGTGTTGATACAGAATGGTAAAGTCATTACGTACGCATCGCGTTAGTTAAAGGATTATGAAAATGGATACTCTACCCATGACCTGAAATTAGCTGCGGTAGTGTTTGCCCTTAAGATTTGGATACATTATCTCTATAGAGAAAAGTGTGAGATATACACAGATCACAAGAGTCTGAAGTATATCTTTACACAAAAGGAGTTGAACATGAGGCAGAGGAGATGGTTAGAATTGATCAAAGATTACGATTATGATATTCTATATCACCCAGGAAAGGCTAATGTAGTGGCGGATGCTTTAAGCTAGAAGAGTCGAGAGAAGTTGTTTACATTGACAGAGCAGGAAGAATTAGTAAAAGAAATGGAGAAAATGGAATTGGAGGTGAAAAACTCGAAGAATTCGGATAAAGTAATAGAAATGGAAGCAAGTCCAACTTTAATGGACATGGTGAAGGAGGCACAAGAAAATGATGAAGAATGTGGTAACATCAAGAAGCAGTTAGCTGAAGGTGAAGAGTTGAAGTATAAAATCGATAGCATTGGATTGCTGAGATTCGAAAACCGAGTTTGGGTGCCTTCAGTACCGAAGTTAAGAGAAGAGATTTTACAAGAAGCGCACGATACGAGATACTCGATACACCCAAGAATTACGAAGATGTATCAAGATCTGCGTCAACATTATTGGTGGCCGAACATGAAGAGAGAGGTTACAAAATGTGTCAGCAGATGTTTAACTTGTTAGAGAGTCAAGGCAGAGCATCAACGACCAAGTGGATTATTACAACCGTTAGAGATGGGAGCACGTCATAATGGATTTTATGGTGGGACTTCCAGCAACATAGAAAGGTTACGACGCGATATGGGTAATAGTGGATTGTCTTACAAAGTCAGCACACTTTTTGCCGATCAAGATTAGGTACAATTTGGCTCAGCTAGCCAGGTTGTATATCAAAGAAATAGTTTCAAGATATGGAGTGCCATTATCAATTATCTCTGACAGAGATTCGCATTTCACGTCAAACTTTTGGAGAAGTCTTCAAGAAAGGATGGGAACACAACTAAGGTTGAGTACCGCGTATCATCTTCAAACAGATGGGCAAAGCGAAAGAACAATTCAAATATTAGAAGACATGCTCAGAGCCTGTGTGTTGGACTTCAAGGGAAGCTGGGAAGATCATCTTCCACTGGTAGAATTTGCGTATAACAATAGTTATCACGCAAGCATTGGAATGCCACCATACGAAGCACTGTATGGGAGGAAATGCAGAACACCATTATGTTGGGATAAAGTAGGTGAACGCAGACTGTTGGGGCCAGAATTGGTGCAACAGACCGTAAAAATCATCAAAGTGATAAGAGCTTGTTTAGTCGCGGCTCAGGATCGACAAAAGAAGTATGCGGGGATTTACATCACAAGAAAAGAGATTTTAAAGTGGGAAGTTATGTATTTTTGAAAGTATTTCCTTAGAAAGGGAAGATAAGGTTTGGCAAGAAGGGTAAACTGAGTCTGAGATTTATAGGGCCGTTTGAGATATTGAAGAAAATAGGTGAAGTGGCATACGAGATAGCTTTACCTCCTGAATTGGAACACATTCACAATGTGTTTCATGTATCAGTATTACGACCTTATAAGCCAGATTATAAGCATGTTATATCTTTTGAGCCGATTCAAGTCAAGAAGGACTTATCTTATGAAGAAATTCCTATAGAAATTTTAGATAAGAAAGAGCAAAGGTTAAGGAATAAGGTTATACATTCTATCAAAGTTCTTTGTCGGAACCACAACGCTGAAGAAGCTATGTGGGAACTCAAGAAAAAGATGAAAAAGAATTGTCCAAATCTTTTTGAGTAACCTTATGTGAAATTCCAGGGACAGAATTCTTATAAGGAGGGGAGAATGTAATAACTCGAATTTCTAACTCACATTGTAAATGACAATATTAGTCATCAATCAATGTATTTAATACTTCGTGATGTACAATGAAAGAATATATATATATATATATATATATATATATATATATCCATAAGTGTGTGAATGTTTATTTGTTTTATAATGAGTAACCTAATTATATATTGGGATTAAGACTTTTGTAATTTTTGTGTTACATTTATGGAAGGGTTCTGTGACGAACGAGAATTTTTGTAACTTATTTTAAATATTTATTGAATTAAATAAATATTTTTTGACGATTTGATTGTTGAGTTAATTGATTAATTGATGAATTTGTGGTAGATTAATTTAATTACATGTGTTACATTAGTTAAATTGACGTGAAGAATTTTATATTTAAAGTATGTGTCTAATTGAATTTATTGATTAAATGTATTATTTAAATAAGTATAATGTTATCTCTAATTAATTTAATAATTAATTAGAGACTAAATGATTTGTCATTATTAATAAATGATAATTTTAATCATGTGAATATGTGATTTAAATGTGGTATTATTTTACCTTATTTGATTGATTTAAATGAGATTATTTTATTAATTTAAAAATGTAACATTAAGCTATATTATAAGGTATTTATTAAAATAAACCGAAAGAAGAGTTTTTTTTAAGCAAGCCAAACGAGGCCTTAAGGAAGTTGGAGTCAGTTAACCATTATGGATTAACTGACACCCATGTTTATATCAGTTTCTTTTACATTATACGTACATTCATTTCATTCCTAAAAAGATTAATCAGAGAGAAAAAGAGAGAAATTTGGAGAATTGAAGAAATCAATCATCTACTTGTATTAATTAAAGTATCTAATTGAAGGTAATTCTTTTAATTTAAGTTTTAATTTATATTTTTGAAGTTCTTCCATGAATGTATGTTTTTGAGTTCTCTGTATTCTCTGTAAACTAAATTTTGTGGCTAAATTTTATAAATTAATGATTAGATGTTTGAAAGCACGCATAAATGTGTTTTATATGGTGTGTATGTGACTTATAGTAATTAAATCTATGAGATTATGTGTTTAAATGAAGTCCTGAAGTTTACAGAGTAGGTAGTTATGAACATGGCTTAAATGTATGAAGTTAATACTTAGTTTGTTTATGCATATATAAATGAAGAAAACAAGTTTTAAACGGTTCAATTTGGTGTTTTAACGAACCTGTTATGTGTGATTTTATTGATTTCGTAAAAACTTTGATAAAAGGATAAAAACACCAATTTTGATTCTTAGATTCACGGTTTTTACAAATTAAGTTGTTAGAATCATGTTAGAAAGCTTGAGTAACAATTATATTTGAATTATAGTGTCTGGGTATGTTTAATTTGACGATTAGAATAACAAGATTGGAAATTTTGGCCTGTTTCTGCGTTCTTCGCGAACTGCAGAAATTGGAATTCGTGATTCTCGCCCCGGCGAGAATTTTGTGAAGAAATTTCTCGCCCCGACGAGAGTTTTGTGAAGGAATTCCTCGCCCCGGCAAGAGTTTGTGAAGGATTTTCTCGCCCCGGCGGGAACTTAAAAAAAAAATAAAAAATAAGAGTAAATTGAAGAGAGTAAAATTTTTATTCTTTCTTTGTGATCATGGTATGAAATCGTAGACATACCTAAAGCTTAGGCTAATGTATAAAATGAATACTGAAATACTGTAATGGGTGGTAAGCATATACCCACTGATTATCCGGTGTTAACTGAGATATTAAAATGGAAATTTTGGATGAGAATGAATCCTGACGTGTTTATAACACTGTAACTAATTATTGTTACTGCTTTATAAACTGAATGTATAGGTTGATTAAAGAGCATGAGTCTTAAATTTATAGTCTACGCACGAGGCAAGTATCTTATCCTTACTTTTACGTTTACGCAAGTTTTCTAACTTGATTTCAATCACGCAAGTTCCTGAACTTAATTCTCTTATCATATATGTTTCATAATGCTATTACTTACTCGAGCAAGTTAAGTCCATAAATGAGACGTTTTAATTTCCTCTTTGTAATGCTTCAGTTATATAGAACTTATTCAATTGTACCTTTTATGAGATTTAGTTTTGATTTTCGAATTACACCTTTTAAACCTTGATTGACTAGCGAACCCTTATTGATTCGACTAGTCCATAGTTGATGAGCGTTCTAAATTCTAGAAACGTTATTGAAGTAAATCCAAACCAAACTTCCTTTGGTGCGGACTCCGATGTCAAACTGAGATGAACAACCCTTATACAGGGGATTTTATTTACGTGTTAGCGTTAAGATGTTGTGCACATACATGGTACAAAGGGCTGATCCCCCTAAGTACGAGAAGTAAGGTCCATATAATCTTACGACTGTTAAAAGTTTAAAGTAGAAATACTTGATAACCTGGGACATAGTTCGTGATCTTAAGACCCTCAGATGTTCTTTTGGAATCTTGTCTTATATTCTTGATTCAAAAGCTAAATTTTCGATTATTCGATATCCGTTGATTATTTCGTATGTTATTATTATTATTGTTGTTGTACTTGCTGGGCAATCATTGCTCACTCTTGCATAATAACATTACAGCTAAAGTTGAAAGAGTTGATGAGCCGTCTACTAGTAAGGGCAAAGGAAAAGCAAACAAGTGATGAAGACTTGTTTTTATTTGCTTAATTGATGTTTATGTAATAGACTTAAGTATGTTTTCCGCATTGATGTTATGTTAAGGTTAGATGACCTGGGATTTATTTATTAATGATGTTGTAACCCTTTATTGGGAGATTTCTATTTTAATTAAGAGTTTTCATTTATATTAAATGGGTAGTTAGATGTGATGTGATGTTTTTGGATTGTGAACACCAAATCCTGAGGAAACGAAGTACTCGGATTTGGGGGTGTCACAGGTTCAAGTATAAAAATTATTTATTTATTTATTTGGGTTGGTCCAATTGAACTATTAAGCAAAGCTCACTTCAAGTTTTTAATTAGGGAATTATAAGTTTGGGCTGGCAACTTATTAATTGGCCCAATACGGTTATTGTGGTTAGACATAAAAGGCAACCCATTTGGTTAATTCGGGCAACCCAAATTGAAAGAGCCCATACAGATAACTGTGTATCGGTAGAAATATTTTGGGAAGCAGAACACGCCCTCAGAGATCACTCACCATACACGTAGCCTACCTAACGCCAATGACTCACCCCTATATTCAGCCGAGGGATTTCTAAAAGAATGGAAGGTGTGAAGAGTTGGTAGAATTTCTGATGGTTATCCCGTAAATCCTGGATTCATTGGATTGAGTCTAGATTGTATGAGTTGGATAGATATCGGCAGCTGAGTAAGGGTCTTACTATAAATAGAGCTCCTATTTCAGTTAGTAAGTTTGCTGAGAGAGTTACATTCTATCGCATCAATCAAAGATTATAAGTTTGTGAAATAATAATAATTCCTAGAGGAAACTTTCGTGAATCAGAGAAGCAGATCTTGAGGGTAAGGAAGAAAGGTGATTGATCGAGAGGAAGCTAGTCAGCAGATGCTCTCTAGCTTTATTACTTTCTTTGGAAGAAAAAGGAGACGAGCAGCTAAGACTAAGAGGTGAGAAGAATTATTATCCCAGTAGTTAAAGTTTATTTATGGCAACATTATCACTTTATACGTACAATTTAAGGGTTAGAGGTATTGTCACTAGAATGGTTGACCGAGTCTAGTTAAACTATGGTTATGATAACTAACTAATTATGGCCACTGACTGTTATGAGTCGAACTCATAGTAGAACAGTGTGAAATAACAAAATTGAGATGATACTTGTGTTGAAATCTCAAGACTTGTGTGTTCAGACCATAGAGAATATCAAATATAGTTATGACTGACCTCTTGTATAAAAGAAAGTGTATCTGAGTATACACACTGATTTTCTAGAATAAACCAGACCAAAACTCTGTCATATTTCAAAAGAGCAGTCACAACGGTGTATAATGAGCTTAGGTAATCGTTGAGTCCATAAGTCATGAGCCAGGCCAAAACTTGTGTCCATATTGACCAACCATAGACCTATTAAAGGAGAAACCTTTGAAGGAAATTCATGGAAGCATGCCCAAGTCTCATCAGTATGTAAGTGAAACTCTATGATCGTAGAGTAGGTCAGTTAAGCCATCCGAGGATTGTAGAATTAGTCAGTCAAGTTGCTCAATGACCGTAGAGTATCACTCGATGGTTGTAGAGTCAGTCAGCCAGGTCACTCGACGATCGTAGAGTATCACTCGACGATTGTAGAGTAAGTTAGTCGGGCTACTTGCATGATCATAGAGTGACTCCGCACATCGTAGAGTCCAACTCAACTGATCGTAGAGCTTCCCTAAGTCATCGTAGAGCCCATTCATGTCAACCGTAGAGCTTACTTGTAATCGTAGAGTTCTGCTTATGGTCGTAGAGTTGTCATGACAGACCATAGAATGTTTTAAGGAAACTGTAGAGTAGACCGTACAAGTCTCTTGCGTTGAATTATTGAGTATATTATCAATGCATAACCATGACTGATTGAACAAGCAACAATAATTTCTATAGGAAAACTATAGAGCTAAATCGTAGAGTAACTGTTAATTAGCAGACCAGGCAAGTCCTCTATCTTACACCCCTTTGTATACTGGGTGCGAGTTCCTAACCTCGGAAATCCTTGTTTTGTGAAAGTTCCAGATTTTACTTGATTAATACTTTTCAAACATGCTAGTGGATAATTATTGATAATCATTCCACATCCATAACGATTATTGACACTCGTAGTTGGTGCAAGTTCTTATACTCTGACTTGTGTCCATTGAAAAGCTATCTAGGTGGTTTAATTATTGAAAATTATTCCACACTAATGTTATTGCACTTGTATGATGGTAAGTTTAAATTATAGAAAGAATTTGATGTTCTAGTATTCATGAACTGTTAGGTCTATGCTAGTTGTATCAGCTAGACCGTGCATGTTTAAATTTGAATGATTCAAATACGTGTTAAAGCTGTTTCAAACCCATTGTTGGGAGGGACTCTTTGACTGAGAAAAGGACAAAGATTTGAAGGCAGTATATCGAAAAATAAATCGAATAATTGCCGACATGTAAGTGGTATGCATATTTACATGGTAAGATAGGCTGATCACCTTGATTACCATTTGTAGGAGGCCATGTTTAATTACTAGTAAACCTCTGAACTAGTTCAAGGTCATTACTGACCACTTAGTACTTTGATTCATTTTCTTTCATATATTAAAACTTGAATCTTTAATTCTTCACAGTCATTATATTGTTGAAAAGTCGAAGTTGAAAGTTCCTTTTCGATCATGATATATCTCTGTTATGCTTAAACTTGATGAGCAAACTTGTTGCTCATTCTTGCTATATTTTGATCCCATTTCAGTTAAGCCCGAGTGCTCGAAGAAGAACAAAGGCAAGGAAAAATTTCAAGAGTAGTGAATGAGTAGTCTTATATATTTTGTTGCTAATGAAATGATTATGTAAAACCTTTCTGACATTAAGGTTACGTATTAAGTTAAGGTTAATAGATGTTGGGACCAATCTAGAACCTTATGGTATTGAACCAAATATGTATATTTATTCTGTAATGTATGTAGAATGGGTATGTTGATGGTTGATCTTGAGCACCAAACGCCGAGGTAAGGAACCCGAATTCTGGGGCTGTCACAGCATCGTAAAGCACTGGACCCAGGTTTAAAGGCACCCGAATTTAGGGGCATCAAAGCTGACGCATTAACTAGAAGATCATATGCGAGTATAAGTACAATACTGATGACACAATGGCGTATTTTGTATGTTTTATAAAAGATGGAGATATAGTTAAAGACATCAGGGACTCACATAAAGATTGCACATGTACGAGTAGAACCGACTTTAATCGATAAAATTAAAGCTGCTTAAGCTACTGACGCAGAACTGGTGAATATGACGAAGAAAGTACAAGAAGATGTTATTCCGAAAGTGAGAAATCGATGAGGAAGGGATATTTCAAGTTAACTCTCGACTCTGTGTCCCTAACAACCCTGAATTGAAATATAAAATCATGATTAAGGTACACAACACACCGTTTGTAATCCACCCTAAAAGTACCAAAATGTATCATGACCTTCATCATACGTTTTGGTGGAACAATATGAAAAAGGGAGATTACAGAGTTTAGCTCAAGGTGTTTAACATGTTAACATGTCATGACAAATCATCAAGTACCTAAGGGTCCATTGCAACCACTTGAGGTTCTAGAATGGAAGTGGGAACACATCACTATGGATTTCGTGACAGGTCTTCCCAATGTTTCCCAAGGCTTAGACGCAATTTGGGTTATTGTAGATAAATTGTCCAAGTACGTTCATTTTTTGTCCGTACGAGAAAATTATTTACTTGAGCATCTTGCCAGTATGTACATAAGCGAGATTGTGAGATTGCATGGCATGCCAATATCCATAGTTTCTAACCAGGACCCTAGATTCACTTCATGATTTTGGATCAGCTTGCAAAAAGCTGTGGTCACTGAGTTACGATTCAGTTCTACATACCATCCCCAGACGGATGGGCAGTCAGAAAGAAAAGACAATCCAGACTCTCGAAGATCTATTGAGACTTTGCATACTAGACTTCAAAGGAAGTTGGTGAAAGTAGTATGCCCTCAACCCAATCACATTGGATGTGATAAGCATTTACTTTGTAATCTTGCTTATTTATTAATAAAAGAATTCATTTAATTAAAGACATTCTTTGTCCATGTTTAATTGGTTAAATTAATTAGGATAAACCCATAGTTTTGGAGCAATACTTTTAGAATCATGAAGAGTTCATGCTAATGAGATCTAAATTCTAGATAGCTCAAAATTAAAATGTTCCTAATTGTTGGATCACTAATGTGGGGTTACTAATTTCGGACAAACTAGTACATACTATGCTTACTCTGTTGAAGAGGATGATTGATCTGTGTGGAGATATTAAAGCAAGTATGTAGGTACTTATTAGAGAATAAGTTTACTGAACGTGACTCGCTTAATGAACACCTAATGGAGTTTTACTTGCCTGACAATAGGAGTTCCTATAGTGATAGTAGTATAAGTGATCCTTGGACTTGAGATCATCATAATACCTTGTGTATTTTGAATTATACTTTGTCATATTCATTAAAACTCTTTAGATATATCAAAGGGTATGTTCGGGTATAATAAAGTGTACATGGAGATAGGTGAATGATCAACAAAGGATCTGTCACTTCCAGTTAAGGGAGAGAATGTCTTATGCGATTCGATAGATGACAACTCAAAAATCTTGGCCAAGGGGAATGGAAATTAGAAAGGAGTTTCTAATTTACGTTAACTAGAATTGTGCATTTTTGAATCGAAATTCATATGATCAAATAAATAAGGCTTGTCAGTAATTCCATGTTTTATGTTTGATCGGGACATTGTATGGTAGAAGAATTGAATTATAAGGTAATTATTTACTGAATAGGTTCTTTGTGATTAAACGTTGATTTCATATTATCCGAATAGTCATGATATGCTAAGAGGTGTCACTCATGATGTAGAATAAATATTGTTATTTATATTTGAATTAAAAGAGTTTAGTTTATTATAAATAATATTAGAATGGTTCTAATTTATTTATTCTACTACTAGTATAATATTGAACGTAAATGGTCACACCATAAAAGAGAAATATTATCTTAGAAGTAATTGGCTTAATAATAATAATTAAGTATTTAAAAAAATATTAATTATAAATTAATAAGAGGAGTCTTATTTATTATTATTATTATTTATAAATAATTCAGTTCCTAAATGGTTTGGGAATTAAATTAAAACCTTAAGTCCTAAAGAGTTTAGGAGGAGAAAAAGTCTATATAAGGAAAGACCTTATGATAGATTGGGAACTAATACAACTCTTGCAAGTATTCTCTACAACCTAAGGAGTTAGGAGAGAAAGAATTAGGGCTAGCCACCTTGGTGTGGATAAACTTAAATTAACTTATTCAATCAATATTCTCGTGGTGAATTACCTTTAGAGAGCTGCACACATTGAGTAGCTAACGTTTGATCTGAAGATTTGAAGAACCACGGAGGAGCAAAGGATTGAAACTTAAAGAACACATCAAGGAGTTGATTCATCTTCGTAAAGGTATATCTTTTATCCCTCGTCGATTAATAATATCGCATCAAGGTGATTCTGAGATTGTAGTAAAAATTTTAAATATTATTTATGTCATGCTTCCGCTTTATACACATATGATTGCATATTTGTTCTTAAATCTGCAAACCAACATTGGCATCAGAGCCATTGTTATGCGAATCATTAATTATTTTAATTATATATATATATATATGTTAATATGTGTTTTGAACAATTTAATTGGGCATAATTGTTGTATAAAATCGTGTTTTGAAAATTATGACATGACTTGGAAAATAAATATGAATCTTTAAATAAGGATGGCCAAAAGAAACCACTTTCTAACACCTTTCTTGCTGTCCGCTTCGATCCAAAGTGACCTCCACAAGCATGAGAATGACAAAAAGTGAGAATATAAGTGATTTTGCTCTCAGAAACACACCTTCTTATCACTTGATCGACATAATATTTCCACAAATATGGATCATCCCATACATAGTATTTGGCCTCACTTTTGATCCTATCCTTTACAGCTTTAAACAAACCAGAGGGAAAATCGTTAGTAACCAAATAATTCACAATATTTGCATACCAAGGTGATGAGCTAAATCTATACTAGCAATTTACGTGCAAGCATACACGGTCAATCAAGTAATAAAGTAAAAGTAGAGTGTCGAACCCACGAGGAGGGAATTATAACCCAACTAATTCTAAATACTAATTTTCATCAATTAATTTAATCTAGATAATTTCGATATCAACTTAATGAATTAACTAAATAATCAACTGCTAAAATATTAAATCAATAAAGAAAGAGGTTAAGGAATCAATTTCTCCCGATGATTCGTTTAAGTAATATTATTATTCTTCTATTTAATTGATTAATTAGAATTGTCATAGAAAATCACTAATAATTATTATAACCACCTTTTAGATAATTATAAATCATACCTATTACTATTAATTTCCCTATATTTCTATGAGAAACAATAATAACAGATTCATTAAGATTCATTTTCCAATAGTTGCTTGAGGTATTCAGGTATATTTCTATCATGTCCACAAAATCAGCATTCAATCAGTAATCCTTATTACCGAAGAAATTACTAATCATAAGTTATTATAACCAGATCTCAACTTAGATTCCATTGTCAAATGTCATCTAAGTCCATCTAATAATTGTTGATCAAGCAATTATACAATTAAAACAAGTTATAATAAACAATTCAATCAACATCAATTTAAATAGAAGGACTAATAAATATTAAATAAAATCATCATCGAGTTCCACTGAATCCTTAACTAAAAAAATTAGTTCATAATGAAAATAAAGAACATCAATGATTTATCAGAACTCATTCTAGATTACAAAATGAAGAAATAAGAGAGAAGAATTAAACTCTGTCGAATCCGGTCTTCCTCCTAAGCTCCAAGTCTTCTCTAGAATAAAGTTTGATAAAACCCCCCTCTTTTTTTCTACGTACTCAATCTTTCTCAATAAATAATTAAACCCTAGTTATTAGTCTATTACTAACTACTGATAAGATCCAACCCGTAACTGATAAGTACAAATAAAATCAAATCTACAACCAAAGGAAACAAATACTCCGGGCGCGTAGCTCCACGCGCGCCTTCCGTGTCCAAGCGTCACGGCTCTTAGGTTCATGCGTTGCGGCTCTTGATTCATGCGCCGCGACTTCCGTTCATTTTCCCGTGTGCCTCAGCTTCTCCTTTGATCGTCTATTTTGGCCAATCTTCCTCATGAAGTGCAGCTACTAAAACTTATTCACCTGTTTAACTTTCGCCAAATAATAATTGTCACCTGTAGCAACAAATCCAGGCTAAACTTGCAAAAATATCCATTATTTACACAATCACAAGCTGAAATCAATTATTCACAAAAACAATTAAAATGCACTAAAATACTACTAAAAACTCTTAAGAAAAGCAAAATACTTAAGTCAAACATACCCAATTTATAGATATAAAATCTACTCATTAAATACTCCCAAACTTAAATATTTGCTTGTCCTCAAGCAAAACTCAAAACAATAAATTAATAAATTCTAAAAATTAAAAACATGCATCTTACTCCTAAGTTCATCATGAATCCATGCATAGCCTCAAAGACCATACAATAATTGTCAACAATCAAATCTGTGTGTTGGTCCATTTTGTAACCGAAAAATACGCGCAAGTATACGCGGTCAATAAGTAATACAATGATAAGAGAGTTGTCGAACCCACAGGGAATTATGACGAATAAATACCAAGTACCAATCGTATATCAATTTGACCTTATTAAAACGATGAAGATTTGAGTTTTGTTGATTACGCAAGTTCAAAAGACAAGTAATAAATAAATACGGTAAAATATCAAGATAGAAAGATCTAAGATTACAATTTCCCCCAACACGTCATTTGAATCTCTTAACTCTCTCTTTCTAATCAGTTAAATCATACGAATTGACAACCGAGAAATCAAAACTTCATAAGAGCCTTTGTCGATGGTCAATCACGAATCTTCCTAATGCAGTGCATAGGTATATGTCTATCCTATACACTATCAAGAGACCAATTTTAAGAATGATTAATAAGACACGTGTCACTAAATCTTGTTAACCATCCTTTCAATTACCAACTTTCGCATAGGAAGTCATTAAGATTAGATTCTCCATTGGTTGCATGCAGTAGTTAGGTATATGTCTATCCCAACTACTATCAAGTTACCTATTTATGCAGATAATTAACAAGACACACGTCACTTAATCTAATTAATGACCCACAACAATCTTTAACTCTCGCATGTTATCATAACTAGGTCTTAACCTATAATCCATTCGTTAAGTTCATATAGGTTCCTAAGGTAATTACTGGCTAAGTAATTAATCTAAGAAGCAAAGGTTATGATAATCAATTCACAAATGATTAACTAATATCAAAGAGAGAGAATTCAAATTAGGTGTTAGGTTCCATTAAAATCTTAGAATAGAAAATTAGTTCATGATAGCTACAACAAACATCAATTTCAATCTACACATTATCAAATTCGAATTACAATAGAGAGAAAATTCTAGAAATAAAACAACTTTTGAGGCTATTCAGCTATTGTTCCTTGGGTTGCTGTTGATTTCTAGCTCTCCTCCTTAGTTTTGTAATTCTTGATAACTTAGTTCCTTGGCTTGTGGCTTGATTTAGCTTGATTTCCAGCCCTTAGCACTGTTGTATGATGTAATATGTAGCCTCCCTACCTCTAGATAGTTGATATGAAGCTCTAACGAGAATATATATAGCCTCCATCAAGAAACCCTAGCCAAGCCCGGATAAAATGCAGCTCAGATCGCACTCATGACGGCGTTAGCGAGCGCGCGCGCCCATGCCCTGGTTGGTGCACGCTGGTTGCCGCATGCCCGCGTTCTGGCTTCCAGGCGCGTGCGCGCGCGCGCCCTGGCTGCCTCGCCTGGCGCCTGCCTGCTGCTCTCCGCTTGGCGCCTGCCTGCTGCTCTCTGCCTGGCGCCTACCTGCTGCTCACCGCGCGCGCGCCCATGCGCCCGCGCCTACGCCCTGGCCGCCTCACCTGGCGCCTGCCTGCTGCTCGCCCATGCCTGGCTGCCATCCGTGCGCGCTGCACACGCCGCCCGCGCCCAGCTGCTGCTCGTGGCTTGGCCGACGCCGCACGCCGTGCACGTTTTCTAACGCCGTGCACGCACAACTTCCACATGTCATCAAATTCAATACCGAGCGTCGCCAAGCGCTAATTTCCACAATAATATCAATTGGGCACGGATATCCAAGCACGGACATTGAGTCATTACGAACAACGATCCGAGCGGTCTTTATTTTAATTCCTACAAACACAATGAAAATGCATTAAAGCAACATAAAAGATGTAAAAATAACAAAAAAACTAAATTATCTAAAAATAAGAAAAAAAATACCTAAAAACCATATAAAATTCCCAAAAGCTAACAAAATATCAAGGTCAAAGGTACTCATATTGTGTGTATAAAACGGACTCATCAAATACCCCCAAACTTAAATCTTTGCTTGTCCTGAATTAAACTAGAGATACAATAACTCTCTGAAATAAACACAATACGACAACTAAATTAAAAGGAAAACGACTCAAGAATTGGCCTCAAAGGAAGAAGATCAAAAGGGCCCAAGAGCAACGCAAAGTTACAATTTAACAAAATTACTAAGCTTACAACTACTTAAGATCTTTGTAATGTGTGTGTGTCATCTGTTTATGCGAGTTAGGAATGAGCTAACGCATGTACTCAATTTATTGAGGGATTATACTATAAATCTACAAACTCATCATTACCTCAATAAATACCAAACAAGACGACCATATAAGAAAGGGGTTCTCGGGGGATTATTGAAGCAATAAGTAATCACATTGGTGAGTGCGTTTTACGCTCTATCTCACCTTAAACTATGCGTATAACCATGTAATGTCTAATCACATTAGGCTATTCAGAGCTACCCATGTAACGAGTGTTTGATCAATGACTCCCAAACCAGATGGCTTTAGGGCATTAGGTGTAAAACACCCCTAAGGATCTATTAACTCGAGTAGCAATAGCCACGTAATTAAACTTAGTCAACAAACCAGATGGCTTTTTTTTCATAATTCCCCCAAACTTATATGATAGTCTAGAATAAGCATAAAAGGCTGTTGACGTGAGTTCAGTACATTTCAAAGATAATCTCCCAAGCATTTAAATAAATGAGATTTCTCAATACTAACTAACTAAACAAGCACACTGTGTATGTGAAGAGCTTAAACGACCAAAAGTAGGGTGGTTAGCCAAAATGTTAAAAAGTAACTAAGCATGCTCAAGCCTTACTTTAGATAAAAAACACTTTATCCTGCAAAATATCATCGGCCATTCTTGTAGCACAACGCGACTAGACAAAATAAGATAACTAAATTAAACTACTACACCCCCAAACTTAAAACAAACATAGTCCTCGATGGTATAATAGACAGAATTTAAGCAGAGAACTTCACTTAGGAAATTAAGCAGCATCATCCTCATTGTTGCCATTTGTGATATTGCCTCCGTTTGCATCATCGCCCGAATCAAGGTCATACTCCGGGAACATAGGTGTTATGGGAAATTGGACTGCATTGGGGCCGGTATTGAACCCACTTTTGTTGATCACCTATGCGATAACATTGCAAAAATTGGAAGTATAAATGCACAATGAGTTAACCTGTTGAATTGAATGATCAATGCGCCGGGACATGCGCCTATTTTCACGCTCCCTCTCCCGTGCTTCCTTTTGTCTCTCTTGCGCATTCCGTTGCATTTCAGCCCGCAGCTCCTGATTTTCACGTCGGAGTTCGCGCATTTCGGTAATAAGTAGGTCAAATGATGAGCTAGATGTATCGATGTGCTCGATGCTAAGTGGTGGATTGCCAACGTCTTCCTCAAGCTCGTGAGGATGCTACAAAGGTAAGAATCCAGCTTCATGCTCCTCCGATGCCCCACCCTTCCAAACTTTGTAGTGGCGCATAGCTTGGCTATCAATAGGTGTCAATAGGGATTGAAGTATCTCATTGGCATTCCACTTGACTTTTTCCCACTTGCACAAGCCACAGATCAGTGATGGGTGTGACAATCCACCCGTAGACTTCCTTTTATCATTTTGGATAATGGAGTTGCAAATCAGTCTTCCAACGTTTATGCTCCGCCCCATCACCAAGGCAAACAGGATAACTGCTCGCATCGGAATCACCTCTGTCGCGTGGGTGGATGGACATAGCTTGGCATTGATGAAGTACAACCATGTTTTCCTATATTTGCTTAAATCACTCTGGCGAAAATGCATTGGCTCTCCATTTTTTATTATCCAACGAGCGTCTGGTTTGCATAAGGTTGTAATGATTTCATCCCAATCAGGCTTCTCGGTTTCATACTTGGTAAGCGCATCCTTACCATGGCTTCTAGGAAGGTTATAATATTCCTCAATGCACCGTTTGCCAAACGACACACTTTTGCCCCGAACCATAACCACATAGTCTTCGGCTTCCATGACATTAGCATAAAACTCCCAGATAATAGATATACATGCGGGCTCATGTTGTGCGGTAAAAGTTTGTCATCCCCTTTCCTTAATCCTGTCTGCGATGCCAAAATTATCTGTTTCGTCTGGTAGAATACCCCTCTCAGGAATCAATGATTTTGTGGCCATAATAGTGTGGTAACGCTCGGATGCTTCTGCACTGACGAACTTTTTCTTGTCATAGGCCTTGGTTGGCTTGGAAGATGAACATTCACCCCGTTGATGCTTGGGAGCCATACTAAGAAGAGGTTCCAAGCAAAATTACCCAAAATAGCAAAGAAATCCCTCTCAGACAATTTATCGAACAGGTGGTGTGCACTAATTAATGTCACAGTTGTAAGTGTAATAGAGACCAAGCCACACCCTCCACAAAGCCTTGTAATGGGAGATAGCTATGTACCTACTAAGCAAAACCACCAAAATACAGCACCCAAGCAAGCAAAATTTGAAATTTATAGGCCTTTTTACCTTTTTTTGGAAAACTTTTGAAAAACCATGGAAATCCTTCAAAAACTGTTGAATCCTTATTAAAATCCAAGTTAGAAGATGAAAATGATGATGGATTGCCGAAATTGGGTGCCAAATTGAAGTAATGGGGCTCGAATTTGAGTTTGAGAAAGTTGCATGCAAGATGGCTTCGGAATGGGACGAGAGAGATATAAGGATGGAACGGAAGAAATGAGCATGGGGGTTACTTAAGAAAACCTGTTGCATGGGCTGGGCACGGTCGCTCGTCGTCTGGCGCGCCCGCGCGTGCTTGCTAGATGCTGAGTGTTGCGCGCCTGGTTGCGCCTGCTGCACGCTTGTCTGCAGGCAGCGATACGCCCCTTGTTGTGCGCCTGCTGCGCCCACGCACACCAACGCGCACCTGTCTGCTGCACCTGTGCACCCGTTTGTTGTTGCTATGTGTTGCTATGGTGCTGCAATTGTGCTGATGTGCTGACATGGTTAACTCAATTGCCCGAATGGGTAAAAACACCTATATGTAGCAACAAAAATAAACATATAAGAAACAATTAATGAAAAAAAGCATACATATTAAAACAAAGCACACCAAAGCAAATTTTTTTTTTACTAATTTAAATTAAAAATAAAATAACTATGGTAATAAAATGGAGCATTGGGTTGCCTCCCAAATATCGCTTAAGTTAAAGTCCTCAGCCTGACTACTCCCTGTTCATTTAGGATCTTCAAGGCTAACTTAGGTGTTTTGGCGTTCAATGTCACCAACCCAATAATTCTTAATTCTTTGCCCGTTCATCTTGAACAACTGATTTGTTATGTCATCCCTTAACTCAATGGCTCCATGCGGGAATACTTGATTGATAATAAATGGCTCGGACCACCTGGATTTGAGTTTACCCGGAAAAAGCTTCAATCGAGAGTTGTAAAGCAGAACAGACTGTCCAACCTCAAACTTCCAATCAATGATTTTCTTATCATGCCACCTCTTGACCTTCTCTTTGTAAAGTTTTACATTCTCATAAGATTGGAGACGAAACTCATCCATCTCATTAAGTAGCAAAAGGCGCTTCTCTCCTACAACACTTAAGTCAAAATTAAGCTTCCGGATGGCCCAATATGCATTATGCTCTAATTCCACTAGAAGGTAGCATGCCTTCCCATATAGCAGCTGGTATGGAGACATCTCGATTGGAGTTTTATATGTTGTCCTATACGCCCACAAGGCGCCATCAAGCTTTAATGACCAATCCTTTTGGTTCGGGTTCACCACCTTTTCCAGAATCCTTTTCACCTCTCTATTAGACACCTCCACTTGGCCACTCGTCTGAGGATGGTAAGCCGTAACGACTTTATGGGTTACCCCATATTTAGCAAGAAGGGCATTAAAGTTCTTATTGAAAAAATGTGACCCTTCATCACTAATTATCGCCCGAGGAGTTCCGAATCTTGTGAAAATGTTCTGACGGAGGAATCTCAGCACAACCTTTGCATCATTGGTGGGTGTTGCAGCTGCTTCGGCCCACTTTGACACATAGTCCACAACCACTAGAATATACAGATTGTTGAAAGAAGATGGGAACGGACCCATGAAGTCGATACCCTAAATGTTAAAAATCTCGACCTCTAAGATTGTGGTTAGAGGCATCTCATGACGCCTAGAAATATTCCCCACTCGTTGACAACGATCACATTTCAGCACAAAAACATGGGCGTCTTTGAACAACGTTGGCCAATAAAAACCCGATTGAAGAACCTTCACAACTGTTCTCTCACCACCAAAATGTCCTCCAAAAGCTGAAGCATGATAATGTTGCAGAATACTTTCCATTTCAGATTGAGGTACACATATTCTAATCAGTTGATCTGTACATTGCCTAAACAAAAATGGTTCGTCCCAATAATAGTGTTTCACATCATGCAGAAACTTTCTTTTCTGTTGATAGCTCAGCTCGGGGGGAAGCACATGACTCACCACGTAATTCACGTAGTCAGCGTACCATGGTACCTCTTACGTGATAATGAAAAGTTGTTCATCGGGGAAAGACTTATTGATCATGACATCATCCCCCAACTTTAGGTCTGCATTTTCCAGTCTTAATAGGTGATCCGCCACTTGATTCTCGGTTCCCTTCTTATTCCGAATCTCAAGATCAAACTCCTGAAGTAACAAAACCCATCAAATCAAGCGTGGCTTTGCATCCTTCTTTGCTATCAAGTATTTTGTGGCTGAATGATCAGTATACATAATGACCTTTGTGCCAATGAGATAAGCACGAAATTTGTCAAAAGCATAGACAATAGCAAGCAATTCTTTCTCTGTGGTTGTATAGTTGAGTTGTGCTCTCGATAGAGTTTTGCTAGCATAATAGATCATATGGAACACTCTGTCGTTGCGATGACCCAAGACGGCACCAATTGCAAAGTCACTAACGTCGCACATCAATTCAAGCGGAAGATCCCAATCCGGAGCTATGATAATAGGAGCACTCACAAGTTTCTTCCTTAATGACTCAAAAGCTTCTAAACATGCTTGATCAAAGACAAACGAAGTATCTTTCTCAAGAAGGCTGCATAACGATTTTGTAATTTTGAAAAAATCTTTAATAAACATCCTGTAAAATCCAGCACGTCCAAGGAAATTACGAATGCCTTTAACATTAGATGGTGATGGAAGTTTCTCAATGGTTTCGATCTTGGCCTTATCAACCTCCAACCCCTTTGAAGACACTCTATGCCCCAAAATAATACCTTCTTGCACCATGAAGTGGCATTTTTCCCAATTTAGCACCAGATTTATTTCAACACATCATTTCAGCACTTTAACAAGGTTTTCAAGGCATAAGTCGAATGAATCTCCAAAAACTAAAAAATCATCCATGAAAACCTCCAATCCTTGCTCCGCCATATCGGAGAATATTACCATCATATATCTTTGGAAAGTGGCAGGTGCGTTACATAACCCAAACGACATTCTTCTGAAAGCAAATGTCCCATATGGACAAGTGAATGTCGTTTTCTCTTGATCTTTGGGAGCAATAGCAATTTGGTTATAGCCCGAATATCCATCCAAGAGACAGTAGAATTTATGTCTCGCCAACCTGTCCAGCATTTGATCAATGAATGGAAGCAGGAAATGATCCTTGCATGTAGCCTTGTTCAACCTCCTATAGTCCATGCAAACTCTCCATCTGGTAACAGTTCTAGTTGGGATCAACTCGTTGTTTTCATTAGAGACTACTATCATGCCTCCTTTCTTCGGAACGCATTGAACTGGACTGACCCATGGACTATCCGAGATGGGATAAATGATGCCTGCATCGAGCAATTTGATAATTTCCTTCTTGACCACCTCCTTTATGATGGGGTTCAATCTGCATTGATGCTCAACCACAGGTTTGGCCTCGTCCTCCAATATGATCTTGTGCATGCAAAATGCAGGACTAATGCCCTTGATGTCGGCAATGGACCACCCTAGAGCTGTTTTGTACTCCCGTAACACTCTTAGAAATTTATTTTCCTGCACATCATCAAGTGAAGCAGACACAATAACAGGTAAAGTACTAGCATTACCCAAATACGCATACCTCAAGTGGATAGGCAATGGTTTGAGCTCCAAAGTGGGTGGCTCCTCCCATGAGGATTTTGTAATGGCACTAGGACTGCTTGATATATCTAACGATTCAAACTGTTCCTTAAACTTGGTAAAATGCGGGGGAACATCCATCAATTTCACCATCTTATTAAGAAAAAGAGTTTCACTCTCAAGTAACTCACCAAGCAAACCTTCAAACGGATCAACTACATAGTTTGCTGTGAACACCTCATTCACTACTTCCTCGATCAAGTCCATCCTGAAGCATTCATCCTACACATTAGGGAATTTCATTGCTTTAAAAACATTAAAGGTTACCTCTTGGTCTTGGACACGCATGGTTAGCTCTCCTTTTTGCACATCAATCAATGTTCTGCCTGTAGCTAAAAATGGTCGCCCAAGGATAATAGGTATTTCCCTATCTTCTTCAAAATCAAGGACAATGAAATCTGCTGGAAAAATAAACTTATCCACCTTGACAAGCACATCTTCTACTATGCCTCTTGGGTATGTGAGAGACCTATCCGCAAGTTGTAATGTAACGTTTATAGGTTTTGCCTCACTTAATCCCAGCTGTTGATAAATTAAGAGTGGCATTAGATTGATACTTGCTCCCAAATCACATAGGGCCTTGCCGAAGAATTGGTTACCAATTGTACAAGGAATTGTGAAACTCCCCGGATCTTTCAACTTTGGTGGTAACTTCCTTTGTAAAACAGCACTACATTCTTCGGTTAGTGCTACCATCTCGAAATCCTCAAGCCTTCTCTTTCTTGACAAGATGTCTTTCATGAACTTCACATAACTAGGCATTTGTTCCAATGCCTCAGCGAATGGTATATTTATGTGCAATTTCTTGAAGACTTCCAAGAATTTAGAGAATTGCTTGTCTAACTTTAATTTCTGCTGACGTTGTGGAAACAGGCATGGTGGATACATAGGGCCTTACTTGCTTCCCTCTGGTTTTAAAACTGGCTCCTTTTTTTTCTTTTCTAGTTCTTTTCTCTTTTCTTCCTCTTTCTCCACAGTCACATCCTCAGCCATTGTTCTTGATGGAACTTCTTTTGCAACTTCAGATAGTTCCTTACCACTTCTCAAAGTCACAGCCTTGCAATGCTCCTTACCTTTTCTTTTTGGGTTGACTTCTGTATCATTAGGTAAGGCATCTAGAGGACGGATATCAAGAGCACTAGCTATCTGTCCTAATTGAAGCTCTAGATTCCGTATTGAAGCACTATTTTGTGCAATTGATTGAGCCATTAACTCATCCACACTAGTCTTTTTCTCATGTTGAGGCAAGGGTTGATTTGAGACTTGTTGGTGCGATTGAGTTTGATGAGGTGGTTGAGATTGGTTTTGAAATCCTGAAGGATATTGATGCCTTAGAGCTGAATATTGGTTTTGGGTGTTATTGTTGTTGCTGCTCTATGAGAAATTTGGGTGATTCCTCCACCCAGGATTATACTGATTGGAATTGGAGTTGTTTTGTTGTCGACTGTAATTTCCAACAAACTGAACCGATTCTGCACTGATTGCACATTGATCACTAGGATGATTCCTAGCGTACAAATCACATGTTACAGAGACACTTTGCACAGATTTAGCCTCTAGCGTCTCAAACTTCTTTATAAGCGCTGCAATCTGCACGGATAATGCAGTGATTGAATCAAGTTCTAATTTTCCTGCCACCTTTTGTTGTATTCTCCTTTCAAGAGGCCATTGGTAATTGTTGGCTGCCATAGTTTCCAGTAACTCATAAGCCTCGTCAAAATTCTTTCCCATTAGAGCGCCACCTGCAGCTACATCAATACTTGTTCAGGTAGAATTGAACAGCCCATTGTAGAAAGTCTGAACTTGCAACCATTGAGGAATGCCATGATGTGGACATTTTTTGAGTAAATCTTTAAATCGTTCCCATGCTTCATATAAAGACTCAGAATCATATTGAGCAAAAGAGGCGATGTCATTTCTTAATCTTGCGGTTTTCGCTGGCGAAAAGAATTTTGCCAAAAATTTCTGGGCTAAATCTATCTATATAGTAATAGAGCCCGATGGTAATAAATGTAACCAACTCTTTGCCTTATCACGGAGTGTGAAAGGGAATAGTCGGAGCCTGATAGCATCATCGGTAACTCCATTGTATTTAAATGTGTCACAAATTTCCAGAAAATTCATCAAATGGTCATTTGGGTCGTCATTCGGTAACCCACTAAACTGAACATAAATTTGAACCATCTGAATAGTGCCTGATTTTATTTCAAAGCTGGTGGCGTTAATAGCTGGCCTAGAGATGCTTGACTGAAAATCCTTGACATGAGGCATAACATATTCCCTTAGAGATTTCGGCTCCTCTTCGGCCATGATATTTTGATTGGGTATACCTCGAGCTTTGTCCCTTCGCAGTCGTCGAATGTTACTCTCGATCTCAGGATCGTAAGGAATTAATTCAAGACCTTGCGAGCGTGGCATACAAATCAAGAATACCTATAAAATAAAAAAATAAATTTATATACAAGTCTAAATTAAGACCAAGTCGATTGAAATTAATATTGGTAAAATTATTTGAAAACAATTCCCCGGCAACGGCGCCAAAAACTTGTTGGTCGATTTTGCAACCGAAAAATACGCGCAAGTATACGCGGTCAACAAGTAATACAATGATAAGAGAGTTGTCGAACCCACAGGGAATTATGACGAATAAATACCAAGTACCAGTCGTATATCAATTTGATCTTATTAAAACGATGAAGATTTGAGTTTTGTTGATTACGTAAGTTCAAAAGACAAGTAATAATAAATACGGTAAAATATCAAGATAGAAAGATCTAAGATTACAATTTCCCCCAACACGTCATTTGAATCTCTTAACTCTCTCTTTCTAATCAGTTAAATCATACGAATTGACAACCGAGAAATTAAAACTTCATAAGAGCCTCTGTCGATGGTCAATCATGAATCTTTCTAATGCGGTGCATAGGTATATGTCTATCATATACACTATCAAGGGACCAATTTCAAGATTGATTAATAAGACACGTGTCACTAAATCTCGTTAACCATCCTTTCAATTACCAACTTTCGCATAGGAAGTCATTAAGACTAGATTCTCCATTGGTTGCATGCGGTAGTTAGGTATATGTCTATCCCAACTACTATCAAGTTACCTATTTATGCAGATAATTAACAAGACACGCGTCACTTAATCTAATTAATGACAATCTTTAACTCTCGCATGTTATCTGTAACGATCGGGAATTTTGAATTTTCTTGTAACCTGAGTTTATGTGTGGATAAAGTGAATTTTTATTTCTATTTATATTATTATGTGTTATGTGCTTAAAAGTTGTGTTATAACCTAGAATATGTGTATGTGCTGAATTTTACGCGTTGTAGTGTCGTTAGGGTGAATATATTGACTTCGAGAAAAATCGCAGAATCATTATTCACGGGGCACGTTTACCGAGGCACTATTCACGCCATAATATTTTTATGTCTTTTCTTTTGATTTGTAGTACTTCGTTAGGCGTGTACGCGATTAGATAATGTTTTCATGTGTTAAAATTTTATTTGGAGTCACTAGTGATTTAATTAGAAGCCCAAGTGATTTTAAGGGTGACCCAAACCCATGACCCAAGGTTTATTATTAATGACCCAACCCATGACCCAAGACTTGACCCATGTGGTAAATGGGTATAAAAATCAGCATATTGGTATTAGAAGTAAGGAGTATACGGGTAATAAGGGAGAGAGAAACCAAATTGGAGCATTAAATTTGGTGTGTTGTCCAAATAGGAAACAAGTAAACATTCTAAGCCAATAGGAATTTAGGATGAGACATTTGAGCCAATGAGATGCAAGGAGGGAACATGAATTAGAGGGAATAGCCGGCAAGCTCATGGAGCAATTAAACTTCCCATAACTCCATGTATAGAAACTTGAAGTAACCAACATTCCTCCTCTATTTCCATTCCAAGAAGCCTTGAGACACTCTATTGTCCTTCCCTCCTTCCATTCCATCCGTGCCTTGCTCCTCTTCATTCCAAAATAATCAGTTCATTTTGCTAAGAGAAGAAGAACTCATTCACTCTCTCAAGCCAAATTCACCCAAAGCCATTGCACTTCCATTCCTTTCAAACTTCAGCTCATTTCCAAGCTAGAGAGAGAACCAACGGGAGAAAGTAAGAGAAGAGAGAAGAGAGGAATTTTTGTTGAAAAGAAGAAGAAGAAGAAGCTAGAGAGAGAGACACTATTCTAGAGAGAGAAGCAAGTAGGGGGAGTGAAGAACTTGAAGGAAGACTACGGGAAGATCCAAGAAGATAGAAGGAAGGTTTTAGCAAATCTCTAGCAACCATTTAGCAAACTAGGAGGAGAATCCAAGAGGTAAATAACATATCCAAACTCATTTCTTCTAAGTTCTCAAGGTTTTCTTATTTTCTTGTTTGTTTACTTGTTGGTCGGATTTGTTGTTGTTATGATTGTTGTTGGTTGTTCATGGATGACTAAGGATGTTCTTAAGACATTAAAAACCTTCCTAATAACATCAAAGTGGAACAAACATGGAAGAAATCCGTACCTATGCATAAAGGAGGAAGAAAATGGACAAAAAATGAACTATAGACTATTATGGACGAATTTAGAGGACTTATAGCTAATTTTCGTGTTAGTTTAATTTGTTTGTTGTTATGATATTGTAGTTCCATGGGTTAAGAAGTTAACCCAATTGGAATGGAGTAAAAAGATGTAAAAACAAAGATTTGGTAAGGATTTTAGTGAAGAACACTTAGAACACGAAAAACAAAGCATGAGTTGATACTTTGGCCTAAGATTTGGCCATGTTAATGTTAATGGATAGCTCGGAAATTTTGATATGTTGTAGCTCTATGTCTTAGGAGTCCATAGAGTCCGAAACGGACCAATTTGAACGTGTATAGAAGGAGTTATGGTGGTTGGAAGCAAGGTAGGTATAGAACACGAAAACAGAGCATGAAGCTAAGTATGGGCATACCTACGCTGCCCTTACGCTGATGCTACTGATGCCTTGGGTGTACGTACGCCGGTCATAGGCAGGTTTTGGGCGTAGCTACGCTGGGCCAATATTAGGCCAGAATCAGCTTTGACGTTTTTTTACTAAAATAGGCATAACTTTCTCATACGAACTCGAATTTAGGTGATTCAAGATCATTCAGAAAGAGGAAGAGTAGACCTACAACTTTCGTTCTTTAAGGTTTTGGATTTGAGGTCTGTAGAATGGCCTAAATTGACCATTTACAGGACTTATGTGAAATTGGGGGCAATCGGAGGGTGTCAAGCATGCGCGTATGCACATGTAATGCTCCCAACAGTGTAAAATGTTGTTCTAAGTTTTAAAACATGAATGTTACGAATTATAATGATACTTATGATTAACCAATGAGTATTAGATAAATTGAATGAGCGTGCTAGACGTACGCAATTGCGTGTCGCTTGGGCATTCGAATAGGCAAAGTTGGCGTGCGGACGCGCAAGGGTCGTAACGCTGTAACTAGCGTGTATAATCTTGTTTAATATTTTGTTTCTTATATGAATGAAACATTATAGAGTATTATACACCATTATTTGGTATCCAATATGTGACTAATTGTTATGTGAAAATGTACTTAATTGTGTAGGATATTAAGGAGCGTGTGTTGTAATATTGTAGCAGGCGCACCAGGCAAGTTTTCTAACGCTTGTCTAACCCTTGTGTTGGGCAAGTTCCCTAACTTCATTCTTTCTATATATTGAATGCAAGTTCTCTTAACTTTATTCATTCTATTTATTGAGAAAGTTCTACCTTACTCAAGTTATAATTGGACAAGTATTCTATTTTATTGCAAGTTTCCCCTAACCTTACTCGAATTATATTGGGCAGGTTTCCTATCCTATACACATGTTGTATATTATTGCAAGTTCCTTACTCAACTATTGTTAATTAAGCAAGTTTCCTAACTCAAACTCAAGTTATTATGTTTCAAGCATGTTAGTGGATTAATTATTGATAATTATTCTATATCTATAATACTTATTGATATTTGCACTTTGTGTAAGTTTTCAAATTCTTGTTAAAATTGACATTAAACAAGTATTCTATATTAAAGCAAGTTCTCTAAATCAACTCAAGTTATGTATTGATTACATGTGTTGCAATATTGAGCTAGTTTTCTAAACTTCCACAACTTATTTCATTGTGCGAGTACTCTTATGATTATTCAAATGATTTGACATTCGTTCAAGTTATCTACCTATGCTATAATGCATGTTGTTGAGCCTTAAAGTTTCTTATTCCATAAATTATTTGAAAGCTATGTTAAAGTCAATTGCTTCAGCTAGACACTTATTGATTTATTTATTGAAGTGAGGTTAAGTCCTCGAACTATTGTTGATGTTAAGTAAAGATATCCGATCAAATTGTTTTGGTTCGGATTCCCATGTAAAGTTGAGAAGAACAACCCTCATAGCAGGGGAAATTGTATAAACATCGGGAACCGACACGCGCGTAAATAGTAAGTGAGGCTTATACATAACGCCAGGTATTCTAGGCTGATCACCTATTATACTGTTTTTTTTGGATTATCGGATGAATTTTTGGTAATTCTAGAATAGAGTTCTGTGCCTTGGTGAACCCTCAATATTGAATAGTTCCTTTCCTTGGGAAATCTTGAAATCCTTGGATACTTCAGAAAATCCTTCGGTCCATAGTGACCACTATAATGGTGATAAAGAAGTTGTTTATTTCCTTGAACTATCTCATTTTTTTCTAACTCCTATGAGCTATAAAGTTATTCACATGATTATTCACTGCTATTTTACTTGCGGGGCAAATTTGTTTCTCACCCTTGCTTTCCTTAAAACTTTTCAGTTAGTGTAGCACGTGGCGAGAGCTCAGGAAAGGATAAGAGAAAGGGCAAAGCTACTGATTAGTTTTGTTTAATTGTACTAGAATCATCGTTTGTATCAAGACTTATTACTTGATGTTATGTATTAAGACTTATGTACTCTTATGTATTAAGTTATGTTTTTGGAGTAGTCTTGGTTTCGAGACTTGGGGCAGGATTATTTATGTTATATCAATGTAAATATTCCTTTATTCCGCTATATATTGTCGACAACATGATCTATGTATTAGATAGTGACGAACCAGGTCTGCGGTTCAGGTGACCCGGATTTGGGGGCGTCACGTTATTATAACTAGATCTTAACCTATAATCCATTCGTCAAGTTCATATAGGTTCCCAAGGTAATTACTGGCCAAACAATTAATCTAAGAAGCAAAGGTTATGATAATCAATTCACAAATGATTGACTAATATCAAAGAGAGAGAATTCAATTCAAATTATGTGTTGGGTTCCATTGAAATCTTAGAATAGAAAATTAGTTCATGATAGCTACAACAAACATCAATTTCAATCTATACATTATCAAATTCGAATTACAATAGAGAGGAAATTCTAGAAATAAAACCACTTTTGAGGCTATTCAGCTGTTGTTCCTTAGGTTGCTGTTGATTTCTAGCTCTCCTCCTTAGTTTTGCAATTCTTGATAACTTAGTTCCTTGGCTTTTGGCTTGATTTAGCTTGATTTCCAGCCCTTAGCACTGTTGTATGATGTAATATGTAGCCTCCCTGTAATATTTTGAACCCTAATAAGATTTGTATATGTAAATTATGTGTTTATTAAATGAAATTTCTTATTCTGACTCTGTGTTATGTGATGATATATTCTGATGAACGGCTGTTCAGGTAATCTTTGAAAACTTAATACAATTCGAAAATATTATCGTATATGTTTAGAATTAGAACGTATAACGTAAAACTAGATATCGAAAAGTTTAAAACCTTAAACCCTAATGAGATTTGAAGTTTGTAATATATATGCTTAATAAAGATTGAAATGATATTTCGAAGTAGGAGTTTTGTCATTATATCATGTAAACGATAAATTTGGTCAAATAAAATTTTTTTGGTCAAGCTGCTTAGTCGTGCTTACATTGATAAAATGATTTGTCGTGCTTTCCACGATTTCACCAAAAAGCATCCTGACAAATTATTTTTAGTAAGCTGATGTGTCGTGCTTAAACTGATATAGTGCTTTGTCGTGCTTACGGTAACAAGTTGCATTGTCGAGCTTGTAAGATATTTTCATTGAGGAGCTTAGAAGATAGGTTCAATTGCAAGCTGCATTGTCGAGCTTGGAACATATTTTCATTGAGGAGCTTAGATTGCAAGCTGCATTGTCGAGTTTGGAAGATATTTTCATTGAGGAGCTTAGAAGATAGGTTCAATTGCAAGCTGCATTGTCGAGCTTAGAAGATATTTTCATTGAGGAGCTTAGATTACAAGATGCATTGTCGAGCTTGGAAGATATTTTCATTAAGGAGCTTAGAAGATAGGTTCAATTGCAAGCTGCATTGTCGAGCTTGGAAGATATTTTCATTGAGGAGCTTAGAAGAATATTCTAAGAATTTGCTAGGTACTAAAGTGTAATTAACCTAGGTACCAAAGTGTAATAAGCCAAGCCCCTAACGTGCAATTAGTGAAACTTGGTTTTTCTATAAATAGCAAGCTCAGTTCATTCATGCCTTACTATTTTTCAAAAGCAGTTCAAGAGCAAAAACACTCTATATTTATATTCTGAGAGATATTGTGAGATAAAAATTACTTTCTAAGCATCGAAGCACTGCGTGATTGGAAGTAAAGCTAGCAACTACAAGAGGTATTACTCTAGTGGTTATTATTTTTATTTTTCTTTATATATATTTAGTAAAAATATACTTTTATAAGCAGTTATAATGCCCACATTATTTTAAGTATATAATACAAAAGTCCTATTTACAAGCAGTTATAATGCCCAAATTATTTTAAGTATATAGTACAAAAGTCCTATTTACAAGCAGTTATAATGTCCGATTTATTTCTCTTATATATTAGAAAATATACTTTTATAAGCAGTTACTATGTCCAAAGTTCTTTAACTATTTAGTAAAAATATTCATTTTATAAGCAATTTTAATGCTGAAATTTTCTCGAAACTAATAGCCGAATATTCATTTTATAAGCGGTTATAATGCTGAAATTTTCTCAAATCTAATAGCCGAATATTCATTTTATAAGCAGTTATAATGCTCAATTTATTTTAAATATAATTGAAAAATATTCATTCTGTAAGCAGTTATAATGCTAAAATTATTTCATATATTGTAAAAGAAGTCTTATTTATATGCGGTTATGATACCCGAAATAAAACTTAAAAGATTTAATCGTTAAACGCTTATTTGTCTACATAAACTTATAATCGTGTAGGATTTACGACGACCGTTTAAACCGTTATATTAATTGTAAAAGATATACGAGGCAAGTCTTCTAACCTTGTTACATTTAAGCAAGTCTATTACATCTTGCTATCAATTATTGTGAAGTTATTGCTTCTTGTTCAGCATAACTTAAGAAATGAATCATTATTCATATATTATTTATTCGAGCGTAAATTGTTGTGTCAAACCAAATTGTTTTGGTACGACATCTTATACTGAGAAATGGAACACCTTGATGTAAGGTGAACTAAAAACCTTGATATAAGGTGCCGGTAAATGTTGATTATATATCGACACAAAATTGTAGGATGATATGCATACTCCTAGGATATTGGTTAGGCTGATCCCCTACCAGATATCCGAAATCAAACGGTTCTAAGTCATTGAAGACTGATAGAACTAATTGAAATATATGGTTCATGTACAGAACCCTCAGTTATACATCATTGACATCTTTTAAATCAAACACATTGTGTTTACATTTTCAAATGAACTTGCTGAGCATTTGTAGCTCATTCTTGCATATATCTTCTTTTGCAGTTTTAAATGATAATCCCGACACTTCTGGGACAGACAAAGGAAAAGGACATGTTTACTAGTTTTATTTACTGTTTTTGAATAATTCAAGTCTTTTATAAGGCTTTGTTGTAATAACTTAGTACTGAGAACGATGTAACGGAACTTAATGATATGTAATATATTATCATCCTTTATTACATCGAATGCGTTATACTCTGATCTTTACTTTCTTTAGCATAGTTGTACTAAGTAAATACAGTATCTATACGAACTATACATCTGAATGAGGGTATTTAAATGATACTGGGAGTTCTGTAAGCGTTGAGGTTACACTTAATGAGCGCCGGTAAGGTGCCACCTTTACCGGAATGCGTCCCTCAGTTCCAAGAACAATCTTATCATTAATACTGTGAATGTCAGATAGATAGGGAATATTGATATGAAAGAAGTATTCATGAGATATGAATCTATACATCCAAGTGAGGGTATCCAAATACAGATAACATTCTAGCAGGAATTATCATCTGTTATGGGATACTGTGAACCTTGGATAGATAGAAGTCATATTTTATTGAATATTTATAGTTGTATAGTTTCACGTGAGCACCAGATCTGCTACAGGGAAGTGTAGAAAATTTGGGGGCGTCACAGGTTGGTATCAGAGCTGTAGATTATAGCTCTAAGGTAGTTAGAAAATACCTTAGGATATAGTCTTTGAGTCCGTAAAATACTTAATCATACATAAAATAATCTTAAAAGCTTTATATTATGTGTAAATTTGCTTCGCTTTAATACTAAACAACTAAAGTTCTTTTGTAGGATGTCAGAGATAAATTGGAATGACCTCCCAGTGATAGACCAACCCATGGTAGGGTGGCTGATAGAGAGTGAGCCAGAAGAGGTTCCAGATGATGCGTGTCGATAGACACGAGGAGATAGTGAGGGGGTTAGTCCAGCAGTCATCCGCAGATCTAGAGGCTGCTAATTTTCAAGCATATGTAGCTGAAGGGTTATTGGAGAGTGAGAGGGATAACACTCGCCGTCTTAGGACACTTCTTAAGAGTGCTCAGAAAGAAAGGCAAGAGGCCCAAATGTATTTATACCGAGCGGACAAGGGATGTCGTGATACGTTCGGCAACTTAGAGCATCGAGTGCTTAGGTACCCAGTGGAGGAGAACAGGGTGGATTATATGATAGACCGGTCAGTGGTCTGTCATATGATTCATGATGCCTATAAGGAGGCACGTGATCGTTCAGTCTAGTTTAGTGCTTAAGTTTATTTATTGTAGTTTGTATTATAAGGATTTTGGGTTGTAAAATAGGGAATCTTCTGTACTAACTAGTGGTAGTATAAACCACTAGTCGAATATGTAACCGTTCTACATGTGATATACAAGTTATGTTTGTACAAATCAAATTGTTAGTTCTATGTGTAGTATATACTTGTATTTATACTTGTCTTTTTTTTATTTTAGAATCATGGCATCAGGACGAAGAACCCAGACCAGAAATGAGACCAATGAACCAAACCCAACCCAACAACTAGTAGATTTACTATTAGGAGCCTTACAAGGTCATCCACCACACCAGCCCAACCCAAATAATCCACATAAGTCAGCATTTAAAGACTTTAAAACCGTTGGACCACCTGAGTTCAAGGGAACTGCGGATCCAGTTGAAGCCCAAACTTGGGTAACTGAAATGGAAAAGTTTTTCACTGTAACCAACGTAAGTCAGGAACAAAAGATAATCTTTGCGACCTTTTTCCTAAAAAGTGAGGCAAACTTTTGGTGGGAAACCACAAAAACCAGGGCCGGTGAAGGAATAGTTCCTTAGGTAAGATTCAAAGAATTATTCTTTGAAAATTACTTTCCACAAACTATACAAGACCGAATGGAGGTAAAATTTTTAGAACTAAAACAAGGGGAAATGACTGTATCTCAGTATACAGCCAAGTTTAACGAATTGTCTCGTTTTGCCCCACATCAAGTAAACTCTGAGACGAGAAAAACTTGGAGATTTGAGGAAGGGTTGAAACCTCAGATAAGGAGTAGAATATCAATCTTCCAGTTGAAGACATTTTCAGAGATTCTTGAGAAGGCTGTCATAGCTGAGGTCGAGAATGAAAATCTTCTCAAATTCCATAAGGAGAAGAGGAGTCAGAATGAAGGGGGAAAATTCAAAAGAGAAGTCAGTACAGGGGGTAATAATAACAACAAGAGGAAGTGGGATACCACTTTTTCTACTAACTTTGGGGAGAAGGGGAATAATTACAACAATAACAACAACCCTACCAACAGAAACTAGAATAACAAGATGGAACGTTGTGCTACATGTGGAAAGAACCATCTGGGTGTATGTCGTAGGAAGGTGGTTACCTATTACAGCTGTGGTCAGGAGGGACATTATTCCAATGATTGTCCCAAGAAGAGTACTAATCAGGGCAATCAAAATTATAAGTGTTATAATTGTGGCGCAACAGGTCACATATCTAGAAATTGTCCAAAGAATAGGAACCAAACCAGGGGAGGAAATCAAACCACAAACAACACCCTCAAACCAACAGTAGCAGGAGCTGGAGGCCAGAGTCGTCCAACCGCCAGAACATTTAATATTACGACGAGGGATGTTGTTGCTTCACAGGACGTGGTGACAGGTATCATCCCTATTGGCACTTTAAATGCATATGTGTTGTTCGACTTTGGTGCTACTTGTTCATTTGTGTCTAATAGCTTTGCTACCAACTTGAATATGCCATGCAAAGACTTAGACATACCTTTTAATGTAGAGATTGCAAATCGAGAGATAATTCCCGTTAAAACTGTATATAAAGATTGTAATGTAGTGATTAAGGGACACAAATTTCTTGTGGACCTCTTTCCTATACAGCTAGGGGAATTCGATATAATCTTAGGCATGGATTGGTTGGTTAATCATAATGCAATGATTGACTGCCATCGAAAACGTGTAAACCTATTGACTGAGTCGAAGTCAAAGGTAGTATTCAACGGTGGTTGTTCACCTAAACGATCTCGATGTCTGACAGTAATGCAAGCAGAAAGATTGCTTAGGAAAGGTTGCACAGGTTATTTGGCATATATAGTAGATACTCGAAAGGAAGGAGCAAAACTAGATCAAATACCTGTAGTTAAAGAATTTCCGGATGTGTTTCCAGATGATTTACCAGGTCTACCTCCAGATAGGGAGATCGAGTTTGTTATCGATCTTGCACCTGGTACGACGCCAGTTTCGAAGGCACCGTACAGGATGGCACCAGTAGAGTTGAAGGAGTTACTTGTACAGTTACAAGAACTCTTAGACAAGAAATATATACAACCTAGTGTTTCACCTTGGGGAGCACCGGTGTTGTTTGTCAAGAAGAAGGATGGAACTTTAAGGTTATGCGTTGACTATAGAGAATTAAATAAGTTGACCATAAAGAAAAAATATCCTTTACCACGAATTGATGATTTGTTTGACCAGTTGAAAGGGGCCAAACACTTTTCGAAGATCGACCTACGATCAGGTTATCATCAGTTAAAGGTAAGAAAAGAAGATGTGCCAAAGACAGTGTTTAGGACACGCTACGGACATTATGAGTTTCTTGTGATGTCTTTTGGATTAACAAATGCGCCGGCAGCATTCATGGACTTGATGAACCGAGTGTTTAAACCATGCTTAGACAAATTTATCGTAGTGTTCATCGATGATATTTTAGTATACTCGAGAACAAAGGAGGAGCATGATGAACACTTAAGGAGCGTATTGGAGATATTACGCAAGGAACAACTTTATGCAAAGTTTTCCAAGTGTGAGTTCTGGTTGGAACGAGTCCAGTTCTTGGGTCATGTAATTGACAAGAATGGAATAGCGGTGGATCCAGCAAAGATAGAGGCGATTGTGAATTGGGAACAACCAACAACTCCAACAGAAGTACGAAGTTTTCTCGGTTTAGCAGGGTACTATAGGCGTTTTATACAAGATTATTCAAAAATAGCAACCCCGCTAACCAATTTAACTCGAAAGACAGATAAATGTGAATAAAGCTTCCGAGAGTTGAAGAAATGATTGAGCATGGCACCAGTGTTATCTTTACTAGATGATACAGGAGGTCTTGTCGTTTATAGTGATGCATCACACAAGGGATTGGGTTGTGTGTTAATGCAACATGGGAAGGTGATTGCGTATGCCTCGCGACAACTCAAAGATTATGAGAAGAGGTATCCTACGTATGATCTTGAGTTAGTTGTGGTAGTATTTGCCTTGAAAATATGGCGGCATTACTTGTATGGGGAGAAGTGTGAGATATACATAGATCATAAAAGTCTGAAGTATATTTTAACGCAAAAAGAGTTAAACATGCGGCAGAGGAGATGGCTAGAATTGATAAAGGATTTCGACTGTGAAATCTTATATCATCCAGGGAAAGCCAACATCGTAGCAGACGCGTTAAGTAGGAAGAATCAAGAAAAGTTGAACATGATAACAAATAACGAGGTATTGATAAAAGATTTTGACAAACTTGAGATCGAGGTAAGAGTTCTAGTGAATTCTACCTAAAAGTTATTTGTAGTGGAAAATGGTTCAACTTTGTTGGAGAGAGTCAAGAGACTACAGGAGACGGATGCAGAATGTCAGAAGTGTAAGACTGAAATAACCCATAAGAAGAATAACAAATTCAGAATGGATAAGGATAGAGTACTGAGGTACAAAGATAGAATTTGGGTACCCTCAGTATAAGAATTGAAAGATGAAATATTGAATGAAGCCCATAGTTCTAAGTTCGTTGTACATCCAGGTAGTACAAAAATGTACAAAGATTTAAGCCGACACTTTTGGTGGTCTAACATGAAAAGGGAAATAGCAGAGTGGGTAAGTAGATGTTTAATGTGTCAAAGGGTTAAAGCTGAACACCAAAAGCCGAGTGGACTATTACAACCTTAGAAATTCCTGAGTGGAAATGGGAACATATTACCATGGATTTCGTAGTTGGTCTCCCAAATACACAGTAAGGTCACAATGTCATTTGGGTAATTGTAGATCATCTTACCAAATTAGCTCATTTTCTACCCATAAAAGTCAACTTCAGTCTTGATCAGTTAGCCAAACTTTACATCAATGAAGTTATTTCTAGACATGGAGTCCTTGTTTCTCTAGTATCAGACCGAGACCCACGATTTACTTCAAATTTTTGGACAAGTCTCCAGAAACATTTAGGAACCCAGTTGAGATTAAGCACAGCTTATCACCCATAAAATGACGGTCAGAGTAAGAGAACCATTCAAACATTGGAGGACATGTTGCGCACTTGCATCATGGACTTCAAGGGAAGTTGGGAAGATCAGTTACCTTTGGTAGAGTTTGCCTACAACAATAGCTATCATGCCAGCATAGGAATGCCACCATTTGAAGCTTTGTATGGAAGGAAATGTAGGACACCTTTATGTTGGGATGAGGTCGGTGAGCGACAAATGCTAGGACCCGAAATAGTTCAACAAACCGCTGAGGTAGTTCAAATTATACGAGGAAGATTGCAAGCGTCTCAAGATCGACAGAAGAAATATGTGGATCAACACAGGAAGCTACAAGATTTCGATGTCGATAGTCACGTGTTTTTAAAAGTTTCTCTGTGGAAAGGCAAAATACGTTTCGGCAAGAAGGGAAAATTGAGTCCGAGATTCATTGGACCATTTCAGATATTAAGAAGGATAGGTGAAGTAGCTTATGAGGTAGCCTTACCTCCTGAGTTAGAACATATCCATAACGTGTTTCATATGTATGTGTTACGACCATACAAACCCGATTATAAACACGTTATAGATTACGAGCCTATTCAGATCGAAAAAGATTTATCATATGAAGAAGTTCCTATTGAAATCATAGATAGGAAAGAACAACATCTACGTAATAAAGTGATACCTTCAGTCAAAGTTATTTGGAGGAATCAAAACATAGAGGAAGCTACGTGGGAGCTCGAGAGTAAAATGCGAGATAATTACCCACACTTGTTTTTATAATCTGTACTGTAATTTCGAGGACGAAATTCTTATTAGTGGGGGTGAATGTAATATTTCGAACCCTAATAAGATTTGTATATGTAAATTATGTGTTTATTAAATAAAATTTCTTATTCCGACTCTGTGTTATGTGATGATATATTCTGATGAACGGCTATTCAGGTAATCTTTGAAAACTTAATACAATTCAAAAACATTATCGTATACGTTTAGAATTAGAACGTATAACGTAAAACTAGATATCGAAAAGTTTAAAACCTTAAACCCTAATGAGATTTGAAGTTTGTAACATATGTGCTTAATAAAGATTGAAATGATATTTCGAAGCAGGTGTTTTGTGATTATATCATGTAAAAGATAAATTTGGTCAAATAAAAATTTTTTGGTCAAGCTGCTTATTCGTGCTTACATTGATAAAATGATTTGTCATGCTTTCCACGATTTCACCAAAAAGCATCCTGGCAAATTATTTTTAGTAAGTTGTTGTGTCGTGCTTAAACTGATATAGTGCTTTGTCGTGCTTACGGTAACAAGCTGCATTGTCGAGCTTGTAAGATATTTTCATTGAGGAGCTTAGAAGATAGGTTGCAAGCCGCATTGTCGAGCTTGGAAGATATTTTCATTGAGGAGCTTAGAAGATAGGTTCAATTGCAAGCTGCATTGTCGAGCTTGGAATATATTTTCATTGAGGAGCTTAGATTGCAAGCTGCATTGTCGAGCTTGAAAAATATTTTCATTAAGGAGCTTAGAAGATAGGTTTAATTGCAAGCTGCATTGTCGAGCTTGGAAGATATTTTCATTGAGGAGCTTAGAAGAATATTCTAAGAATTTGCTAGGTACTAAAGTGTAATTAACCTAGGTACCAAAGTGTAATAAGTCGAGCCCCTAACGTGCAATTAGTGAAACTTGATTTTTGTATAAATAGCAAGCTCAGTTCATTCATTCCTTACTATTTTTCAAGAGCAGTTTAAGAGCAAAAACACTCTATATTTATATTGTAAGAGATATTGTGAGATAAAAATTACTTTCTAAGCATCGAAGCGTTGTGGGATTGGAATTAAAGCTAGCAACTACAAGAGGTATTACTCTAGTGGTTATTATTTTTATTTTTATTTATATATATTTAGTAAAAATATAGTTTTATAAACAGTTATAATGCCCAAATTATTTGAAGTATATAGTACAAAAGTCCTATTTACAAGCAGTTATAATGCCCAAATTATTTTAAGTATATAGTACAAAAGTCCTATTTACAAGCAGTTATAATGACCAAATTATTTTAAGTATATAGTACAAAAGTCCTGTTTACAAGCAATTATAATGTCCGATTTATTTCTCATATATATTAGAAAATATACTTTTATAAGCAGTTACTATGTCCGAATTTCTTCAACTATTTAGTAAAAATATTCATTTTATAAGCAATTATAATGCTGAAATTTTCTCAAATCTAATAGCCGAATATTCATTTTATAAGCAGTTATAATGCTCAATTTATTTTAAATATAATTGAAAAATATTCATTCTGTAAGCAGTTATAATGCTAAAATTATTTCATATATTATAAAAGAAGTTTTATTTATATGCGGTTATGATACCCTAAATAAAACTTAAAAGATTTAATCGTTAAACGCTTATTTGTCTACATAAACTTATAATTGTGTAGGATTTATGACGAACGTTTAAACCGTTATATTAACTGTAAAAGATATACGAGGCAAGTCTTCTAACCTTGTTACATTTAAGCAAGTCTATTACATCTTGCTATCAATTATTGTGAAGTTATTGCTTCTTGTTCAGCATAACTTAAGAAATGAATCATTATTCATATATTATTTATTCGAGCGTAAATTGTTGTGTCAAACCAAATTGTTTTGGTACGACATCTTATACTGAGAAATGGAACACCTTGATGTAAGGTGAACTGAAACACCTTGATATAAGGTGCCGGTAAATGTTGATTATATATCGACACAAAATTGTAGGATGATATGCATACTCCTAGGATATTGGTTAGGCTGATCCCCTACCAGATATCCGAAATCAAACAGTGCTAAGTCATTGAAGACTGATAGAACTAATTGAAATATATGGTTCATGTACAGAATCCTCATTTATAAATCATTGACATCTTTCAAATCAAACACATTGTGTTTACATTTTCAAATGAACTTGCTGAGCATTTGTAGCTCATTCTTGCATATATCTTCTTTTGCAGTTTTAAATGATAATCCCGGCACTTCTGGGACAGACAAAGGAAAAGGACAATCTTATCATTAATATTGTGAATGTCAGATAGATAGGGAATATTGATATGAAATAAGTATTCATAAGATATGAATCTATACATCCAAGTGAGGGTATCCAAACACAGATAACGTTCTGGCAGGAATTATCATCTGTTATGGGATACTGTGAACCTTGGATAGATAGAAGTCATATTTTATTGAATATTTATAGTTGTATAGTTTCACGTGAGCACCAGATCTGCTACAGGGAAGTGTAGAGAATTTGGAGGCGTCACACTCCCTACCTCTAGATGGCTGGTATGAAGCTCTGAAGAGAATATATATAGCCTCCATTAAGAAACCCTAGTCAAGCCCGGACAAAATGCAGCTCAGATCGCACTGAAAATATGTCAGATCGCACTCAGGACGTCTTTAGCACGCACGCGAGGCACCTGGCACGCGTGTGCCCATGCCCTGGTTGGCACACGCTGGTTGCTGCACGCCCATGCTCTGGCCGCCCCACCTGGCGCCTGCCTGCTACTCTTTGCCTGGCACCTGCCTGCTGGTCACCGCGCGCACGCCTATGCGCTCGCGCCTATGCCCTGGCCGCCCCGCTTGGCGCCTGCCTGCTGCTCGACCATGCCTGGCTGCCATCCGCACCTGCTCGCGCACGCCACATGCCGCCCGCGCTCATCTGCTGCTTGTGCGTGCTGGCTGCTGCTCGTGGCTTAGCCGATGTTGCATGCAGTGCACGCTTTCCAATGTCGTGCACACACAACTTCCACATAGCGCTAATTTCCACAGTAATATCAATCAGGCACGGATATCCAAGCACGGGCATTGAGTCATTACGAACAATGATCCGAACGGTCTTTATTTTAATTCCTACAAACACAATGAAAATGCATCAAAGCAACATAAAAGATGTAAAAATAACAAAAAAAAAACCAAATTATTTTGGTACGACATCTTATACTGAGAAATCGAACACCTTGATATAAGGTGAACTAAAACACCTTAATATAAAGTGTCGGTAAATGTTGATTATATATCGACACAAAATTGTAGGATGATATGCATACTCCTAGGATATTGGTTAGGCTGATCCCCTACCAGATATCCGAAATTAAACGGTTCTAAGTCATTGAAGACTGATAGAACTAATTGAAATATATGGTTCATGTACAGAACCCTCAGTTATACATCATTGACATCTTTCAAATCAAACACATTGTGTTTACATTTTCAAATGAACTTACTGAGCATTTGTAGCTCATTCTTGCATATATCTTCTTTTGCAGTTTTAAATGATAATCCCGGCACTTTTGGGACAGACAAAGGAAAAGGACATGTTTACTAGTTTTATTTACTGTTTTTGAATAATTCAAGTCTTTTATAAGGCTTTGTTGTAATAACTTAGTACTGAGAACGATGTAACGGAACTTAATGATATGTAATATATTATCATCCTTTATTACATCGAATGCATTATACTCTGATCTTTACTTTCTTTAGCATAGTTGTACTAAGTAAATACAGTATCTATACGAACTATACATCTGAATGAGGGTATTTAAATGATACTAGGAGTTCTGTAAGCGCTGAGGTTACTCTTAATGAGCGCCGGTAAGGTGCCATCTTTACCGGAATGTGCCCCTCAGTTTCAAGAACAATCTTATCATTAATACCGTGAATGTCAAATAGATAGGGAATATTGATATGAAAGAAGTATTCATGAGATATGAATCTATACATCCAAGTGAGGGTATCCAAACACAGATAACGTTCTGGCAGAAATTATCATCTGTTATGGGATACTGTGAACCTTGGATAGATAGAAGTCATATTTTATTGAATATTTATAGTTGTATAGTTTCACGTGAGCACCAAATCTGCTACAAGGAAGTGTAGAGAATTTGGGGGCGTCACACTCCCTACCTCTAGATAGCTGGTATGAAGCTTTGAAGAAAATATATATAGCCTCCATTAAGAAACCCTAGCTAAGCCCGGATAAAATACAGCTCAGATCGCACTGAAAATATGTCAGATCGCACTCAGGACGGCTTTAGCCCGCACGCGCGGTGCTTGGCACGCGCATGCCCATGCCCTGGTTGGCGCACGCTGGTTGCTGCACGCCCACGCTCTGGCTGTCGCACGCGCGTGCCCACGCCCTGGCCGCCTCGCCTGGCGACTACCTGCTGCTCTCCGCCTCGCACCTGCCTGCTGCTCACTGCTCGCACGCCCATGCGCCCGCGCCTATGCCCTGGCCGCCCCGCTTGGCACCTGCCTGCTACTCGCCTATGCCTGGCTGCCATTCGCCCCTGCCCGCGCACGTCGCACGCCACCCGCGCTCATCTGCTGCTCGTGCATGCTGGCTGCTGCTCGTGGCTTGGCCGATGCTGCACGTAGTGCACGCTTTCCAATGTCATGCACACACAACTTCCACATGTTATCAAATTCAATATCGAGTGTCACCAAGCACTAATTTCCACAGTAATATCAATCGGGCACGGATATCCAAGCACGAGCATTGAGTCATTACGAACAACGATCCGAGCGGTCTTTATTTTAATTCCTACAAACACAATGAAAATGCATCAAAGCAATATCAAAGATGTAAAAATAACCAAAAAAACTAAATTATCTAGAAATAAGATAAAAATACCTAAAAATCATATAAAATTCCCAAAAGCTAACAAAATATCAAGGTCAAAGGTACCCAAATTGTGTGTATAAAACACACTCATCACTGTGCAAACTCATCAACCACTCAGTCATCATTTCATAATAGTTACAATCCCATAGTGTGTGTGTGTGTGTGTGTGTGCAAGTTCCACCAAATCAATCATACCTTAAAAGGACTATATCCCGAACACATGGTATAAAGAAGTCATCGACCTACAGGACATATCACAACAGTAACCTCAGCTAGGATACTCATCATTCAAATCAAGGGAATTTAGTTCAATCTAATTTTCTACTATGCTATTCCTCCTAGAGTATTATCATTATTTCTTCTTCTTTTTTTTTGGTGAGTGCGTTTTACATTCCTTCTCACATGCATAACGAGTGTGTTTTACGCTCCATCTCGTTCTAATAATTCCATGGAGTATACTTTTAAGCTCAATCCACTCCACCATATTTCTTAACTATAGGAAGCATAGCATCTTTTTTTTTCTTTTCGTTTGAACCTTACCTTTCCCCCAAACTTAAACAATTCACTACCCCTGCTTCAATTAAAGTCGTAACATAATCCTAACTCATGACAATATCTCCTACCAAGGTTTCAAACTATAGTCTCCTTAAGATTCAACCAATTTCAGTGGGACCTAAATGCTCAAGATAATAGGGATCATAACTACGCAAAATTGACTCCTAGAATGATATAAAGGGTTACACACAAGATTCAAAAGTTTTACAACCTGCTAATCACCTTTAATCATTTCTTATCATCGGTTATTCTAAAGATTCACTACTTATTATCTACCATTTTTTTAAAGTTTTTTTTAAATAGAATAGCTAGTTATGCAAGAATTAAATAAAATCCCAAAATTAAATCCTAAAATTAAAATTAAATCCTAAAATTAACCATGCAGAAAATTAAATAAGTCTTAAACAAACAAAACCAACAAATTAAAACATAAAGTATCATCAAACCATCCCCCCAAACTTGAATATTACATTGCCCTCAATGTAATACCAGAAACTTCCCTAAAAATTAAGCATCACCAGATTCATCGCCAATAGCAGCAACACCATCATCATCAGCATCATCGCATCCTCAGCAAGACTATCAGACTCCTCCTCTGACTCAAAAGCAGAATCATGGAAGACTGGGACGGAGGAAAGTGAACCGGATCTGGATTGTTGATGTTGAACTGAGTTGCAAATGTATTGATAATGCTATTTGTGTAGTTCATATAGTCGTCAACTCGGTCTGCTATTTGATTCACTCGGCGGGTTTGCCGACGATTCAGACTCAGCAGATTATCCTAGCCTCATTCCAAGCTCGTGTGTGTCCTCCTTATAGCCCGAACTTCAGCAAGAATCAAGTCTAAAATAGCATCAGACGAAGCACCACGTCCTACTCGCCTAGCTCCCTGAGATGAACTCGCTCCTTGCAATGGAACCGCTCTTGCAATCTGTCCAACGGCAACAGTAACATCTAAAGGTTCATTATATCCAGCTCCACTCATATTTGGAATGCTGCCTACGGGCTCCTTGAATTTGGCTATGGTGTTGCTGTCTAACACTGACTTTGGTTGCTCAAATATTTCGTCTGTCTGCCAGACAACTCCAGCGTTCTTACATAACTTACATATGAGAGATGGGTGGGAAATCTACCAGATGTACCACTTTGTAATGTATGAAGGATGGAGCTATAAATGACCTTGCCCACGTCGATACTTTTTCCAGTTATAATTGTATACAGGAGTGCCACCCTAGCCTTGGTTGCTTCTGAAATATGAGAGGAAAGCATTAACTTAGCACTAATAAAATAAAACCAAGCCTTACCACATCGACTCAGTCCATTCCGGGGAAAAGAAACTGCAGCAGTTACTCGAATTGTCCATTGCATCCCAGGCTTGCATAAGCCTTGAATAACCTCATCCCAGTTTGGTCCATCCCGAACGAACTTCGTATATTCATCCTCCTCAATGTTTGGTAGGCTATAGTATTCATTGATCGCCTTGCTATCAAAAAGAACCGCCTTGCCTCAAACCATGGCTACTTTGTTCACCGCCTCAACCGCATTAGCATAAAATTCCGTTACAACTGCTATTACAGCAGCTTCAGGTTGAGATGTCAATGTTCCCCAGCACGCTCCTGAATCATTCACCAGATTTCAACTCCATTGCTCTCTAGTGGCACCAAGCCACGTTCCGGAATTAAATTTTTGTTCACCAACGAGGCATAGAAGCGCTCCGAGGCTTCTTCACTGACGAATTTTGAATGATCATATGTGGAAGAGGAAGCTTGAGAGGTACGTTGACGTTTGGGTGCCATTGGAAAGCTTGATAATACTTGAAAACCAAAATAGTGATTAAAAATTTGGTTTGGGCAATTTATCGAACACTTGGTGTGTGCCCAATTTTTGACCCAAAATCAAAGCCTTTTGAATATGTGCACTCCCTCAAATCGTTGTTTCAAACACCAAAAAGAATTACAACTAGTGTAATTCGATCAAAAGAATGGAGAAAAGTGATTGCATTCGTGTGTTTGAAGAAGATGAAAAGAACTTATGAATGTGAGGTTCCAACTCCTTCTTCTACTATAAATACTTGAACCCTCCTTGCAGAGATGGTATTAGGGTTAAGTTATTGAATTGTTATGGAATTGAATCTCTATTTATGGTAAGAATTGATTTGGTTGGGTAAATATGGAATGTGGGTGGTTTTTGGGGAAGTTTGTGTTTGAATGGGAGAGTGGGTGGCAAGAGATGGGGGAGAATGGGGAGAAATGCACGCCTGATGCCACGCGGATTCTGCTGATATACACACGACGGCCGCGGTTCTTGATCTGTGCGCCGCGACCTTTGAGTTTGCACGTTGCGGCCTTTGAGTTTGCGCGTCGCGGCCCCTAATCTCTGATTGGGTTTTTTATTTTGTGCTGAAGGGTTAAGCGCCGCGGCTTTTGAAAGTTGGTGCCACGGCCTTTGAGGCATGCCGTGGCTCTTAATATTGTGCGCCGCGGCCCCAAATCCCTGCATGGTACGGCTCAATTTTGCAAAGCCAAAATTTTTTTTCCCTTCTTCAACCTTCACTTCCTTAGCCCCTTCCTAACATGTTGCCACAAATTTGATGCTACCACAGCTTGTATCTCCTGCGGAGAGAAAAAAAACCTCGACTTAATTAATTAATTTTACAAACTCCTAATAAAAACTTAAATTGAAATACTTGAACCTAAAATGAATAAATTCAAATCTAACTATCATTAAACCCATGGGTTGCCTCCCATTAGCGCTTGTTTTTAAGTCTTCAGCCTAACTTTTTCTTGTTCGATCACTCGGGCTTGTCGACATGATCGAGAATGCCATTGGTTGTGCATCCCATATCATGCTTTCCTTGCCCAATCTCGATTGTGTTCCCTTGATTTTCATTTCCTTTTTCTTCTTCGTTGTAATCTTCTTCCCCGGTCTCATCTTCTAAAATCTCTTGTGTCACATAACACTCCTCCACCTCATTTGGTATTTTCATGGAATCTATCACACTGAATGTGATTCCTTGGTCATTAACCCTCAATATGAGCTCTCTGTTCTTAACATCAATCAAAGTGCGTCCGGTGGCTAGAAATGGTCATCCCAGAATCAATGGAATCTTCTCATCTTCATCATAATGAAGAATAACAAAATCTACCGGGAAAACAAATGCATCAACCTTCACTAGCACATCCTCGATAATCCCTTTTGGACGTGTGATTGATCTATCTGCCAGTTGTATAGTCATTTTCATCAGTTTTATTCCTTTCATCCCAAGTCTCTCATAGATTGATAAAGGCATGAGATTAATGTTTGCGCCAAGATCACACAAAGCTTTTCCCACAAATTGCTTTCCAACAGTGCACGGGACTGTGAAACTCCCTGGATCTTGCATTTTAGTTGGTAGCTTCTGCTAAATAACTGCACTACACTCCTCTGTTAAGGCTACCATTTCACAATCTCCCATCTTTCTTTTCTTTAAGACAATTTCCTTTAAAAACTTGACGTAACTCGGCATCTGCTCTAATGCCTCTGCGAAAGCGATATTAATCTGTAATTTCTTAAAAACTTCCAAAAATTTTGAAAATTGATTGTCCAACTTCTGATTCTTTAACCGTTGTGGATATGGTGCAACCGAATTCTCTGCTCCTTGCTTACCCTTGCATTGGTTCAATCCCAATTCTTCGTTTTTCTTTGCTTCACTCCTGTTCATGTTATTGTCAATTCCATCTTCTTTATCAGTGTCAATCTTTCTTGCTGGTGTAGTATCCTCTTTCGTCAAACTCTTCCCACTTCTCAAATTAATAGCTTTGCATTGCTCGTGATTTTCTCTTCTCGGGTTGACTTCGGTATCACTCGGTAAAGCACCATGTGGATGACTATTCACTGCACTTTCTAGTTGTCCTATCTGAGTTTCCAAATTTTGAAGTGAACCTTCTAAGCTATTCATCCTTGTGTCATTCACCGCAATGTACTTTGTGAGTATTTCTTCTATGCTAGCCTTCCTTTCTGGTTGGGGGTTTGCTTAACCTTGGAATCCTGGGGGATGGAACTGTCTTGGGGCTGATGATTGATTCTGATTGTTGCTCCAAGAAAAGTTTGGATGATTTCTCCACCCAGGATTATAGGTGTTAGAATACGCACCCTGCTTGTTTCCTATAAAATTCACTGATTCAGTATTGATTGCACACTGATTTGTATCATAATTCCCTGCACATAATTCACAGACTGCAGCTATCTGTTGCACTGTCTGTGTTCCATTGCATCAACCTTTTTTGACAAATTTAGCATTTGTGCAGCCATCGCTATCACTACATCTACCTCAATTTTTCCTCCAGTCCTTGGCTGAGTCATTCGCGCAGTTGGCCACTGATAATTATTTGCAGCCATTGTCTCCAATAATTTATAGGCTTCTTCAAAACTCTTACCCATTAAAGCTCCTCCGGCAGCTGCATCAATATAAGTGCGTGTTGTATTAAACAACCCATTGTAAAAAGTTTGTACTTGCAACCACTTCGGAAGTCCATGATGTGGACATCTTCTTATCATTGCCTTGACTCGTTCCCATGCTTCATACAATGATTCAGAATCCAGTTGTGTGAAAGATGTAAATTCAGAATCCAGTTGTGTGAAAGATGTAATCTCATTTCTTATCTTTGCTGTTTTTGCTGGGGGGAAAGAATTTAGCTAAAAATTTCTGAGCTAAGTCATCCCAAGTAGTGATTGACCCTGCTGGTAACAAATGTAACCAACTCTTTGCCTTATCACGAAGTGTGAAAGGAAAGAGCCTAAGTCTCACTGCGTCGTCAGTCACATCCTTGTATTTGAATGTATCGCAAATTTTTAAAAAACTTACAAGGTGATCGTTCGGATCATCATTTGGCATGCCCCAAATTGAATTGAATTCTACACCATCTGAATCGTTCCAGGTTTGATTTCAAAAATATTGGCCTGAATTGCTGGCCTCCTAATGCTTGAATGAATTTCAGTGACTTACGGCATTGCATAGTCCTTAAGTGATTTTGATGCTTCTTCCGCAGGAATAGCTTGTTGCTGAAGTGTTTCTTTACAAAACTGTCGTATTCTTCGAAGCCTTCTATCAATCTCATCCTCAAACGACAGTAATTCTTTCTCCTTTGACCTAGTTTGCATACAAAGCTACCTGGGAATAGAGACCAAATTTGTAAATCCGTAACAAAATCTAAATTAAAACTAAATGATGAAAATTAATAAAAAGAAAATTTTAAGTTATCAATTGCTCCCCGGCAACGGCGACAAAAACTTGATGGGCTAAATCTATACTAGTAATTTACGTGCAAGTATACACAGTCAATCAAATAATAAAGTGAAAGTAGAGTGTCGAACCCACAAGGAGCGAATTATAACCCAAGTAATTATTCATCAATTAATTTAATCTAGATAATTTCGATATCAACTAAGTGAATTAACTAAATAATCAACTGCTGAAATATTAAATCAATAAAGAAAGAGGTTAAGGAATCAATTTCCCCCGATGATTCGTTTAAGTAATACTATTATTCTTCTATTCAATTGATAAATTAGAATGGTCAACGGAAAATCACTAATAATTATTATAACCACCTTTTAGATAATTATAAAGCATACCTATTACTATTGATTCCCTTATATTTCTATGAGAAACAATAATAATAGATTTATTTTCCAATAGTTGCTTGAGGTATTCAGGTATATTTCTATCCTGTCCACAAAATCAACATTCAATCAGTAATCCTTATTACCGAAAAAATTACTAATCACAAGTTATTATAACCAGATCTCAACTTAGATTCCATTGTCATGTCATCTAAGTCCATCTAATAATTATTGATCAGGCAATTATACAATTAAAATAAGTTATAATAAACAATTCAATCAACATCAATTTAAATAGAAGAACTAATAAATATTAAATAAAATACGCAACGGAAAATGGAAATTAAAATTTTTGCAACTTATCCATGAATCACCTTATGCATAACTATTAATTGATGAAGATTAACAAGAGATAATACCTTTGATGATTCAACTCTTGAACCGCTACAAGATCTACTCCTCTCTTGATTTCTTCAAGCTCTTCCAATCTACAATCCTTTGTTGATTTCTTCAAGCTCCTCCAATCTTTGTTCCTTGGATTAAACACTAGCTACAAAGTGTATGTAGCACTCTAGAGGTAATCCACCAAGAACAATTATACAAGAAACAATATTTTGATTTCCTAGAAATCTTGGATAGCTAATCCCATTAATTTTATTCCTAACTCTTAAGAATAACAAGAACACTATTTCTCTCTTAACTCTTAAGATGGAGGCTAATGAATATCTAGGTTAATTAGGAAACCCTAATCTTATTAGGATACTTACAAAAATAATACTTACACAAAATGTAAGTATACATTTTCTCCTAACCCACATGTTATTCATTTAAGCAATTAACATGTGTTACTTGCTTAATCAACATTAAGCAAGTATACTACCATTTTATTTAATTTGCATTTTCATTTAATTTAATTCTCAATCTAATTAAGAATTAAATAATAATGATAATAATAATAATAAGATTTCTCTCATTAATTTATAATTCAATATTTCTCCAAATATATCATTATAAATATTAAGCATTTCAATTTATTCAAATAATAAATTAAATACTTAATTTATTATTATTTAGCCAATTGTTTCCAATACAAAATTATTCTTTTGCGGTGTGACCCTTTAGGTTCAATATTATGTCGGTCGTAGAATAAATAAATTAGAACTATTCTAATATTATTTATAATGAATTAAACTCCTTTAATTCATATATAAATAAATAATATTTATTCTACATCATGAGGGACACCTTATGATAATGTATCATGACTATCCGTATAATATGAAATCAACGTTTAATCACATAGAACCTATTCAGCAGTAGTTACCGTACAATTCAATCCTTCTACCATACAATGTCCCGATTAAATATAAGACATGGAATTACTGACAAGTCTTATTTTATTTAATCATATGCATTTCGATTTAAAAATGCACAACTCCGATTAATGTAAATTAGAAACTCCTTTCTAATTTTCATTCAACCCTGGCCAGGGATTTCTGAGTTGTCATTTATCAAATCGCATAGGACATTCTCTCCCTTTATCAGAACTGGTAGATCCTTTGTCGATCATTCACCTACCTCCGTGTATACTTTATTATACCCGTACATACCCTATGACATACCCTAAGGTATTAAGGAATATGACAAAGTATAACTTAACATACACAAGGTACTATGATGATCTCAAGTCCAAGGATCACTTGTACAACTATCACTTAAGAACTTCCCTATTGACAGGTGAATAAAACTCCATTAGGGTTCTTTAAGCGAGTCACGTTCAGTGAACTTATTCTCTAATAAGCACCTACATACTTGCTTTAGTGTCTTCACGCAAATGATTATGAGATCAATCATTATCTTCTAAAGATCAAGCATAGTATGTACTAATCTATCCGGATCAGTAATCCCAATATTAGTGATCCAACGATTAGGAACATTTTAGTTTTGAGCTTTCTTGAATTTAGATCTCACTAGCATGATCTCATCATGATTCTAAAAGCATTGCTCGAAAACTATGGGTTCATCACATTTATTAATTCAACCAATTAACATGGATAAAATATGCCTTTTATTCTATTATTAATATTTGAATAAGATTACAAAGTAAATGCTTATTACATCAAATATAATTGGCTTGAGGGCGTATTACTTTCAACAGGTTGGTATCAGAGCTGTAGGTTATGAACCTTAGGTGGGGAGACCTTAGGGTAGTAGCCTTTTCAGAGTTAGAAAATGTAGTGGTGATAAACTCTTATCGAGTTCTAAGGAATGAATTAAGGAAATTCATTAAAGATAATAAAAGACTTTATGTGATATGTGCTTATGTGTTTACAACCTATGTGTCGCGCGTAGTATCGAGTATTAATTAAAACTTAAACTTTATTATCAAGATGTCGGATATTGGAGGATTCAGTCAGCCTAGGGAGATTGAGCCCCGAGTGGCTGGAGAGGAGGAGCCCCGTGATATCCATGTTATCCGGGAGCAGTTGATACACAGAGAGCCATCTCCATTGATCACGGTTGTGGGTCAGGAGTATGAGCCTGAGTCTGATCCTGAGGAGGTAGAGGCTGAGGAGGATGATGAGGATTTCGAGGAGGTACCCCTTACCTCTATCGATGATGAGATGTACGATGCATTGTACGATCGTACTGTTGAGTTGCAGGATAGAGTCAGAGAATTGGAGGGACTGGCAAATAGACGCAAGACTCTTATAGACCAGAAGAACGAGAAAATTGAGGAACTTAATATACGTCTTGGAGACGTGGAGTGGAAGTTAGTTCAGGCAGAAAGCCAAAAGGAAGACCTTTTAGCTAAGAATGAGAAGATGAAACTTGAGATTCAGAAACTGAAGGACGATTTGAGTGAGGAGTCAGTGGAACGTGCTAGAGCAGAGGATGCTTGGATGAACACCGCTCGATGTGCAGAGATTTCTGAAGAAGGCGAACGGGCAAAGAGGGCTAAGATTGAGGAGACATACTACACTTTTCAGACGGCGATTGATAGGGACCAGGATCGAGTTCTCCACTATCCAGTTCAGTTCAAGGACTTGTCACGGTACATGTTGGATCGCAGGACGATGCTCCGTATCATGGAGGAAGAACGCAGGAAGGCGGTTCGACGCCTTTGTAGGCCTTGATAGGAGACGTATTGAAGTATATGTGTAAATATTTATGGTAGTTAGTGATGTAAATTTCAGCGTGATTATACACAATGGAATATGACTATTTAATCCTAAAGATTGTTTGATCTTGGGATAGTTGATGTAAATAGCAGTGATGCTATCTTTCTATGTTTAAGACTTTTGAATGAATGAAATATCAATTTTATTTGAAGATGTTATGTGTTAAATGTTTACCCTGAATGGTTTGAGTTAAATGTTGAACACTTAAAAAATTGAGTGATGATCTAATAAGCGCATATTCTTGAACAGAAAATGCCGCCGAGACGCCAACCACGTCAACAAGCTCAGGAGAGCTCTACCAATAATAACAACGACGCCAATGCTAATCTTGTTCAGCAGTTGGTGAACCTTTTGGCTGGAGCACTTGCGAATCAGCCGCAAGCTCCACCAATGACGTCATTTAAGGATTTCAAAGCTGTAGGACCGCCAGAATTTAGGGGTTCCCTGAACCCGATCGAAGCCCAAACTTAGGTGATGCAAAGGAGAAAGTATTTGACGTTGCTAGGGCTAGTGAAGACCAAAAGACTGCCTTTGCAACGTTCATGCTTAAATCAGAGGCCAGCTATTGGTGGCAAGCGAATAAGGTTCGACGAGGTTAGGGTATAATCGCATGGGAGAGGTTTAAAGAGATGTTCTTTGAGATGTATTTTTCGACTAGCTTGCAAAATCAGATGGAGATTCAATTCCTGGAGCTGAAGCAGGGTACCATGATATGCTGCGAAATTTAACCAGTTGGCTAGGTTCGTAACCTACCAGGTGAACACCGATGAGAGGAAGGCGAAAAGGTTTGAACAAGGGTTGAAGCCGTGGTTGTACAGCAAGGTGTCAATGTTCCAATTGAACACTTTTGCCGGAGTTTTGGAGAAGGCGATTATCGTCGAAGGTGGGAGTGATGCTATGACTAAGTATAACCAGGAGCAGAAGAAGAAGAAAGGTGAAAATGAAAATAACAAAGCGAGTGGTAGTAACAATGGAGGTCACAACTAGAAGTGGAAGTGGAATGATAATGGATCTGCTGAAAATCAACAAGGAAGTCAGAAGAAGAAGGTGGAGATGTGTGTTACCTGCGGGAAGAATCATATAGGGATATGCCTGAAGGGGAAGAGGGTTTGCTACAATTGTGGTCAGGAAGGCCACATAGCACCAAATTGTCCGAATCCAAAGAAGGGCGCTTGTTTCACTTGCGGATCGAAGGATCATCTGGCTAGGGATTTCCCCAAGAAGGCAGCAGGAGCAGGAACAGGATGCAACAAAGGGAACAGTGGTGGTAATACATTAACCATAACTGGATCAGCACCAACAAACCGACCTATCGCCAGGACTTTCAACATGACCGTGCAAGATGTCGTGCAGTCTCGCGATGTGGTGTCAGGTATCATTCCGATCAATAATATAGATGCTTATGTATGTTTGATTCGGGTGCTACTTGTTCATTTATATCCGATGACTTTGCTAAGAACTTAGATTTGCCTAAGGAGGAATTAGATTACCCTTTAAACATAGAAATTGCGAATAGGGAGGTAATTCTTGTTAGGTACGTACACAAGAAATGTAGAGTGAATATTAAGGGAAACGTGATGACAGTAGATCTGATCCCAATCAAACTTGGGGAATTTGACGTTATTTTGGGTATGGATTGGCTATTCCATTATGGAGCGATAATTGATTGCCAAAAGAAACGTATTGACCTTATGACTCCGTCAAAGGTAGTATTTTATGGCACTAAATTGCCTAGACAAGCGAGTTGTCTGACGATGATACAGGCCAGGAAGTTGTTAAGACAAGGTTGTGTGGGATACTTAGTCTACATAGTTGATACTCGAAAAAAGAGTCCGAAATTAGAAGAGATACCTGTCGTAAGGGGCTTTGTAGACATCTTTCCAAACCATTTACTAGGACTTCTGCCAGATAGAGAAGTTGAATTCGAAATCGATTTGGCGCCAGGAACTGCCCCAATATCGAAAGCTTCGTACCGTATGGACCCAGTACAGATGAAAGAATTGATGGTGCAGCTACAAGAACTTTTAGATAAGAAGTATATTCAGCCGAGCGTATCACCGTGGGGAGCGCCAATATTGTTTGTTAAAAAGAAAGACGGATCGATGCGACTTTGCATTAATTATAGAGAGTTGAACAAGGTCACGATTAAGAATAAATACCTGTTGCCAAGAATCGACGACTTGTTTGATCAATTGAAAGGAGCTAGATATTTCTCGAAGATAGATTTGAGGAGTGGGTATCATCAATTGAAGGTTAGGAAAGAAGATGTACCGAAGACAGCGTTCAGGATTCGTTATGGTCACGACGAGTTTCTGGTGATGTCATTTGGTCTAACGAATGCTCCTGCAGCATTCATGGACTTAATGAACAGGGTGTTTAAGCCGTTTTTGGACAAGTTTGTAGTAGTATTCATTGACAATATTCTAATTTACTCCAAAACCAAAGAAGAGCATGTAGAACATTTGAAGGCGACATTAGAAGCATTAAGAAGAGAGAAGTTGTACGCTAAATTTTCAAAATGTGAATTGTGGATGGAGTGAGTGCAATTTCTTGGACATGTGATTGACAAGGATGGGATTTCGGTGGATCCGTCAAAGGTTGAAGCAGTGCTTAACTGGGATCAGCCGAAAACACCATCGGAAGTAAGGAGTTTCCTCAGATTGGCAGGTTACTACAGGAGATTCATTCAAGATTTTTCCAAAATCGCGACTCTGTTAACGAATTTGACTAGGAAGACGGTGAAGTTCGTTTGGACGGAGAAGTGTGAGGAAAGTTTTCAAAAATTAAAGAAGAGGTTGAGTACGGCGCCTGTGTTATCTCTACCGGATAGCACAGGTAATTTTGTGGTGTATAGTGATGCGTCGCATAAAGGACTAGGCTGTGTGCCTATGCAGAATGGTAAGGTCATTGCGTATGCGTCACGACAATTAAAGGACTATGAGAAGGGGTATCCTACCCATGATTTAGAATTGGCCGCGGTAGTGTTTGCTCTGAAGATATGGAGGCACTATCTTTACGGGGAGAGGTGTGAGATATGTACGGACCACAAGAGTCTAAAATATATTTTTACACAGAAGGATCTGAACATGCGACATAGGAGATGGTTGGAATTGATAAAGGATTATGACTGTGAAATTTTATACCATCTGGGAAAAGCGAACGTTGTGGCCGACGCCTTAAGTAGGAAGGGACGGGAGAAATTGTTTATGATTACCGCTCAGGAGGAGCTAATTGCAGCAATGGCGAAACTAGAGTTGGAGGTAAAATTTCCGGAGGAAAGTGACGAAAAATTATTTCAATTGAGAATCGGTTCAACTTTGGTGGATAAGGTTAAGGAAGCACAAATGCAGGATGAAGAATGTGAGAAAATCAGGAAAAGAATATCTTGAGGTGGTGAAATGAAATTCAAAATTGATAACGAAGGAGTATTAAGATTTGAGGGAAGAATTTGGGTTTCGCCAATACAAGAGGTTAAGGAGGAAATTTTGAATGAGGCTCATAATTCAAGATATTCAATTCATCTGGGAAGTACAAAGATATACCAATATCTCCGACAGCATTTCTGGTGGCCGAATATGAAGAGGGACGTTGCCGATTTTGTAGCCAAGTGTTTGACATGTCAGAAAGTTAAAGAAGAACATCAGAGGCCAAGTGGGCTATTACTACCATTAGAAATCCCAGAATGGAAATGGGAACACATCACCATGGATTTCGTAGTAGGTCTTCCAACGACTCAGAAAGGTTTCGGCTCATAGATCGACTGACGAAATCAGCACATTTTCTACCGATCAAGATCAGATTCAACCTAGATCAGTTGGCGAAGTTGTATGTGAAGGAGATTGTTTCGAGGCATAGTGTTCTAATATCTATTATCTCAGATAGGGATCCGCGCTTCACATCAAACTTCTGGAAACGACTACAAGAGTGCATGGGAACGCAATTACGTATGAGTACAACATATCATCCACAGACGGACAGAGTGAAAGAACAATTCAGACATTGGAAGCTATGTTACGCGCTTGCATTATGGACTTCAAAGGAAATTGGTACGATCATCTACCATTGGTAGAATTTGGTTACAACAATAGTTACCACGCGAGTATTGGCATGCCCGCCTTACGAAGCGTTGTACAGCAGAAAGTGTAGAACTCCATTATGTTGGGATGAAGTTGGCGAACGGCAATTGCTAGGACCAGAACTGGTACAACAGACCGCAAAAATCGTCAAAGTAATTAGGACAAGATTGATAGTAGCTCAAGATAGACAGAAGAAATATGTCGATCAACATCGTAAGAATCGAGAGTTTGAGTCTGGTAGTTACGTTTTCTTGAAAGTATCTCCCTAGAAAGGGAATATTTGTTTTGGTAGGAAGGGAAAACTGAGCCCGAGGTTCATTAGACCCTTTGAAGTGTTAAGAAGAGTTGGTGAGGTCGCATTGTTAGGTTTGTATATGACGCAAACATGCAATCAAATTACATAAATAAAGCGGAAGCGCGATAAAATCGGATTTTTAAAATTTTACATACAAACCATCACCATGATCAATCTATGTGCTCAATTAACGATATAAATGAAAGAGATAGAGATAAAAATTATACCCTCGTAGAACTGTGCTTCCTCGGGTACAAGTTCACCTCCAATTCCTTCGCGTTCTCCTTGAATTCCACCAACTAAATTCCTTTGCTTGATCAACGTTAGCCACCCAAGTGTTTGGCCTCTAGAGGTGATCCACCAAGGAAAAATAGTTATTCAAAAAGATGGGTGTTGGCAAAACCCTAGTTTCTATCTCTATAGAAATTGTAAGTACTCTCCAAAATCTAATGCAAGAGTGTGTAACCCTAATCTATGATAAGACTCCTCTTATTTATAGATGTAGGAATAACCCTTCCCTAAACTATTTAGGATTAGAGTTTCTATTATAATTAAACTCCTTTAATTAATTATGCTCCTAATCCAATTAGGAATTCATGAGAGAGTACTTCTATTAATTAATTCTCAATCCCTATTAGGAATTAAATAATAGTAATAGTAATAATAATAATAAGACTCCTCTTATTAATTTATATTTAATATTTCCAAAATATTAAATAATAAATATTAAGCTATTTAATTTATTCTATCTCCATAGATTAAATTAAATGCACTTAACTTATTATTACAATTATGCCATTTACTTCTTAAATAAATATTTTTCTTTTTGCGGTGTGACCCTTTAGGTTCTCCATATTAAATCGATTGTGAATAAATCAATTACAACAATTCTAATCTTATTTAAATAAATAAATTAAACTATTTAAGTCATCTAAATAAATAATATTTATTCTACAACAAGGGTAAGCCCCCTTAGCGATCAACGACTTTTCAGATAATATAGATTTCAATATTAATCACAAAAGAACCTTTTAGTGAATAGTTTCCGTACAATTCAATCCTTTTACCATACAATGTCCCAACTAAATATAAGACATGGATTTACTGTCAAGTCTTATTTTATTTAATTATATGTACTTCGATTCCCAAATGCACAACTCTAGATAATGCAAATTAAAAACTTCTTTCTAATTTCATTCTGCCTTGGCCAAGGACTACTGAGTTGTCATTTATCGAATCACATAGGACATTCACATCTTTTACTAGACGTGGTAGATTCTTTGTTGGTCATTCACCTATCTCCATGTACAACTTATTATATCCAATCATACCCTTTGATATACCCTAAAGGTCTTAAGGGACATGTCAAAGTATAACTCATCATACACAAGATACTATGATGATCTCAAGTCCAAAGATCACTTGTACTACTATCACTAGAGGAATTCCTATTGTCAGGCGAGTAAAACACCATTAGGTATTCCTTAGCGAGCCACGCTCAGTGTACTTATTCTCCAATAAGCACATACATACTTGCTTTAGTGTCTCCACACAAATGATTATGAGATCAATCATCCTCTTCCTAAGAACAAGCAACGTATGTACTAATCTATCCGGATTCACTAATCCCCTTTTTAGTAATCCAACGATTAGGAACAATTTTAGTTTGTGAGCTATCTAGAATTTAGATCTCATTATCATGATCACCATCATGATTCTAAAAGCATTGCTCAAAACTATGAGTTTATCACATTTAATATAACAACACTATATAGATAATATAAGATGCCTTTTAAGAAAATCAATTCTTTTATTAATAAATGAATAAGATTACAAAGTATATGCTACATCATATCAAATATGATTGGCTTGTGTGCATACTACTTTCAATCTCCCACTTGCACTAAAGCCAATCGCCATGGTATCTAATACCCATTTTCTCTAAGTGACGATCAAACTGCTGTTGTGTTAAAGCTTTAGTAAATGGATCTGCAATGTTGTCTTGAGAGTCCACATGCTCCAAGGTGACATCTTCTCTTTCAATGATCTCTCTAATCAAATGAAACTGCCGCAACACGTGTTTGGATTTCTGATGAGACCTGGGTTCCTTAGCCTGCGCAAAAGCCCGTTGTTGTCACAGAAAAGGTACGGCTCCTCTAATGCTAGGAACCACTCCAAGTTCAGTTATGAACTTCTTCATCCAAACAGCTTTCTTTGCAGCTTCACTTGCAGCTATGTACTCTGCCTCTGTCACTGAATCAGCAACTGTTTGCTGCTTGGAACTCTTCCAACTCACTGCGCCACCGTTTAAGGTAAACACATACCCTGAAATGGATTTACTGTCATCTTGGTCTGTTTGAAAACTTGAGTCTGTATAGCCCTCTAGTTTCAATTCAGACCCACCGTAGACAAGAAATACATCCTTAGTTCTTCTCAAGTACTTTAGGATGTTTTTCACTGCCTTCTAGTGCTCTTCTCCTGGATTCGACTGATATCTGCTTGTTACACTAAGTGCATAAGCGACATCTGGTCTAGTACATATCATACCGTACATGATAGATCATATTGCTGAAGCATAAGGAATCTTACTCATATGGTCTATCTCCTCAGGTGTCTTTGGGGCCTGTTTCTTGGAGAGATATATTTTATGGCTCATCGGCATGAGACCTCTCTTGGAATATTTCATGCTAAACTTCTTTAGCATCGAGTCAATGTACTTTCCTTGAGTCAAGCCAAGCATCCTTTTAGATCTATCTCTATAGATCTTTATCCCCAAAATATAGGATGCCTTACCCAAGTCCTTCATGGAGAAATGTTTAGATAACCAAATTTTGATCGACCGTAGCATAGGAACATCATTCCCTATCAGTAATATATCATCAACATATAATATAAGGAATGAAACAGCGCTCCCACTAACCTTCTTGTACACATAAGGTTCATCCTCATTTTTGATAAAACCAAACCTTTTGATTATCTCATTAAAATGGATGTTCCATCTTCGAGAAGCTTGCTTCAATCCATAAATGGATCGTTGTAGCTTACAGAGTTGGTTTGTCCCAACCGTTGAAACAAAACCCTCTGGCTATATCATATATACATTCTCCTCAAGCTCTCCATTGAGGAAGGCCATTTTCACGTCCATTTGACAGATCTCGTAGTCATAATAAGCTGCAATTGCAAGCAAAATCCGAATGGGCTTGAGCATAGCTACTGGTGAAAAGGTTTCATCACAGTCAACTCCTTGTCTTTGTTTGAAACCTTTTGCAACCAGTCGGGCCTTATAGGTCTCTACCTTGCCATCTACTCCAGTCTTTCTCTTAAAGACCCATTTACACCTAATAGGCTTAATGCCCTCAGGTGGTGAAACCAAAGTCCATACTTGGTTTTCATACATGGAGTTCATCTCGGATTTCATGGCTTCTAGCCATTTCTCTGAGTCTTCACTATTCATAGCCTCTTCGTAAGTCAATGCATCATCATCATCTATGATGCTTACCTCATCATCATCCTCTATGATGAATCCATACATATCAGGTATCTTCGATACTCTTCTAGATTTACGAATAGGTAGTGGTACAGTAGGTTCTTCTACTTGGTCAGGTACCTGACTTTGATCCGGAGTATTTTGTGGTTCTTGAACTTCTTCAAGATATATCTTACTCCCACTAACCCCTTCAAGGATAAAATCCTTTTCCAAGAAGGCAGCGTGTTTCGCTACAAACACCTTTTGATCAGTAGGATGATAGGAATAATATCCTAAACTTTCTTTAGGATATCCCACAAATCTACACTTGTCGGATCTAGTCTTCAGCTTATCATGCTCAAACCTTTTGACATACGTTGGACAACCCCAAGTCTTAATATGCTTAAGACTAGGTTTCCTCCCTGTCTATATCTCATATAGGGTCTTTGGGACGGATTTGGTAGGTACCTTGTTAAGTAGGTATGCAGCCGTTTCTAGGGCATAACCCCAGAAGGATATTGGAAGGTCGGTAAAACTCATCATGGAACGAACCATGTCCAACAATGTTCGATTCCTCCTTTCAAATACACCATTCAACTCTGCCGTCCCTGGTGGAGTCCATTGTGAGATTATACCATTTTCTTTGAGACAATTGAGAAACACATTGGTCAAGTATTCCCCTCCTCAATCCGATCGAAGAATTTTAATACTTTTACCAGTCTATTTCTCTACTTCACTTTTGAATTCTTTGAACTTTTCAAACGATTCAGATTTGTATTTCATTAAATACACATATCCAAATCTAAAATGATCAGTGAAAGTAATAAAATAAGAATACCCTCCTCGTGCATTCGTTGTCATAGGTCCACATACGTCTGTGTGTACCAATGCTAACAACTCTGTAACTCTTTCTCCTTTTCCACTAAAAGGAGATTTAGTCATCTTTCCCATGAGACAAGATTCACAAGTTCAATATGATTCGTAATCAGATAGCTCTAAAAGCCCATCTTTATGCAACTTGGTTAATCTTGTTTCATTGATATAACCGAGTCTACAGTGCCACATAAAGCTATAATTAACATCATCTCTTTTTCTTTTCTTAGTTTGTTCAATTTAAAGTATATTTTCATGCAAGTCAAGTATGTTAAGTCCATTCTGTAGGTTCCCAACACCATATAAAACATTTTTATTATAAATAGAATAACTGTTGTTCTTTATTATAATATCAAAACCATCCATATCCAATACAAAAATTGAAATAATGTTTCTAATGAGTATCGGAACATAATACCAATTATTTAAACTAATGAACTTGCCCGAAGGCAGTGCTAAACAATAAGTCCCTACAGCTAATGCAGCAACCTTTGCTACATTTCCCACTCGTAGGATGACTTCATCCTTGTTCAGCTTTCTACTTCTGCTTAGTCCCTGCAAATTATTACATATGTGAGAACTACAGCCGGTATCCAATACCCAAGTAGAATTTTGACTTTCAGAAAAATTAATTTCAATCATGAACAAACTTAGATCGGAAGTCGAAGCTTCTCCAAGCTTCTTTTGGTCCACAAGATACTCCTTGCAGTTCCTCTTCCAGTGTCCCGGCTTATTGCAATGGTAGCAAATTCCTTAGCTATCTGGATCAGGTTTCTTTTTATCCTTTCTCTTCGCCTTGCCCTTAGCCTTCTTGTTTTTCTTCTTTTCAGAAAATACCTTGGGCCTCTTCCTTTTTTTAGAAGAATCATCCACTAGTAAGACTTGGTTCTTGTTAGATGAGAAGTGACCTTCAGCAGTTTTCAACATGTTAAGTAACTTCGGCAAGCTGACGTCGAACTTATTCATGTGAAAATTCACAACAAATTGTGAGAAGGTGTCCGGGAGTAACTGCGAGATCAAATCTTGGCTTAACTCCCCATCCATCGCGAACCCAAGCTGTCCAAGTTGTTCAATTAGATTAATCATCTTAAGGACATAAGTCTCAATAGCAGTGCCCTCGGTCATACGAGATCAGAAGAGCTCCTTAGATATCTGATATCTAGCAGTCCTACTTTGCTCACCATACAACTCTTTGAGGTGTAGCAATATAGTAGGAGCATCCATAGTTTCATGCTGATGCTGAAGCTCGTTACTCATGGATGCGAGCATGATGCATTGAGCTAAGATTGCATCATCTTTCCACTTTCTGAAAGTAGCAATCTTTTCCTCAGAGATTGTTTCTGCAACATTTGCACGGACTGGCGAATTTAGGACATAGGAAATCTTTTCAGCAGTGAGAACAATTCTCAAATTCCTTAACCAGTCTGTGTAATTTGGTCCGGTCAGTTTGTTAGCATCAAGTATGCTACGCAGTGATAGTGAGTTTGACATTTTTAAATTCTGCATGTGAAATAGACAACATTTTAACATACATTCATTTAATTAATTACCAAAATAAATTAGGTCTTTATTTTAAATTGGTATCTCTCACTTTTTCATCAAACTATATTACCCTCATATATAGTTCGGCAATTCTAATTAAAGATTTGCTAGTGAGATTAAGGATCCCATTTCAAATGTATATAGCCTTGTGTGTGCACAACAAACTATATATAAATAAATAGGTAGACAACTATTGTCAATTACATCACTATGTAACTCCTTGTATTTTGCCTCTTAGATTATAATGGTCAAGTGTGTGCACATCCGAACTAAAATAATCTAAGTTAAGTCCAACCTAGCACTTCCATATATGTGAAGAGAAAAAGACCGACCTTGTGTGTGCACAATAAAGCAAAAATGTTCAATTCCTTAATAAACATCAAATGTGATAAAACAACATCTTAAATATTTAATACTCGCCTTGTGTGTGCACAACAAACTCATATTAAATATTTAATACTCTATTATTTTACCACGCTAGAAGGCGACGTTCGATATTCCTAATATCTTTGAACGTTTAGGACTTATTATGATTTCTTTGAGGGGTTTGTTATTAATAGTCTCATCTTGTTTAGCGCGCATGCACACATATATATATATATATATATATATAAAATACGCGTCATATTATTTAACATGCGAAACATATTGTATAATATATAATATATATATATATATATATATAGTAATCATGCACATATAGAATACTATATTCTACCCGGATTGATTATGGACTTTTATTCTAGTTTGGTTCACTAGAGCCACCAAGTGAACTAAAAGGTCAAACCTAGGGTACAAGAATAAAATTTAAATATAACTATTACATTTAAACCCGGGCTCCATTACAAACGGGTCTTCATGCGCTCCTTGCTCCTTTGTCTCCAATTCTTCAAAATTAATTCTAACTAGTCCTATTACAAAAACTATTTATAATAAATAGAAACCTTGATCAGCAGTCAAGGGGAAGTACATAGGAGGGAGATAGAATTTACATTAAGAAAAATTAGATAAGACGAGGTACGCACACCTCATTTATAAAAACCCATACATTCAAGCATCCTCTAAAATAACTCCAATCACACATTGGTCAATAGTCCATAATCAATCCCTATTTATTATCATACATATCTCTATATGTATCAATAAATAACATTCATCCCATGAATAATAAAACCATTCCATATATGCATTGATATCAATTAATGGGCAAAAGTTTTGCTAATATTTAGTTTTGCAATAAAATAAACTCTTTTATTTTAATCAAAAACCAAATTCAAATTAAACTCCTTTAATTTTAGCAGTCTGAAATCCTATTCCAGATAAAATAAACATCTTTATTTTAAACTTATATCAATTAAATAAACCATCTATTTTAATTGAAGGAAAAATTATTTTTTTCAGATTTTACTGTCCGGCGCAGCTGCGCTGAACCCCAGAAACGACTTTTTGGGTTTGGGTGCAGCTGCGCTCCAGAATGAACTGGAAACGGCGCAGCTGCGCCGCGTAGCAGATTCAGAAAAAAAAACAGATTCTGCCCAAAAATTTCGATCCAATCGCATACCATACACACATGGAATCATCAAAATCAATAATTAGCACAAGATTAGGCTCTGATACCACTGTTAGGTTTATATATGACGCGAACATGCAATCAAATTACATAAATAAAGCGGAAGCGCGATAAAATCGGATTTTTAAAATTTTACATACAAACCATCACCATGATCAATCTATGTGCTCAATTAACGATATAAACGAAAGAGATAGAGATAAAAATTATACCCTCGTAGAACTGTGCTTCCTCGGGTACAAGTTTACCTCCAATTCCTTCGCGTTCTCCTTGAATTCCACCGACTAAATTCCTTTGCTTGATCAACGTTAGCCACCCAAGTGTTTGGCCTCTAGATGTGATCCACCAAGGAAGAATAGTTATTCAAGAAGATGGGTGTTGGCAAATCCCTAGTTTCTATCTTTATAGAAATTGTAAATACTCTCCACAATCTAATACAAGAGTGTGTAATCCTAATCTATGATAAGACTCCTCTTATTTATAGATGTAGGAATAACCCTTCCCTAAACTATTTAGGATTAGAGTTTCTATTATAATTAAACTCCTTTAATTAATTATGCTCCTAATCCAATTAGAAATTGATGAGAGAGTACTCCTATTAATTAATTCTCAATCCCTATTAGGAATTAAATAATAATAATAGTAATAATAATAATAAGACTCCCCTTATTAATTTATATTTAATATTTTCAAAATATTAAATAATAAATATTAAGCTATTTAATTTATTGTATCTCCATAAACTAAATTAAATACATTTAACTTATTATTGCAATTATGTCATTTACTTCTTAAATAAATATATTCCTTTTGCGGTGTGACCCTTTAGGTTCTCCATATTCATCCGGTTGTGAATAAATCAATTAGAACAATTCTAATCTTATTTAAATAAATAAATTAAACTATTTAATTCATTTAAATAAATAATATTTATTCTACAATAAGGGTAAGCCCCCTTAGCGATCAACGACTTTCCAGATAATATAGATTTCAACATTAATCACAAAAGAACCTTTCAGTGAATAGTTTCCATACAATTCAATCCTTCTACCATACAATGTCCCAACTAAATATAAGACATGGATTTACTGTCAAGTCTTATTTTATTTAATTATATGTATTTCGATTCCCAAATGCACAACTCTAAATAATGTAAATTAGAAACTCCTTTCTAATTTCATTCTGCCTTGGCCAAGGACTACTGAGTTGTCATTTATCGAATCACATAGGACATTCACATCTTTTACTAGACGTGATAGATTCTTTGTTGATCATTCACCTATCTCCATGTACAACTTATTATACCCAATCATACCCTTTGATATACCCTAAAGGTCTTAAGGGACATGTCAAAGTATAACTCATCATACACAAGATACTATGATGATCTCAAGTCCAAGGATCACTTGTACTACTATCACTAGAGGAATTCCTATTGACAGGCGAGTAAAACTCCATTAGGTATTCCTTAGCGAGCCACGTTCAGTGTACTTATTCTCCAATAAGCACCTACATACTTGCTTTAGTGTCTCTACACAAATGATTATGAGATCAATCATCCTCTTCCTAAGAGCAAGCAACGTATGTACTAATCTATCTGGATTCACTTATCCCCTTTTTAGTAATCTAACGATTAGGAACAATTTTAGTTTGTGAGCTATCTAGAATTTTGATTTCATTAGCATGATCACCATCATGATTCTAAAAGCATTGCTCAAAACTATGGGTTTATCATATTTAATATAACAGCACTATGTAGATAATATAAAATTCCTTTTAAGAAAATCAATTCTTTTATTAATAAATGAATAAGATTACAAAGTATATGCTACATCATATCAAATATGATTGGCTTGTGTGCATACTACTTTCACGCATATGAGGTAGCTTTACCTCCAGCGCTGGAACACATCCATAATGTCTTTCATGTCTCGGTATTACGATCGTACAAACCCGACTACAAGCATGTTATAGGATATGAACCCCTACAAGTTGAGAAAGATTTATCTTATGAAGAAGAGCCTGTTCAGATAGTTGACAGGAAAGAGCAAGTGCTAAGAAATAAAATTATACCTTCTGTCAAGATGATCTGAAGAAACCACAACGCTGAAGAAGCTACGTGGGAACTCAAAGATCAAATGATGAGAAATTATCCTTAGTTATTTGCTTAGTCTATATGTAGCGATTCTAGGGACAGAATCTTTGTAAAGGGGGAGAATGTAACGGGACGAATTAATTGAGTCGTGATTCTAGGGACAGAATCCTTTTAAAGGGGGAAAGATGTGACGAACGAGAATTTTGTAATTTAACTTAAATATTTATTGAATTGAATAAATATTTTTTGATGATTTGATTGTTGAATTAATTGATTAATTGATGAAATTGTGGTAGATTAATTTAATTATATGTGCTACATTAGTAAATCAATGTGGAGAATTTTTTTTATTTAAAGTATGTGTTTAATTGAATTTATTTGATTAAATGCATTATTTAAATAAGTATAATGTTATTTCTAATTAATTAGAGACTTAATAATTTGTCACTGTTAATAAAGGAGAATTTTATTTATGTGACTATGTGATTTAATTATTCTATTTTATTTAATTGATTTTAGTAAGATTATTTGATTGATTAAATATGTGACATGAACTTTATAATAAGTAAGTTATTAAAATAAATTAGAAATAAGGAATAAATGGGTAACCAAACAAGGCCTTAGTGGGAGTTGGTGTCAGTTATTAACTGACACCATGTTCTGCCATTTAATTTTCACGTACCGATCATTGTTCATCAGTTTCTAAGAGTTAGCACAGAGAGAAAAAGAGAGAGATTTGAGAGAATTAGAGAAGGGAAGAAGAAATTAGTTCGTTTGTTGCTTAATCTAGACTACTAATCAAGGTAAATTCCTTAAATTCAACTTTGATTCATGTTCTTCCAAGTTTTATTCCATGAACGTACATTGTGTTTTCTGTAAAGTAAATTCCATGGCTAAATCTTTAATAAAATGATGTTAGATATTTTTAAGCATGCATAAACGTGTTTTATATGATTTATATGTGATTTAGAGTAATTAAATCCATGAAATTACGTTTATATGAAAATTCAGAAACTTACAGAGTAGTTATACATGAATATGAACCATATGTATGAAATTGATGTTTGTTTCGCATGATTATTGGTTAAATTGATGATTAATTATGTTTATGCATGTAAAAACGAAGAAAACAAGAATTAAACGGATTAATTTGGTGTTATAACGGACCTGTTATGTGTGATTTCATGGTAATTGAAGAAACTTTGATAAAATGATAAAAACCTCAAATCTTGATTCTTAGATTCATAGTTTATGCGATTTAAGTTGTTAGAATCATGCTAGATGGCTTGGGTAACGATTATATATGAATTATAGTAATTGGGTATGTTTAATTTGATGTAAGAATAAGAAGATTAGAAATTGTTGGCATGTTTCTACGTTCTTCGCGAACTACAGAATCTGGAATTCGTGTTTCTCACCCCGGCGAGCTCAATGAACTGAGTTTCTCGTCCCGGCGAGCTCATTGAACTGAGTTTTCTCGCCCCGACAAGAAATTTTGTGAAGGAATTCTCGCCCCGGCGAGCTCAGTGCAGGAAGTGTTGAAAACTTTTCTTTCTTTGTAGTTATGCTATCTCACCCTATGCATGTTTAAAACTTAGATTAATGTGTTGAACAAATACCAAGATGTTGAGTTGGATGCTAAACATATACCGCTGATTATAAATATAGAGATTGATGAACCCTAACTTGACGTTTAGTTTTAGAAATTCTTAAGTATGATATTGCTATAATTATTAGGCTTACAATTTCTGAAGTGAGACTGATAACCAAAAAACAGTTTAGATATTAAAATGAAAATTTGATGTGAATGAATCCTGAAGTGTTTATAATACTGTAACTAATTTTGTTACTGCTTTATAAACCGGATGTATAGGTTGATTAAGGAACGTGTATTTTATTTTGTAATCTACGCACAAGGCAAGTTTTCTACCCTTAATCTCTTATTTCATCGAAAGCAAGTTTACTATCCCTAATCTTTTTATTTCATTGAAAGCAAGTATCTTATCCTTATTGCTTCTACGCAAGTTCCTGAACTTCGTTCTTTTATCATGCAAGCTCGATGATGCTATTACTTACTTGAACAAGTTCTTAATTCTATTTCATTCAATTTCATGAATTCAAATGAGATGTTCTAATTTTCTCTTTGTAATACTTCAGTTATACAGAATTTACCCAATTATATCTTCTGCGAGATTTAGTCTTTGATTCTTGAATATTAATTACATTTTTTATTGAACCTTGATTGACTAGCGAACCCTTATTGATTCGACTAGTCCATAGTTGATGAGCGTTCTAAATTCTAGAAATGTTATTGAAGTAAATCCAAACCAAATTCCTTTGGTGCGGACTTCGATGTCAAACTGAGATGAACAACCCTTATACAGGGAATTTTATTTACGCATTAGCGTTAAGATGTTGTGCACATACATGGTACAAAGGACTGATCCCCCTGAGTACGAGAAGTTAGGTCCATATAGTCTTACGACTGTTAAAGGTTTAAGGTAGAAATACTGATAACCTGGGACATAGTTCGTGGTCTTAAAACCCTCAGATGTTCTTTTGAATCTTATCTTATAATCTTGACTCAAAAGCTAAATCTTCGATTATTCAATATCCGTTGATTATTTCGCATGTTATTATTATTGTTGTTGTTGTACTTGCTGGGCAATCATTGCTCACCCTTGCATAATAACATTGCAGCTAAAGTTGAAAGAGTTGATGAACCATCCACTAGTAAGGGCAAAGGCAAAGCAAACAAGTGATGAAGACTTGTTATATTTGTTTATATGATGATTATGTAATAGACTTGTTTATGATTCCGCATTGATGTTTTATTAAGGTTAGACGACCTGACCTGGGATTTTATTTATTAAGATGTTGTAACCCCTTTAATGGGAGATTTCTATTTTAATTAAGAATTTCCATTATGATTAAATGGGTAGTTAGATGTGATGTGATTTATTTGGATAGTGAATACCAAATCCCATGGAAATGAAGTACCAGGATTTGGGAGTGTCACAATTAGTCCGTAATAATTGAGGTATTTCGACATTTACGCACTCTATAATTGTTTTGTGATAAGTTAATTTTTGAATTGATTTGAAAACTGTGATATTATTAAGTGAATTCAAAAAGAACCTATAAGAGAGAATTGGAGTGGTAAAAGGCTAGAGAGTGAGATCATTTGAGGGTAAAAGCCAACGAGCGATATATTAATTTGAACGAAACACGTAAGGGAGCGGTGAGGAAATTTATTTTTCTACTAACCCTTGTTTTGCAATGAATCATGTCTAACTCAAAGGATAAAGCTATTTCTGAAGAGTCTACATCTAATTTTGACCCATGATGGAGGCTATGATGAAAGAATTTTCTAGACAGTTAGGCATGGCAATGGAACAGGATGAACACATCGATCAAATAAGCAACACCTGAGGGGAACAATCTCAAAACCCTCCTGGTGGGCGTCCAAAGGGAAGACCTAAGCAAAGGGAAACTAGAACGAAGGATACTTACTTTGATGATGGGTTTAGTGAAGAGGAAGATCGAGAGTCTAACTTCATACATCGAAGGCAAAGAGGTGCTAGAGATAGAGGTGATAGAAATCGAGTGGACAACAACTTGGATTGTATTAAAATGAAGATTCCAGCTTTCCAATGTAGAAGTGATCCTGAGGCTTACTTAGAGTGTGAAAAGAAGATAGAATGGGTATTTGAATGTCATAACTATTCAGATCTCAAGAAAGTCAAATTGGCCGCTGCCGAATTTTCAGATTATGCAGTCACTTGGTGGGATCAGTTGATGACTAGCCGAAAGAGGTGTGGTGAATGTCCAATTGAAACATGGGCGAAGATGAAGGCGGTTATGAAAAAGAGATTTATACCAAGCCACTACCACAGAGACTTGTTCCGAAGTTTGCATAATTTGAAGCAAGGAAGTAGGAGCGTAAAGGACTATTTCAAGGAGATAGAGATGTTAATGGCTAGGGCTAACATAGATGAGGATAGCGAGGCAACAATGGCTCAATTTTTAGCAGGGTTAAATTGGGATATAGCTGATTTAGTGGAGTAACAACATTATGTGGCATTGGAGGATATGGTACACATGGCCATCAAAATTAGGAAGCAGCTTAAGAGGAGAGGTGGCCAAAGATCGAATCCTACCGCAAGTTCGTCTTAGAAATCTAATGTTGCGAAGCGCGAGGAAAAGTTAGTTATGAGCAAGCCTAAAGTGGAGCTAAAACAGGGAACGACTAATCGGGGAATGCAAGGTAAAAATGATCAACCTTCTTTTAGTCGAAATCGAGATATTATATGTTTTAAATGTCAAGGCAAGGGACATATTTCTAGTCAATGTCCAAATCAAAGAACTATATTATTACTTGACAATGGGGAGTTGGAAACCGAAGGGGAAGAGAGTGACACTGATTCTATGCCGCCACTAGAGGAGGTGGATGATAGGGAGATTACTGTACATAGTGAGGTTCTAATTACTAGGAGAGCCCTTAGTACGCAGGTGAAAGAAGAAAGTAGTGAACAGAGGGAGAATCTTTTCCATACTAGGTGTCTTGTGAATGGAAAGATTTGTTGCATAATGATAGATGGAGGGAGTTGTACAAATGTGGCGAGTACTATCATGGTTGAAAAGCTGGGGTTGACTACATCAAAACATCTCTAGTCGTATCATTTGCAATGGCTCAATGATAGTGGAGATGTGAAGGTGACAAAGCAAGTATTGGTGCCGTTTACTATTGGTCGTTATGTGTATGAGGTCTTGTGTGATGTGGTGCCGATGCAAGTAGGTTGGGAGGCCATGGCAATTTGATAGACGTGTAAAGCATGATGGCTTTACAAATGAATATTCTTGTGTACACAATTAACGGAAGGTTACTCTTTGTCCTATGTCACCAAAACAAGTGCATGAGGATCAACTACATTTGCAAAAAGATTTTGTACCAAAAAAAGAGAGTGAAGAAAAGAAAAATCAAGAGGAAAAAAATAATGAGAGAAAAAATAAGAGAGAGAAAAAAAGAGATGATGAGAGAAAAATAAATATCTATGTAAAAAAGACTGATATAAGGCGGGCATTGGTTTATAAACAGCCGATGATTATACTTCGGTATAAAGAGGCGCTTTTGAATACTAACGCTAATAATTTGTCTTTGCCTAGTGTTGTTTCATCTCTTTTGTAGGATTACGCGGATGTGTTTCCCAAGGAGCTTCCATAAGGACTACCACCGATTCGGAGAATTGAACATCAGATTGACTTCATACCCGGTGCTACAATTCCAAACCGTCCAGCTTATAGGAGCACTCCCGAGGAGACGAACGAGTAGCAAAAATAAGTTGGCAAACTTATGGAAAAGGGATTTGTGAGGGAGAGCATGAGTCCATGTGTAGTGCCGGTGATCTTAGTACATAAAAAGGATGGAAAATGGCGCATGTGCATCGATTGTCGAGCGGTAAATAATATTACGATAAAATATCAACATCTCATTCCTCGTTTAAATGACATGTTAGATGAATTACATGGGTCTTGTGTATTTTCAAAAATTGATTTAAAAAGTGGGTATCATCAAATTAGAATAAAAGAGGGTGATGAGTGGAAAACTTCATTCAAAACAAAATATGGTTTATATGAGTGGTTAGTGTTACCTTTTGGTTTAACTAATGCACCTAGTACTTTCATGCGTCTAATGAATCATGTTTTGCGTCCAGTCATTGGGAAATTTGTTGTGGTATATTTTGATGATATTTTGATTTATAGCAAAAACTTGAAAGAACATGCATTGCATTTAAAATCTATTTTAGATGTTCTTAGGAAAGAAAAGTTGTTTGCTAACATGGATAAATGTACATTTTGCACGGATAGAATTGTGTTTATTGGCTTTGTTGTGAGTTCACAGGGAGTCCAAGTAGATGAGGAGAAAATACATGCAATCTTGGAATGGCCGAGTCCAACAAATGTAAGTCAAGTGCGTAGCTTTCATGGACTGGCTAGTTTTTACCGACGTTTCGTGAGGAACTTCAGTGACATCACAGCACCACTGACGGAAGTGATCAAGAAGAGTGAAGGTTTTAAATGGGGTGATGAACAGGAAAAGGCGTTTAATTTGATTAAAGATAAATTGATTAACGCTCCTTTACTTGTCTTACCTAATTTTACTAAAACCTTTGAAATTAAGTGTGATGCTTCAGGTATGGGATTTGGAGTGTTAGGTTTGTATAATACGCAAGCATGCAATCAAATTACATAAATAGAGAGGAAGCGCAATAAAATGGATTTGAAAAAAATTTCATACAAACCATCACCATGATCTTTTCTTGTGTTCAATTATCAATTAAACGAAAGAGACAGAGATAGAGAATTATACCCTCATGAATCAAAGTTTCCTCGGGTACAAGTTCACCTCCAATTCCTTCGCGTTCTCCTTGAATTCCACCAATTAAATTCCTTCGCTTTGATCAACGTTAGCCACCCAAGTGTTTGGCCTCTATAGGTGATCCACCAAGGAATAATACTTGTTCAAGAAGATGGATGTTGACAAAACCCTAGTTTCTATCTCTATAGAAATTACAAGTACTCTCCACAATTCTAATGCAAGAGTGTGTAACCCTAATCTATGATAAGACTCCTCTTATTTATAGATATAGGTAACCCTCCTAAATAATTTAGGAGTAGGTTAATTATCTTAATTAAACTCTTTTAATTAATTAAACTCCTAATCTAATTAAAAATTTATGAGAGTACTTTTATTAATTATTTCTCAAACCCTTTTAGAAATTAAATAATAATAATAGTAATAATAATAATAAGACTCATCTTATTAATTTATATTTAATATTTTCAAAATATTAAATAATAAATATTAAGCTATTTAATTTATTCTATCTCCATAGACTAAATTAAATACACTTAACTTATTATTACAATTATGTCATTTACTTCTTAAATAAATATATTCCTTTTTCAGTGTGACCCTTTAGGTTCTCCATATTAAACCGGTTGTGAATAAATCAATTGGAACAATTTTAATCTTATTTAAATAAATAAATTAAACTATTTAATTTATTTTAATAAATAACATTTATTCTACAATAAGGGTAAGCCCCCTTAGCGATCAACGACTTTCCAAATAATATAGATTTCAATATTAATCACAAAAGAACCTTTTAGTGAATAGTTACCGTACAATTTAATCCTTCTACCATACAATGTCCTAATTAAATATAAGACATGGAATTACTGTCAAGTCTTATTTTATTTAATTATATGTATTTCGATTCCCAAATGCATAACTCTAAATAATGCAAATTAGAAACTCCTTTCTAATATTATTCTGCCTTGGCCAAGGACTACTGAGATGTCATTTATCGAATCACATAAGACATTCACATCTTTTACTAGATGTGGTAGATTCTTTGTTGATCATTCACCTATCTCCATGTATAACTTATTATACCCAATCATACCCTTTGATATACCCTAAAGGTCTTAAGGGACATGGCAAAGTGTAACTCATCATACACAAGATGTTATGATAATCTCAAGTCCAAGGATCACTTGTACTACTATCATTAGAGGAATTCCTATTGACAGATAAGTAAAACTCCATCAGGTATTCCTTAGCGAGCCATGTTCAGTGAACTTATTCTCCAATAAGCACCTACATATTTTCTTTAGTGTCTCCACACAAATGATTATGAGATCAATCATTCTCTTCCTAAGAGTAAGCAAGGTATGTACTAATCTATACGGATTCACTAATCCCCTTTTTAGTAATCCAACGATTATGAACAATTTTAGTTTGTGAGCTATCTAGAATTTAGATCTCATTAGCATGATCATCATCATGATTCTAAAAGCATTGCTTAAAACTATGGGTTTATCACATATATAATAACAGCACCATGTAGATAAAGTAAATACCTTTAATAAATAAATTCTTTTACTAATAACTGAATAAGATTACAAAGTATATGCTACATCATATCAAATATGATTGGCTTGTGTGTGCATACTACTTTCAATCTCCCACTTGCACTAAAGCCAATTGTCATGGTATCTAATACCCTTCTTCTATAAGTGACGATCATCCTGCCGTTTGGATAAAGCTTCAGTAAATGGATATGCAATGTTGTTCTTGAGAGTCCACTATCTCTGTAGTGACTTTTCTTCTTTCAATGATTCCTCTAATCAATTGAAAGTGCTGCAACACATGTTTGAATCCAAGATGAGACTTAGGAACTATTCCTAGTTCTGTAATGAACTTTTCATCCAAATAATCAACTTGCAGCTTCATTTACAGCTATATTCTTTGTCTTTGTCACTAAACCAGCAACTCTTTGCTGTTTGGAACTTTTTCAATTCACTGCACCACCTTTCAAGGTAACGATTTACCCTAAAGTGGATTTGTTATCGTCTTGGTCAGTCTGAAAAACTTGAGTCTGTTTAGCCCTCTAGTTTTAATTCAAACCTACCATGAATCATGATCACATCTTCAGTACCAGTTAAGTATTTAAAGATATTTTTCACTGTCTTACAGTGATCTTCTCTAGAACATGACTGATCAACATTAGGCCTTGTATATCCATTGCATACATGATAGTAACTCATGCGATCTCTCTTTCAATTGGGGACAATTTTAGATAGATACACTCCATGGCTCATCATCATGAGACCTCTCTTAGAGTTTGCCATGCTAAACGCCTTTAACATCGAATGAATATACATTCCTTGGGTTAAGCCGAGCATCCTTTTAAATCTATCTATATAGATTTATATCCCCAATTTATAGGATGTTACTCCCAAGCCATTCATGGAAGAATGTTTAGACAATTTTATCTTTACTAATTGTAGCACTGGTATGTCATTCCTTATCAGTAGTATATTAACATATAGTAGTAGGAATGTCACTGTGCTCCCACTAACCTTCTGTACACATTTGGTTCATTCGCGTTTTGATAAAATCAAACTCCTTTGATTGTCTCATCAAACAGGATGTTACATCTTTGAGAAGCTTGCTTCAATCCATAAATGGATTGTTGTAGCTCATACACGATTTGCTTCAACCTTTGAAACAAATTCTTCTGGTTGTATCATACATACATTCTCCTCAAGTCTTTATTGAGGAAGGACGTCTCCACATCTATTTACCAGATTTCATAATAAGCTGTAATCACGAGCAAAATCCAAATGGACTTGAGCATTACCCGGTAATAAGGTTTTATCACAATCAACTCCTTGACTTTATTTGAAACCTTTTAAACAAGTCTGGTCTTATAGGTCTCTACCTTGCCATTTGCCCCAGTCTTTCTCTTAAAGACCCATATATATCCTTTAAGCTTTATGCTTATCGGTAGAGTAACCAGAGTCTATACTTGGTTCTCATACATAGAGTCTATTTCGGATTTTTATAGCCATCTGCCATTTCTCTGAGTGTCTATTACTCATAACCTCATCGTATATAAATGTATCATCATCCTCTATGATGCGTACCTCATCATCATCATCTATGATGAATCCATACCTCCTAGGTATCTTCGATACTCTTCCAGATTTATGATTCGTTTATGGTACAATAGGTCTATCTACATGTTCCTCAGTTTGACTTATAGTGCTTTTTGGTTCTTAAACTCCTTCAAGATCTATTACCCTCCCACTAGCTCCTTCAATGATAAACATCTTTATCCAAGAAGGCAGCGTAGGATTATAGTAATAATACCCTAAACTTTCTTTAGAATATCCCATAAATCTGCACTTGTCAGATTTTTGTCTCAAACTTATCTTTTGAAATCTTTTCACATAAGTTGGACAACTCCTTATCTTAATATATTTAAGATTAGGAATCCTCCCTATCCATAACTTTTATGGAGTCTTGGGGCTGGATTTTGAGGTTACCTTATTTTGTAGATATTCAGCCGTTTCTAGGGCATAACCCCAGATGGACACTGGAATATCGGTAAAAATCATCATGGACTGCATCATGTCCAACAAGGTACGATTTCTCCTTTTAGATACACCAATCAATTATTGCGTATCAGGAGGTGTCCATTATGAGAAAATACCATTTTGAGATGATCTAGAAACTCATTGCACAAGTATTCCTTCCTCGATCTGATCAAAGAATCTTAATACTTTGTCAGTTGGTTTCACTTCTGAATTCTTTGAACCTTTCAAATGATTCAGACTTGTATTTCATCAAATACACATAATCAACTCTTTGAATGACCATCTCCTTTTTCTTTTACTAGTTTGTTCAATTTGCAAAATTATTTTCATATAAGTCAAGTATATAAAGTCCATCAAGTAATCTTCCAGTTTCAAACAAAACATTATCATTATAAATAGAACAATAATTGTTCTTAAATATAATACCAGAACCTTCCTTGTCCAACAACGAAAGTAATAATGTTTCTAAAGAAAACTGGAACATAATAACAATTTATCAATTTAATAGACTTGCCCGTAGGCAATGCTAAACTAAGTTCCTATGGCTAATGCAGCAACCATTGCTCCATTCCCCACACGTAAGATTACTTACACTTTGTTTAGCTTTCTACTTCTGCTTAGTCTCTGCATTGGATTGCATACGTGAGAACTACAGCCGGTATCCAATACCCAAGTAGAACCTTAACTTACAGAAAGATTTATTTCAATCATGAACAAACCTATATCTGTAACCGAAGCTTCACTAAGCTTCTTCTGGTTAGCCCCTGCAAGATGCTCCTTACAGTTTCATTTCTAGTGTCCAGGCTTATTGCAGTGGAAGCAAACTCCTTTGCTATCCGCATCAGTTTTGTTCTTATTATCCTTTGTTTTTGTCTTTCCTTATACCTTCTTTGATTTGTTCTTCTTTTCAGAAGATCCTTTGGCCCTCTTCCGTTTCCTGGAAGAATTATCTACCAGTAAGACTTGGTTTTTCTTGGTTAGAAAGTGACTCTTTGCAGTTTTCAACTTGTTAAACAACTTAGGCAGGCTGACATCTAGCTTGTTCATGTGAAAATTCACAACAAATTTTGAGAAAGAGTCCAAAAGTGATTGTAAGATCAAATCTTGGATCAACTCTGCATCCATTACAAAACCCAGTTGTCCCAATTGTTCAATCAGATTAATCACTTTTAGAACATTTGTCTATACTGTATTGTCATCGGTTATTCTAGATCGGAAGAGCTCCTTAGATATCTAATATCTAATAGTCCTACTTTCCTCACCATTCAACTCCTTGAAGGTGCAGGAGTATAGTAGGAGCATCCATAGTTTCATGTTGACGCTGAAACTCGTTACTCATGGATGCGAGCATGATGCATTGAGCCAACTGTGCAACATCTTACCACTTTTTAAAAGTAGCAATCTCTTCCTCAAAGCCATTGTCTGCAATCATTGCAGGGATAAGCATATTAAGATCATAAGATAGCTTTTCAGCCTTGAGAACTATTCTCAGATTCCTTAACCAGTCTATGTAATGCCCGTGAATTTTGAACGTCATTATTAATTAAATATAATTTTAATTTTAATGAGTTAACCTTGTGTTCTTACTTAAACCTTTGGGTGTATTGGTGGATTATGTGACTATGTGATTTACTGATATAAATTTGTGTTAAGGGAATCACTAGTAGTATATTTAAACTAGTGAGCAAACCCTAAGGCTTTATATCCATAAAGTTGACAAGGTATTTACTAAATTAAGTATTCAAGTAAATTGAATATAGTTAGTAAATAAAGTGTGTGGGTTAATTAATGAAAGTAGTTGTTAATGAGATATGGTCCAAATTGGATAATAATAATTAATAGTTAAGTTAGTAATTTATTTACTAATTGACTAAGTTACTTAATTAATGAACCTAGTTCAATCATTTATATTAATCATGGATTTAGGTATTAATTGTGTGGCTTATTAAATGAGCTATCATGGGGTTAAATTAAATGACTCAATATTGCATTAAATAGATTTGAATTTTTATTAGCCTAATCATTTAAATTGGAAGCCCAATGGTATTTAATGTGTGGTCCAAAACCTAGCCATTTGATAAATTAAATGTGTAACATTTGTTTATTAATTAAAGCTATTTGGGACAACATTTTTGGGACAACTTCCTTCTTGGTCGTGCACTAGGAGAGAGGGGAGAGCAAGTTGATTTCAAATTTTACTTTAATTAAGTAGCTAGCTTGTCTTGGAAGTTGAAGTTGTAGACTTGATATCATAGCTTCCTATCATGTCAAGTAGCTTCCTATTATGTCATAGCTTCCTAAGATGTCAACTAGCCACCCTAGTGACACAAGGCTACTCACTAGCTCCATGATGACAAAAGGTAGAGGTTTCTTGCTATTATCCAATTAGTAAGCCTTTTATCCAAGGGACAACAAAGATATGGGGGATATTAGTAACTCTTACACAAAGGACAAGGTTGTCAAGCTCCCATTGGTGGAAAATCTAATTAGCACACTTAAAGATAAGATTAAGGCTAAATGGAAGGGATAAGGTGAACTCTTATATCCAAGGGGCAAGAAAGATGTGGGGGATAATAGCATGAATTCTAATTTAGCATTATACTTGCAAGTATTCTATCCTTTCATTTCATTTCAAGTTCATTTCTTCTTTTCATCTCCTTCTTTCATTTCTCCCAAGCAAGAACATAGAGTAAGAGCTTAGAGAGGAAAAGAGTGTGAGATTAGCATAGTTCATGCATCCCAAGTTCATCACATACTTTGGTAGATCAAGGAGAGTAGCTACAAGATCAAGGTGAAACCCTAAACCATTTCCTTCTTTCTTACTTTGTTTTATTTTCATAGTTTTGAGAGATTTTGTTCTAAGACTCAAGAATCATTAGCTCTTCATGCTTCATGTATAGATCTAATCCTCTTGAGTGTTAGAATGGAGATTCAAAGGAAGAAAAGGAACTTATGTTCTTAAAGGGTAAAAACCCTAGCTTTTCTTCACTTGGATCGCCCATAACTTGAGATCTACAATGGATTTGTGATCCGTCGAAAGGGGGTGCTAGGTACATGAGTTAGCTAGTAAACCCAAGTGGTAGAACACAAATCCATCAACTTTTGCAGCCATGGGGGCTATTTTCCCCGAAACAGTCCATTTAAAGTCTTAAAACCAAGAAGCTTGCTATCCTCATTTTTCCAAAGGTTGTTTCGGCCAGTTATGGATCTTTTAAAAATCTAGAAAAAACAGAGGTACCTTAAGACGTTATATACAAGTAGTAAAAAGAACGAACACGTTTCAATGTGTAGTTTTTGTGTAATGGCTTTTACCGTGAAGGACTCCTAAATATTCATACTCGGATTTCTCACTGTGTGTACTTTGAAACAATATGAAATTTTTACAGTATGTTTATATACATTATGAGAGTGTACCCTGAAAATTTTAGAATTTTCTGAGCGAAACTCGATTTATGAAAAATATAATAAGATTCAGAGGTTTTAAGTACTTTAAAAATAGTAAATCATTTTCTAAAATTCCAGGAAAATTTGTAAATTATTGTTGGGTTATATATTGTCCAGATCCAGAAGATAATAATTTTTTGAACTTGTTTACTATTTTTCATAATAATATTACAGTTATGCTTAAAAGAAAATAAATGGTTAAATAATGTCATAAATAAGAAAAATAGGATGTTAAAGCTTAGGTACTCCTATTATGGTGTAATCTAACCTATGTGAGGTATTTTGGCAATCTATTATGATAAATAATATTTATGACTTTTTATGGGTATTAAATAAGTTGTTTAATAAAGGGTAAAACAATTAAAATAAATTGTTTAGTCGCCTAATAACTTATTAAAATATTACTATGATATTTATAATATAAGAATTTGATATTTTTTTTAAGTAAACAAAGAAATATTAAGATTAAAACTTCATGGAAATATTATTAAATGGGTAATAATATTTGTTTTATACATTAATAAATGATTAAGATATTATTAAAATGGCTAATAATATTAGATTAAAATATTATTAATGATATGAGAATTAAAATATTATTAAGAGATTAATAATATTAGATTAAAGTATTATTGGATGATTAAAATATTATTAAGATGTTAATAACATTAGTAAACGAATAAAAGTGTTATTAGTGGACTAATAATACGAAGAGGTGAATTAAATATTATCAGGATTGATAATATTAAGTGTCTTATAGGATTTACGATAGTTTATTAACTTATGTGTGCTATGTGATTTGCTTAATTGTTAAATAAATAGCATAAGTAAGCGTATCGATATACAACTACGCAGTACTAATTGGTAGATCGACGTTATCAATGTTAGGTTCTTCAAGGCCAATTAGTTAAAGCTAGAATTACTTGTAGCTGAGCAGACATGCAAGTTCCCTAACTCAAACTCGAGTTATTATTTTCGAAGCATGTTAATGAATAATTATTGTTGATTATTCACATCTATACTGATTATTGAGATTCGCACCTTGTGCAATTGAATTCCTATTCTATTATTATTGAACTGTGAATTAGATTAAAGTTCTTTCAAGCATGAACTGTTTATAAGATAGATCTATGCTATTTGTATCAGCTAGATCAATCATGTCTAAATTTGTTGAATCAAAGGTATTTTAAAAGCTGTTCTTATTAAATTGTTATGGTAAGAACTCTTGGCTGAGAAAAGGATAAATTTGATTAAGGCATGATATCAATGCTGATTTATTAAGTGTTTATGCATAAATCACGGGGTATGAAAGGCTGATCCCCTTAATTACCAAAACTTTTAAGAGGTCCAGTTTAAATGCTAAGAACCTTGGCAAATGTCTATGGTTATTTCCAACCACTCAGTAATCGCAATTCAATTATTCGAATATTCAATTGTTTCCTATTAATTCATGTTTCTTCACAATTTTATACTGTTGTGGAACATTGAAAGCGAAATTTCCTTCTATTCATGATATATCTCCCTTGTGTATAAACTTGCTAAGCAAACTAGTTGGTTACCCTTGCTATATCATGATCTTTATTTCAGCTAAGGCAGAAATGTCTAAAGGGGACAAAGAAAAAGGGAAGGTGCACGAGTAGTTGCCTGATATGGCTTATGTACTAGTTTATCTTAAATGTTATTTGGCTATGTGAACTCTTATTGTATTGAGGGTATGTTTTAAGTTAAGGTTAAAGAACCTTGGGACCATGATTGTAAGACTTTATTACTATTTTGATAAACAATGTATGTTTATTATTCTGCATTAGTTAGAAAGTATGTTTGTTGTTGAGTATCGCGAACACCGAATTCGAGGTTAGGAAACCCGGATTTGGGGGTGTCACAATCCATGTAATTCAGACCAGTTAATTAGCATCTAATATTCTACGTAGTGATAGTGATTTAGACATTGTAAAATTCTGTTAAATGAATTTGTAATTTAACAATATTTTAGCATACATTCATTTTATTAATTACTAAAATAAATTAGGTCTTTATTTAAATTGCTATCTCTCACTATTTTCATCAAACTATATTACCCTCAATATATAGTTCGACAAATCTAATTAAAGATTTGCTAGTGAGAATAAGGATCGCATTTCAAATGTATATAGCCTTATGGTGACACAACAAACGATATATAAATAAATAGGTAGACAACTATTGTCAATTACATTACTATGTAACTCCTTATATTTTGCCTCTTAGATTATTTTGATCAAGTGGTGACACATCCGAATCAAAATTATCCAAGTTAAGTCCAACCTAGCTCTTCTATATATGTGAAGAGAAAAATATCGTCCTTGTGGTGACACAACAAAACAGTAATGTTCAATTCCTTAATAAGCATCAAATGTGATAAGACAACATCTGAAATATTTAATACTTGCCTTGTGGTGACACAACAAACTCATATTAAATATTCAATACTCTATTGTTTTACCATGCTAGAAGGCGACGTTCGATATTCCAAATATCTTTGAATGCTTAGGACTTAATATGATTTATTTGAGGGGTTTGTTATTATTAGTCTCATCTTGTTTAGCGCGCATGCACATATATATATATATAAAATATGCGTCATATTAATTAACATGTGAAACGTGTTGGATAATATATATAATATATATATATATATAGTAAGCATGCACATATAGAATACTATATTCTACCCGGATTGATTATGGACTTTTATTCTAATTTGATTCACTAGAGCCACCAAGTGAACCAAAAGGTCAAACCTAGGGTGCAAGAACTGAATTTAAATACAACTATTATATTTAAACCCGGGCTCCATTACAAACGGGTCTTCAAGCGCTCCTTGCTCCTTTGTCTCCAATTCTTCAAAATAATTCTAACTAATCCTATTACATAAACTATTTACAATAAATAGAAACCTTAATCAGCAGTCAAGGGGAAGTACATAGGAGGGAGATAGAATTTACATTAAGAAAAATTAGATAAGACGAGGTACGCAGATCCCATTTATAAAAAACGCATGTATTCAAGTATCCTCTAAAATAAATCCAATCACACATTGGTCAATAGTCCATAATCAATCCCTAATTATTATCATACATATCTCCATATGCATCAATAAATAACATTCATCTCATGAATATTAAAACCATTCCATATATGCATTGATATCATTTAATGGGCAATAAGTTTGCTAATATTTAGTTTTGAAACAAAAAAACTATTTTATTTTAATCAAAAAACAAATCAAAATTAAACTCCTTTAATTTTAGCAATCTGAAATCCTATTCCAGATAAAATAAACATCTTTATTTTGAACTTATTCCAATTAAATAAACCATTTAAGTTAATTGAAGAAAAAATTATTTTTTGGATTCTGCTATCTGGCACAGCTGTGCCCAGAATGAACTGGGAACCGGCGCAACTGCGCTACACCACGAGAAACAACTTTTTGGGTTTGGGCACAGTTGCGCTCTAGAATGAACTGAGAACCGGTGCAGCCGCGCCGCGTAGCAGATTCACGAAAAACATATTTTTGCCTAAAAAATTTAATCTAATCGCATACCATACACGCATGGAATCATCAAAATCGATAATTAGCACAAGATTAGGCTTTGATACCACTGTTAGGTTTGTATAATACACAAGTATGCAATCAAATTACATAAATAGAGCGGAAGCGCAATAAAACGGATTTGAAAAAATTTGCATACAAACCATCACCATGATCTTTTCTTGTGTTCAATTATCAATTAAACAAAAGAGACAGTGATAGAGAATTATACCCTCGTGAATCAAAGCTTCCTCGGGTACAAGTTCACCTCCAATTCTTTCGCGTTCTCCTTGAATTCCACCAATTAAATTCCTTCGCTTTGATCAACGTTAGCCACCCAAGTGTTTGGCCTCTATAGGTGATCCATCAAGGAATAATACTTGTTCAAAAAGATGGGTGTTGGCAAAATCCTGTTTCTATCTCTATAGAAATTGCAAGTACTCTCCACAATTCTAATGCAAAAGTGTGGAACCCTAATCTATGATAAGACTCTTCTTTTTTATAGATATATGTAACCCTCCTAAATAATTTAGGATTAGGTTAATTGTCTTAATTAAACTCTTTTAATTAATTAAACTTCTAATCTAATTAAGAATTATGAGAGTACTTTTATTAATTGATTCCCAAACCCTTTTAGTAATTAAATAATAATAATAGTAATAATAATAAGACTCCTCTTATTACTTTATATTTAATATTTTTAAAATATTAAATAATAAATATTAAACTATTTAATTTATTCTATCTCCACAGACAAAATTAAATACACTAAACTTATTATTACAATTATGTCATTTACTTCTTAAATAAATATATTCCTTTTGCAGTGTGACCCTTTAGGTTCTCCATATTAAACCGGTGTGAATAAATCAATTAGAACAATTCTAATCTTATTTAAATAAGTAAATTAAACTATTTAATTTATTTAAATAAATAACATTTATTCTACAATAAGGGTAAGCCACCTTAGCGATCAACGACTTTCCAAATAATATAGATTTCAACATTAATCACAAAAGAACCTTTCAGTGAATAGTTACCGTACAATTCAATCTTTCTACCATACAATGTCCCAATTAAATATAAGATATGGAATTACTGTCAAGTCTTATTTTATTTAATTATATGTATTTCGATTTCGAAATGCATAACTTTAAATAATGAAAATTAGAAACTCCTTTCTAATTTCATTCTGCCTTGGCCAAGGACTACTGAGTTGTCATTTATCAAATCACATAGGACATTCACATCTTTTACTAGATATGGTAGATTCTTTGTTGATCATTCACCTATCTCCATGTACAACTTATTATACCCAATCGTACCCTTTGATATACCCTAAAGGTCTTAAGGGATATGTCAAAGTATAACTCATCATACACAAGATGCTATGATAATCTCAAGTCCAATGATCACTTGTACTACTATCATTAGAGGAATTCCTATTGACAGGCGAGTAAAACTTGATCAGGTATTCCTTAGCGAGCCACGTTCAGTGAACTTATGAGATCAATCATCCTCTTCCTAAGAGCAAGCAAAGTATGTACTAATCTATCCGGATTCACCAATCCCCTTTTTAGTAATCCAACGATTAGGAACAATTTTAGTTTGTGAGCTATCTAAAATTTAGATCTCATTAGCATGATCATCATTATGATTCTAAAAGCATTGCTCAAAACTATGGGTTTATCACATATATAATAACATCACTATGTAGATAAAGTAAATGCTTTTAATAAATAAATTCTTTTATTAATAACCGAATAAGATTACAAAGTATATGCTATATCATATCAAATATGATTGGCTTGTATGTGCATACTACTTTCATGGAGTTGTATTGATGTAGGAAGGAAAGTCGATGGCATACTTCAGCGAAAAGTTGAGTGGGGCAACTTTAAACTATCCTACTTATGATAAGGAGATGTACGCATTGGTGCGAACGTTAGAGACTTGACAGCACTACCTTTGGCCTAAAGAGTTCGTGATTCACACTGATCATAAATCATTGAAGTATTTGAAAGGTTAGCACAAATTGAATAAGAGACATGCGCGATAGATAGAATTTATCGAGACATTCCCATTTGTTATTCGATACAAGCAAGGTAAGGAGAACGTCGTTGTAGATGCTCTTTCGCAGAGGTATGTGTTGTTAAATACTCTTGATACGAAATTGCTTGGTTTTGAACGAATCAAAGAATTATATGTTGATGACCATGATTTCTGTAAAGAGTTTAAAACTTGTGAAAAGAATGTTGTAGGTAAATACTTCAAAGTGGATGGATTTCTATTTCAAGAAAATAAATTATGTATACCTGCATGTTCTTTACGTGAGTTGTTGGTTAAAGAGTTGCATGGGGGAGGTTTAATGGGTCATTTTGGTGTTGAAAAGACTTTATCTGTTTTAAAAGAACATTTTTATTGGCCTCATATGAAATGAGATGTGAAAAAAAATTATGATAAATGCATTACTTGTCGACAAGCTAAATCTCGTGCTCAACCCCATGGATTGTATACACCATTGCCTATTCCTAATGAATCTTGGATTGATTTGTCTATGGATTTCGTGTTAGGTTTGCGTAGGTCCAAGCATGGTCATGATTATGTATTGTGGTCGTGGATAGATTTTCGAAAATGGCGCATTTTATTCCATGTCACAAAACTGATGATGCATCCCATGTTGCTGATTTATTCTTTAAAGAAATTGTGCGTTTGCATGGCATGCCTAGAACAATTGTTTCAGATAGAGATTCTAAATTTTTAAGCTATTTTTGGAAGACATTGTGGTGTAAATTGGGTACTAAACTATTACTTTATCCACAAACTAATGGTCAAACTGAAGTAGTAAATAGGACTTTATCTGCATTGTTACAGGCTATTATTAAAAAGAATATTAAGCATTGGGAGGAGTGTATACTGCATGTTGAGTTTGCATATAATAGGTTTGTTCATTCTGCTACTCATTTTTTGCCATTTGAAATTGTATATGGTTTTAATCCTTTGACACCATTGGATTTATCACCATTACCTGTTTCTGAGTACACTAACATGGATGGAAAAAAAAAGGCTGAATTTGTTAAGCAGATACATGAGAAGGCACGACTCAACATTGAAAGGAGGACAGAGCAATATGCAAAACAGGCCAACAAGAGTCGACGTCAAGTGATCTTTGAACCAGGAGATTGGGTATGGTTACACATACGGAAGGAGCGATTTTCGGCTCAAAGACGATCAAAATTGCTTCCAAAAGGATTGACCATTTCAAGTCCTTGAGCGCATTAATGACAATGCCTTCAAATTGGATTGACCTGGTGAGTATAATGTTAGTGCAACATTCAATGTTACTAATCTAAGTCTGTTTGATGTAGGTGATGATTTGAGGTCAAATTCTTCTCAAGAGGAGAGGAATAATGACGGCATCCTTAACTCGGGAATGAATGACAACCATGGACCGGATCCGGTGCAAGTTCCAATTGGACTAGTGATAGGGGATAAAGCTAAGCGTTTCAAGGAAGGTTTACTTGTTCTTATTCAAGCCGCTTAGGAAGAGAAATGAATGAGTTTGGGAGTTGTGGAAGTGGAAACTAAGTTCGTGAATATGATTCAAGAAGGGAACAACATTGAAGCACAATTCTGGACTCAAGCGCAGCCGCACCATTATGAAAGCTAAGACAAGCATTGTCGTACCATGATGCAGAACAAAGTTGCAGGTTTAGACATCGGCGCTGCCGCGCTATAACGCAGGTTAAATCCAGCGCTACCGTGCCTCTCTGCAGAAAAAGAATTTTGGCTTTGGACTATGGCGCTGCAGTGTCGTTACCTAGTACTATTCCGGCGCTGCTGCGCCGTGCACAGAATTCAAAGGACGTATTTTTCCACGCGTTTTTCTAGTTTTTATGCTATATTTTAGGATTTACCAGATCATTTATAATTCTACATTGATTAGGATGCTTGTTAGATAGGATTTGGATTCTAAATCAATTGTTATTACCTTCTATAGATTCTAGGGTTTCGTAGCTACTATAAATAAGATTTATGGATGTAATTCACATTAGATTCAATAATATTCAGTTTTTATCATAATCTTGTGAGATTATTCTCTACTTTTGGATCTTTAAAGAATTCCTAAGTAAATTCTTAGTTTATTCTTTGAGATTCAATTAATGACTTCTTATACAACAATACATAGTTGTGTGTGGCATCTTCTACCGCATCAATCATCTATTGTACTGAGGTTCCTGCTTCATAAAAGTACGGGTTTTAGGTGTCGTTGGTGTTTCATTCAACGCAGATTCATTGCTTGATCAATTGTACCAAGGTTCTCGTCTCTTTATAGACGTTGGGTTACGGTGTCGAGAGAGTTCTACCCTTAAAGCTTTGCTAGAAATGATCCAGGCGACGACCACCTCACACAAGCGTGCTGTGGAGTCTATCATTGCCTAATTTACTACTTAGGAAATATACGCAAGTATACACGATTAACTAGTAATATAATGGTAAAAAGAGTATCGTTTCCATGAAGATAATTAACAATCTATTTATCCAACTACTAATATTAAATCAATTCGATTTTATTTAAACAAACAAATTTTAGATTATAAATTCAATTAATAAAATTAACTAACTACTTAACAAGATTATCATCAGATTAAAAGGCTAAGATTACAATTTTCCCTAATGTTTTATTTAAACTCCTTCACTCTCTTTTCAATTACTCAATTATATTGAATTGTCAACTGAGAATTAATGAATATTTATAAAACCCTTTTTCAAATAGTTAAATAAAAATATCTAATCCAATTACTCCACTATATTCCTATGTGAAATAATTAAAGACTAAATTCATTAAGCAATAATTCTCATCAATGTCACATGCGGCATATAGGTATATTCATATCCTATACACGAATCCAACTATTCAATCCTTAGAATAATTAAGATCACATGTTATCATACTTAGATCTAATCCTAGAATCCATTTTCCAATATCATCTAGAATTTATCAAATAATTGTTGATTAGACAATTATGAATTAAAGCACAAAATATGATAAACAGTTCATCCATAATCAATATAACCAAAAAAGAGTGAACTAATTCAAGCTACGCATTAGGTTCCATTGCAATCTTAACAAAATAATTAGTTCATAACAATAAATGGAAGAATCCCCATAATAAATCCAGAAAACATCTTAAGAATACAAGTATAAAAGATTAAGAGTAAAGAAGAAACTCTGTCATAATTGATCTTCACCCTTCTCTTCAATCCTTGCTCCTTATGAATTATCCTACAATATCTGGCAAAACCCCTAGCCTTCTTAATCTGATAATACCTAATACCTAATAATAATAATAATAATAATAATAATAATAATAATAATAATAATATGTGTACTCTGTTCTATCTTCAATTAACACTAAATAGATATATATATATATATATATATATATATATATAATTATGTCTTCAGCACTATAGACTTTGTTTCCCTTTCAACTTCAAATGGTAAGTGCCCTTGTTTCCTTAGAAGTTAATCAGCAAATCAAGCCTTATCAGCAAGCCACCTTAGTCCACATATACGCACGTAGCGCGTGCGGTCCACGCCATTCCGCCTATGCGCTTTGGCTCATGGCATCGTGTGCTGCGGTGTTTCTATCTTTCCATGCGCTGCAGCTGTGAAGACCCCAAATTCTCTACACTCCCTATAGCAGATTTGGTGCTCACGTGAGACTATTCAACTATAAATATTTCATAATATATAACTTCTATCTATCCAAGGTTCACAATATCCCATAACAGATAATGGTTCTCGTCAGAACGTTAACTGTGTTTGGATACCTTCACTTGGATGTATAGATTCATATCTTATGGATATCTCTTTCATATCGATATTCCCTATCTATCTGACATTCACAGTATTAATGATAAGATTGTTCTTGGAACTGAGGGACGCATTCCAGTAAAGGTGGCACCTTACCGGCGCTCATTAAGTGTAACCTCGGCGCTTACAAAACTCCCAAGATCAATTAAATAACCTCATTCAGATATATAGTTCATATAGATATTGTACTAGACCAAATGCTATCTTCTAACTTAACTAAGAATGTAAATACAACGCAAGAGATGTAACAAAAGATGATATATATTTCAGAAACTTAAGTTTGATTACAACATTCTCAGTACTATATTCTTATTACAACGAAGTCTTATAAGACTTGAATTTATTCAAAACAATAATTAAAACTAATTAACACGGTCTTTTCCCTTGTCCGTCCCTGAAGTTCCAGGATTACCATCTAAAACTGCAAAGGAGAGTTTTATGCAAGTATGAGCTACAGAATGCTCACCAAGTTTAATTTCAATAATATAAACACAAGGTGTTTCATTAGAAAGAAGTTCAAAAGCTTTTGCCAACTGAGGGTTCAATACATGAACCATGTGTTTCAACCAGTTCTGTCAGTCTTCAATGACTTAGAACAGCTTTATTCGGATATCTTATAGGGGATCAGTCAAATCGAGATACCCTAGGAGTATGCATATCATCCTATTCGTGCCCAGCATGCACTAGATGTCAATATATTATCGACAATAACAACCCATATAGGGTGTTTGTAAACTCAGTTATAAGATATCGTACCAAACAATTTGGCTTGACAAAACAATTCATGCTTAAATAAACAATATATGAATAATAATTCATTTATTAAGTTATGCTAAATCAAGAAGCAATAACTTCACAATAATTGGTAGCAAGATGTATAATACTTGCATAAATAACAAGGTTTGGAGACTTGCTTGTGCGTAGTACGTTTAGTTCACGCTGTTTATCAACGTTGGGTAGTCTATTTATAGACATCTATATCAATAATAAACATTAGAGTTTATAATAATACTTATCTAATTAAACTAGACAAGTATCGTTAAGGTTCGGCGTTGATTCGACCTTTCGATAACGCTATTAGACACTTAAACACGTAGGTTTATCAATAAAATTTTATTTAATAGCTTAAATATTAACTTAGATAACTTAATTATCACTTATAACATATTTAGAAGCTTAATATTATTTTTAAATAATTTTCACAAGCTTAGTAGTATTTTTAAATAATTTTTACAAGCTTAGAATTAGTTTTAAATGATTTAATTATCATTTATAATATTTTTAAAACATTAATATATTATTTAAATAATTTATTTATCATTTAGAATAATTTTATACATTTAAAATATTATTTAAATGATTTAATTATCATTTATAATATTTTTAGAAATTTAATATATTATTCTAATATATTTAGAAAGTAAGTATATTATTTAAAATAATTTATTTATCATTTATAATAATTTTAGAAAGTTAGTATTTTATTTAAATGATTTAATTATCATTTAAAATGATTTAATTACATTAATATCATTTTTAAATTATTTATTAGTAAATAATTTATTATCTTTAATATTTAATTAAATTAAATAATTAATAAAATTTTATGTCAAAATATTAAAAGTTAATACATATAATTTAAAATGGATTTTAATATATTATTAATTATTTAATATTTATTTCTAATTTATTTAATTATTATTAATTTTTATTCATTTCCAACGCTAAAAGGCTTTAGCTACAGTTAGTGTCTTTAAGGGTGTTCTTCATGGGCTGAAGAATAGTCGGTTATGGTCAAGGGAGCTGGTTTGACCTTAAATAACTTTTAGTTGGTTAATGTTTTGAGTTGGATCTTTGGTGCTCATTATAGTACACATGACAGAGTATAACAACATGTATCAAAATAACATTAATTATATCACATGCTGAAAATTTGATCCGATCAAACCACCCTGTTCATGTTGTTCTTGAGTTTTTGGGTAACCCAGAAACTCTTTGGTCATGGTCAGTCAACGCACTTTGACTGTTAATAACTTTTGTTCCAGGTTAGTTTTATGTGTTTAATTTGTTTGTAATTGTAGATTATATGACAAAGAACAACTACATGCATCAATACATCATTAATTATATCACCTGATCAAGATCTAGGCTGGTTAAAAACTTGTCAGATACTGTCAGGACCTTCAAACGATTTCTGGGTTACCCAGAAATCAGTTTTCATGGTCGGTCAATGGGTTTTGACCATCAATATCTTTCAACTGAAGTATTCTTTTAGTGTTCTACCAATTCAAATCTATAAACCTCATGGCATCCTACAAATACATGCTTTAAAATACATCAAACGACCAATTTAAGCCGATCAAATCGTTTGACAAAGTGGCTTGTCAGACAGTTCTAGGCTGTCAAGAACAGTTTGTATTTTTCATCATTTTTGAGCATTTAAATGTTATGGATTCATGTTTTAACAACCCAGATCACTATATAACATGTTATTACATATCTCTAAATATCTAAACATAACATCTAACAAAGCTTTAAAGATCGAGTATAACATTAGAGTTTTTGCACCTTTTTGAGCTACTTTTGATCTGATCTTTTTGATTTTATTCTTGCAATTGTAGAGGCTTCTTATGGTTTGATTATAAGTGTTTAGGCTTCAAAATTTCGTGGCTTTCAACATCAGAATGTGGTTGTATTTATAGCATTTGCAATTTAGGGTTTCTTTGATCATTTCTCAAATTTTGTCTCCAAAAATATCTTAGCCTTGTTACTTCTGCTACTTGCAATCTGATCCAAGCCTTCTTACTTGTGTTGGAGCAAGATCAGATCAAGCTAGCACACTCCTAACTCAATTCTAATTGGTTAGTTTGTTAATTTTAGGTTTAATTAATACTAATTGATATTAGATTTTTGTAAATCATGTTTAGGATGTTTAATTATATTTACTAATAGTTTAATTAAGTTTATATATCATAATTAAGGTTTAGGAATTTCATATTTAGAATTAGGGTTTACTAATTAGGATTAGGGTTTCCTAATTTGTGATTTAGGGTTTTAATCCTTCAATTAAATTTTTAATTCTAAGTTAATGATTCATAATTTATATTATGATTCATTACTTAAGATTTAATAATATCAATTAGGATTCTTGTGTACCAATTAGGGTTTCGGTTCGCAATTTCAGTTAACAATTATCAATTAGGGTTTTATAATTAGGGTTTATAATTCAAATTATCATTTTAAACCCTAATTAACTTATTTAGATTTTTATCAGTTAATATATTATTATATTAACTTCGAAGCACGACAAATCACTTTGTCATTCCCAAGCACGACACAACAGCTTACTAAAATAATTTGTCGGGATGCTTCTCGGTGAAATCGTGGAAAGCACGACAAATCATTTTGTCAGTGTAAGCACGACTAAGCAACTTCGAAAATTTTTTTATTTAACCTAATTCTTTAATAAAATATACAATCACATAACACAAAGTCGGAATAAGAAATTTCATTTAATAAACACATAATTTACATATACGAATTTTATTAAGGTCTGGTGTAGACACCCAAATTTTGCACTTCGTATACTAACCCTGACAGGAGGGCAAATTCGTCAAATGAACCGGCCTGCGAGAGCAAAGGATGGACAAGTACGAACATTCGACGCCATCGCGACGATTTACAGCTGAAACCGGCGTGACAACAGGGTTGTCTGAAATGGGCATTCCCGGATGATGTGGCACGTCCTCTAGTAATTTCCGGACTGCAAAATACAAGCCTTTCAGCAAAAATCAGCGATACGACACGAGAATCGAGGTGCGGCTCGAAAATTGAGAAAATCAGCCCACCCAGTCGCGGATTGATCTGCGGCCAAACGATTAAAATAATTGAGTGCGCGGCGGATGGCTGAAGTGCGCGACAGGCGCGTAGAAACCGAGGCCAGCCGCAGATCAATCTGCGGCCCCTTATCAGGTCAGTTTTCATCCAGAAACAGAAGAGGGAGAGGAGGCGACAGCAGCTAGAAAAAAGAAGAAGAAAATAGCAGAAAAGAAGAGGAAATCAAGAGAAAAAAGAGAGAAATTAGTGAGGAATTGTACCCATTTTGTGAGATTATATATCATATATTATCTACTCTACTCGATATACAAGTTCATACATATTGTGAGGATCATTTGCAAGGTGAAAAACCCTTTGTTATAGCATTATGTTATACCATTTTTGTTAAGTTTTTGTCATCCGAATCACCTTAAATGTAGTTTTTCTTACATGTTATTGTGGAGCCATAGATTAGGGACTATTAGTGAGGGTCTCATCGAAACGAAATTCCCCCTAATGGCCCGATAATATCCATTTGATGTAATCTTTAGCTCATTATAATGATGTATCGTGCATAGATTGTTTAGATTGCTATTTTAGGATATTGTAGTGATGTAGCAATTTTGGATGTGAGCATAGGAACGCGACCCCGTGGTCCAAATCCGATGATGGACATTTTTAGATGTATGTAATAGGGCCGATGTACCCTTTATTGTAAATATGTAATTGTCGGGCCTTAAAACGATATCAAGTCGAAGATCGGGTTTAAGGCCCCATAATAGTGAAATATGGGATTGTGGGCGTTGGGGTTATTCGGATGGCTTACATGCCCATGAATAGCCCCCACGCATTTTAATGCTTGATTTGATTTATGACACGAAATTGATTTCAAAGCTAAATGATAAGATTTTCATAAAATCAATCAAACTAGGCTATTAGCACCACGAGGCTAAAAATTTGGAAATGCTAATGAATGTCGATTCCTATTTAACGAGAAGGCTAAAGGAAAAATCGTTTTCAAACATCACAAAAATAATTTTATAAAAATAAGTAACGTTTTATTAAATCTTTGTGCATAGGGTTAAAGAGATCCTAGAAGTTGCCCACCGTGCTATTTACGAAAGCAACGTATAGATCTCGATTCCTATTTTGACGAAGGTTTAGAAAACTCTTGTTTTTGCCAAAACGACACCTAATGAAAATCTCATAAGTTTTTGACAATTAAAATCGAACCTTTCTCATAAAGCTTTCTCGTTAAGCCAAATGACATTCTAAAGCATTCTAAAGCATTCTCAAAAGAAAGCACGACTTTTCATCAAAACCCAAATGGTTTCTTCATACAAACTCACTGCAACATTCACATAGGCACACACACACACACATATACACATTTCATGAATTAAAGGATAGGAAAGTATCAAGATTGCGGTAACTGTGTTTCACGGAAGTCGGGGGGTGCCTAACACCTTCCCCTCGCTTAAGCAAGCCCCCGAACTCTATGAATCTCGATTCGCAGACCAATTAATTCGGAGTCACATATGAGCCAGCGATTTACAAAAAATGAAAACTCGGATGAGTTGGTACATCCATTTCAAATATACCAACTGGCGACTCTGGTTAATTGGCTCATCATAAAAAACGATCTTTCAAAACCTCGTCGACATCAATGCCGACCTTTTCCAAAAATCATTTAATCAAAAGGCTAAAATTGGAAAAGACGAAGAAACCGGCATCGACACCTGGCGACTCTGCTGGGGACATTAGAGGGCTTAAGCCGCGTTCAAGTCTTGATGTTGTCCTATCCTTTAAAATTCATGAATGTGTGTGTGCATGCGATATTTTGACCTGTTGTTGTGTGAATGTGTTTTACCAATGAATGAATGGTTGAATGGAATGACTTTACTTTAATAGCAATCATTGCATGCGGTGAGGACGATGAATGTGAATGTATGTTGAGAGAGTACCTCCTCATGAGGCGAACCTGTCGGTTGCTTATTACTGGACTCGAAGGGGCTGCTCCCCAGAGATGGCTCAGGAAACGCACCACCCAAATCCGCTCCAATCGAAAGGATTCAGACGAGTAGATTGCGAAGATTTGGGGACCTTCATGCCGAAAAGCCCGCGAGAGTAACCCTAGGGTAGGTCAGCCTCTGATAAACCTAACGAAAGGGAAACTTCTTCATGCCCTTTTATCATTCAGTCAAATAAATAAATGTCATGTAAATGGCATACAACTGTCATACCGTCATCATCGTAATAAATATGTCATGTATAATGTGATTACATCACCTACACATATAAAGAGAATACTGACATGGTTTTTGCAGGAAGGCAATCCGTGCCATGTACCAAGGTTTTCTAAAATTTCTAAATACTATCCTGTCATCAAACAGTGACCTTGTTTTACAGGATAAGATTAGAGAACCGTGAAGGCATGGCATAACGATCACAAAGAACCCGAAGTAGGGGTATATTCTACCACCAAAAAAATAAATAAAATAATAATAATAATAATCATACATCAGTGTTGACATGCATCTGCCAACTTGTAACTGGCACAGTACTAAACTACGGCCCTTGTTTGTTTTGCGAGATTGCCCCTACGACCCAACTAAGAGGCCATAAAGTCCATACTCCATCCATCCAAATAGCAGAGGCCGATAGCCATGAAATTACAGTTCTACCACTCCAACAATACGGCCGAATACGAGGGATTCATCCTAGGACTGAGATTAGCCCTGGGAATGGGAATCAAAAAGATGATAGTAGTTGGAGACTCGAATTGGTCATCCGGCAGGCCATGGGAATATACAGCACCAAAGGGCATAAATGGGACCTAGCTACGGGACTGCTGAGATATCTGGAGGCCGAAGAAGCCCACAGACAAATGAACGAAGTACATGGCGATGTGTGCAGAGCCCATATGAGCAGAACATTTTGGCAAAGAGAATCCTGTGAGCGGGTCACTACTGGCTAACCATGAAAATTGACTGCGATGCTTATGTCAGGAAATGCCATCAATGCTAGATCCGTGCCAATGCGATCCATGCACCCCCTAATGAGCTCCATTGCTTGACCTCACCGTGGCCAGTTGGACCGTGCAGCAGGTGATATCCAGGAAGGGGTAAATCCAGGAGTATGGCAATAAATCCCGGCCAATAGAAGATCAATGGGTTTTAAAATTTTGAGTTTTATTTCAATCCCTGCACGCTCATGTCATTTTGTCATGTTATCCAAAAAGAAGATCATGAAGATCATGTGCTGAAATGTTTTATATATATGACAAGCATTTTTGTTTTATGTCAGGTACCCCGATTTGAGGCATTCTAGCCTGACAAGCGATAGGCCAAATTTGAAGGAGGATCACGATTTTGGTATAGAGCTAGATTTCGATCTGATGGGGATTGAGCAAGACGAGACAGATATCGACAATACGCCTGACGAGATCAAAGGATGGGTCGAAGACAAACCCAAACTCGACTTAGGCCAGACCATCGCCATCAAACATCAGAACCTCTGACGATCACAAAGAACCCGGAGTAGGGGCAAATTCGACCATCAAAAAAAAAAAAAAGAAGCCGGGTTGTTAAGCCTGTATGGAGATATGTTCGCTTGGTCCCGTGGCGACGTGATTGGATTGTCCACAAACGTTGTAGGACATCGACTGCCCATCAAGGAGGGTTTCCGACCAGTTAAGCAAAAGTTGAGAACGTTGAAGCCTGAATGGAGGTTGAAAGTAGGGGACGAGATTATCAAGCGGTTTAAAGCAGGAATCATCACGGTGTCTATTTACCCTGAATGGCTTTCCAACAGAATCCCGTTACCACAGCCTGGAGGAGAAGTAAGGGGCCGCATCGACTATAGAAATCTGAACGATGCCCTCAAGGAGGAGATATGCGACAAATTCAAGATCAAACATTTTGATTCAGTCATTTACCGGCCCAAGATGAATGGGGCAGTGGGGGCTACAAATAAAACACAAGGACGATCGTGGGAAGAATGTCCGCCAATCATCGAGGATGGCCGGATTTATTGTCGCTCACCCTGTTTGCCTATCGAACCTCAGTTCGCACATTTGCAGGGGCAGCCCCTTACGCATCTCCCGGGCGTACGACAAGAGGGTACGATCCTGGAAATTCAAAATAAACGATTTAGTCCTCAAAAGGATCGCGCCCTGCCAAGACAAAGCTATGGGGTTTCGCTCTAAATCAAAAGGAGCCGTCACGATAAAAAAAAAAAAGAAAAAAAAATCCTCTCTAGGGAGCCCTCATCTTACAAGGAATGGACGGGAAGGCGTTCCCCAGCCCGTTAATTCTGACTCTGTGAAACCACTCTAAAAAAAATAAAAAAAATCAAAAATCCCCCAAACCTTTCAACAAGTCAATGGACCGGATCTTTTGTCAGCCCAGCGAGATACCGATGCGACCAGTACGAGGGAGATCACAAGAAAGGCAACTTAACACTGGGGCATTTGTCAACTACCCAGGAAATGATGACGTGCAAATTGGCACCCATGCAACAATCCCATCAACATGCACCATCATCCTCAAATGCTACCTCATGTCAATTCAATCTTCAACGGTACAATCATCTGGCATTTGTCAAGCATAGTTTTCCCGGGATACGATGATCCGCGTGAAAGGGGATTTTATTTGGCTTGATAGGAATCGGATTAATTCTGACAAGCAACCGTGGAGCACGATTGTGAGTATGATTAGACGAAGAAGGCTATTCAACCTTTTGATCGGGTACAAAGCCTTAATTCAAAGCAATGTTTGTGACAGAATCGACCTCATGTGACAGCCTTCACTTTGCATTTTCACAAACTTTCAGTTGTGGGGTATAAAACTATGACGACGTTGATGGCGATTAACACGTAGTCAGACAGTCAATAATTATCAAGCTAATATCAAGAAGTCAGACGATAAATGATTATCAAGTTAATGTCTCGAATCGTGGCCTGGGTTATTCGAGTAATTAAGCCCAAGGGGTGTCTCTACACCTGGTGCCCTAAAGCCATCTGGTTTGGGAGTCGTTGGCCCAACACTCGTTACATGGGTAACTCAGAGCCTAAGAAAACGAGCATTACAGTAGAGGAGGCCGAGTAGATTCGAATCGTGGCATGGGCTACTCGAGTAATTAAGCCTAAGGGGTGTCTCTACATCTGGTGCCCTAAAGCCGTCTGGTTTGGGAGTCACCGGCCTAACACTCGCTACATGGGTAACTCAAGCCTAAGAAAACGAATCTTGCGCAAGGTCAAGCAAAGAATGAATGGTGCACCAGCTTGTCTCGAACCGTGGCCTTTGTTACTCGAGTAAATAAACCCGAAGGGGTGTCTATACACCTAATGCTCCAAAACCGTCTGGTTTGGGAGTCATTGGTCCAAAACTCGTTAAATGGGTAACTTTGAATAGCCTAAAAAAACGAGACAAGTGAAGTGGGCTAATAAAGAGAAAAGATAATACGAAAAACTCTCGGCCTTAAACAAGAAGTCATGGAAGAGAAACCCCTACTGAATGCTGCATCGCACAGTGCATTTGTCATATGACGTCAATCCTGCTAAGAACGTTGTTGAGAATGGAGACAGAGTACCTTTGACGAGGGAAGGTAGTTCTTTCGAATCCGACCTTACTCACGTACAATGACCATGAATGCTTGAAGGTGTTCTTACGATTTCATAACTCGTTAAATAGAAAATCATCAACTCACGAGGGATTGAAAATAACTTCCAATCTGGTACATTCACGGTTCACAACTCGCTAGATTGCGCGATCAACAGATATTCAATTTCATGTGCTTTAACTACATTTACTCTTTTGTCGAGATTATAATATCTTTGTGTTGAACTAACACTAACGGCCCGAGCCTTCAAGTTTTGGCATTTGTTAGTCATCTGATATGCAGGATCTTGCAGAGCTGTGGATAACTCAGCACGGTCAACATCGCGAGTTTTCGATAGAAATTCTTGGTAGCGACACGCACCAAGGTAGGGGCAGTTAAGAATCGTGAAATGGAAGGAAGCTGAGGCTGCACAGAACTTCTCGTCATTGGGCCTCTCCCCAATCCTGACTATCACTGCCTCGACATCCAAATGATCCACGTGCATGAGCATATACAAGGATGATGTAATGCGGGACAACAACATATCGGCCGGCAGAAATGATCAAAAGGCTAAGGAGCCCAACATAGCTGTCGATCATCACAGAGAGCGAAACAGACTGCCTCAACTCGATGAAATGAAGACGACCAAGAACAGGCAGGGTACCAAACCAATGTTGAAGTCTAGAAACTACACTTCACGACGAGACGTGATCCAATCAAATGTTGGCAAACAATGACGACGGTCGAATCGTATCATTTGACTGAACAGGGGTCATTTCTATCTAAAACATATGTTGTGTGCATACATCTGTCCATAACATATCTGCCAGATCATGCATAACATCTTTTTCATGCATACAGGTACGATCAAAATGAAAATCTCCAGGGGAAAGTACAAGCACGTCGCTTTCAACGTCACAAATGATCAGACTGTGATGGCTTTTGCGGCATGGTACGTGGACGATGTTGGTGGGAGATCCAGGACAGAAGCCGATCACACATCCCATTTCCAAAAAATCACTCAAATCAATGACCCCTGGGAAGGGCTGGTATCCAACCAATCAATGACCCCTGGGAAGGGCTGGTATCCAACCAATCAATGACCCCTGGGAAGGGCTGGTATCCCACCAATCAATGACCCCTGGGAAGGGCTGGTATCCAACCAATCAATGACCCCTGGGAAGGGCTAGTATCCAACCAACCAACGACCCCGGGAAGGGCTGATATCCAACCAATCAATGACCCTGGGAAGGGCTGGTATCCAACCAATCAACGACCCTTGGGAAGGGATGGTATCCAAACAAGAAGTGAACCTGGGAAGGCGTCCAAGCAAAACCACAACAAGGTGGTGAGCAAACCTGGGAAGGCATCCAAGCAAACCACAACAAGATGGTGAGCACCTTCGGAAGGGCTGAGATCCAAACAATTAACACCCTGGGAAGGACTGAGATCCAAACAACTAACACCCTGGGAAGGGCTGAGATCCAAACAACTAACACCCTGGGAAGGGCTGAGATCCAAACAACCAAACCCCTCGGAAGGGCTGAGATCCAGACAATCGACCGGCGACGATACCCGATGGTTACGAGATGGGCGACCGGCGACGATACCCGGCCCCGACAAGACAATCGACTGGCGACGATACCCGGCGGTTACGAGATGGGTGACCGGCGACGATACCCGGCCCCGACAAGACAATCAGCTGGCGACGATACCCAGCGGTTACGAGATGGGCGACCTACGACGATACCCGGCCCCGACAAGACAATCGACCGGCGACGATACCCAGCGGTTACGAGATGGGTGACCGGCGACGATACCCGGCCTTGACAAGACAATCGACCGGCGACGATACCCGGCGGTTACGAGATGGGTGACCGGCGACGATACCCGGCCCTGACAAGACAATCGACCGGCGACGATACCCGGCGGTTACGAGATGGGTGACCGGCGACGATACCCGGCCCCGACAAGACAATCGACCGGGGACGATACCCGGCGGTTACGAGATGGGTGACCGGCGACGATACCCGGCCCCCGACAAGACAATCGACCGACGACGATACCCGACGGTTACGAGATGGGTGACCAGCGACGATATCGGGCCCCGACAAGACGATCGACCGACGACGATAACCGGCGATCACGAGATGGGTGACCGGCGACGAAACCTGACCCCGACAAAATGATCGACCGGCGACGATAACCGGCAATCACGAGATGGGTGACCGGCGACGAAACCCGGCCCCGACAAGACGATCGACCGGCGACGATAACCGGCGATTACGAGATGGGTGACCGGCGACGAAACCCGGCCCCGACAAGACAATCGACCGGCGATGAAATCCGGCGATTACGAGATGGGTGACCGGATACGAGACCCGGCCCCGACAAGATGATCGACCGACGACGAAACCCTGCGATTACGAGATGGGTGACCGGATACGAGACCCGAACCCGATGAGATGATCGATCGGAGACGATCGACCGGCGACGAGACCCGGCGATTACGAGATGGGTGACCGGATATGAGACCCGGTCCCGACGAGACGATCATCCGCATTGACACCCTTTTACGAATGTTTTGCATGCATTACATCTTATGTTGCATCATAAGCCACATGTGTTGCATCATGTATGTACTGTCATTCTTATGCACTGTCATTCATGCATCGGGTGTCTATTTCTTTATCTTGTTCATTCCATTTAACATTTCATAAACATGATAAAGAGGGGCAGCTGTAGACACCCAAATTTTGCACTTCGTATACTAACCCTGACAGGAGGGTAAATTCGTCAAATGAACCGGCCTGCGATAGCAAAGGATGGACAAGTACAAACATTCGACGCCATCGCGACGATTTACAGCCGAAACCGGCATGACAACAGGGTTGTCTGAAATGGGCATTCCCGGATGATGTGGCACGTCTTCTAGTAATTTCCAGACTGCAAAATACAAGCCTTTCAGCAAAAATCAGCGATACGACACGAGAATCGAGGTGCAGCTTGAAAATTGAGAAAATCAGCCCACCCAGCCGCGGATTGATCTGCGGCCAAACCATTAAAATAATTGAGTGTGCGGCGGACGGCTGAAGTGCGCGGCAGGCGCGGAGAAACCGAGGCCAGCCGCAGATTAATCTGCGGCCAGCCGCAAATCAATTTGCGGCTGCCTAGGGCAACCCCTTATCAGGTCAGTTTTCATCCAGAAACAGAAGAGGGAGAGGAGGCGGCTGCAGCTGGAAAAAAGAAGAAGAAAACAGCAGAAAAGAAAAGGAAATTAAGAGAAAAAAGAGAGAAAATAGTGAGAAATTGTACCCATTTTGTGAGATTATATATCATATATTATCTACTCTACTCGATATACAAGTTCATACATATTGTGAGGATCATTTGCAAGGTGAAAAACCCTTTGTTATAGCATTATGTTATACCATTTTTGTTAAGCTTTTGTCATCCGAATCACCTTAAATGTAGTTTTTCTTACATGTTATTGTGGAGCCATGGATTAGGGACTATTAGTGAGGGTCTCATCAGAACGAAATTCCCCCTAATGGCCCGATGATATCCGTTTGATGTAATCTTTAGCTCATTATAATGATGTATCGTGCATAGATTGTTTAGATTGCTATTTTAGGATATTGTAGTGATGTAGCAATTTTGGATGTGAGCATAGGAACTCGACCCCGTGGTCCAAATCCGATGATGGACATTTTTGGATGTATGTAACAGGGTCGATGTACCCTTTATTGTAAATATGTAATTGTCGGGCCTTAAAACGATATCAAGTCGAATATCGGGTTTAAGGCCCCGTAATAGTGAAATATGGGATTGTGGGCGTTGGGGTTATTCGGATGGCTTACATGCCCATGAATAGCCCCCACGCATTTTAATGCTTGATTTGATTTATGACACGAAATTTATTTCAAAGCTAAATGATAAGATTTTCATAAAATCAATCAAACTAGGCTATTAGCACCACGAGGCTAAAAATTTGGAAATGCTAATGAATGTCGATTCCTATTTAACGAGAAGGCTAAAGGAAAAATCGTTTTCAAACATCACAAAAATGATTTTATAAAAATAATTAACGTTTTATTAAATCTTTGTGCATAGGGTTAAAGAGATCCTAGAAGTTGCCCACCGTGCTATTTACGAAAGCAACGTATAGATCTCGATTCCTATTTTGACGAAGGTTTAGAAAACTCTTGTTTTTGCCAAAACGACGCCTAATGAAAATCTCATAAGTTTTTGACAATTAAAATCGAACCTTTCTCATAAAGCTTTCTCGTTAAGCCAAATGACATTCTAAAGCATTCTCAAAAGAAAGCACGACTTTTCATCAAAACCCAAATGGTTTATTCATACAAACTCACCGTAACATTCACATAGGCACACACACACACGCACATATACACATTTCATGAATTAAAGGATAGGAAAGTATCAAGATTGCGGTAACCGTGTTTCACGGAAGTCGGGGGGTGCCTAACACCTTCCCCTCGCTTAAGCAAGCCCCGAACTCTATGAATCTCGATTCGCAGACCAATTAATTCGGAGTCACATATGAGCCAGCGATTTACAAAAAACGAAAACTCGGATGAGTTGGTACATCCATTTCAAATATACCAACTGGCGACTCTGGCTAATTGGCTCATCATAAAAAACGATCTTTCAAAACCTCGTCGACATCAATGCCGACCTTTTCCAAAAATCATTTAATCAAAAGGCTAAAATTGGAAAAGACGAAGAAACTGGCATCGACATCTGGAATATCACATTCACTCCCTCTAATAAGAATTTCGTCCTCGAAATTATAGTACCGATTACATAAATAAATGTGGGTAGTTATCTCGCATTTTACTCTCGAGCTCCCACGTAGCTTCCTCTATGTTTTGATTTCTCCAAATAACCTTGACTAAAGGTATCACTTTATTCCGTAGAATTTGTTCTTTCCTATCTATGATTTTAATAAGAACTTCTTCATATGATAAATCTTTCTCGATCTGAATAGGCTCGTAATCTATAACGTATTTATAATTGGGTTTGTATGGTCGTAACACGAACACATGAAACACATTATGAATATGTTCTAACTCAGAAGGTAGGGCTACCTCACCTATCCTCCGCAATATCTAGAATGGTCCAATGAATCTCGGACTCAATTTTTCCTTCTTATCGAAACATATTTTGCCTTTCCACGGAGATACTTTCAAAAATACATAGCTACCGACATCAAAATCTTGTCATTTTCTGTGTTGATCCGCGTACTTCTTCTGTCGATCTTGAGATGCTTGCAATCTCTCGCGTATAATCCGAATTACCTCAGCGGTTTGTTGAACTATTTCTGGCCCTAGCAATTGTCGCTCACCGACCTCGTCCCAACATAATGGCGTCCTACATTTTCTTCCGTACAGAGCTTCAAATGGTGTCATTCCTATGCTGGCATGGTAACTATTGTTGTAGGTAAACTCTACTAAAGGTAACTAATCTTCCCAACTTCCCTTGAAGTCCATGATGTAAGTTCGCAACATATCCTCCAATTTTTGAATTGTCCTCTCACTCTGACCATCTGTTTGTGGGTGATAAGCGATGCTTAATCTCAACTGGGTTCCTAAGTGTTTCTGGAGACTTTTCCAAAAGTTTGAAGTAAACCGTAGATCTCGGTCTGATACTATAGAAACAGGGACTCCATGTCTAGAAATAACTTCATTGATGTAAAGTTTGGCTAATTGGTCAAGACTGAAGTTAACTTTTATGGGTAGGAAATGAGCTGACTTGGTAAGACGATCTACAATTACCCAAAAGGTATTGTGACCTTTCTGTGTGTTTGGGAGACCTACTACGAAATCCACGGTGATATGTTCTCATTTCCACTCGGAGATTTCTAAGGGCTGCAGTAACCCACTAGGTTTTTGATGTTCGGCTTTAACCATTTGACATGTTAAACACTTACTTACCCATTCCGCTATTTCTCTTTTCATGTTCGACCACCAAAAGTGTCGGCTTAAATCTTTATACATTTTTGTACTACCCGGATGCATGGCGAACTTAGAACTATGAGCTTCATTCATTATTTCATCTTTTAGTTCTTGTACTGAAGGGACCCAAATTCTATCCTTGTACCTCAGTACCCCCATCCTTGTCTATTCTGAATTGGACATTCTTTTATGAGTTATTTCTATTTTACACTTCTGACACTTTTCATCTGTCTGTTGTAGTTCCCTGACTCTATCTAATAAAGTCGAACTACTCTCCACAACAAATAACTTCTGGGTAGAGTTAACTGAAACTCTTACCTCAATCTCAAGTTTGTTAAACTCTTTTATCAGTACCTCATTGTTTGTTATTACTTTCAACTTCTCTTGGTTCTTTCTACTTAATGCGTCTACCAAGATGTTAGCTTTCCCGGGATGATATAAGATTTCACAATCAAAATCCTTTATCAATTCTATCCATCTCCTCTGCCTCATGTTTAACTCCTTCTATGTGAAAATATACTTCAGACTTTTGTGATCGGTGTATATCTCACACTTCTCCCCGTACAAGTAATGCCTCCAAATTTTCAAGGCAAATACTACGGCGGCTAACTCAAGATCATGAGTAGGATACTTCTTTTCATAATCCTTGAGTTGTCGTGATGCATATGCAATCACCTTCCCATGTTGCATCAACACACAACTTAATCCCTTGTGTGATGCATCACTATAAACTACAAGGCCTCCTGTATCATCTAGTAAAGATAACACTGGTACCATGCTCAATAGCTTCTTCAACTCTCGAAAGCTTTCTTCACATTTATCTGTCCAGACATACTTTACCGTCTTTCGAGTTAAATTGGTTAGCGGGGTTGCTATTTTTGAAAAATCTTGTATAAAATGCCGATAATAGCCTGCTAAACCGAGAAAACTTCTTACTTCTATTAGAGTTGTTGGTTGTTTCCAATTCACAACCGTCTCTATCTTCGCTGGATCTACCGCGATTCCATTCTTGTCAATCACATGACCTAAGAATTGGACTCGTTCTAACCAAAATTCACACTTGGAAAACTTTGCATAAAGTTGTTCCTTTCGTAATATTTCCAATACGCTCCAGTGTTCAGCATGTTCCTTCTTTGTTCTCGAGTATACTAAAATATCATCGATGAACACTACGACAAATTTATGTAAGCATGGTTTAAATACTCGGTTCATCAAGTCCATCAATGCTACCGGTGCATTCGTCAACCCAAAGGACATCATAAGAAACTCATAATGTCCGTAGCGTGTCCTAAACGTTGTCTTCGGCACATCTTCTTTTCTTACCTTTAATTGATGATAACCTGATCGTAGGTCGATCTTTGAAAAGTGTTCCGCCCCTTTCAACTGGTCAAACAGATCATCAATCCTTGGTAAAGGATATTTGTTCTTTATGATTAACTTATTTAACTCTCGATAATCAACACATAACCTCAAAGTTCCATCCTTTTTCTTTACAAACAACACCGGTGCTCCCCAAGGTGAAACACTAGGTTGTATGTATTTCTTGTCTAAGAGTTCCTATAACTGCACAAGTAAATCCTTCAACTCAACTGGTGCCATCCTGTACGGTGCCTTTGAAACTGGCGTCGTACCAGGTGCTAGATCGATAACAAACTCGATCTCCCTATCCGAAGGAAGACCTGGTAAGTCATCGGGAAACACATCTTGAAATTCCCTAACTACACGTATTTGATCCAATTTTACTCCTTCCTTTCGAGTATCTACTATATATGCCAAATAACCTGTACAACCCTTCCTAAGCAACCTCTCTGCTTGCATTACTGTTAGACATCGAGACCGCTTAGGTGAACAACCACCGTTGAACACTACCTTTGACTTCGACGTAGTCAATAGGTTTACACGCTTAGGATGGCAGTCAATCATTGCATTATGATTAACCAACCAATCCATGCCTAAGATTATATCGAATTCCCCCCAATTGTATAGAAATAAGGTTCACAAGAAACTTGTGTCCCTTAATCTCGACGTTATAATTTCTATAGATGGTTTTAACGGGAACTATCTTTTGATTTGCAATTTCTACACTAAAAGGTATGTCTAAATCTTCACATGGCATATTCAAGTTTTTAGCAAAGCTATTAGACACGAATGAACAAGTAGCACCAGAGTCAAATAACACATATGCATTTAAAGTGTCGATAGGGATGATACATTTCACCACATCCTGTGAAGCAACAACATCCCTCATCGTCATATTAAATGTTCTGGCGGTTGGACGACTCTAACCTCTAGCTCCTGCTACTGTTGGTTTATTGCTATTGTTGGTTGTTTGGTTTCCCCCTCCATTTTGATTCCTGGTCCTTGGGCAATTTCTAGCTATGGGATCCACTGACCCACAGTTGAAACACCTACTCTTATTGGGTTTAGGACACTCAGATGCATAGTGTCCATCCTGACCACACTTATAACAAGTCACGTTCTTTCTAAGACACACTCCTCGATGACTCTTTCCATAGGTAGCGCAAAGGTCAGCCCTATTATTGTTGTTGTTGTTATTGTTAAAGTTATTTCCTCTTCTCCCATAATTGTTAGTAAAAGTGACATCCCACTTTCTCTTTTTATTATTGTTATTAAATCCACCAGTACTTGCTTCCCCTTTAAACCCCCCCTTCATTTTGATTCTTTTTCTCTTTGTGAAATTTTAACAGAGCCTCACTCTTGTTTTCAGCTATGATAGCTTTCTCGAGAATTTTTGGGAAGGTTCTCACTTGGAACACCGATAACTTACTATGGATTTGGGGTTTCAAACCCTCCTCATACCTCCTAGTCTTCCTTGCCTTCGAATCTACTTGATGCAGGGCAAACCTAGCTAGTTCATTAAACTTAGCCATATACTGGGATACAGTAAGCTCCCCTTGTTTCAATTCTAGGAATCGTACCTCCATACGATCCTACATCGATTGGGGAAAGTAATTTTCAAAGAATAGTTCCTTGAACCTAGCCCAAGGAACCATACCTACACCTGCACGAACCTTAGTAGTTTCCCACCAATGATTCGCCTCACCTTTGAGGAAAATGGTGGCAAAGACCGTCTTTTGGTCTCCGCTGACATTAGTCACCACAAAGAACTTCTCTATTTCAGTTATCCAGGTTTGAGCCTCAACGGGTTCTGCGGATCCCTTAAACTCAGGCGGTCCTACAAGTTTAAAGTCTTTGAATACGGTGCCCTATGGGGTAGCTGCATTAGGTTAGTTTGGATGACGACCTTGTAAGGCTCCTAAGAGTATGTCCACTAATTATTGGGTAGGGTTTGTTTCTCTATCCTCATTCTCTCTTTCTGTCTGATTTCTCCTTCTTGTTGCCATGATTCTATAAATAAAGGAAAGACAAATATAAATACAAGTATATACTACACATAGAGTTAACAACTTGATTTGTACAACATAACTTGTATATCACATACTGAAAGTTTACATATTCGACTAGTGGTTTATACTACCACTAGTTAGTACAAAGGATTCCCTATTTACAACCAAAATTTTTATAATACATACTGCTGAAAATAAACCTAAGTACTAAACTATACTTAATGACCACGCGCCTCTTTATAGGCATCCTGGACCATGTGGCATACCACTGATCGATCTATCATATAGTCCACCTTCTTTTTTTCTACTGGATATCTAATCACTCGGCACTCTAAGTCGTCGAATGAATCACGACATCCTTTATCAGCTCGATATAACTGCATCTGTACATCATGTTTTTCCTTTTGAGTACTTTGTAATAGTGTCCTCAATCGGCGAGTAGTACCCCTCTCTGACTCTAACAAACCCTCAGCTATGAATGTCCGAAAGTTGGCAGCCTCTAGGTCTTCGGTCGATTGTTGTACCAACCCCGTGACTATTTTTTCATGTCTATCAACACTCATCATTTGTCTAGCTCCAACCTCCTCATCAGGATCTACTAATTGTCCATCTATAAGATTTTCAGCTTCTTCCGCATCCAATATCTCCTGGTCATGTAAGAGTTCTTCCTCCTCAGGATCCTCCTCCTCATCTGGTGATCCCAATGTTGGATATACCTCTACTGGCTCTTCCTCCGGATCACTATCTGTCTTAGACTCCCCTATATGTAGATCTATAAATGGAAGGTCATTCCAATCTGTGTCTGACATCCTACAAAAGAATTTTACTTATTTAGTATTATAGTGAAACAAATTTACACATAAGATAAAGCTTTTAAGATTATTTCATGTATAAATAAGTATTTTACAGACTCAAAGACTATATCTTAAGGCATTTCCTAACTACCTTAGAGCTATAATCTACAGCTCTGATACCAACTTGTGAAGCCCCCAAATTCTCTACACTCCCTGTAGCAGATTTGGTGCTCACGTGAGACTATTCAACTATAAATATTCCATAATATATAACTTTTATCTATCCAAGGTTCACAATATCCCATAACAGATAATGGTTCTCGTCAGAACATTAACTGTGTTTGGATACCCTCACTTGGATGTATAGATTCATATCTTATGAATATCTCTTTCATATCGATATTCCCTATCTATCTAACATTCATAGTATTAATGATAAGATTGTTCTTGGAACTGAGGGGTGCATTCCCGTAAAGGTGGCACCTTACCGGTGCTCATTAAGTGTAACCTCAGCGCTTACAGAACTCCTAAGATCAATTAAATACCCTCATTCAGATGTATAGTTCATATAGATATTGTACTAGACCAAATGCTATCTTCTAACTTAACTAAGAATGTAAATACAACGCAAGAGATGTAACAAAAGATGATATATATTTCATAAACTTAAGTTTGATTACAACATTCTCAGTACTATGTTCTTATTACAAAGAAGTCTTATAAGACTTGAATTTATTCAAAACTGTAATTAAAACTAATTAACATGGCCTTTTCCCTTGTCTGTCCTTGAAGTTCCGGGATTACCATCTAAAACTGCCAAGGAAAGTTTTATGCAAGGATGAGCTACAGAATGCTCAACAAGTTTAATTTCAATAATATAAACTCAAGGTGTTTGATTAGAAAGAAGTTCAAAAGCTTTTGCCAACTGAGGGTTCAGTACATGAACCATGTGTTTCAATCAGTTCTGTCAGCCTTCAATGACTTAGAACACCTTTGTTCGGATATCTTATAGGGGATCAGCCAAATCGAGATACCCTAGGAGTATGCATATCATCCTACTCGTGCCCAACATGCACTAGATGTCAATATATTATCGACAATAACAACCCATATAGGGTGTTTGTAAACTCAGTTATAAGATGTTGTACCAAACAATTTGGCTTGACAAAACAATTCATACTTGAATAAACAATATATGAATAATAATTCAATTCTTAAGTTATGCTGAATCAAGAAGCAATAACTTCACAATAATTGGTAGCAAGATGTATAATACTTGCATAAATAACAAGGTTTGGAGACTTGCCTGTGCGTAGTACGTTTAGTTCACGCTGTTTATCAACGTTGGCTAGTCTATTTATGTCTATCCATATCAATAATAAACATTAGAGTCTATAATAATACTTATCTAATTAAACTAGACAAGTATCGTTAAGGTTCGGCGTTGATTCAACCTTTCGATAACGCTATTAGACACTTAAACACGTAGGTTTATCAATAAAATTTTATTTAATAGCTTAAATATTAACTTAGATAACTTAATTATCACTTATAACATTTTTAGAAGCTTAATATTATTTTTAAATAATTTTCACAAGCTTGGTAGTATTTTTAAATAATTTTTACAAGCTTAGAAATAGTTTTAACTGATTTAATTATCATTTATAATATTTTTAAAACATTAATATATTATTTAAATGATTTATTTATCATTTAGAATAATTTTATACATTTAAATATTATTTAAATGATTTAATTATCATTTATAATATTTTTAGAAATTTAATATATTATTCTAATATATTTAGAAAGTAAGTATGTTATTTAAAATAATTTATTTATTATTTATAATAATTTTAGAAAGTTAGTATTTTATTTAAATGATTTAATTATCATTTAAAATAATTTAATTACATTAGTATCATTTTTAAATTATTTATTAGTAAATAATTTATTATCTTTAATATTTAATTAAATTAAATCATTAATAAAATTTTATGTCAAAATATTAAAAGTTAATAAATATAATTTAAAATGAATTTTAATATATTATTAATTATTTAATATTTATTTCTAATTTATTTAATTATTATTAATTTTTGTTCATTTCCATCGCTAAAAGGCTTTAGCGACAATTAGTGTCGCTAAAGGTGTTCTTCATGGGCTGAAGAACAATCGGTAATGGTTAAGGGAGGTTTGACCTTAAATAACTTTTAGTTGGTTAATGTTTTGAGTTGGATCTTTGTTGTTCGTTATAGTACACATGGAAGAGTATAACAACATGTATCAAAATAACATTAATTATATCACATGTTGAAGATTTGATCCGGTCAAACCACCCTGTTCATGCTGTTCTTGAGTTTCTGGGTAACCCAGAAACTCTTTGGTCATGGTCGGTCAACGCACGTTGACCATTAATAACTTTTGTTCCAGGTTAATTTTATGTGTTTAATTTGTTTGTAATTGTAGATTATATGGCAAAGAACAACTACATGCAGCAAGACATCATTAATTATATCACCTGATCAAGTCTAGGCTAGTCAAAAACTTGTCAAATACTGTCAGGACCTTCAAACGATTTCTGGGTTACCCAAAAATCAGTTTTCATGGTCGATCAATGGGTTTTGACTATCAATATCTTTCAACTGAAGTATTCTTTTAGTGTTCTACCAATTCAAATCTATAAACCTCATGGCATACTACAAATACAAGCTTTAAAACACATCAAACGACCAATTTAAGCCGATCAAATCGTCTGACAAAGTGGCTTGTCAGACAGTTCTGGTTGTCAAGAACAGTTTGCATTTTTCATCATTTTTTTGCATTTAAATGTTATGGATTCATATTTTAACAACCCAGATCACTATATAACATGTTATTACATATCCCTAAACATCTAAACATAACATCTAACAAAGCTTTAAAGATCGAGTATAAAATTAGGGTTTTTACACCTTTTTGAGCTACTTTTGATCTGATCTTTTGATCTGATCTTTTTGATTCTATTCTTGCAATTGCAGAGGCTTCTTATGGTTTGATTATAAGTGTTTAGGCTTCAAAATTTCGTGGCTTTCAACATCAGAATGTGGTTGTATTTATAGTATTTGCAATTTAGGGTTTCTTTGGTCATTTCCCAAAATTTGCCTCCAAAAATATCTTAGCCTTGTTACTTGTGCTACTTGCAATCTGATCCAAGCCTCCTACTTGTGTTGGAGCAAGATCAGATCAAGCTAGCACACTCCTAACTCAATTCTAATTGGTTAGTTTGTTAATTTTAGGTCCAATTAATACTAATTGATATTAGATTTTTGTAAATCATGTTTAAGATGTTTAATTATATTTAGTAATACTTTAATTAAGTTTATACATCATAATTAAGGTTTAGGAATTTCATATTTAGAATTAGGGTTTACTAATTAGGATTAGGATTTCCTAATTTGTGATTTAGGGTTTTAATCCTTCAATTAAGTTTTTAATTCTAAGTTAATGATTCATAATTTATATTATGATTCATTACTTAAGATTTAATAATATCAATTAGGATTCTTGTGTACCAATTAGGGTTTCGGTTCGCAATTTCAGTTAACAATTATCAATTAGGGTTTTATAATTAGGGTTTATAATTCAAATTATCATTTTAAACCCTAATTAACTTATTTAGATTTTTATCAGTTAATATATTATTATATTAACTTCGAAGTACGACAAATCACTTTGCCATTTCCAAGCACGATACAACAACTTACTAAAATTATTTGCCGGGATGCTTCTCGGTAAAATCGTGGAAAGTACGACAAATCATTTTGTCAGTGTAAGCACGACTAAGCAGCTTTGGAAAAATTTTTATTTAACCTAATTCTTTAATAAAATATACAATCACATAACACAAAGTCGGAATAAGAAATTTCATTTAATAAACACATAATTTACATATACGAATTTTATTAAGGTCTGGAATATCACAGCAGCGCTTGGCTTGACGCGCTGCAGCTCTTGATTGTCAACATGCCATTTTCCTTTCCTTGCTCACCCAAATCATGTCGTGCTCAGCTTTTTAGCCCCAAGCGTGACCAGAATGAACCACGTTACTGCTTTCGCTTGCACACGATCACACGTCGCACATGCTCAAGTAACTTTTGCTCTATTTTTGCGTACAACATACCATAATCCGTCTAAATTGACATCATTTCTTCTATTTCTCTTTCAGACTTCTATTTCTACAAAAACACATTAAAACACATAAAAAGGAATAGAAAATACTCAAAAACACGCAATTTCATCAAGCTAAAAGCACTAAAATTGTGGTATAAAATCCACTCATCAAATGCCCCAAACTTAACTCTTTGTTTGCCCTCAAACAAAAATAAAACAACCTACACTAACATACAATAACTCTGCTTAAACAATACATCAACATGAACCTACAACCAACGGCCTCCAAGATTTCGTAAAACAATAACTCCTAGCAAAATCTAAGAACATGCTAAGATTAAATTTAACTTAGTCACCAATCCTGCAGCAACTCATGATCCTCAAAATCTTGTGTGTGAACCATTCGTTCCAGCCAATCATACTTGGATAAACTATATAGATAAATACTCACAAAAAAACATTTAACCTCAACCCTAAACCCTATTTATCACATCACATTTAGCAAAACAAACATCATATAAATCCAGGGGATCAAAAAGGATTTCAATTTACCCTCCTTCATATAATTTCAAAACCAAAAGCTTACAGTGAGTTCATTTTATGTTGCTTCTCACTTATTATTGAACGAGTGTGTTTTACTCTCCATCTCATTTTTCATTACACACGAGTGCGTTTTACACTCCATCTCGTGCCTATATTTATGGATGAGTGCATTTTACACTCCCGCTCAACCCACCACAGAATACAAATCAAATCAGGAAGGATCACAATTTCCAATCATTTTCAAAAAATTTACAAATTTTCCAAATTTCCCCCAAACTTATATGAACGTCTACCCTTGCTTCACTTGATGCATAAATAGGTTTCTAGGGTCTCAGTAATATCTTCCGCGAATATCTAACTATATAAACTCTCTTAGAATAATCAACCGAACAGACTGGTATAAGTATCTTAAAATGCAAAGGATCATAGATGCTATAAAAACAAAGTCTAAGTTAAAAATTTAAACTAGCATGCTCAACAAACTTCACAAGAGTTAACCAACCTTCCTGATGAGTAGACTTTATATCTACTAATTTGATATTCTTAGCCCAACTATTTTGTTGATTCTTAAGTATTTTTGGTATTATTTTAGTGCATTTTAGTAGTTTTTGTTAATAATTGATTTCAATCTATGTTGGTGTAAATAGAGGAAATTATTGCAAGTTTAGCCTTAATTTATTGCTATGGGTAAAAATGATTATTTGGCAAAAGTTAAACATTGAACAAATATATGTAACTGGGATTCATGTGGAAGATTGGCCAAAGCAGGGGGATAAAAGAGGAATTGAAGAATGGCCGGGGATCAAGGGCCGCGACGCTCAGGAACACAAGCCGCGGCATAAGAAATATAAAGGGCGAGAGCCGCGGCACACGGATTCAAGAGTCGCGGCGCTTGAACGCGAAAACTGGCCCGCGCGTGCAGCCACGCGCCCGGTCGATTTGAACTCTTTTGGCTAAGATTTGATTTATTTTACACTTATCGTGTATGGGTTGGAACTTATCAGTAGTCAGGGATAGACTAATATATTTAGGTTTATTTTATTCATTAAGAGGGTATTCGGTATTCATTATCATTCAGTACGTAAAAAATAAGGGTTTCATCAGAGCTTTATTCCAGAGGAGAATTGGAGCTTAGGAGCGTAGACTTGATTCGATAGAGTTTATTTCTTCTCTCTTATTTTTTCATTTTGTAATCTAGAATGACTTTTGATAAATCATTGATGTTTTTCACTTTCATTATGAACTAAATTTCTTAGTTAAAAGGATTCAATGGAACCCGATGATATTATTTAGTTAATATTTATTAATTCTTATATTTAAATTGATTATGAATTGAATTGTTTATTATATCTTGTTTTGTTTTGTCATAATTGCCTGATCAATAATTATTAGATGGATTTAGATAAAATCTGACGCTAGATTCTAAGTTAAGATCTGGGTATAATAACTTATGATTAGTAATTCTTTTCAGTAATACTGATTGCTAATTGAATGCTAATTTTGTGGAAATGATAGGAATATACCTGAATACCGCAAGCAACGGGTGAAAAATGAATCTTAATGAATTTATTATTATTGTTTCTCATAGGAATATAGGGAAATTGATAATAATAGGTATGCTATATAATTATTCGAAAGGTGATTTTATTAATTATTAGTGATTTTTCGTTGACAATTCTGATTAATCAATTTAATAAAAGAATGATAGTATTATTTGAATAATTCATCAGGGGAAATTGACTCCTTAACCTTTTTATTCATTGATTTAATATTTCAGTAGTTGATTATTTAGTTAATTCATTCATTTGTTATCAAAATTATCTTGATTAAATTAATTGATGCATAATTAGTGTTTAGAATTAATTAGGTTATTATTTGCTCCTCGTGGGATCGACAACTCTCTTATCACTTTATTACTTGATTGACCGTGTATACTTGCACGTAAATTGCTGATAGATTTAGCTCAACAAGTTTTTGGCACCGTTGTCAGGGAGCCATTAATAGCTTAAATTCTTTTATTATTAATTTCCATCAGTTGATTTTAATTTAGATTTTATTACGGATTTACAAATTTGGTTTCTATTCGTAGGCAGCTTTGTATGCAAAATAGGTCAAAAGGTGCAAGAATTACTGTCGTTCGAGGATGAGATTGACAGAAGGCTTCATAAAATACGACAGTTTTGTAAAGAGATAATTAAGAAACAAGCTATGGCTGACGAAGAGGCACAAAAATCACTTAAGGACTATGCAATGCCGCAAGTCACTGAAATTCATTCGAGAATTAGGAGGCCCGTAATTCAGGCCAACATTTTTGAAATCAAACCTAGTACGATTCAGATGGTTCAAAATTTAATTCAATTTGGGGGCATGCCAAATGATGATCTGAACAATCACCTTGTAAGTTTCTTGGAAATATGTGATACATTCAAATACAAGGATGTAACCGATGACGCAGTAAGATTAAGGCTCTTTCCTTTCACACTTCGTGACAAGGCAAAGAGTTGGCTACATTCGTTACCAGTGGGTTCGATCACTACTTGGGATGATTTAGCTCAAAAATTGTTAGCTAAATTCTTTCCCCTAGCAAAGACAGCGAAAATGAGAAATGAGATTACGTCTTTCGCACAACAGGATTTTGAATCGATGTATGAAGCTTGGGAACATTTTAAGGAAATGTTGTGAAGGTGTCCTCATCATGGACTCCCGAAGTGGTTGCAAGTACAAATGTTTTATAATGGGTTATTTAACACAACACGGACTAGTATTGATGCAGCTATAGGAGGGGCTCTAATGGGTAAGAGTTTCGAAGAGGCGTATGAATTGTTGGAGACAAACAATTATCAGTGGCCAACTGCTCGATTGATTCAACCAAAGACTGGAGGGAAATTTGAGGTAGATGCAGTAACAGCTCTGGCTGCACAATTGGCAAATCTATCAAAGAAAATTAATGCAATAAGAACACAATCATTGCAATAGGTAGCTGCATTCAGTGAATTGTGTGCAGGGAGTCATCACACAAATCAGTGTGCAATCAATACTGAAACAGTGAATTTTATAAGGAACAAACAGGGTATGCATTCTAATACGTACTATCCGGGGTGGAGAAATCATCTAAACTTTTCGTGGAGCAACAATCAGAATCAATCGTCAGCCCCAAGGCAATTTCATCCACCAGGTTTTCAAGGTCAAGCTCAACCACAACAGGAAAGGAAGCCTAGTATTGAAGATATACTTACCAAGTACATAGTTGTGAATGACACGCGAATGAATAGCCTAGAAGGATCACTTCGTAATTTGGAGACTCAACTGGGACAACTAGCAAGTGTAGTGAATAATCGTCCACAAGGTGCTCTCCCGAGTGACACCGAAGTCAATCCAAGAAGAGAAAGTCATGAGAAATACAAGGTTATTATGTTAAGAAGCGGGAAGAGTTTTCTGAAAAATGGTACCATACCAGCAGGGAAGATTGACACTGAAAAGGAAGAATGAATTGAAAGTAATTTAAACAAGAGTGAAGAAAAGAAGAATCAAGAGTCAGAATTGAAACATGGTGAGAGTAAGCAAGAAACAAAGAATCATGTCGCACCATATCCACAATGGTTAAAGAATCAGAAGTTGGACCGTTAATTTTCGAAATTTTTGGAGGTTTTTAAGAAATTACATATCAATATCTCTTTTGCAGAGGCATTAGAACAAATGCCAAGTTATGTAAAGTTCTTAAAAGAAATTCTTTCGAAGAAAAGAAGGATGAAAGATTGTGAGACGGTAGCCTTAATAGAGGAATGCAGTGCAATTATCCAACAAAAGCTACCAACTAAAATGCAAGATCCAGGGAGTTTCATAATTCCTTGCACCATTGGGAAGTAGTTTGTGGGAAAAGCTCTATGTGACCTTGGTGCGAGCATTAATCTCATGCCTTTATCTATTTATGAGAAACTTGGTTTGAAAGGCATAAAATTGACAAACATAACTCTGCAACTGGTAGAACGATCAATTACACGTCCAAGAGGAGTGATCGAGGATGTGCTAGTAAAAATTGAAACGTTTGTTTTCCCAGTGGATTTTGTCATTCTTGATTATGACAAAGATAAGGAGATTCCATTAATTCTGGGACGACCATTCCTAGCCACTTGACGAACTTTGATTGATATGAAGAATGGAGAACTTACGATGAGGGTCAATGATCAAGAAATTATGTTCAGCGTGTTTGATACCATAAAAATTCCGAATGAAGTCGAGGAATGTTATGTGGCAGAAGAGATCTTAGAAGATGGGGCATGGGAAGATGATCACAGTGAAAGTAGTACGCACACAAGCCAATCATATTTGATATGATGTAGCATATACTTTGTAATCTTATTCGGTTATTAAAGGCATTTTACATTATCTACATAGTGTTGTTATATTAAATGTGATAAACCCATAGTTTTGAGCAATGCTTTTAGAATTATGATGGTGATCATGCTAATGAGATCTAAATTCTAGATAGCTCACAAACTAAAATCGTTCCTAATCATTAGTTTACTAAAAAGGGGATTAGTAAATCCGGATAGATTAGTACATATGTTGCTTGCTCTTAGGAAGGGGATGATTGATCTCATAATTATTTGTGTGGAGACACTAAAGCAAGTATGTAGGTGCTTATTGGAGAATAAGTACATTGAATGTGGCTCGCTAAGGAATACCTAATGGAGTTTTACTCACCTGTCAATAGGAATTCCTCTAGTGATAGTAGTATAAGTGATCCTTAGACTTGAGATCATCATAGTATCTTGTGTATGATGAGTTATACTTTGACATGTCCCTTAAGACCTTTAAGGTATATCAAAGGGTATGATTGGGTATAATGAGTTGTACATGGAGATAGGTGAATGATCAACAAAGAATCTACCACATCTAGTAAAAGATGTGAATGTCCTATGTGATTCGATAAATGACAACTCAGTAGTCCTTGGCCAAGGCAGAATGAAATTAGAAAGGAGTTTCTAATTTTCATTATTTAGAGTTGTGCATTTGGGAATCGAAATACATATAATTAAATAAAATAAGAGTTGACAGTAATTCCATATCTTATATTTAATTGGGACATTGTATGGTAGAAGGATTGAATTGTATGGTAACTATTCACTGAAAGGTTCTTTTGTGATTAATGTTGAAATCTATATTATCTGGAAAGTCGTTGATCGCTAAGGGGGCTTACCCTTATTGTAGAATAAATATTATTTATTTAAATGAATTAAACAGTTTAATTTATTTATTTAAATAAGATTAGAATTGTTCTAATTGATTTATTCACAACCGGTTTAATATGGAGAACCTAAAGGGTCACACCGCAAAAGAAAAATATTTATTTAAGAAGTAAATGGCATAATTGTAATAATAAGTTAAGTGTATTTAATTTAATCTATGGAGATAGAATAAATTAAATAGGTTAATATTTATTATTTAATATTTTAGAAATATTAAATATAAATTAATAAGAGGAGTCTTATTATTATTATTATTATTATTATTATTACTATTATTTAATTCCTAATAGGGATTGGGAATTAATTAATAGAAGTACTCTCTCATGAATTCCTAATTAGATTAGGAGTTTAATTAGAATAGAAACCCTAATCCTAAATAGTTTAGGGAAGGGTTTTCCTACATCTATAAATAAGAGAAGTCTTATCATAGATTAGAGTTACACACTCTTACGTAAGAATTGTGGAGAGTACTTACAATTTCTATAGAGATAGAAACTAGAGTTTTGCCAACACTCACCTTCTTGAACAAGTATTATTCCTTGGTAGATCACTTCTAGAGGACAAACACTTTGGTGGCTAACGTTGATCAACAAAAGGAATTTAATCGGTGGAATTCAAGGAGAACGCGAAGGAATTAGAGGTGAACTTGTACCTGAGGAAGCTAGAATTCTACAAGGGTATAATTCTTATTCTCCATCTCTTTCATTTAATTAATAAATCTGCATAAAGAAAGATCATGGTGATGGTTTGTATAAAATTTTAAAATCTGATTTTATCGTGCTTCCGCTTTATTTATGTAATTTGATTGCATGTTCGCGTTATACAAACCTAACAGTGGTATCAAGAGCCAAACTTTATGCGAATTATTAATTGTTTTAATTTTTTATATACATTGATATGTGTTTAGAATAATTTGATTGGGCATAATTGTTTGTGTAAAATTATTTTTTTTTATTAAAATTGATTTTAAAAAAAAACGTTGGTCAAAGTCAACGGTCAAACGTTGACTGGTCAACTGTTGATTGGTCAACTGATGACGTGGCATTGGCTGCTGATGTGGCACTGACTGCTGACGTGGCGCTGACTAGTCAACTGTTGACTGCTGACGTGGCGCTGATTGGTCAATTGTTGACTGCTGATGTGACGCTGACTGGTCAACCTTTAAAAATGAAATAATTAATTTGGAGCTAGAAGGTTTTGAACCCTTGACCTATTGGTCATAAGATAGAAGTCTTACCACTAACCAGAATCACTTTTGATTATGAATCAGAATGTTTAATATTTAAACGATATAATTCTGGGTTTGAAGTTTGACTTAAAGGCTTGTTTGATTATTTCTTTTAAAGGTTTATGATAAAGGCTTGACCTCATTTTTTTATTTTTTTTATTTTTTGTAAATTAAAATAAAGGAGTTTATTTTGATTTGGAATTTGATTAAAAATAAAGGAGTTTATTTTTATTCAAAATTGGATAAATTAAAATAAAGAAGTTTATTTTGATTTGGAATTTGATTAAAAAAATAAAGGAGTTTATTTTTATTCAAAATTGGATAAATTAAAATAAAAGAGTTTATTTTGATTTGGAATATGATTAAAATAAAGAAGTTTATTTTAATTGAAATTGGATTTCATGATAACTAATTAGAGTTGGAATTGGATTCTATGATAACTAATTGGAGTTGAAATTGGATTTTATACTAACTAATATTGCCCATTAAATGATATCAATGCATATATAGAATGATTTTATTATTCATGAGACGAATATTATTTATTGATGCATATAGAGATATGTATAATAATAAACGGGATTGATTATGGACTATTGACCAATGTGTGATTGGAATTATTTTAGAAGATGCTTGAATGAATGGGTTTTATAAATGGGGTCTGCGTACCTCGTCTTCTCTAATTTTTCTTAATGTAAATTCTATCTCCCTCCTATGTACTTCCCCTTGACTGCTGATCAAGGTTTCTATTATAGTAAATAGTTCCTGTAATAGGATTAGTTAGAATTATTTTGAAGAATTGGAGACCAAGGAGCAAAGAGCGCTTGAAGACCCGTTTGTAATGGAGCCCGGGTTTAAATGTAATAATTATATTTAAATTTAATTCTTACACCCTAGGTTTGACCTTTTGGTTCACTTAGTAGCTCTAGTGAACCAAACTAGAATAAAAGTTCATAATCAATCCGGGTAGAATATAATATTCTATATGTGCATGCTTACTATGTATATATTATATTTATCCAACATGCTTCACATGTTAAATAATATGACGCGTATTTTATATATATATATATATATATATATATATATATATATATGTGTGTGTGCATGGGCGCTAAACAAGATGAGACAAATAATAACAAACTCCTCAAAGAAATTATATTAAGTCCTAAGCGTTCAAAGATATTTGGAATATCGAACGTCGCCTTCTAGCATGGTAAAATAATAGAGTATTAAATATTTAATATGAGTTTGTTGTGTCACCACAAGGCAAGTATTAAATATTTAAGATGTTGCCTTATCACATTTGATGCTTATTAAGGAATTGAACATTACTGTTTTGTTGTGTCACCACAAGGACGGTATTTTTCTCTTCACATATATGGAAGTGCTAGGTTGGACTTAACTTGAATAATTTTGATTCGGATGTGTCACCACTTGATCAAAATAATCTAAGAGGCAAAATACAAGGAGTTACATAGTGATATAATTGACAATAGTTGTCTACCTATTTATTTATATATCGTTTGTTGTGTCACCACAAGGCTATATACATTTGAAATGGGATCCTTAGTCTCACTAGCAAATTTTTAATTAGAATTGCCGAACTATATAATGAGGGTAATATAGTTTGCTAAAAAGTGAGAGATACTAATTTAAAATAAAGACCTAATTTATTTTGGTAATTAATTAAATGTATGTATGCTAAAATGTTGTCTATTTCATTTACAAAATTTTACAATGTCTAATTTACTATCACTGCGGAGCATATTAGATGCTAATTAACTGGACCAAATAACACGGACTAGTTAAGGAATTTGAGAATAGTTCTCAAGGCTGAAAAGCTATCTTATGTCCTTAATATGCTTATCCCTGCAATGGTTGCAGACAATGCCTCTAAGGAAGAAATTGCTACTTTTAGAAAGTGGCAAGATGATACACAGTTGGCTCAATGCATCATGCTCGCATCCATGAGTAACGAGCTTCAACGTCAGCATGAAACTATGGATGCTCCTACTATACCCCTGCACCTTTAAGGAGTTGAATGGTGAGGAAAGTAGGACTATTAGATATCAGATATCTAAGGAGCTCTTCCGATCTAAAATGGCTGATAGCACTGCAGTATAGACAAATGTCCTAAAAATGATCAATCTGATTGAACAATTAGGACAACAAGGTTTTGTCATGGATGGAGAGTTGATCCAAGATTTGATCTTGCAATCACTTTCAGACTCTTTCTCACAATTTATTGTGAATTTTCACGTGAACAAGTTATATGTCAGCCTATTTGAGTTGCTTAAACACGTTGAAACTATAAAGAGTCACTTTTCAACCAAGAAAGACCAAGTCTTACTGGTAGATGATTCTTCCAGGAAGCAGAAGAGGGCCAAAGGATCTTCTTAAAATAAGAACAATTCAAAGAAGATATAAGGAAAGTCAATAACTAAGGACACTAAGAACAAAACTGATGGAGATAGCAAAGGAGTTTGCTTCCACTGCAATAAGCCTGGACACTGGAAAGGAAACTGTAAGGAGCATCTTGTAGAGGCTAACCAGAAGAAGCTTAGTGAAGCTTCGGTTACAGATATAAGTTTGTTCATCATTGAAATAAATCTTTCTGTAAGTCAAGGTTCTACTTGGGTATTGGATACCGGCTATAGTTCTCACATATGTAATCCAATACAGAGACTAAGCAGGAGTAGAAAGCTAAACAAAGAGTAAGTAATCTTATGTGCGGAGAATGGAGTAATGGTTGCTACATTAGTCGTAGGAACTTATAGTTTAGCGTTGCCTACGGGCAAGTCTATTAAGTTAATAAGTTGTTATTATGTTCCAGTTCTCTTAAGAAACATTATTACTTCCGTTGTTGGACAAGGAAGGTTCTGGTATTATATTTAAGAACAATTGTTGTTCTATTTATAATGATAATGTTTTGTTTGAAACTGGAAGATCACTTGATGGACTTTGTAAACTTGACTTACATGAAAAATAATTTTGCAAATTGAACAAACTAGTAAAAGAAAAGGAGATGATCATTCAAAGAGTTGAACATGTGTATTTGATGAAATACAAGTCTGAATCATTTGAAAGGTTCAAAGAATTCAGAAGTGAAACAAATTGACAAAGTATTAAAATTCTTTGATCAGATCGAAGAAAGAATACTTATACAATGAGTTTCTAGATCATCTCAAAATGGTATTTTCTCATAATGGACGCTTCATGATACGCAATGATTGACCAGTGTATCTAAAAGGAGAAATTATACCTTGTTGGACATGGTGCGGTCCATAATGATTTTTACCGACATTCCAATATCCATCTGGGGTTATGCCCTAGAAACGGCTGCATATCTACAAAATAAGGTAACCTCAAAATCCGGCCCCAAGACTCTATAAAAGTTATGGATAGGGAGGATTCCTAGTTCTTAAGTATGTTAAGATAAGGAGTTGTCTAGCTTATGTGAAAAGGTTTCAAAAGGATAAGCTCAGGACAAAATCTGACAAGTGCAGAGTTGTGGGATATCCTAAAGAAAGTTTAGGGTATTATTACTATAATCCTACACGCTGCCTTCTTGGATAAAGGTGTTTATCATTCAAGGAGCTAGTGGGAGGGTAATAGATCTTGAAGGAGTTCAAGAACCACAAAGTACTACAAGTCAAATCGAGGAACCTGTAAATAGACCTAATGTACCACAACTGAATCATAAATCTGGAAGAGCACCGAAGATACCTAGGAGGTATGGATTCATCAGAGAGGATGATGATCCAGTTATATACGATGAGGCTATGAGTAGAAGACACTCAGAGAAATGGCAGATGGCCATGAAATCTGAAATGGACTCCATATATGAGAACCAAGTGTAGACTCTGGTTACTTCACCGAAAGGCATAGTGCCTAAAGGGTGTATATGGATCTTTAAAGAGAAAGATTAGGGCAAATGGCAAGGTTGAGACCTATAAGACCAGACCTATTTAAAAGGTTTCAAATCAAGTCAAGGAGTTGACTGTAATAAAACCTTATTACTGGGTAATGCTGAAGTCCATTTGGATTTTGCTTGTGATTGCAACTTATTACGAAATCTGGCAAAATGGATGTGAAGACGTCCTTCCTCAAGAAAGACTTGAGGAGAATCTATGTATGATACAGCCAGAGGAATTTGTTTCAAAGGTTGAAGCAAATCGTGTTTTAAGCTACAATGATCCATTTATGGATTGCAGCAAGCTTCTCAAAGATGGAACATTCATTTTGATCAGACAATCAAAAGAGTTTGATTTTATCAAAAACGAGAATGAACCTAGTGTGTACAAAAAGGTCAGTGGGAGCACTATGACATTCCTAGTATTATATGTTGATATATTACTGATAAGGAATGACACACCAATGCTACAATCAGTAAAGATAAAATTGTCTAAACATTCCTCCATGAATAACTTGGGAGGAGCATCCTATAAATTGGGGATATAAATCTATATAGATAGATTTAAAAGGATGTTCGGCTTGATCTAATGAACGTATAATCATTCGATGCTAAAGGCGTTTAGCATGGCAAACTCCAAGAGAGGTCTCATGATGATGAGCCATGGAGTGTATCTCTCTAAAAATTATTTCCAATAAAAGAGAGATCACATGAGTTATTATCATGTATGCAATGAATATAAAAGGCCTGATGTTGATCAGTCATATTCTGGAGAAGATCACTGTAAGACAGTGATAAACATCTTAAGTACTTAACCGGTATTGAAGATGTGATCATGATTCATGGTAGGTCTGAATTAAAACTAGAGGTCTAAACAGACTCAAGTTTTTCAGACTGACCAAGACGATAACAAATCCACTTTAGGATAAATTGTTACCTTGAATGGTGGTGCAGTGAATTGGAAAGGTTCCAAAATAGCAAAGAGTTGCTAGTTTAGTGACAAAGACAAAGTATATAGCTGTAAATGAAGCTGCAAGTTGATTGTTTGGATGAAAAGTTCATTACAGAACTAGGAATAGTTCCTAAGTCTCATCTTGGATTCAAACATGTGTTGCAGCACTTTCAATTGATTAGAGGAATCATTGAAAGAAGAAAAGTCACTACAGAGATAGTGGACTCTCAAGAACAACATTGCATATCCATTTACTGAAGCTTTATCCAAACGGCAGGATGATCGTCACTTATAGAAGAAGGGTATTAGATACCATGACGATTGGCTTTAGTGCAAGTGGGAGATTGAAAGTAGTATGCATACAAGCTTATCATATTTGATATGATGTAGCATATACTTTGTAATCTTATTCGGTTATTAAAGGTATTTTACACTATCTACATAGTGTTGTTATATTAAATGTGATAAACCCATAGTTTTGAGCAATGCTTTTAGAATCATGATGGTGATCATGCTAATGAGATCTAAATTCTAGATAGCTCACAAACTAAAATCGTTCCTAATCATTGGATTACTAAAAAGGGGATTAGTGAATCCGGATAGATTAGTACATATGTTGCTTGCTCTTAGGAAGAGGATGATTGATCTCATAATCATTTGTGTGGAGACACTAAAGCAAGTATGTAGGTGCTTATTGGAGAATAAGTACACTGAACGTGGCTCGCTAAGGAATACCTAATGAAGTTTTACTCACCTGTCAATAGGAATTCCTCTAGTGATAGTAGTATAAGTGATCTTTGGACTTGAGATCATCATAGTATCTTGTGTATGATGAGTTATAATTTGACATGTCCCTTAAGACCTTTGGGGTATATCAAAGGGTATGATTGGGTATAATGAGTTATACATGGAGATAGGTGAATGATCAACAAAGAATCTACCACATCTAGTAAAAGATGTGAATGTCCTATGTGATTCAATAAATGACAACTCAGTAGTCCTTGGCCAAGGCAGAATGAAATTAGAAAGGAGTTTCTAATTTGCATTATTTAGAGTTGTGCATTTGGGAATCGAAATACATATAATTAAATAAAATAAGACTTGACAGTAATTCTATGTCTTATATTTAATTGGGACATTGTATGGTAGAAGGATTGAATTGTACAGTAACTATTCACTGAAAGGTTCTTTTGTGATTAATGTTGAAATTTATATTATCTGGAAAGTCCTTGATCGCTAAGGGGGCTTACCCTTATTGTAGAATAAATATTATTTATTTAAATGAATTAAACAGTTTAATTTATTTATTTAAATAAGATTAGAATTGTTCTAATTGATTTATTCACAATCGGTTTAATATGGAGAACCTAAAGGGTCACACCGCAAAAGAAAAATATTTATTTAAGAAGTAAATGGCATAATTGTAATAATAAGTTAAGTGTATTAAATTTAATTTATGGAGATAGAATAAATTAAATAGCTTAATATTTATTATTTAATATTTTAGAAATATTAAATATAAATTAATAAGAGGAGTCTTATTATTATTATTACTATTACTATTATTTAATTCCTAATAGGGATTGAGAATTAATTAATAGAAGTACTCTCTCATGAATTCCTAATTAGATTAGGAGTTTAATTTAATTAAAGGAGTTTAATTAGAATAGAAACCCTAATCCTAAATAGTTTAGGGAAGGGTTTTCCTACATCTATAAATAAGATAAGTCTTATCATAGATTAGGGTTACACACTCTTGCATAAGAATTATGGAGAGTACTTACAATTTCTATAGAGATAGAAACTAGGGTTTTGCCAACACACATCTTCTTGAACAAGTATTATTTCTTGGTGGATCACCTCTAGAGGCCAAACACTTGGGTGGCTAACGTTGATCAAAGGAAGGAATTTAATCGATCGAATTCAAGGAGAACGCGAAGGAATTGGAGGTGAACTTGTACCTGAGGAAGCTAGAATTCTACAAGGGTATAATTCTCATTCTCCATCTCTTTCGGTTAATTAATAATTGTGCATAAAGAAATATCATGGTGATGGTTTGTATAAAATTTTAAAATCTGATTTTATCGCGCTTCCGCTTTATTTATGTAATTTGATTGCATGTTCGCGTTATACAAACCTAACACACAGTGAAGAAAGAAATGAAAATGAAAGGCAAGGTGACATGGAAGAGAATGGACACGTGATGTATGATATGGGATGCGCAACTGAAGGTATTCCAATCACGTCAGCGAGCCCGAGTCATTGAAAAAGAAGAAGTCAGCCTGAAGACTTAAAAACAAGCGCTACTGGGAGGCAACCCATGGGTTAATTTATAATTAGATTTGTATTTATTTAAATTACGTTTATTTATTTTAGTTTAATTTTTAGTCATGAGTTTTGCATAATTAATTAAGTTGAGTTTTGATGGCAAATTAATTTCAGGTGATACATGTTTTGCTAGCATCAAATTTGAAGAGATTGAGAATTGCAAGAAAATGAGATGCAAGAAAATGAAGAGAATAGATAATTTTGTGGCAAGCATGCAATGGAATGCTAAGGAAAGGAAATTGGGAAAAACTTGGCCTTTCAAGCTTTCAGTCGTGCACAAACAGAGAATATGGGCCGCCGTGTACAAAGTAAAGGCCGCGACATGCCTCATGAGCCGCGGCATTGGAGTTCATAGGCCGCGACACTCGAATCTTCAGCACAATTGAAAAATAAGCAGCTGCACAAGGAAATCCCAAACAGAACTTATGCACCGCGACACACAAACTTAAGGGCCGCGTCACTCATTTATGGGTCACGGCGCACAAATCAGGGGTCGCGGCGCTCAAGCGTGGTTCAACAAGACAAAAGCAGCATGCGCGTAATTTTTGCTCCACTTTGCTTATTTCCCTCGGCACTTCCCTTCTCCACTCACACACAAACTCTACCCAAAACCCCCCCACAACCCACATTCACCAAACCATTTAAATCCCTACCATAAATAGAACTTTAATCTCATTAAAACTCAGCAATTTAAACCCAACCTCATCACTCTATAGGATTGTAAGGAGAAATCAATGATTCTAATTGGAGAAGGATTGCACAAATTTAATAACTCCTCCTCTTCTTCAATAGCAAAGGTACTTGGCTCAAACAAGCTTTATTCTTCATCCTTGAGAATAATATTGTTAGGGTTATTGTTGTGTTGCTACATCATTTGGCGGGATTGGAAACACTCAATAGCTTTGAATTTGGGAAAAAATTTAGGCGCACGCCAAGTGTTAGATATATTGCCCGAACCAAAATTTCATCACCTTCTGGGTTTTTAAGCTCTGTTTATAATTCAAATGGCACCCAAGCGTCAACGCACATCACGGGCTTCTTCTTCCATATTTGATCACTCAAAGTTTGTTAGTGAAGAAGCATCGGAGCGATTTCATGCCTTATTGGTTAACAAAAATTTAATTCCGGAGCGTGGCTTGGAGCCACAAGAGGCGAATGGGCTTAAAATCCGGCGAATGATTCGGGAACGTGGATGGGAAACATTGACGGCTCAACCCGAGGTCGCAGTTATTGGGATATTTGTCTGTATAACAAATATGACTCATACACGCAAGTGCACGCGATCCACAAGTAATATAAAGTAAGTAAGATATCGATCCCACGGAGAATAGAATTGCAATTACAATTGACAAACACCGATTTTATAATTATTTCGGTTTCTTTAAACAGATGAGTAATGTGATGAATTTCTCTAATGATTACTAGAGAGATAGATAAATCAAATTACAATTGTATAAATACAGATTTATGGGCTTTGGGATTATAATTTCACTTATTATAAAACTTAGATTTTCATGCTTCCTATTGCTTCTAATTGGTTATTATGGAATGTTGGTCGAGAACACGAATGTAAAATATAGCCACCTCTCGATGCACCATATTCGTATCACACTAAATCCACAATTGATAAAATGAATGTGAACACCCTAGATGACTAATGCACTATATCTCTATGTGAATTACAATCAAGAGGGTTGAAGAATAAGTTCTCAATTGGCCAAATATGGTGCTTCGGTATATTTTTATCCTAAGTACGAAACATCACTCCACGAGGAATGCAGAAATAATGAACATATGCTAGCATAATCATATCTTAATTTATATTTCCTTTCTCAATTCCATATAAATTATCATAGTAATTGGTGATCAAGCAATTAAACTTTCAATATTAATTATGCTAGTCATTCAATTCATAACCAACAAGTAACAATAAGGAAGCATGTCAATTTTCAGTTAATGCAAAAGATTCATTATAATCCCAAAAATTGAGTTTAGTTCATACTAATAATAATAGAAGTCATCATACACAAATGGTTCATCATTGTATTTACAGAATACGGAAATAAATCAAAGACAAAAAATAATAAAAGTCCCTGCTTCAGTTTTTCCGTTTCTGCAAATTCGTTGGTTTTCCAAGTTGTGATGATCCTTGATTCTTTGCTCCCAATCTTCAATTCAACATCCATGCAGCTCCATTCTTCAGTTCCCAAGTGATTTTGATGATCAATAGCCATTTTCCATTTTTGGAGATAGAATGTAGTAGTGAGAATTTTTCGTGGAGGAGGTCACTTCAAATTAGTTCTCTGCATGATTAAATTCATTCCTCTCATTTGTCTTTTGTTGACTTATTTTGATTCCCAGCTGATAAAATATCACTCCACCAATTTCCTGAAAACCTGGCATTGATTCCATATGTTTTTGGCAAGTCTGCATAGCTGTCTGAAATGTGGTCTGCATGGCTGGCTGGCGACGGGCGCAGCTGCGCTTGGATGCTGCTTGAATTGGGCGCAGCTGCGTGCTAGAGGTTTCAGCAGGTAAGGTTGGGCGCAGCTGCGCCGGCCTCAAGGCCAAGCTGGGCGCAGCTGCGCTGGCAGCTTCTGGGCGGAGGGCATGGGCGCAGCTGCGCTGGATTCCAAGCCAAGTTGGGCGCAGCTGCGCTCTCAATCAGGTTGCTGCTGCACTGCCTCATTCAGGTTGTCTCCTTGATTCTCGCGCACTGTGCTAGCATCTTTTATTCATTTAGATCCCAAACATCATATGCCTCGTATCTCGTGTTAAATTGCCCTTTAACTATGCAAATGCCATAAAATATGAATTGAGATGCATTACCAAAAATAAGAAGAAAATGTATGAAAACACACGTTGAAGCTAATAGTTTAGCAACAATTGAAGCAAGTTAGTATCCAATAAGTAGGTATAAAACCTACTCATCAAATACCCCCAAACTTGAACTGTTGCTTGTCCTCGAGCAACTAAAAATGAGGTGAATGCAGAACATGAATGTAATGCAATAATCTCTAAATGCACAATGAATCCTCATCAATTAGTAAACAATCCTAGTGTGATTTGCCTTAGAAGGATCACAATAACAAACACACATAGCTTTTAACCAAAACTTAGTTCATGTGCCATGATAGTCATGCAAATCAAACCCTGTAATGATTGATATAGTGTGTGTGTGTAGTAATCATCAAACTTATAGCAACCCAAATGATTCTCATAATATGTTTCTTAGGGGGAAATTTTTTATACTCAAACCTGCAAACACAACAAATGGGGTAAGCTACAGCTGAGATACAACTTTGTCTAGATTGGGGACCGACTTAGAGGTTCTTGGACTATGATACTTGGTTGTGCAATGCTTAGTTCCCTTAGGCTTTTCAATGATACCCGTATAGCGAGCTTTCGACCAACGACTCCCAAACCAATTGGTTTTAGGGCACTAGGTGTAGAGATATCCCCTAGGGCGTACTTACTCGAGTATCAAAGGCCACACAGCTAGGCTAACCAAGCATTTAAAATTTTTTTTTCACGAGTGCATTTTACGCTCCGTCTCGTCGTTCAAATGCTCCACTAAGTTTTCCCCCAAACGTAAACGCTTGTGTTGTCTCTGCTTTCACTACCCTCATTTGCTTTTCTTTTATTAAAACTTCAATTTCCCTCCAGAACTCAATTATGCGAATCTTTAGGTCACTTAGTAAGATAACTACTAGTTGAGTGCTAACCAGTCATATTAGATTCAAAACAAGTCAAGATTTGCAATGTATTATGGCACTCAACCCAAGCCTTAGCATTTAGCATTTGTAGGCAATAATCACAAAAGATGCAATTGCGGATGTTTACTAAATTCGATGTCAGGATTATGCAATTTAAGCTACATGATATGATATACATGAAAATAATGCAATGTTTGTTTTTTTTATAGAATTAACTATGATGCAATTTATCCTAACATGTAAATGAAATGAACAATATTTATACTACCATGCAATGAACAATAATATGCAAATTGAATGTAATGCAAGTTAACTAATATGCAACTAGAATGAACTATTTCCTAAAATTAAAATGCAAATACTAATAAGAAATAAAACAATTAAATAACCCCTAATACCCCCAAACTTAAAATAAGCAATGTCCTCATTGGAGATATAGGGTAAAGAGAACTCCCCTACGAGTCGTCCTCGTCTCTACCAGGCGGTGTGTCAAGTGGTGGATACGGGATGTTGGCACCGTAGGTGGGAAACTGGACATGGACCCCCTGCTGACTGAAGGACTCAGAAAGTGCGTCCGTGAAGTTGATGTTGTAGTCCCTGAAACTAGTGTGCAAAGCATCCATGGGGCGCTGTAAGCGGCGCATCTCGCACTCATGTCCTTCAACCCCTCTCCGCTGTGCCCCAAATGGTAGTACGGGCTATGCGGGCTCTTCCTCTTCATTGTCTTCCTCCTCGTCTGAAACAATGAAGCCCAAACCATTAGGACGGGACTCACCTCTGCGCCATACATTGAACTTCCTGATGGTGGCGCTGTCAATATGCTGCATAAGTAGTTGGAGAGTTTCCTCTCCCCATTCCACCTTCGCCGCAAGACATAGGCGTGTGACAATCGAGGCGTGTGAAATGGCACCTGAGGTGACCGCTCTCATAAAATGAAGCATAGAGTGGTGAATGATGTAACCTACATCAATGCGTCCACCTTTTAGAATACGGTGTAAAATCACCACCCGGTCACGAGTCACATCCTGGTGGTGGGTGGTAGGCAATAGACTCGCACAAATGAAGGCATACCAAGCCTTGGCGAATCTGTTCAGCGCGGTTTGAGGAAAATGGATTTTCTGAGTAGTGCCAGCTTGTGTCTTCCATTGAGTGCCAGACTGGCACATTTCCTGAACCAATTCGTCGAGATCAGTCTCGAAGCGGTCAGTTTCCACCGATTTGGTGGTCTCAGCAGATGAAGATGGCAATCGGAATAGCTCGCTGATTGCCTGCTTTGTGTTGGGGACTTGCTTGCCCTGTACAAAGGAGATGCCATTTTGGGTTTCACGGGCATTGGCATAGAACTCCCGCACAATCGCCATCGGGGCAGACACTAGCATCTCAATGAATAGTTGCCACCCCAACCGCCGGATTTGCTCCAAAATCCTCCCATCCTGTGTTTTGGGTTTCAAACCCCTCTCAGGTATGAAGGATTTCACACTCAACACCTCCCAGTAGTCAAGAGTATTGATGCCATGCCCCATGGAGTTGGCATCGCTGCTGGATGATGAGGGTTGGGGTGTTCTTGCTCTCTTAGGCATGATTGGAAGTTGTTAGGTTAAGGAGGGAAGATGGCAAAGATGAGAGGAAAGGGTTTTGCTTTTGCTTCTGTGCTAGGGAGAGAATAGAAGTTTAGGGTTTTATGTTTGGAGGTGGGTTCAACTGATGGGACGGCCCCCCTTTTAAAAAAAAAAATTCCAGCCGACGGGCGCAGCTGCGCGCTTCTGGCTTTATTGTTTGGGCGCAGCTGCGCTAATGCTCCTGTTACAGCTTCCTGACCTGGCGCAGCTGCGCGATGCTTGGCTTAAGGAACGGCGCAGCTGCGCCTTCCAATCAACTCCCTCGATGCATTTTTGTTTTTTTATAACATGGAACACACTTGGCACACATTAGAATAATAGGTTAAAAACACAATTCTTGAAATCATCTAACATACCTAAAAAGGAAAGGAAATAATTAAGATAGTGAAGAATTTATACCCCAAAACTTAAAATCGACAGTATTCTCAATGGTCAAGATGGAAAAATGTAAAGCTCAAGCACTTCCCTGAGAATGTAACATCCGCCATTGATAGCGTCTGTTTAAGTAGCACAGGTGAGGGCGCGATTGGATACCTGAAAGGCAAACAAAGATGTTAAAATGAAATTATTCAAACTCAATTATAATCACACAAGAATACAAAGTAGAATAATAAATTCGGGTTGCCTCCCGAGAAGCGCTTGGTTTAAAGTCAGTTAGCTCGACTATCCATTGGTGCTCAATCCAAGGCTAGGACAACTGAGGATTCTTGGCGATAAACTCTACCTCCCCAATAGTGTTTCAGTCGTTGACCATTTACTTTGAATGGTTGCTCACTATCATTTCCAACTATTTCAATGGCTCCGTGTGGGAATACAGCTGTTATGGTAAAAGGTCCCGACCATCGGGATTTGAGTTTTCCCAGAAATAATTTGAGCCTGAAGTTGAATAGCAAGACCGCTTGACCCGGTTCAAATTTTTTCTCGATGATTTTTCAGTCGTGCCATCTCTTCACTTTTTCTTTGTAGAGTTTGGAGTTCTCATAGGCTTGTAAGCAGAACTCATCAAGTTCATTTAGCTGTAGAAGTCTCCTTTCTCCCATTGCAGATGGGTCGAAGTTTAAGTTCTTAATTGCCCAATAAGCTTTGTGCTCTAGTTCAACCAGGAGATGGCAAGCTTTGCTGTAGACCACATGATATGGAGACATGCCGAGGGGTGTCTTATAGGCGGTTCTATACGCCCATAAATCTTCATCTAGCTTCAATGACCAGTCTTTTCTGGAAGGATTAACAATCTTCTCTAGAATTCTCTTCACCTCTCTATTTGACACTTCGGTTTGACCATTTGTTTGCGGGTGGTATGACATGGCGATTCTGTGCCTCACTCCATATTTAGCTAGGAGAGCTGTGAAATGTTTGTTGCAGAAATGACTTCCCGCATCACTGATGATAGCTCGCGGAGTGCCAAATCTAGTGAAAATGCTCTTTTGTAGGAACCTAAGAACCACCTTAGCATCATTGGTTGGTAATGCAGTAGCCTCAACCCATTTGGACACATAATCAACCGCAAGAAGGATGTAGAGATTGTTGCAAGATGACGAGAATGGTCCTATGAAGTCTATTCCCCATACGTCAAAGATTTCCACCTCCAAGATTAAATTTAATTGCGGTTGGAGATATTGCCCACCCGTTGGCATCGATCACAATTCATTATGGATTGCTAGGCGTCTTTGAATAGAGTGGGCCAATTGAACCCAGCTCGGAGTAATTTGGCTGCAGTTCTTTGCATTCCATAATCGCCTCCATACATAGAAGAATGACATGCATGCAATATACTGGCAATCTCGACATCGGGAATGCACCTTCAGATCACAAGATCCATACATTGTTTGAACAAGTAAGGCTCGTCCCACATGTATCTCTTCGTCTCATGTAGAAATTTCTTCTTCTGTTGATAAATTAGATCCGGTGGGAGTACATGACTCACCAGGTAGTTGACAATATCAGCAAACCATGGGATCTCAGAGGTTACTGCAAATAGTTGTTCATCAGGGAAACAATCGTTTATTTTAGCCTTATCTTTGCTTTCCCACTCCAGATTGTCTAATCTGGAAAGATGATCAGTTACCAGGTTCTCCATGCCTTTCTTGTCCTTTATTTCCAAGTCAAATTCTTGGAGCAAAAGGATCCAACTGATCAATCTTGGTTTGGCATCTTTCTTTGATATCAAATACCGAATTGTTGCATGGTCTATGTACACCACTACTTTTGTCCCAATGAGATAGGACCGGAACTTGTCGAATGCATAGACAACAACGAGTAGTTCCTTCTCGGTGGTGGTGTAGTTCATTTGTGCGTCTGAGAGTGTTTTGTTGGCATAGTAGACCACATGTAGAACCTTTTCTCTGCACTGTCCCAATACCATGCCCACAGCGTAATCACTAGCATCGCACATAAGCTCAAATGGTAAAGACCAGTCCGGCGCCACTATCACAGGTGCCGTTGTCAACTTCTTTTTTAACAACTCAAAGGCTGCCAAGCAATTTTCATCGAATATGAATGGGACATCCTTTTCTAATAAAGGGTTTCGTGATTTTGGAAAAGTCTTTAATAAATCTGCGATAGAACCCAGCATGTCCCAAGAAACTCTGAATTCCCTTTACTGAAGATGGTGGGGGCAATTTCTCGATTGTTTCTAACTTTGCTTTATCCACTTCCAAGCCTTTTACTGAGACTTTGTGTCCCAATATTATTCCTTCTTGAACCATGAAATGACATTTCTCCCAATTAAGCACAAGGTTTGTTTCCACGCATCTCTTCAGTACCATGATCAAATTCTCTAGACAGTTGTTGAAGAAATTTTCGAACACTGAAAAATCATCCATGAAAACTTCCATGTTGATTTCTACCATATCAAAAAATATCGCCATCATACACCGTTGAAATGTGGCTGGAGCATTACATAGACCGAAGGACATCCGCCTGAATGCAAAAGTTCCATATGGACAAGTAAAAGTTGTCTTCTCTTAATCCTCTGGAGCGATGGCAATTTGATTATATCCAGAATATCCATCAAGTAGACAGTAGTAGTCATGACCTGCCAATCTGTCCAACATTTGATTTATGAATAGAAGCGGTAAGTGATCTTTCCTCGTGGCTTTGTTGAGCTTTCGGTAGTCCATACAGACTCTCCATCCCATGACCGTTTGAGTTGGTATCAACTCGTTATTCTCATTTCTTACCACAGTTATTCCCCCTTTCTTTGGTACACATTGTACAGGGCTTACCCACGGACTGTCAGAGATGGGGTAGATGATCCCAGCGTCTAGCCATTTCAGAATTTCCTCTTTTACCACCTCTTTCATGATGGGATTCAGCCTTCTTTGATGCTCTATGGTAGGCTTGCTGTCATCTTCCATCAGAATTTTGTGCATGCACAATGAGGGGTTGATTCCTTTTATATCAGCGATGGTCCATCCAATAGCTCCTTAAAATTCTCGAAGGATTCTTATCAGCTTGCCTTCCTGTAAAGAGGTTAGTGCAGAAGAAATAATGACAGGTAAAGTATCGGAAGTGCCTAGATATGCATACCTGAGGTGACTAGGCAAGGGCTTAAGCTCAAGTTTAGGAGGTACCTCTCTAGATGGTTTCAAATGAGGTGAGGATTCTTTTGAGCTTTTCAAGGGCTCAATTGGTACTTTGAACTTTGCCATCCTTGGTATTGCATCTAATGAATGAACATACTCACAGTTCTCGGGCTCGTCCAAGTCGATGTCTCCTGTCAGTGTCATCTCAAGTAAGTCATTACATGTGGCCTTTATGAACTCTTCAGTCACTGCACTTTTAATGATATCTACTCGGAAACAGTCTTCCTCCTCGAACGGGAATTTCATAGCTTTAAAGACATTAAAAGTGACTTCTTGGTCTTGAACCCTCATTGTCAATTCTCCCTTTTGTACATCAATGAGAGTCCTCCCGGTAGCTAGAAATGGTCTCCCAAGTATGATGGGAATATCCTTGTCTTCCTCGAAGTCTAGGATTATGAAGTCAGCTGGAAATATGAACTTATCAACCTTGACAAGAACATCTTCCACTATTCCTCTCGGATAGGTAACAGAACGATCAACTAGCTGAAGTGAGACATTTGTTGGTTTGGGTGCTGGTAAACCCAACTGAGTATAGACGGACAGTGGCATGAGATTAATGCTTGCACCAAGATTACATAAGCATTTCTTAAACGACAGGTTGCCAATGGTGCAAGGAATGGTGAAACTACCAGGATCCTTCAACTTTGGTGGTAGCTTTCTTTGTAACACCGCACTGCATTCTTCTATCAAAGCTACAATTTCAAAATCTTGTAATTTCTTCTTTCTTGACAGAATCCCCTTCATGAACTTGGCATAGCTCGGCATTTTCTCCAAGGCTTCTGCAAATGGTATGTTAATTTGCAGCTTTTTAAATACCTCAAGAAACTTAGAGAATTGCTTGTCCAATTTCTATTTTTGCTGCCTCTGAGGGTACGGAACTGGTGGATGATATTGTAAGGTTTGTATATGACGCGAGCATGCAATCAAATTACATAAATAGAGCGGAAGCGCGATAAAACAGATTTTAAAATTTTATACAACCCATCACCATGATCGATCAATGTGCTCAATTAACGATATAAACGAAAGAGAAAGAGAATAAGAATTTATACCCTCGTAGAACAAAGCTTCCTCAGGTACAAGTTCAACTCCTAGTCCTTCGTGTTCTCCTCGAATGATACAGTGTGATTCCTTCCTTTGATCAACGTTAGCCACCCAAGTGTTTGGCCTCTAGATGTGATCCACCAAGGAAGAACAAGTATTCAAGAAGTTGGGTATTTGGCAAAACCCTAGTTTCTATCTTCTATAGAAATTGTAAGTACTCTCCACAATCTAATGCAAGAGTGTGTAACCCTAATCTATGATAAGACCCCTCTTATTTATAAATGTAGGAATAACTCTTCCCTAAACTATTTAGGATTAGGGTTTGTATTATAATTAAACTCCTTTAATTAATAATGCTCCTAATCCAATTAGGAATTTGTGAGAGAGTACTTCTATTAATTAATTCCCAATCCCTATTAGGAAATAAATAATAGTTCTATTAATTAATTCCCAATCCCTATTAGGAATTAAATAATAATAATAGTAATAATAATAATAAGACTCCTCTTATTAATTTATATTTAATATTTCCAAAATATTAAATAATAAATATTAAGCTATTTAATTTATTCTATCTCCATAGATTAAATTAAATACACTTAACTTATTATTACAATTATGCCATTTACTTCTTAAATAAATATTTTTCTTTTTGCGGTGTGACCCTTTAGGTTCTTCATATTAAACCGGTTGTGAATAAATCAATTAGAACAATTCTAATCTTACTTAAATAAATAAATTAAACTATTTAATTCATTTAAATAAATAATATTTATTCTATATTAAGGGTAAGCCCCCTTAGCGATCAACGACTTTCCAGATAATATAGATTTCAACATCAATCACAAAAGAACCTTTGAGTAAATAGTTACCGTACAATTCAATCCTTCTACCATACAATGTCCCAATTAAATATAAGAATGGATTTACTGTCAAGTCTTATTTTATTTAATTATATGCATTTCGATTCCCAAATGCACAACTCTAAATAATGCAAATTAGAAACTCCTTTCTAATTTCATTAGGCCTTGGCCAAGGACTACTGAGTTGTCATTTATCGAATCACATAGGACATTCACATCTTTTACCAGACGTGGTAGATTCTTTATTGATCATTCACCTATCTCCATGTACAACCAATTATACCCAATCATACCCTTTGATATACCCCAAAGGTCTTAAGGGATATGTCAAAGTATAACTCATCATACACAAGATACTATGATGATCTCAAGTCCAAGGATCACTTGTACTACTATCACTAGAGGAATTCCTATTGACAGGCGAGTAAAACTCCATTAGGTATTCCTTAGCGAGTCACGTTCAGTGAACTTATTCTCTAATAAGCACCTACATACTTGCTTTAGTGTCTCCACCCAAATGATTATGAGATCAATCATCCTCTTCCTAAGAGCAAGCAACGTATGTACTAATCTATCCGGATTCACTAATCCCCAATTTAGTAATCCAACGATTAGGAACAATCTTAGTTTGTGAGCTATCTAGAATTTAGATCTCATTAGCATGATCACCGTCATGATTCTAAAAGCATTGCTCAAAACTATGGGTTTATCACATTTAATATAACAGCACCATGTAGATAATTTAAAATGCCTTTTAAGAAAATCAATTTTTTTATTAATAAATGAATAAGATTACAAAGTATATGCTACATCATATCAAATATGATTGGCTTGTGTGCATACTACTTTCAATCTCCCACTTGAACTAAAGCCAATCGCCATGGTATCTAATACCCATCTTTTCTAAGTGACGATCAAACTGCTGTTGAGTTAAAGCTTTAGTAAATGGATCTGCAATGTTGTCTTGAGAGTCCACACGCTCCAGGGTGACATCTCCTCTTTGAATGATCTCTCTAATCAAATGAAACCGCCGCAACACGTGTTTGGATTTCTGACGAGACCTGGGTTCCTTAGCCTGCGCAACAGCTCCATTGTTGTCACAGAATAAAGGTACTGCTCCTCTAATGCTAGGAACCACTCCAAGTTCAGTTATGAACTTCTTCATCCAAACAGCTTCCTTTGCAGCTTCACTTGCAGCTATGTACTCTGCCTCTGTCACTGAATCAGCAACTGTTTGCTGCTTGGAACTTTTCCAACTCACTGCGCCACCATTTAAGGTAATCACGTACCCTAAAACGGATTTACTGTCATCTTGGTCCGTTTGAAAACTTGAGTCTGTATAGCCCTCTAGTTTCAATTCAGACCCACCGTAGACAAGAAATACATCCTTAGTTCTTCTCAAGTACTTTAGGATGTTTTTCACTGCCTTCTAGTGCTCTTCTCCTGGATTCGACTGATATCTGCTTGTTACACTAAGTGCATGAGCGACATCTGGTCTAGTACATATCATACCGTACATGATAGATCCTATTGCAGAAGCATAAGGAATCTTACTCATCCGGTCTCTCTCCTCAGGTGTCTTTGGGGCCTGTTTCTTGGAGAGATGTATTCCATGGCTCATCGGCATGAGACCTCTTTTGGAATCTTCCATGCTAAACTTCTTTAGTATCGAATCAATGTACTTTCCTTGGGTCAAGCCTAGCATCCTTTTAGATCTATCTCTATAGATCTTTATCCCCAAAATATAGGATGCCTCACCCAAGTCCTTCATGGAGAAGTGTTTAAATAACCAAATTTTGATCGACTGTAGCATAGGAACATCATTCCCTATCAGTAATATGTCATCAACATATAATACAAGGAATGAAACAGCGCTCCCACTAACCTTCTTGTACACACATGATTCATCCTCATTTTTGATAAAATCAAACCTTTTGATTATCTCATCAAAACGGATGTTCCATCTTCGAGAAGCTTGCTTCAATCCATAAATGGATCGTTGTAGCTTACAGACTTGGTTTGTTCCGACCGTTGAAACAAAACCCTCTGGCTGTATCATATATACATTCTCCTCAAGCTCTCCATTAAGGAAGGTCGTTTTCACGTCCATTTGCCAGATCTCGTAGTCATAATAAGCTGCAATTGCAAGCAAAATCCGAATGGACTTGAGCATAGTTACTGGTGAGAAGGTTTCATCATAGTCAACTCCTTGTCTTTGTTTGAAACCTTTTGCAACCAGTCGGGCCTTATAGGTCTCTACCTCGCCATCTGCTCCAGTCTTTCTCTTAAAGACCCATTTACACCTAATAGGCTTAATGCCCTCAGGTGGTGAAACCAAAGTCCATACTTGGTTTTCATACATGGAGTCCATCTCGGATTTCATGGCTTCTAGCCATTTCTTTGAGTCATCACTACTCATAGCCTCTTCGTAAGTTAATGGATCATCATCATCTATGATGCGTACCTCATCATCATCCTCTATGATGAATCCATACCTCTCAGGTATCTTCGGTACTCTTCCAGATTTACGAATAGGTTGTGGTACAGTAGGTTCTTCTACTTGGTCAGGTACCTAACTTTGATCCGTAGTATTTTGTGGTTCTTGAACTTCTTCAAGATATATCTTACTCCCACTGACCCCTTCAAGGATAAACTCCTTTTCCAAGAAGGCGGTGTATTTCGCAACAAACACCTTTTGATCAGTAGGATGATAGAAATAATACCCTGATGTTTCTTTAGGGTATCCCACGAATCTACATTTATCGGATCTAGTCTTCAACTTATCTTGCTCAAACCTTTTGACATAAACTGGACAACCCCAAGTCTTAACATGCTTAAGATTTGGTTTCCTCCCTGTCCATATCTCATATGGGGTCTTTGGGACGGATTTGGTAGGTACCTTGTTAAGTAGGTATGCAGCCGATTCTAGGGCATAACCCCAGAAGGATACTGGAAGGTCGGTAAAACTCATCATGGAACGAACCATGTCCAACAATGTTCGATTTCTCCTTTCAGATACACCATTCAACTGTGGCGTTCCTGGTGGAGTCCATTGTGAGATTATACCATTTTCTTTGAGACAATTGAGAAACTCATTGGTCAAGTATTCCCCTCCTCGATCCGATCGAAGAATCTTAATACTCTTACCAGTTTGCTTCTCTACTTCACTTCTGAATTCTTTGAACTTTTCAAACGATTCAGATTTGTATTTCATTAAATACACATATCCAAATCTAGAATGATCATCAGTGAAAGTAATAAAATAAGAATACCCTCCTCGTGCATTCGTTGTCATAGGTCCACAAACGTCTGTGTGTACCAATGCTAACAACTCTGTAACTCTTTCTCCTTTTCCACTAAAAGGAGATTTAGTCATCTTACCCATGAGACAAGATTCACAAGTTGGATATGATTCGTAATCATATAGCTCTAAAAGCCCATCTTTATGCAACTTGGATAATCTTGTTTCATTGATATGACTGAGTCTACAGTGCCACATAAAGGTATAATTAACATCATCTCTTTTTCTTTTCTTAGTTTGTTCAATTTGAAGTATATTTTCATGCAAGTCAAGTATGTATAGTCCATTCAGTAAGTTCCTAACACCATATAAAACATTTTTATTATAAATAGAACAACTGTTGTTCTTTATTATAATATCAAAACCATCCATATCCAATACAGAAATTGAAATAATGTTTCTAATGAGTGTCGGAACATAATAACAATTATTTAAACTAATGAACTTGCCCGAAGGCAGTGCTAAACGATAAGTCCCTACAGCTAATGCAGCAACCTTTGCTCCATTTCCCACTCGTAGGACGACTTCATCCTTGTCCAGCTTTCTACTTCTGCTTAGTCCCTGCACATTATTACATATGTGAGAACTACAGCCGGTATCCAATACCCAAGTAGAATTTTGACTTTCAGAAAAATTAATTTCAATCATGAACAAACCTAGATCGGAAGTCGAAGCTTCTCCAAGCTTCTTCTGGTCTGCAAGATACTCCTTGCAGTTCCTCTCCCAGTGTCCCGGCTTATTGCAATGGTAGCAAATTCCTTTGCTATCTGGATCAGGTTTCTTTTTATCCTTCCTCTTCGCCTTGCCCTTAGCCTTCTTGTTTTTCTTCTTTTCAGAAGATACCTTAGGCCTCTTCCTTTTCTTGGAAGAATCATCCACTAGTAAAACTTGGTTCTTGTTGGATGAGAAGTGACCTTCAGCAGTTTTCAACATGTTAAGTAACTCAGGCAAGCTGACGTCCAACTTATTCATGTGAAAATTCACAACAAATTGTGAGAAGGTGTCCGGGAGTGACTGCAAGATCAAATCTTGACTTAACTCCCCATCCATCACGAACCCAAGCTGTCCAAGCTGTTCAATCAGATTGATCATCTTAAGGACATGAGTCGCAACAGCAGTGCCCTCGGTCATACGAGATCGGAAGAGCTCCTTAGATATCTGATATCTAGCAGTCCTACTTTGCTCACCATACAACTCTTTGAGATGCAGCAATATAGTAGGAGCATCTATAGTTTCATGCTGACGCTGAAGCTCGTTACTCATGGATGCGAGCATGATGCATTGAGCCAAGATTGCATCATCTTGCCACTTTCTGAAAGTAGCAATCTCTTCCTCAGAAGCTGTTTCTGCAACATTTGCAGGGACAGGCAAATTTAGGACATAAGAAATCTTTTCAGCAGTGAGAACAATTCTCAGATTCCTTAACCAGTCCGTGTAATTCGGTCCGGTCAGTTTGTTAGCATCAAGTACGCTACACAGTGATAGTGAGTTTGACATTTTTAAATTCTGCATGTGAAATAGACAACATTTTAGCATACATTCAATTTATTAATTACCAAAATAAATTAGGTCTTTATTTTAAATTGGTATCTCCCATTATTTTCATCAAACTATATTACCCTCATTATATAGTTCGGCAATTCTAATTAAAGATTTGCTAGTGAGATTAAGGATCCCATTTCAAATGTATATAGCCTTGTGGTGACACAACAAACAATATATAAATAAATAGGTAGACAACTATTGTCAATTACATCACTATGTAACTCTTTGTATTTTGCCTCTTAGATTATTTTGATCAAGTGGTGACACATCCGAATCAAAATTATCCAAGTTAAGTCCAACCTAGCACTTTCATATATTCGAAAGAAAAACACTGTCCTTGTGGTGGCACAACAAAACAGCATCGTTCAGTCTATTTATAAGCATCAAATGTGATAAAGCAACATCTTAAATATTTAATACTTGCCTTGTGGTGACACAACAAACTCATATTAAACATTTAATACTCTATTGATTTACCATGCTAGAAGGAGACGTTCGATATTCCAAATATTTTTGAACGCTTAGGACTTAATATGATTCCTTTGAGGGGTTTGTAATTATTAGTCTCATCTTGATTAGCGCGTATGCACATATATATATAAAATACGCGTCATATTATTTTACATTTGAAGCATGGTGGATAATATATAATATATATATATAGTAAGCATGCACATATAGAATACTATATTCTACCCGGATTGATTATGGACTTTTATTCTAGTTTAGTTCACTAGAGCCACCAAGTGAACCAAAAGGTCAAACCTAGGGTGCAAGAATTAAATTTAAATATAACTATTACATTTAAACCCGGGCTCCAATACAAACGGGTCTTCATGCGCTCCTTGCTCCTTTGTCTCCAATTCTTCAAAATTAATTCTAACTATTCCTATTACATGAACTATTTACAATAAATAGAAACCTTGATCAGCAGTCAATGGGAAGTACATAGGAGGGAGATAGAATTTACATTAAGAAAAATTAGAGAAGACGAGGTACGCAGACCCCATTTATAAAAACCCATACATTCAAGCATCCACTAAAATAAATCCAATCACACATTGGTCAATAGTCCATAATCAATCCCTATTTATTATCATACATATCTCTATATGTATCAATAAATAACATTCATCTCATGAATAATAAATCCATTCCATATATGCATTGATATCAATTAATGGGCAAAAGTTTTGCTAATATTTAGTTTTTGAAACAAAATAAACACTTTTATTTTAATCAAAAACCAAATCCAAATTAAACTCCTTTAATTTTAGCAATCTGAAATCCTATTTCAGATAAAATAAACATCTTTATTTTAAACTTATATCAATTAAATAAACCATTTATTTCAATTGAAGGAAAAAAAAATTCGGATTCTACTAGCCGGCGCAGCTGCGCCCAGAATGAACTGGACAACGGCGCAGCTGCGCTGCTCCCCAAAAAAAATCGATTTTGAGTTTCGGCGCAGCTACGCTCCAGAATGAACTGGAGGCGGCGCAGCTGCGCCGTGTCGCTGATTCAAAATTTTTATTCTGCCCAAAAATTTCGATCTAATCGCATATCAAGCATACATGGAATTATCAAAATCGATAATTAGCACAAGATTAGGCTCTGATACCACTGTAAGGTTTGTATATGACGCGAGCATGCAATCAAATTACATAAATAGAGCGGAAGCGCGATAAAACAGATTTTAAAATTTTATACAAACCATCACCATGATCGATCAATGTGCTCAATTAACGATATAAACGAAAGAGAAAGAGAATAAGAATTTATACCCTCGTAGAACAAAGCTTCCTCGGGTACAAGTTCAACTCCTAGTCCTTCGTGTTCTCCTCGAATGCTACGGTGTGATTCCTTCCTTTGATCAACGTTAGCCACCCAAGTGTTTGGCCTATAGAGGTGATCCACCAAGGAAGAACAAGTATTCAAGAAGTTGCGTATTTGGCAAAACCCTAGTTTCTATCTTCTATAGAAATTGTAAGTACTCTCCACAATCTAATGCAAGAGTGTGTAACCCTAATCTATGATAAGACCCCTCTTATTTATAGATGTAGGAATAACCCTTCCCTAAACTATTTAGGATTAGGGTTTGTATTATAATTAAACTCCTTTAATTAATAATGCTCCTAATCCAATTAGGAATTTGTGAGAGAGTACTTCTATTAATTAATTCTCAATCCCTATTAGGAAATAAATAATAGTTCTATTAATTAATTCCCAATCCCTATTAGGAATTAAATAATAATAATAGTAATAATAATAATAAGACTCCTCTTATTAATTTATATTTAATATTTCCAAAATATTAAATAATAAATATTAAGCTATTTAATTTATTCTATCTCCATAGATTAAATTAAATACACTTAACTTATTATTACAATTATGCCATTTACTTCTTAAATAAATTTTTTCCTTTTTGCGGTGTGACCCTTTAGGTTCTCCATATTAAACCGGTTGTGAATAAATCAATTAGAACAATTCTAATCTTACTTAAATAAATAAATTAAACTATTTAATTCATTTAAATAAATAATATTTATTCTATATTAAGGGTAAGCCCCCTTAGCGATCAACGACTTTCCAGATAATATAGATTTCAACATCAATCACAAAAGAACCTTTGAGTAAATAGTTACCGTACAATTCAATCCTTCTACCATACAATGTCCCAATTAAATATAAGACATGGATTTACTGTCAAGTCTTATTTTATTTAATTATATGCATTTCGATTCCCAAATGCACAACTCTAAATAATGCAAATTAGAAACTCCTTTCTAATTTCATTCTGCCTTGGCCAAGGACTACTAAGTTGTCATTTATCGAATCACATAGGACATTCACATCTTTTACCAGACGTGGTAGATTCTTTATTGATCATTCACCTATCTCCATATACAACCAATTATACCCAATCATACCCTTTGATATACCCCAAAGGTCTTAAGGGACATCTCAAAGTATAACTCATCATACACAAGATACTATGATGATCTCAAGTCCAAGGATCACTTGTACTACTATCACTAGAGGAATTCCTATTGACAGGCGAGTAAAACTCCATTAGGTATTCCTTAGCGAGTCACGTTCAGTGAACTTATTCTCTAATAAGCACCTACATACTTGCTTTAGTGTCTCCACACAAATGATTATGAGATCAATCATCCTCTTCCTAAGAGCAAGCAACGTATATACTAATCTATCCAGATTCACTAATCCCCAATTTAGTAATCCAACGATTAGGAACAATCTTAGTTTGTGAGCTATCTAGAATTTAGATCTCATTAGCATGATCACCATCATGATTCTAAAAGCATTGCTCAAAACTATGAGTTTATCACATTTAATATAACAACACCATGTAGATAATATAAAATGCCTTTTAAGAAAATCAATTCTTTTATTAATAAATGAATAAGATTACAAAGTATATGCTACATCATATCAAATATGATTGGCTTGTGTGCATACTACTTTTAGATATCTGGTTGGAGGGGGTTGAGTCTTTTCTGTGCTTTCTCTTGGTGTAGGCTCAGGTTTCTCTATGCTATCTTTCTCTCTAAAAAATTTTATAGAATCAACTTCTGGGGGAGGGTGCAGCTGCGCTGGTTCCTCTTGCAAACTGGGTGCCGCTGCGCCGGTTGGCAGAGTTTGCTTACCACTTCTGAGGGTGACAACTTGACACTGCTCCTTTCCATTTCTCCTTGGATTGATTTCTGTGTCACTAGGAAGAGCTCCCTGAGGTCTATTAGATAACAAGCTGAACAATTGACTCATTTGATTCTCCAAGCTCTTGAAACCTAATGTTTGGCCTTGCTCCAACTTTTCAGTTTTGGCCATGTATTTATCCATCTTTTCGTTCAAATCAGCAACCTTCTTATCAATAGCTGTGGGTTGTTGCTGATTGTGGAACCCTGGTGGGTTGTGAGGTTTTGGAGCTTGTAGATAGTCTTGATTATTGCTCCATGAGAAATTAGGATGATTCATATTCCCCGGTTTATAGTTGTTCTGATATTGATTTGCTGGCCGCTGATAGTTGCTCACAAAATGCACAGATTCGGAATTGATAGCACATTGGTCAGAAGAGTGTGAACCTGTACAAAGCTCATAAATCATGGGAACTTGTTGCCCCTTTCCTTCATATAGGTTGTCAAACCTTTTGGCTATATCAGATATCTGGGCTTGAAGTGATTGAGTTGTGTCAACATCTAATATCCCTACTATTTTTGGTTGACTGGATCTAGAAGTTGGCCATTGATAGTGATTTGCAGCCATGGTCTCCAACAGGTCATAAGCTTCGTCATAGTTTTTTGCCATGAATGCTCCTCCCGAAGCTACATCAATGCCTGCCCGTGTGTGGATATTCAACCCATTGTAAAATGTGTTAAATTGCATCCATTGTGGCAAACCGTGATGTGAACACTTTCTCAATAATTCCTTGTACCGCTCCTATATCTCATACAAGGATTCTCCATGATGCTGCTCATATGTGGAGATGTCATTTCTTAACTTAGCAGTTTTGGCCGATGGGAAGAATTTTGCTAAGAATTTCTACGCCAAATCTTACCAAGTTGCAATAGATCCCGGTGGTAGTGAGTGTAACCAACTCTTTGCATTATCCCTCAATGTGAATGGGAATAATCGCAATCTTACTGCATTTTCTGAAATTCCACTGAATTTAAATGCATCATAGTTCTCTAGAAAGCTCATCAAGTGCTCATTTGGATCATCAGCCACCATTCCCCCAAATTGGACAGAATTTTGGATCATATGGATAGTTCCTGGTTTGATTTCAAAGGAATTGGCTATTATGGCTGGCCTTGTGATACTTGATTGCAATTCATTGATCCTTGGCGTGGCATAATCTCTTAATGCTTTCTGCGCTTCACCTGCCATTGCTTGTGGTTGGTCTAGATTCTCCAGAGTATTTTGCAGCACACTTTCTTGACTGTTGACGCCTTTTCTCAATATTATCCTCGAGAAACAATAGGTCGGGATTCTTAGATCGAGTATGCATACACTACTCAAGAGTACCTATAACAATGTAAAAGAATATAAAACAGAATTAGGATAAGAACAGATTTTCTTTAACTAAAACCAATCTAATTTAAACTAATGATGAAAGTTATAAACGCAATTACAATTCCCCGACAACGGCGCCAAAAACTTGTTGGGATATTTGTATGTATAACAAATATGACTCATACACGCAAGTGCACGCGACCCACAAGTAATATATAGTAAGTAAGATATCGATCCCACGGAGAATAGAATTGCAATTACAATTGACAAACACCGATTTTATAATTATTTCGGTTTCTTTAAACAGATGAGTAATGTGATGAATTTGTCTAATGATTACTAGAGAGATAGATAAATCAAATTACAATTGTATAAATACAGATTTATGGGTTTTGGGATTATAATTTCACTTATTACAAAACTTAGATTTTCATGCTTCCTATTGCTTCTAATTGGTTATTATGGAATGTTGGTCGAGAACACGAATGTAAAATATGGCCACCTCTCGATGCACCATATTCGAATCACACTAAATCCATAATTGATAGAATGAATGTGAACACCCTAGATGACTAATGCACTATATCTCTATGTGAATTACAATCAAGAGGGTTGAAGAATAAGTTCTCAATTGGCCACATATGGTGCTTCGGTATATTTCTATCCTAAGCACGAAACATCACTCCACGAGGAATGTAGAAATAATGAACATATGCTAGCATAATTATATCTTAATTTATATTTCCTTTCTCAATTCCATATAAATTATCACAGTAATTGGTGATCAAGCAATTAAACTTTCAGTATTAATTATGCTAGTCATTCAATTCATAACCAACAAGTAACAATAAGGAAGCATGTCAATTTTCAGTTAATGCAAAAGATTCATTATAATCCCAAAAATTGAGTTTAGTTCATACTAATAATAATAGAAGTCATCATACACAAATGGTTCATCATTGTATTTACAGAATACGGAAATAAATCAAAGATAGAAAATAATAAAACTCCCTGCTTCAGTTTTTCCGTTTCTGCAAATTCGTTGGTTTTCCAAGTTGTGATGATCCTTGATTCTTTGCTCCCAATCTTCAATTCAACATCCATGCAGCTCCATTCTTCAGTTCCCAAGTGATTTTGATGATCAATAGCCATTTTCCCATTTTTGGAGATAGAATGTAGTAGTGAGAATTTTTCGTGGAGGAGGTCACTTCAAATTAGTTCTCTACATGATTAAATTCATTCCTCTCATTTGTCTTTTGTTGACTTATTTTGATTCCCAGCTGATAAAATATCACTCCACCAATTTCTTGAAAACCTGGCATTGATTCCACATGTTTTTGGCAAGTCTGCATAGCTGTCTGAAACGTGGTATGCATGGCTGGCTGGCGACGGGCACAGCTGCGCTTGGATGCTGCTTGAATTGGGCGCAGCTGCGTGCTAGAGGTTTCAGCGAGTAAGGTTGGGCGCAGCTGCGCCGGCCGCAAGGCCAAGCTGGGTGCAGCTGCGCTAGCAGCTTCTGGGCGCAGGGCATGGGCGCAACTGCTCTGGATTCCAAGCCAAGTTGGGCACAGCTGCGCTCTCAGTCAGGTTGTTACTGCACTGCCTCATTCAGGCTATCTCCTCGATTCTCGCGCACTGTGCTAGCATCTTTAGTCATTCAGATCCCAAACATCATATGCCTCGTATCTCATGTCAAATTACCTTTTAACTGTGCAAATGCCATAAAATGTGAATTGAGATGCATTACCAAAAATAAGAAGAAAATGTATGAAAACACACGTTGAAGCTAATAGTTTAGCAACAATTGAAGCAAGTTAGTATCCAATAAGTAGGTATGAAACCTACTCATCAGCAGTAGTTGCAATAGTGACCGAATTTTATGCTAATGCGGTTAAGGCGGTGAACATGGTAGCTATGGTACGGGGAAAAGCAATACCGTTTGACAACAAAGCCATCAATGCATACTATGGCCTACCATCTAGGGAAAATGATGCTTATACACAGTATGTTCAGGATGGACTAAACTGGGATGAAGTAATTCAAAGCTTATGCAAGACCGGGACGCAATGGACAATTCGAGTAACTTCAACAGTTTCCTTCCCCCGGAATGCACTAAGCAGATATAGTAAGGCTTAGTTTTATTTCCTTTGTGCTAAATTAATGCCTTCATCTCATGTTTCAGAAGTAACTAAGGCCAGGGCAGCACTTCTATATGCAATTATCACGGGAAAAAGTATTAATCTGGGTAAGGTCATTTATAGCTCAATTCTTCATGCATTATAGAGCGGTACATCTGGCAGACTTCTGTACCCATCTCTCATATGTGGGTTGTGTAAGAACACTTGAGTTGTTTGGTAAGCAGATGAGATATTTGAGCAACCAAAGTCGGTATTGGACAGCAACACCATTGACAAGTTCAAGGAACCAATTAGTAGCGGTTCTGACATGTGGGGTGGATATAATGTAGATGCTAATGTTGTTGTTGCTGCTGGTCAGACGGAAGGTACGGGTCTATCTCATGGGGCCAGTTCATCTCATGGTACGAGGTGGACAGGACGTGGTGCTTCGTCTGATGCTACTTTGGACCTGATACTTGCCGAGGTTCAGGCTATACGAAGGACTCAAACGAACTTGGAACGAGGCCAGGACAATCTGTTGAGTTTAAATCGCCAGCAAACACGTCGTGTGGATCAAATAGCGGACCGAGTTGACAACTATGTGAATTACACAAACAACATCATACAAACATTTGTAACTCGCTTCAACATAAACAATTCGGATCCCACCTGCTTTTCGCCGTCACCGGTGTTTCCCGATACTGCATTTGAGACAGAGGAGGAGTCTGATAGCCTTGTTGATGAGGATGACGATGCTGATGATGGTGTTGCTGCTGGTGATGAATGAATTTTTTCAGGGAAGTATTTGGGATTACATTGAGGGAAATGTAATATTTAAGTTTAGGGGGATAGTTTGATGATACTTTAAGCTTTAACGTGCTAGTTTTGTTGGTTTGCTAAAGAACACTTGAGTTGTTTGGTAAGCAGATAAGATATTTGAGCAACCAAAGTCGGTGTTGGACAGCAACACCATTGACAAGTTCAAGGAACCAATTAGCAGTGGTTCCGACATGTGGGGTGGATATAATGTAGATGCCAATGTTGTTGCTGTTGCTGGTTAGACGGAAGGTACGGGTCTATCTCATGGGGCCAGTTCATCTCATGGTACGAGGTGGACAAGACGTGGTACTTCGTATGATGCTACTTTGCACCTGATACTTGCCGAGGTTCAAGCTATACGAAGGACTCAAACGAACTTGGAACGAGGCCAGGACAATCTGTTGAGTTTAAATCGCCAGCAAACACGTCGTGTGGATCAGATAGCAGACCGAGTTGACAACTATGTGAATTACACAAACAACATCATACAAACATTTGCAACTCGCTTCAACATAAACAATTCGGATCCCATCTGCTTTTCGTCGTCACTGGTGTTTCCCGATACTGCATTTGAGACAGAGGAGAAGTCTGATAGCCTTGCTGATGAGGATGACGATGCTGATGATGGTGTTGCTACTGGTGATGAATGAATTTTTTTAGGGAAGTTTTTGGGATTACATTGAGGGAAATGTAATATTTAAGTTGGGGGGGATAGTTTAATGATACTTTAAGCTTTAACGTGCTGGTTTTGTTGGTTTGCTAAAGACTTATTTAATTATTTGCTTATTTATGTATTTGCATAAGCAAATTTGGTTAATTTTTATTAATTAGGATTTAATTATTGCATTTGTTTTTAGTTGTTAATTTTTGCATATCTAAAAAAAAATAAGTAGTGCATCTTTAGAATAGTCAATGATAAGATATGATTAAATGTGTTAGCAAGTTAGAAAATTTTTATGCCTTGTGTTAAGCTTGTATATCATATTAGAAGTCGATTTTGCGTAGTTATGATCCCTAATATTCTGAGCACTTATATCCCACCGAGGGTAATTGTATTTTAAGGCGATTATAGGTCAAAACCTTGGTATGAGATATTGTCACGAGTTAGGATTATATTGCGGACCTTAATTGAAGTAGGGGTATGAATTGTTTAAGTTTGGGGGATGATTATGGTTCATTTGAAAAGAAAGAGAAAAAAAAATTTGTTATGCTTCCTAGAGCTAAGTTATATGGTGGAGTAGATTGAGCTTAAAAGAGCAGTCCTTGGAAATAAAATAAGACGAGATAAAGCATAAAACGGACTCGTCATGCATGTAAGAAGGAGTAAATGCACTCACCTTGAGGAATAAGAATGAAAACGCATCTAGGAGGAAGAGCAGAACATTAGAAAGAATTGTATTCTCTTGACTTGAGTGATGATTACCCTGGCTAAGATTATTGTTGTGATATGACCTAGGGGTTGATGACTTCTTCATACCATGTGTTCGTGATATAGTCCTTTTAAGGTGTGATTGATTTGGTGGAGATTCCTCACACACACACTATGGGATTGTACTTATTGAGAATTGATGACTAAGGGATTAATGAGCTTATATAGGGTTTATTTGTTGTAGAGTGATGGTTGTATGATCTTGGAGGCTATATTCTGATTTATACTTATTTCTTTTGTAAATTACATTTAGGTTTTAGTTTATTTTTAGTTTTGCTTGAGGGCAAGCAAATAGTTAAGTTTGGGGGTATTTGATGAGTAGATTTTATATCTACTAATTTGATATTCTTAGCCTAACTATTTTGTTAATTCTTAAGTATTTTTAGTATTATTTTAGTGCATTTTAGTAGTTTTTATGAATAATTGATTTCAACCTATGTTGGTGTAAATAGAGGAAATTATTACAAGTTTAGCCTTAATTTGTTGCTACAGGTAAAAATGATTGTTTGGCGAAACTTAAACATTGAACAGATATATGTAGCTAGGATTCATGTGGAAGATTGGCCAAAGCAGGAGCATAAAAGACGAATTGAAGAATGGCCAGGGATCAAGGGCTGCGACGCTCAAGAACACAAGTCGCGGCGCAGGAAATATAAAGGGCGAGAGCCACGGCGTACGGATTCAAGAGTCGCGGCGCTTGAACGCGGAAATTGACCTGCACGTGCAGCCACGCGCCCGCTGGATTTGAACTCTTTTGGCTAAGATTTGATTTATTTTACACTTATCGTGTATGGGTTGAAACTTATCAGTAGTCAGGGATAGACTAATATATTTAGGTTTATTTTATTCATTAAGAGGGTATTCAGTATTCATTATCATTCAGTACGTAAAAATAAGGGTTTCATCAGAGCTTTATTCCAGAGGAGAATTGGAGCTTAGGAGCGAAGACTTGATTTGACAGAGTTTATTTCTTCTCTCTTATTTCTTCATTTTGTAATCTAGAATGACTTTTGATAAATCATTGATATTTTTCACTTTCATTATGATCTAAATTTCTTAGTTAAAAGGATTCAATGAAACCCGATGATATTATTTAGTTAATATTTATTAATTCTTATATTTAAATTGATTATGAATTGAATTGTTTATTATATCTTGTTTTGTTTTGTCATAATTGTCTGATCAATAATTATTAGATGGATTTAGATAAAATCTGACGATAGATTCTAAGTTAAAACCTGGGTTTAATAACTTGTGATTAGTAATTCTTTTTAGTAATACTGATTGCTAATTGAATGCTAATTTTGTGGAAGGGATAGGAATATACCTGAATACTGCAAACAACGGGTGGAAAATGAATCTTAATGAATTTATTATTATTGTTTCTCATAGGAATATAGGGATATCGATAATAATAGGTATGCTATATAATTATTCGAAAGGTGGTTTTATTAATTATTAGTGATTTTTCGTTGACAATTCTGATTAATCAATTTAATAAAAGAATGGTAGTATTATTTGAATAATTCATCGGGAGAAATGGACTCCTTAATCTTTTTATTCATTGATTTAATATTTCAGTAGTTGATTATTAGTTAATTCATTCATTTGTCATCAAAATTATCTTGATTAAATTAATTGATGCATAATTAGTGTTTAGAATTAATTAGGCTATTATTCGCTCCTTGTGGGATCGACAACTCTCTTATCACTTTATTACTTGATTGACCGTGTATACTTGCACATAAATTGCTAGTAGATTTAACTCAACACTTCCTGCAATTTCTTATCATCGGCCTTTAACAGATTCAATGCTAACACATTGCTCCAAAATAAAAAAATTCTAAAAACGTTTTTTAAAAAATGAATCCAAATTTCCTAATTTAAATAATTACCAAATAAATAAATAAAAACCTAATAACATAAAAACAAAATATCTTAAGTACCAAATACAACCAGCACCCCCAAACTTAAAAATTACATTATCCTCAATGTTCCAAATAAATAGAAAGTATTAAAATGAAAGGACTTCCCTAAGGTAATCACGCGTCATCCTCCTCATCCTCGTCCTCCGTATCAAGCGTATACTCAGGAAATATCGGCAGAGGAGGAAAATTGAACGGACCTAGACCCAAGCTTACTCTAGGAGTGTTGAACATATTAGAAAGCGTGGAGATAAAGTCGACTGAATACTCCAGGAACGTGTCCATCCGACTCAAAACTTAGTCTACCCGATGAAGCTGACGCCTTGATACCCGAAGCAGCTCCTCTTGGCCCCTCCTAAGGTCAATTGCCTCCCTCCCAAGCTCGCGCATCTCTGTAATCAGTAAGTCCATCTGCGATTGGGAGGAAGAAGAAGCAGCTCGTTACGAAGGCTGAGACTGTATAGGCTGAACCTGTGGAAGCTGAGAGTGTGGAGGTTGAACTTTCCCTTCACTGACCAGTAGGTTAGCAGCTCCAATGATAAATCCGGCACCTCACAAATGGGAGACACCATCTTCCTAAATCTTAAACCGAGTGATAGTGGCAAGGTCAATTACTGCCTTTGGTGGCTGAAGCACCTTATCTTCATCCTATGTCACCTTGGCCTTTTTGCATAGTCCACTAATCAAGGATGGGTGAAGTAGAAAGCTTGTGGAGCCGCCTAAAGCTTTAACACAACAGTAGTTTGATCGTCACTTAGAGAAGATGGGTATTAGATACCATGGCGATTGGCTTTAGTGCAAGTGGAAGATTGAAAGTAGTATGTACACAAGCCAATCATATTTGATATGATGTAGCATATACTTTGTAATCTTATTCATTTATTAATAAAAGAATTGATTTTCTTAAAAGGCATTTTACATTATCTACATGGTGCTGTTATATTAAATATGATAAACCCATAGTTTTGAGCAATGTTTTTAGAATCATGATGGTGATCATGCTAATAAGATCTAAATTCTAGATAGCTCACAAACTAAAATCGTTCCTAATCGTTGGATTACTAAAAAGGGGATTAATGAATCTGGATAAATTAGTACATACGTTGTTTGCTCTTAGGAAGAGGATGATTGATCTCATAATCATTTGTGTGGAGACACTAAAGCAAGTATGTAGGCGCTTATTGGAGAATAAGTACACTGAACGTGGCTCGCTAAGGAATACCTAATGGAGTTTTACTCGCATGTCAATAGGAATTCCTCTAGTGATAGTAGTACAAGTGATCCTTGGACTTGAGATCATCATAGTATCTTGTGTATGATGAGTTATACTTTGACATGTCCCTTAAGACCTTTAGGGTATATCAAAGGGTATGATTGGGTATAATAAGTTGTACATGGAGATAGGTGAATGATTAACAAAGAATCTACCATGTCTAGTAAAAGATGTGAATGTCCTATGTGATTCGATAAATGACAACTCAGTAGTCCTTGGCCAAGGTAGAATGAAATTAGAAAGGAGTTTCTAATTTGCATTATTTAGAATTGTGCATTTGGGAATCGAAATACATATAATTAAATAAAATAAGACTTGACAGTAATTTCATGTCTTATATTTAATTGGAACATTATATGGTAGAAGGATTGAATTGTACGGTAACTATGCACTGAAAGGTTCTTTTATGATTAATATTGAAATCTCTATTATTTAAAAAGTCGTTGATCGCTAAGAGGGCTTACCCTTATTGTAGAATAAATATTATTTATTTAAATAAATTAAATAAATTAAATAGTTTAATTTATTTATTTAGATATAATTAGAATTGTTCTAATTAATTTATTCACAACCGGTTTAATATGAAGAACCTAAAGGGTCACACCGCAAAAGGAAAAATATTTATTTAAGAAGTAAATGGCATAATTGTAATAATATGTTAAGTGTATTTAATTTAATCTATGGAGATAGAATAAATTAAATAGCTTAATATTTATTATTTAATATTTTAGAAATATTAAATATAAATTAATAAGAGGAGTCTTATTATTATTATTACTATTACTATTATTTAATTCCTAATAGGGAGGAATTAATTAATAGAAGTACTCTCTCATGAATTCCTAATTGAATTAGGAGCATAATTAATTAAAGGAGTTTAATTATAATAGAAACTCTAATCCTAAATAGTTTAGGGAAGGGTTTTCCTACATCTATAAATAAGAGAAGTCTTATCATAAATTAGGGTTACACACTCTTGCATTAGATTGTGGAGAGTACTTGAAATTTCTATAGAGATAGAAACTAGGGTTTTTCCAACACCTATCTTCTTGATCAACTATTCTTCCTTGGAGGATCACCTCTAGAGGCCAAACACTTGGGTGGCTAACGTTGATCAAGCAAAGGAATTTAGTCGGTGGAATTCAAGGAGAACGCGAAGGAATTGGAGGTGAACTTGTACCCGAGGAAGCTTTGATTCATAAGGGTATAATTCTCTATCTCTATCTCTTTCGTTAATTGATAATTGAACACAAGGAAAGATCATGGTGATGGTTTGTATGAAAATTTTAAAATCCGTTTTATCATGCTTCCGCCCTATTTATGTAATTTGATTACATGCTTGCATTATATACAAACCTAATAGATCCATGGCACTAAATAAAATCAGTTCTGAGCTTGGTGGAGCAAACAAACCACCTTTTTTAAATAGAGAAAAGTTTGCTAACTGGAAAGTACGTATGCAGGCATATATGGACGCGATCGATGATGACTTATTTGATGTTGTCCTGAATGGTCCGTATGTTCTCATTAAGCTGGCTCTAACAACTGATGATCCCAACAAAGTAGTTGTCAAAAAACGGATAGAATGGACAAAGAATGAGAAGAAGTTGGTGCAGCTGGACAAGAGGGCTAAAAACATTCTGTTTATGGCTCGAGAATACGAACTATTTAAAAATGTTGTAAACCCCACCACTACTAAAGAAGTCTGGGAAGCCCTGCTAGTAATGCACGAAGGCACATAAGAAGTCAGAGAGAACAAACAATCTCTCTTAACTCAACAATATGAAATCTTTTCTCATATCACTGGAGTAAACATTACTGCCACTTATGAACGTTTTAATGTGTTGCACAACTCCTTGAGATCTTACGGCAAAATCTATCCCAACAAAGATCTGAACATAAAGTTCATGAGAGCTCTTCCAAGTAAATGGGACGCCACGACCACTGCAATCAGAGAGTCAAAAAATCTGCATGAAATGACTGTGCAGAAACTCTACGGTAATCTTCTTACTTATGAGCTTGAGCTGAATCAAAGAGCTAAAACTCTCTCGAAAAACAAAAGAAAAGATAAAGGAGTAGCACTCAAAGCTTCTAAAGCTGCTTCTAAAGTTCCAGCTGAAAATGATGAAGATAATGATTAAGAAGAAGCTGACGAGGATGAAGTCATAGTCTTGCTTGCTCGAAGGCTAAGGAAGTTCATGAAGAAAAGAAGCAGGTGGAGGTCAAGACATAATTTTAACAAAGGTAGCAGCAGCAAGGATCAAGACAAAGATCTTTGTTACAACTGCAAGAAACCTAACCATTTCATCGCAGAGTGCACCAAACCTCGGCGAGAAGATCTCAAGAAGGATAAAAAGAAGTCCTATGGAAAGAAAGAACACAAAGACTACAAAAAGTATAACAAGAAGGACAAAGGTTATGTAGCTGAAGAATCATGGAGTGATTCCGAAGGAGGTTCTAGTTCAGACTCTAGCGATGATGAAGAACCTCAAATTATAAATCTATGCCTGATACCGATAGAAAAAGACTCCAGCACAACCACTGATCGTCGAGTGATCGATATCAGTGAGGTATTTGGCTTTAACTCTCCTGATGTTAGTATGGATGATCTCAGATTAGCTTTACATGATATAACATCTGAATTACATAAATATATGAAGTTATTTAGGGTTCTATCAAAGGATCATTCTCTGCTTCAAAAGGAAAAAGAGAAGGTGCACGAAGAGTTGGAACCTACTCTATGAAACACTACTTCTCTATCCAAGTTTGAGGCGGAGAATGAAAGCTTGAGAAAGATAGCTAAAAATTGTACACTGAGAGAGTCCTTTCTTAATTCTAGAATAGAGGAACTAGAAAAGACAATCTCAATGTGGAATCATTCTTCTTCATCAATAGATACACTGATCACAAGTCAGAGAGTTGTATCTGACAGATCAGGACTAGGATTTAAAAATTTATCGTATAACTCATATGTGGAAAAATCAGTGGATACTAGCAATGACCATGTCACTTCTTTAAATAGAGGTATTGTATTTGTAAAATCCAAAGAGGATTCTAAACCTATTATTCTAAGTTGTCAAATCTCTGGTGATCAGATTATTGTTCCAAAAAATAACAGGTCACATGTTGGTCTGGGTTTTGTCAAACCTCAGACTAAATCCAAGTCTACGATTTTACCATGAAGACTCGTAGAGTCTGGCAAGTTAAACTCTACGAATCAACCTGGTATCAATCGTAGAGCTGGGTCTTACTCTATGAAATTTCAAAATTGTAGAACAGTATACAAACAGAAAAAGGATCAGTCATGGAAAAGGACATTTTATCCACACAAAATTCAAGTGAGAAGATATCTACACACACACTCACACTTACAACATATAAGATGTTTTGGTTATTTTAAATATGGTCATAAAGCTGCATATTGTCATTACTCTGAGCACATTGCACACAGAGGACTCAAAATCAAACAGATTTGGGTCCCCAAGGGAACTAACATTGCAGGGCCCAAATGTTAGGTTTGTATATAGCGCGAACATGCAATCAAATTACATAAATAGTGCGAAAGCGCGATAAAATGGATTTTAAATTTTTTATACAAACCATCACCAAGATCAATCTATGTGCTCAATTAACGATATAAACAAAAGAGATAGAGATAAAAATTATACCCTCGTAGATCCGTGCTTCCTCGGGTACAAGTTCACCTCCTATTCTTTCGCGTTCTCCCTGAATTCCACCGACTAAATTCTTTTGCTTGATCAACGTTAGCCACCCAAGTGTTTGGCCTCTAGAGGTGATCCACTAAGGAAGAATAGTTATTCAAGAAGTTGGGTATTGGCAAAACCCTAGTTTCTATCTCTATAGAAATTGTAAGTACTCCCCACAATTCTTATGCAAGAGTGTGTAACCCTAATCTATGATAAGACTCCTCTTATTTATAGATGTAGGAATAACCCTTCCCTAAACTATTTAGGATTAGATTTTTTATTATAATTAAACTCCTTTAATTAATTATGTTCCTAATCCAATTAGAAATTCATGTGAGAGTACTTCTATTAATTAATTCCCAATCTCTATTAGGAATTAAATAATAGTAATAGTAATAATAATAATAATAAGACTCCTCTTATTAATTTATATTTAATATTTCCGAAATATTAAATAATAAATATTAAGCTATTTAATTTATTCTATCCTCATAGATTAAATTAAATACACTTAACTTATTATTACAATTATGTCATTTACTTCTTAAATAAATATTTTCCTTTTGCGGTGTGACCCTTTAGGTTCTCCATATTAAACCGGTTGTGAATAAATCAATTAGAACAATTCTACTTTTATTTAAATAAATAAATTAAACTATTTAATTCATTTAAATAAATAATATTTATTCTACAGTAAGGGTAAGCCCCCTTAGCGATCAACGACTTTCCAGATAATATAGATTTCAACATTAATCACAAAAGAACCTTTCAGTGCATAGTTACCGTACAATTCAATCCTTCTACCATACAATGTCCCAATTAAATATAAGACATAGATTTACTGTCAAGTCTTATTTTATTTAATTATATGTATTTCGATTCCCAAATGCACAACTCTAAATAATGCAAATTAGAAACTCCTTTCTAATTTCATTCTGCCTTGGCCAAAGACTACTGAGTTGTCATTTATCGAATCACATAGGACATTCACATCTTTTACTAGACGTGATAGATTCTTTGTTAATGTTGCCTCTTTTTAAGTCTTTAATAAAAGAGCTCTAACTCATGCAAATGTACACGGTCAACAAGTAATACAGAGGAAGTAGAGTATCGTCCCACGGAGAAAGGATTAAATTAAATCACTATGCATCAGTTCTATCACTATATTTATTTGCCTAAACTATTGACTTACTTTTGGTGACAAAATTATTTCTATATCAATTAATAACTAACTATGCAATACCTAACGAAATATATCAAGCCTGGAATTAATGGGATCCTAACTTCATTTAATAGTTCATCTAATTATCACTATCATGCTAGTAAGTTCACATATCACAGAAAAGTAGCCAAGGACACTAAAATAGACATAACCATTTGTCAATGCATTATGACCTACTTACATAATATCCATACTCAATAGATATCGTGTAATCACCACTATAACCAAAATCACTATATTTCTATGTGAAATTGCAATTATATTAATTCTAAGCACGAGCCCTTATTTTGACTCTTACGGCGAAGCAGTATATTTCTATCTGATTCACAAAATATTAAGCTATCCAATTAAGCCTCATATTCACAAGCTATCATGATTACAATCCATACTTATATATTATTTTTCAATTCTATACAAGCACTGAAATCGAATGGTGATCAAGCATTCATACATGCAAAACAATCATGATAAAAGTTCCTTATGATATGCAAAACAATCTAACAGTCAAGCTTATAATTAGACTACATATTAAAATCCGTTAGAATCCCATAATGAAGATTAGTTCATCACTGAACCAAAAGCCATCATGGGATCAAATCTACACATGAAAAAAATAAACAATCAAATGAAGTAAGAAGAATTAGATTGATCAAACCCAATTGAAGAATAGAATCCAAAGTAAAGTTCAATCCACATCAATATCCAGCACTTGAACAATAATAATCCACAATAAAACTTCACAAAATCTCTCTCTAGAAAAGTAGAATAATAATAATAAAAGTCCCCAAGTTTCTTCTTAGGGTTTCCTTCTCACTATCTGATCAATATTAACTAGAATCCTCTTCCGAATTGGCTTCCTTTTTCTCCTCCAGCCGCAACTCAGCATCAAGTCTCGTGACCTAGCGCCTCTGGCGCTACCTCAATACAGATCCTAGCGCTTCTGGCGCTAGGCCATGTGTAATTACAAAAATGTCATTAAGTGTCCTTTAAGCTCCAAATTTACCCTTTTGTCCCTCCAGCTCCAATCCTACAATAAACAAACACAAAAACAAATAAAACAATACTAAAAACACTTAAAGACCACAATAATTAAGCCTAATAAGACCTGATTCGTAGGTGTAAAACCCACTCATCAAATACCCCCAAACTTAACCAATTGCTTGTCCCCAAGCAATGCAATGATGCAAATACAAATTAACTAACATGCCTATGAATCAAACAATCAACCAACATAGTATCCAACACCAGGCCTCAAAGATATCATACAATACTTAAGCAGAACCTCTAACCAATGCAAAGTTTCTAACTTTAATCAATGAGTTAAGTTACACCTGTCATCACTCATGTTGTGTGTGTGTGAATATCAACCATTTTAATCAAACGCAATTCAAATCAATCACATAATTAACTTCTTAGAGGAAAACTTTCAATTTTAACTCAATTCAACCTATGAACACAACCAATTCAACTGATTCAAGCAATCACTACGCATAAGGGTATCACGAAGGTTATTTAACACATTTAAATCCTTTTTAAACCCTTCCCCAAGAATTTAAAATAATTTTTTTTTCTCTTTAATGAGTGCATTTTATGCTCCATCTCATTTTCTTTTGAACGAGTGCGTTTTACGCTCCATCTCGTTGCATGTGTTTATGAGTGAGTGCGTTTTACGCTCCATCTCAACCCACCACATGATTCATTCTTTAGTTTGGAAAGGTTCAAAATTTTCTAATGCTCTCTTTTTTTTTACCCCAAGATTCCCCCAAACTTAGATTCTTGCCTGTTTTTGATCTAATGGACGTTTCACCGATATTATCAAGTGGTAACCCAAATCTTCCACCAGAAGAAAATTATGTAACAATTGGAATTAAATTGATCAAAACAATTGATTATGTGCTTTCCTTGCTAACAAGAGTTTCAGATAAGTTAAACTTCACTTCCTAATCAAAGTCATCACTAAGCACTAGTTTTCAATTCTTCTCAAGTTAAAACCATGAAACCCGTCTTATCATTGGCCACATTAGATACTATATCACTTTATGCTTAATTCATAAAACTAGATGCATAACATAACCTAAAACGCAATGCAACTACCATGCAACAAGTCTAAACACAATGAAACATAACAATCTATATGCATGAAAACAAAAAACTACCCCCCAAACTGAACAAGACAATGTCCTCATTGAAAAATAATAAGACATTAAGAACAGAGGACTCCCCTGATGAAGAACACTACTCATCATCACTACCATCGGCAGCGTCATCATCATCATCATCCGCATCAGGAGGCGAGTCAGGTGGTGGGTAAATAGAAAGAGGAGGAGTTGGAGGAAACTGGAATGGTCCTGCCAAAGGATTCAACCGCCCAAACATATCTGCCAAGGCTGTGGATGGCGGTTTGTTAATGTTTGATTGGGGGAAAATAGCTTGTATGCAGCAACAATGGAGAAAGCTCGGTTGGAGGCAGCTTAAATTAGGTAGAAGAAGAAACAAAATTGACTTTGTTGTGAGAAACCTTCAATAAGCCCGACTTAGGGTTTTAAAATTTGTTTTTTGTTTAAGTTACCCTGCCGAGCGCTTTTAGCGCTATGGATTGACTGGAGTGGGCGCCTCTGGCTCTACGTTACAGTAGCTCATACCGAGGTTAGCGCTGCTAGCGCTATGTGTATGCTAGGTAGAGTGCTAATAGCGCTGGCTTGCAGTATGTCGTGGCTTGGGGTAGCGCCTCTGGCGCTTGGTATGTGCTGGAACGGGCGCTAATAGCGCTGAGCTACAGGGTGTTGGCATGGCCCTAGCGCTTCAGGCGCTATGTATATGCTTGGTAGGGCGCTGCCAACGCTTATAGGCACACTTAGTCAATTTTTGTCCAATTCAAGCTTCTACCTGCACACACATCAACCCAAATCCAAAAATAATTACAGAAACCCCTTTTTTTTTCTTTTTTTTTTCAAACCAAAGTTAAATGACTAAACTAAAACAAAATAGAAAATTAAAACGTTGGGTTGCCTCTCAGATAGCGCTAAGTTATAGTCAATTAGCTTGACTGTCTCTGAATCTCATTCTGGTTTAAACGCAAAAAATGTCATTGCATGCCTCCTCTTAGTCTTTTCTTTGAACTCCTTGGCATCATTGTACGTTTGAAAACCCCCAAACTTAACTTCATCCATTGGCAGAAAATAACTATCATCATTCGATTCAACTTTTCCTGTATCCTTGACCACTTCTTTCATTATCGGATTAAGCCTTCTTTGCTGCTCAACTGACGGCTTGCTACCATCTTCCAGCAGGATCTTATGCATGCAAAAAGAAGAGTTTATCCCGTTGATATCTGCTATGGTCCGTCCAATAACTGATTTAAACTCTTTAAGCACTCGTAGCAGTTTTTCCTCCTGAGAAGATGTTAGTGCAGAAGAAAAAATCACAGGTAGCTTTGAATCTTTACTTAAAAATGCGTACCTGAGATGATCTGGAAGTGGTTTTAATTCAAGTTCGGGAGGTGTCTCAAGAGATGGTTTCAACTTTACCGATATCTCTCCAGCTTTCGTAAGTGGCTCAACAGGTGTTCTGAATTTTCCGAATTTGGGGGTGGTATCCAGATATTGCACTAGTTCGGCACATTCTTCATCCTCCAAATATGAATTTTCAGCAATCACTCTCTGTAGTGGTTCATAGCCCAACAAACTTTCAACTTCATCATGCACTATACTATCCACCAAGTCTACTCTGAAGCATTCTTCTTCATCGGTTGGGAGCTTCATTGCTTTAAAGACGTTAAACGTCACCTCCTGATCATATACCCGCATTATAAGCTCCCCTTTCTGCACGTCTATCAGAGTCCTCCCCGTGGCTAGGAATGGTCTCCCCAGTATGATTAGTATATTTTTGTCCTCCTCATAGTCCAAGATGATGAAGTCCGCCGGAAAAATAAATTTGTCCACTTTTACCAGTACGTCCTCCACTATCCCCCGTGGATATGTGATGGATCTGTCAGCTAACTGCAAGGAAATATTTGTTGGTCTTGGTTCCGGCAATCCCAACTGACTAAATACAGACAACGGCATCAGGTTGATACTCGCCCCAAGATCACACAAACATTTATTAAAGTTCATCTTTCCGATCGTACATGGAATAGTGAAACTGCTCGGATCTTTCAGCTTTGGAGGTAGTTTACGCTGAAGCACTGCATTGCATTCCTCTGTCAAGGCCACTGTCTCAAATTCGTCTAATCTTCTCTTCCTTGACAATATACCCTTCATGAACTTTGCATAACTTGGCATTTGTTCCAATGCCTCCGCGAAGGGTATGTTGATCTGCAGTTTCTTAAAAACCTCCAAAAACTTTTTGAACTGTTTATCGTCCCTCTGCTTGTTCAATCTCTGCAGATACGGAACTTGAGGGTGAACTTGTGGTACTGTATTCACAGGCTTCTTATCTGAACTCGCTTTCTCCTTCTCTACTTGCTGCGACTTGGACTCATCCTTCATCTCTTTCTTTTCAGGTTCAATTTCTGTCTCAGTTTCTATCCCAATGTCATCCCCTTGTAAACTCGGTGCTGCAGTGCCTGGTGCATTTCCTGAATATTATTTTCCCGATCTGAGTGTAATGGCCTGACACTGTTCCTTACCCTCTCTCCGTGGATTTTCCTCTGTGTTACTTGGCAATGCACCCTGGGGCCTGCTGTTAAGCATAGACACTATTTGCCCCATCTGAGTTTCCAGATTTTTAATAGCCACTGCCTGGCTTTTGATCATCACCTCTGTATTTGCCATGTACTTTAACATCATCTCCTCCATTTCTGATTTCTTTTCTTGCTGAGGTGCATATGGAGTAGGATGTTGTTGTTGAGAATATCCCGGTGGGAAAGGTGGTCGTGGAGCATACTGTTGCTGCGCTGGCTGAGATGGAAACTGTTGATTCTGCTGAAACTGTTGTTGCTGATTTCCTTGATTATTTGACCAACTAAAGTTTGGATGATTGCGGTTGTTGGGGTTGTATGTGTTCTGAAACTGACCTTGGTCTTTCCTGTAAGTGTTCACATACTGCACTGACTCCGAGTTGATAGCACATTGATCTGTTGAGTGCGACCCCGCACAAATCTCACATACGAAGGCAACTGACTTGGCTTTTCTTTCCGACAACGAATCTATTTTCTTTGCCATAGCCGCCATCTGTGCTGACAACTGGGTAATAGCATCCACTTCCAACAAACCTGCAACTCTGGGTTGTGACGTTCTGGCTGTAGGATTCTGGAAATCATTTGTTGCCATAGTCTCAATAAGGTTATAAGCCTCATCATAACTCTTTGCCCCTAAAGCTCCACCCGCAGCTGCATCAACCATCTGCCTAGACTGCCATCCCAATCCATTATAAAATGTGTTGATCACCATCTAATCTAGCATCCCATGGTGTGGACACTTCCTTAGCATCTCCTTGTACCTATCCCAAGCCTCGTATAAGGACTCACCTTGTTTTTGCTCAAATTGAGAAATTGTTGTCCTTAGTTTTGCAGTTTTAGCCATTGGGAAAAACTTGGCTAGAAATTTTTGTGCTAGGTCCTCCCATGTAGTGATTGATCCTGTAGGCAAAGAATGAAGCCAACTTCTTGCTCTATCCCTTAATGAAAATGGAAACAGTCTTAGTCGAATGGCATCCTCCGTCACCCCGTTGTATCTGAATGTATCACAAATTTCAATGAAACTCAAAAGATGCTCATTAGGATCGTGTGTAGCAGCACCCCCAAACTGGACCGAATTCTGCACCATTTGAATGGTTCCTGGTTTAATCTCAAAGGTATTTGCTGCTATTGCTGGTCTGACTATGCTAGACTGCAATCCAGTGATGTTTGGCATGGAATAGTCCCTCAAAGCTTTATGCTCCTCTCTTTGCTCTACTCTTTGTTCTTCTGCCATATTCGGTATAGTTCCTTCCAACTGTGCTTGTAAATTCCTACGCACTCTTGCTTTCTAACCTCTTCCGTCAATATTATCCTGCGCTAGTGTCAATTCTGAGTTGGATGATCGTGCGTGCATAAAAATTTTACAAGTACCTGAAACCAAAACAAAAATAAAAATAGAAATGAGAAAAGATTAGATTTGTCTAAGTCAAACAATATAGCTTAAAACTGATGATAATAATAAAAATCTAAACGCATTTCTCCGACAACGGCGCCAAAAACTTGTTGCCTCTGTTTAAGTCTTTAATAAAAGAGCTCTAACTCGTGCAAGTGTACACGGTCAACAAGTAATACAGAGGAAGTAGAGTATCGTCCCACAGAGAAAGGATTAAATTAAATCACTATGCATCAGTTCTATCACTATATTTATTTGCCTAAACTATTGACTTACTTTTGGTGACAAAATTATTTCTATATCAATTAATAACTAACTATGCAAATACTAACGAAATATATAAAGCCTGGAATTAATGGGATCCTAACTTCATTTAATAGTTCATCTAATTATCACTGTCATGCTAGTAAGTTCACATATCACAGAAAAGTAGCCAAGGACACTAAAATAGACATAACCATTTGTCAATGCATTATGACCTATTTACATAATATCCATACTCAATAGACACCATGTAATCACCAGTATAACCAAAATCACTATATTTCTATGTGAAATTGCAATTATATTGATTCTAAGCACAAGCCCTTATTTTGACTCTTACGGCGAAGCAGTATATTTCTATCTGATTCACAAAATATTAAGCTATCCAATTAAGCCTCATATTCGCAAGCTATCATGATTACAATCCATACTTATATATTATTTTTCAATTCTATACAAGCACTGAAATCGAATGGTGATCAAGCATTCATACATGCAAAACAATCATGATAAAAGTTCCTTATGATATGCAAAACAATCTAACAGTCAAGCTTATAATTAGACTACATATTAAAATCCGTTAGAATCCCATAATGAAGATTAGTTCATCACTGAACCAAAAGCCATCATGGGATCAAATCTACACATGAAAAAAATAAACAATCAAATGAAGTAAGAAGAATTAGATTGATCAAACCCAATTGAAGAATAGAATCCAAAGTAAAGTTCAATCCACATCAATATCCAGCACTTGAACAATAATAATCCACAATAAAACTTCACAAAATCTCTCTCTAGAAAAGTAGAATAATAATAATAAAAGTCTCCAAGTTTCTTCTTAGGGTTTCCTTCTCACTATTTGATCAATATTAACTAGAATCCTCTTCCGAATTGGCTTCCTTTTTCTCCTCCAGCCGCAACTCAGCATCAAGTCTCGTGACCTAGCGCCTCTGGCGCTACCTCAATACAGATCCTAGCGCTTCTGGCGCTAGGCCATGCGTAATTACAAAAATGCCATTAAGTGTCCTTTAAGCTCCAAATTTACCCTTTTGTCCCTCCAACTCCAATCCTACAATAAACAAACACAAAAACAAATAAAACAATACTAAAAACACTTAAAGACCACAATAATTAAGCCTAACAAGACCTGATTCGTAGGTGTAAAACCCATTCATCAGTTAATCATTCACCTATCTCCATGTGCAACTTATTATACCCAATCATACCCTTTGATATACCCTAAAGGTCTTAAGGGACATGTCAGAGTATAACTCATCATACACAAGATACTATCATGATCTCAAGTCCAAGGATCACTTGTACTACTATTACTATAGGAATTCCTATTGACAGACGAGTAAAACTCCATTAGGTATTCCTTAGCGAGCCACGTTCAGTGAACTTATTCTCCAATAAGCACCTACATACTTGCTTTAGTGTCTTCACACAAATGATTATGAGATCAATCATCCTCTTCTTAAGAGCAAGCAACGTATGTACTAATCTATCCGGATTCACTAATCCCCTATTTAGTAATCCAACGATTAGGAACGATTTTAGTTTGTGAGCTATCTTGAATTTAGATCTCATTAGTATGATCACCATCATGATTCTAAAAGCATTGTTCAAAACTATGGGTTTATCACATTTAATATAACAGCACTATGTAGATAATATAAAATGCCTTTTAAGAAAATCAATTCTTTTATTAATAAATGATTAAGATTACAAAGTATATGCTACATCATATCAAATATGATTGGCTTGTGTGCATACTACTTTCACCAAATACATATAGGTACCAAAATAAATAGTAATTATTCTTGCAGGTGCCAAGGAGATGTGAATCAATTTGGTATCTTAATAGCGGATGTTCTAGGAACATAACTGGCAACAAGGCTCTTCTGTCAGAATTTAAGGTTAAAGATGGTCCAGCTGTTATCTTTGGAGATAACAACTCTGGAAAAACCAGAGGCTACGGCTTAATTAGCAATGGAGTTGTCTCATTCAACAAAGTAGCCTATGTTGATGGATTAAAGCACAATATCCTGAGTATAAGTCAGTTATGTGATAAAGGCCATTAAGTTATTTTCCTCAACAATAAGCGTCAAGTTCGAGATCTAGAAACCAACTCACTAAAGCTGACTAGATCCATAGAAGGAATGTATATGTGGTTAATCTCTCTTAACTAAGTTCTTCAGCATCAGCTTGCTTCTTTGCCAAAGTATCAGAAGATGTGAGCTGGTTATGGCATAAGAGATTGTCTTACTTAAATTTCAAAAGTACGTCAAAACTCGTGCTAAAGGATCTAGTCAGAGGCATACCAAAGCTAAGCTTGTTAGTTAGGAAAGCAGACCAAGAATTCATTCAAGAGCAAAGCAGTTAATTCTAATGAAAGGCCTCCACAACTTCTTCATATAGATCTTTTTGGGCATGTTCCAACTGCTAGTCTTAGAGGCAAGAGATACTCACTGGTTATAGTGGATTACTACTCCAGGTTCACATGGGTATTCTTCATAAGCTCTAAAGACGAAACTAGATCTCAGTTGATCAAATTCTTCAAGTTGGTGATGAATGAAAAAGGCGAGAAGATAATAGCAATAAGGAGCGATCATGGAAGAGAATTTGACTATTCTGAAGTAAATCAGTTCTGTGAAGATAATGGCATTATACATAACTTCTTAACCCCAAGAACTCCATAGCAAAATGGAGTGGCTGAAAGAAAGAACAGAACATTGATAGAAGCGGGAAAAACACTTCTTGATGTAGCTCATCTTCTAGAATACTTTTGGGCAGAAGTAACTAATATTGGATGTTATACTCAGAATAGGTCCTTGATTCACTCTACGCTTAAGAAGGCACACTACGAGTTGTGGAAAGGAAGAAATCTGAATATAAGTTATTTTCGTGCTTTTGGTTGTACGTGCTATATACTCAACAATGGCAAAAGATATCTAACTAAGTTTCGGCTAAAGTCAGATGAAGGAATCTTTCTTGGGTACTCTATGGATAGTAAAGCTTATAGAGTGTTCAATAAGAACTCCTTGATAGTAGAAGTCTCTATTCATGTCACCTTTGATGAGAATGATCAAGGCAAACCAGGAAAAGTAACTCAATCAGAAGAAATCATAGAGTTGGAACCTCAGATCGTTGAGCAAGAGAATCTTACGATCGTAGAAGCTGAAGTCGTAGAGCCAGACCCAACGATCGTAATGCCTGATCAGGAGATCATAGAGTCTCCGATTCCAAACATGGGAACTCTGCGAATTAATGAAGACACAGAACAAGAACCAAATCTAGAAGATCTCAAACAACAAGGTATAAGGACAGATGTTCCCTCAGGTAACAGATAGGCAAGAGATCACACTCAGAGTTTAATTATTGGAGATCCGAATGCCAGGGTCAGAACAAGGTCAGCTACATAAAATGAATGATTCTATCTTAGTTTCCTCTCTCAATTAGAGCCTAAGAAGATAGAAGAAGCTCTAGAGGACTCAAGTTGGATTGAGGCTATGCAAGAAGAACTAAATCTGTTCGAAAGAAGCAAAGTTTGGAGACTAGTTCCAAGGCCAAGAAATCATCTAGTCATAGGCACCAAATGGGTCTTCATAAATAAGATGGATGAGACTGGCGTGATTACAAGGAACAAGGCAAGGTTGGTTTCCAAAGGTTACTCTCAAGAAGAAGGAATTGACTTTGATAAAACTTTTGCACATGTTGCCAGATTGGAAGCTATCAGGATGTTCCTAGTTTATGCTGCCCACAAAAAAGTTCAAAGTTTTCCAAATGGATGTAAAGAGTGCATTTCTGAATGGTGAACTTCAAGAAGAGGTTTACATTGAACAACCTCCAGGTTTTGTCAACTCCACTCACTCTAATTATGTCTATAAATTAGATAAAGCACTTTATGGTTTAAAGCAAGCACCTAGAGCATAGTATAAAACTCTCACTAATTATCTTGTTGAAAAAGGATTTACTAGAGGTAAGGTAGACACAACTCTGTTTCTGAGGAAGCATAAGAGCAATGTATTATTAGTACAAATCTATGCAGATGATATTATTTTTGGTTCTACTGACGAAAAATTATGTGAAATATTTGCTAAGTTAATGTAGAACAAGTTCGAAATGAGTATGATGGGTGAGCTAAACTATTTCCTTGGACTCCAAGTGAAACAGACTAATGAGGAAATCTTCATAAACCAAGCCAAGTACATCAAGGATTTGCTTAAGAAATATGGCATGGAATCAGCTACTCCTATGAAAACTCCTATGGCCTCTGCAACTAAACTAGACAAAGATGAAAATGGTAAGAGTATTGAGATTACTCAATACAGAGGTATGATTGGGTCTCTTCTATACTTGACTGCTAGTAGACCAGATATTATGTTCTATACCTATATTTGTGCTAGATTTCAAGCCAATCCTAAGGAATCTCACCTGATAGCTGTCAAAAGAATTTTTAGGTATCTCAAGGGTACTCCATATTTGGGATTGTGGTATCCCAAGGAGTCTCCCTTTAATTTAATGGGATATTCTGATGCAGACTTTATAGGATGTTAAATTGACATGAAAAGTACTAGTGGAACTTATCAATTTCTAGGCAACAAACTTGTTTTATGGTTCAGTAAGAAGCAGAATTCAGTCTCAACCTCTACTACAGAGGCTAAATATATCGCTGCTGGAAGTTGTTGTACTCAAATCTTATCGATGAAGAACCAGCTAGCTGACTATGGGTTTGAATTCAAATTGATTCCCATATTCTGTGATAACACTAGTGCTATCTCCATTACTCATAATCCTGTTATGCATTCTCAAACTAAGCATATAGACATCAGATATCACTTCATTAGAGATCATGTGCAAAACAAGAATATATCTCTGCATTTTATTCCGACTGAAAATCAGCTAGTAGATGTGTTTACTAAACCTTTAGACGAATCTAGATTCAACAAGTTAATAAAAGAATTAGGTATGCTTAATTTGCATCCTTAATTTCATGCTTCTGAATGGTACTAACAAGTGCAGGCAAGAAATGAGAAGTTCTCGTAGAGTCAAAAATAGATCGTAGAACAATGGAAGGATCGCTGAGTTAAAAAGGAATTTCGTAGAATGAACTAGAATCACTATACGAAAGATAATTTTAAGGCGGTTTTATATTATAGCGCGTACCACTCATGCTCAAGTAAAGCAAGGAAGTTACTGCCATACAGCTGTAAAAATGTAGTACAAGAAGCAACGTGCAACTAGTTACATTATGTCACGTGTCCCACTCAGCAAAATAAGAGGGAAGTAATATTAAAATCACTTTAAATTTTCTCTCTGACCTTTGCGATTCTCTCACTATCTGAGTTCGAAATTTTTTTTGCCCTAACCTTCAAACTACCAGAAAACTTAAACACTTCTGTGATTTTTCAGTGCAAATCTAATCTAATGGCAAATTTTCAAATTGTGACTGGTATTCAACTGTGCTCTGATCAGTTCGTAACTCAAGAGAAGAAATTCATAGACGTGCTCAGGCTTATATGGGAAGCTGATTTCTCTAAATGTCTGGAGGCCAAAATTCGAATCTACACAGAACTCATAAAAGAATTCTATCTGAACGTTGTATGTGCAAATGGGGTTTTACCACCAAAGTTAAAGGAATAACGCTGCAAATGGAAGTTCCTCAAATCAATCTTAATCTGGGATTTGTCAACTAAGCTCTTGATTCTCTCGACGAAATAGACATTAACGAAGGGTTAAAGAAATGGGTCACAAGAAGTATCCTCATCTTAAGGGACTCAAAAAGAAAGAGTTCCCCCAAGAATATGAGTTTCTTGCAGAGATAGTGGGAAAGTGTATTGTCTGCAAAGACACTGATCATGATTCAGTTAGTGAATTGTAGTTGAAGTTCATGACAGCTATTGTTTAAAAGAAAAAGATAAACTTTGGTGCCATCTTTCTAAACTGGGTGGTCAAATGGAGTGAAGACTACAATAAGAAGAAGGCTCTGGGCAACCCTGCTCCCAAAATGTTCCATGGGAGATTAATAAGCATTATTCTAAAGAAGAGGTTGCAGCACAGAATTTCTGATAAGGAAGGGGAGCCTATCAATGCCAACAAAAGAATGACTCCGAGATTATTTACTAACTGGAAAAGAAATCCAGTAGAAAACTTAAAGTCAAAACAATTTGAAGGAGGAAGTGAGAAAACAATTAGTGAAATCCAGAAGCCCATTAAAGGTAAAGGAAAAAGGAAAGTAACTGTCGTTGATGAAGAGGTATCTTAAGGATCTACTGCTCTTGAAGCTCACGATGCTCCAGATTCTACGACTGACCAACCAGCCCAGAAGAAGAAGAAGACTGAAAAAGAATCACTGGCAATCACCAAGAAACCTCTGAATAGTCCTACAAAGTTAGAGCAAATGGAAAAAGAAGAAGAGGATGTCAACACACCTCTGTCTAAAATGGTTCCGAAGAAGAAAAGGATTCCTCGTCAAAGGAAAGCTCTTACCCAGCTTGAAGAACAGGCAGGAGAATCCATGCCTACTATGATCGTAGAGCATGAAAAAGAAGAGGATGGGGAAGATGAAGAAATACTTGAGCTCACAAGGAAGAATAAAGGGAAACCCAGATCTTCCTCTGAAGCGAATATACAAGTAGGTTCTGCTGAGAAGACATCTATACTTGAACCACCAAATGTTGTTTAAACATTATTGGAAACTGCATCAGTGTTTGAGCCAAGACAGCTGACAAGTTGGCTATGCAGGATGTCATTCCTGAGCCATGTAAAGAAGATGATCTGGCTGTGATGGGTTCTACACCTGAGCCTCAAGGAAATGAAGATTTGGCTATGATAGCTAATCAGCAAGAGCCTAAAGAAGCAAATGAATAACTGGCTGTGAAGGAATTGAGTCCTGAGCCTCAAGTAAAGAAGGAGAAAATAGAAGAAGAGAAGCAAAAGAAAAGAGAAGAGATGAGAAAGAGAGAAGAGATGAGGACCAAGTACAAAGAAGATTCTGCTCAACGTTCGCTGCATTCATCAGATACATCTCTATGGGTGACTCATGCCATTGAAACAGTCATCGACGATGTCAATAAGGGCTATGACCCTTCGATCGTAAAGCCAGAAGATTCCACATCTGAGGGGGAACAACCTATTGGGTATTCAATTCCTCCACCCTCCATTCCTTCTACATCTCAAGGGATTCGGAGGCATATCGTACTTGAAGCATATGAAGATCCAAATGTCACTCTACCTGATAAATGGATAGGATCCATAGAAGGACGAATGCGGTTAGTCTCAATAAGTGCAGGTGAGCTCTTGGACAGTTTCCTTGATGTGAAAATGGATCGTAGCACCACTCTCTACGATCCTAATCCTAACAGTGATCAAATGCTCTAATTTCTACCACTTCTGCCACTGTTGAAAGCTATCAGTTTAAGAGACCAGAGCTTTATTCGATGGAGCTATTCCAGATATCTAAACTTGATGTTGGTGGCTCAAAATTTCCCAGGGGTTCTCACGTATGCCATCAAGCTGCTATGCTCTAAGCCCTACGATCCTTCTCCTATATCTCAAAAGGTACATACTATCCCATCCTCATTTCTCAATTATATTTATCCTTTATATGACTGGGACAAAGGCGTTGAAGAATCGATCTCTCAAGTTTCTGAACTTTTGACTTTGCAATACCTTGCACCTGCTGCAACAATGACCATCTCTCCAATTGTAGAGTCTCAAAACCCGACGATTGATGTCGATAACACAAGTCCTCCAGTTGTAGAGCTTACCCATTCTATGTCTGATGCACAGATATCACCCTCTCCGATCGTAGAGTCTCAAAACCCTACGATCGATGTTCATATCTCTACCTTTACTGTATAGCACACAAATTCTCCCTCTCCTATTCATGTATTAACATTTAGCGCTACACCAAATCAGTCACCCGTTCACTCAACTTCCTCTCCGGTCAAAAATTCTCAAACTCCTCAATCCAATAAATCCAAAGCTCCCATTTTTGTCCCTTCTAAACCATCACCAGTTAGCTCTCCTCTACATCCTCCCAAGCAAGAATATATTCCATCTATTCCCTCTGATATTCCCTCCTCTTCCAAGAATGAACTTTTTGATCTTCTCTAGCTCTTATCAACTTATCCCAAAGGCCTAAAGACAATCCTGAGCTCCCACTTGATCGCATCTTGGAACGTATAAAAGTTATCCCCACTACTGCACAACTGACTAATCTGACAAATACAATGTCTCGTGCTATCAAGGATAAACTTGAAGAAAACTCGGCTGAGCTCCATCATAAAATGGATGATGACACTACTGTCGCTGGTCATCTACCCGGCGACTTAGGAAGAGAGCTTCAAAAGCAATTAAAATCTATGTTCAAGGACATGTCTGATCGTCTTCATGATCATGATAAAATATTTCTCAAAGTTCTGGACGAACACAAATAGGCTGTGTGGACCCTTCAGCAACAGAATGAGCAGTTCATCAACTCTCTGACCACTAAAGTCTTTGAGCTAAGCAGTGGCCTATCCTCCATTAAACGTGAGATGGAAATGAATGCCAGTAGCACAACTGTTTTAGTTTCTCAGCAAAATGAACATGCTACTGGTCGTCAACGAGAAATTAGAGATGACATTACCATGAACTCCTCTCAGATTCAAGAATTAGTTAACTCAGTTCAGCATCTCACATGGGTGCATGATGATAAAAAGGGGGAGAAGAGGCAGGGGGAGAAGGGAAGTCAGGGAGATAGGGGGAGACAAGGAGATAAGCAAGCAGCAGCTTTAGCTTCTCAAAGGAAAGAAGATTAGAAATCTCCTCGAGCTTTACCAATAGAGCATGGTCAAGGACAGATCGGATCGTCAAGTGCAGTAACACCAACTGGGATAAAAATTATATCTGGAGATCCGGCGTATCTGAACAGAAATCTCCAAGGAACTCATATCGTAGGAGAAGAAAGAACATTCTCTTCATTCACTCCTAACCTTGGTCCACGAGATTCTATTGAAGAAATTAGAAGAAAAAATGTTGAGCAACAAGAAGCTTCAAATCGCAGAAGGGAAGTTGAGAAGAAATGGCTTGCTTTGGAAAAGCCAAGAAAAAGAAGGAAATAGTAAGCTTATTTTATCTATTCCTTGCTAGAATGATTGTAAATCTAATGAATTTTGTAAAACTCATTGATCTCCAATAAATTTATCCTTTTGATCTAGCAATACAGTGGTTTACTGTATTTTAAGTCATATTTACATTTTAGCTATGCATTTTAAATTGTCTCATAAAACTGCTAGTTTTGTCATCATCAAATAGGGGGATATTGTTGGAGTCTGCATGATTCGTTTATTTAATTTGATGATGAAAGATCTTAATATATATTTGTATCAGTAAGTTTTATAAAGTCCTTCTAAATGATTCAATGTACAAGGACTTAGAGTTAAAAGATCAAACTTGTTAGGTTAATCTCTTTGAGTTGAGATGAGGCATAATCAATAGGATTAATATATATGAAAAGTTAGTCTGACAAGCTGTAAGAGAAGATATGTTAGATCGCTAACTTAACTCTCCTATCGTAAGGCTTCAGATAGATCGTAAAGCTGATATGTCTATCGCAAAGTCTCAGACAAATTATAGAGTTGTTGCATCAATCGTAAAGTGAACAGAATCATAAAGCAAAGGTAAAGCTCACTCAGCAGAGACTGAACGTAGAGTGCTTAGGAGAATCGTAAAGCACAAGTCAAATGGTAAAGCACCTTCAAGATCGTTCAGCTGAAGAAAGATTCGTAGAGTTCCAGACTTATTGTAAAGCCATCATCAGTTCATAAGAATCAACACACTAAGAACTTTTATGATTATAGAGAAATCAACCCAAACAAACTAATATGGAAGCACTGCTGGTTGAGAATCCCAATACCTACACCAAACATCCTTGTGTAGAATCGAAGATCAGAGAATTTGTCTAACAGCTAGTTTGTTGAATGTGACGGGTTAAAGTGGTAGGTAGAGTTGCAAGTTGATATGACAGGCTAAACAACAGAAAGCTGACACCTAAACTCAAAATGTCCACATCAAGTATCTCAGAATATCTGGAGCATTAAATGCACCAACGGAAACCTGACAACGGAAAAAAAAATTCAGGCAGACTATAAAAGACTACAGAGTTTCAAAACTCAGGTAACGAACAAGAAATCAAAAAGCCAAAACTCTGCCTAAGTTAAAGAACATATTCTACGATCTGAACATTTGGTTCAAGCTACTAAGCACTTGAGAAGAAAGGCTCAACTTAAACTTAGCAACACCTCTCAATAACATTCACACAACTGTTCGTTCTAGTCTTAGTGACCACAAGGATTCAAAGCCTGTTAGGCTTAAAGAGTACTTAGTGTACTGAGTTGTTCCAAGTCTGCGGGACTTGAATAGGGCAAAAGTGTCCTTGTCTAAGTAACTAAATACCCAAGTCTATTGGGCTTGAAGAGGGCAGGAGTGTCCTGAGTAGAGTGATCGAATTCATAGTGAAATTCCTACTTGTTGAAGTAGAAGAGTGGAGTAGGAATTGTTCAGTCTCCGAACCACTTAAAAATCTCCTTGTGTTATTTACTTTTCTGTCTTACATCTTATCTGCATTATTACTTGTGATTGAAATTCTAAACTAACCTGGGAACTAAGATTTTTGAATAATCTTTAAAGGGGGAAACTTTTTGAAAATATATTCCGTTGTGCTTAATCAATCTGATTAACAACAATTGGGTAATCCCTTAATCAAGTTTTTTTTTTAAAAAAAGGATCTATTCAACCCCCCTTCTAGATCTTTAAGTACCTCTAGGAAATAACAATTTTGTGCAAGTATTATGAATGAATATATATATGTGTGTGTTGTATATGTAATTATGTGTCAATCGAGTGATAAGAGCTTAATAGCCAATTAAGGCTACTTGAGTTAAGAAATTGGCGGAACAAAAAGGAAAGCCAAGAGATAAGAGTTTATTGAGTTAAGCTTATGTTATTAACTAACAGAGCTTGGGAGTATAGCCTTGTGTGGCATTGAAGGATAACTCAAATGAATTATGCTAATAAGTTTGAAATAGAGGCTAAAAGAGGTTAAGTAACTAATCTATTGTGCAAGCCTGAGTGTAATGTCAATTGGGAGAATCTAAGAGGGGCTATTAGGGCCCAAACCTAAGCCCATACCAAGCCCTAACAAACCATACAAGAAGCCTAAGACCAAGCCCAAACTATGATCCAATAGGTGGCCCAATGTGGGAGAAAGATGACATAAGCTTGTAATAGTTCCATGATATCATAAAGAAGGAATAAATAAAGCAAAAATGGAGGATAAAGGAGGGAGTGGTCAGGCATTATGGGCCCCACATGAGGGAAGAGAGGTGGTCAAAATGTGGGTCCCACATGAGAAGAAAATTGTGACCAAAGCTTGCTTGAAAATTTCTTTGTTCATTTCTTCACTCCACCTCCAAAATCCACTCAAGTAGTTGACAAATCCTTGCATAAGTAAACTCTTGGATTTTAGCCTTTAAGTGTGATTTAGCCAACGAGTTGGATGATTAAGAAGGGCTAAAAAAGGTTAGAATGAGCCTATATATAGAAGAGGGCAAGAAATGTTGGCCTTTGGTTCTCATTTTCAGCATTTCCAAAATAGAGAGAGTTAGTGGGTTAGAGAGAGTGAGAGCAAGCAAAGTTAGAAAGCTTGAGAGAATAAGAAGGGAGGCCATGGCTAAAAGGAAGCAAGGAGGGGAGGTCTAGCAATTCCATACATTATGTTCGCAACTCATCTTCAATCTCTAGCAAAAGGTTAAAAAGTTTCCTAACCCTAGCTTTAATTTTCTTTAGTATAAATTATGTTCTTGCTTGGTTGTTGTGGGAGGATTGCTTGTATGGAGGGTCATGGTGGATCCTATGGTGTAAGGGTGATTATGTTAGAGTATATATGCTTATTATGTGTTATATGTATGAAAAATCATGAAAACAAGAAAGCTTTTTTAGTAAACCTAATCAACGGAAAAACTGTCAACATTCAAAAACGAAAACTAAAATTTAGACAAGTATAACTCTCAGACCATTTCGAATTTTTGAGTGAAGTCAAGTTCTGGAGTTAGATATAGGAGCCCTCTAAACACTCCAACTGGAATTTTTGGAAAATACCTTGTAGATTATTTATGGTGGAATTTCTACCAAAACAGGACAAAACTGTCAAAACCCTAAAACCATTCTGCCTGAATTTTTTGTGCACTGTTTGGACTACTTAAACTTTGAAATAAATTCAGGTCTTTTGGGACATGAAACTATATGGTATAACGAAGCTCCTATCCGAAAATGAACATATTCCGACTTCGGACGAGTGAGTTATGGCCAAACAAAAATTAGGGTTTTAAACACGAAAACTGCTATAACTTGAGTTTTACAACTCCGATGGACACGAAATCGGCTAAAGGTATATGGGGCACTATCAAAACCGGCTCATCTGCGTTGGAACTCAAGACTAGATCTTTTTCGACTATATTTTCCTGGTCCCCACTATTCTTCTCCTCATTTTCATCCATATTTGTTGGCATGTCCGGTTGCAGCTTTGGCGTGGGTAATCCATCAGTCTCGGGAACCATGTTGCTAGGCCATACACCTTGATAGCTATTGTTGAAGGCGTTGATAAGCTGTCCCATCTGGTTCTCAAGATTCCGAGCCGAAATCTCCTGATTATTCCTCCTCTCCTCATTCGAAGCTATGATCTTGGATAGAAGTTCCACTAAGTTAGACTCCTTTTCTTGTTGAGGAGGAACTTGATCCTGAAATTCTGAACTGTATGATTAGCTTGGAGTAAAGGTTTGGACTTGATTGTTATCGCTCCATGAAAAATTCGACTGATGCCCCCAATCATTATGATAATTGTTGGGATAGGCATAATTGTTGGGGTAATCGCCGAAGTTGCCACCATACTCCATCGACTCAAAATTGATGGCACATTGATGACTTAGATGATTTTCAGTACAATAATCACAAATCATCGCTACACTTTGAATATGTTGTGCTATTAAAGTGTCAATCTTCCTCGAAAGTGTCTCAATTTGTGCTGACAATTCATCAAGTTCATAAATCCCTGTCGCTCTTGGCTGAGTCATTCTCGTATAAGGCCATTGATAATTGTAGGAAGCCATGTTGTACCTGCAAAGGAAGTAACACAAAAAAATAAATAAAAAAAAATAATAAAAACGTTTAAATTAAGATTAATTTAATTAAAGTTAATATTGTTAGGTTTGTATAACGCGAACATGCAATCAAATTACATAAATAAAGCGGAAGCGCGATAAAATCATATTTTAAAATTTTATACAAACCATCACCATGATCTTTCTTTATGCACAATTATTAATTAAACGAAATAGATGGAGAATAAGAATTATACCCTTGTAGAATTCTAGCTTCCTCAGGTACAAGTTCACCTCCACTTCCTTCGTGTTCTCCTTGAATTCCACCGATTAAATTCCTTCCTTTGATCAACGTTAGTCACCCAAGTGTTTCGCCTCTAAAGGTGATCCACCAAGGAATAATACTTGTACAAGAAGATGGGTGTTGGCAAAACCCTAGTTTCTATCTCTATAAAAATTGTAAGTACTCTCCACAATTCTTATGCAAGAGTGTGTAACCCTAATCTATGATAAGACTTCTCTTATTTATAGATGTAGGAAAACCCTTCCCTAAACTATTTAGGATTAGGGTTTCTATTCTAATTAAACTCCTTTAATTAAATTAAACTCCTAATCCAATTAGGAATTCATGTGAGAGTACTTCTATTAATTAATTCTCAATCCCTATTAAGCATTAAATAATAGTAACAGTAATAATAATAATAAGACTCCTCTTATTAATTTATATTTAATATTTCTAAAATATTAAATAATAAATATTAAGCTATTTAATTTATTCTATCTCCATAGACTAAATTAAATACACTTAACTCATTATTACAATTATGCCATTTACTTCTTAAATAAATATTTTTCTTTTGCGGTGTGACCCTTTAGGTTCTCCATATTAAACCGGTTGTGAACAAATCAATTAGAACAATTCTAATCTTATTTAAATAAATAAATTAAACTATTTAATTTATTTAAATAAATAATATTTATTCTACAATAAGGGTAAGCCCCCTTAGCGATCAACGACTTTCCAAATAATATAGATTTCAACATTAATCATAAAAGAACCTTTCAGTGCATAGTTACCGTACAATTCAATCCTTCTACCATATAATGTTCCAATTAAATATAAGACATGAAATTACTGTCAAGTCTTATTTTATTTAATTATATGTATTTCGATTCCCAAATGCACAATTCTAAATAATGCAAATTAGAAACTCCTTTCTAATTTCATTCTACCTTGGCCAAGGACTACTGAGTTGTCATTTATCGAATCACATAGGACATTCACATCTTTTACTAGACATGGTAGATTCTTTGTTGATCATTCACCTATCTCCATGTACAACTTATTATACCCAATCATACCCTTTGATATACCCTAAAGGTCTTAAGGGACATGTCAAAGTATAACTCATCATACACAAGATACTATGATGATCTCAAGTCCAAGGATCACTTGTACTACGATCACTAGAGGAATTCCTATTGACAGGCGAGTAAAACTCCATTAGGTATTCCTTAGCGAGTCACGTTCAGTGAACTTATTCTCCAATAAGCACCTACATACTTGCTTTAGTGTCTCCACACAAATGATTATGAGATCAATCATCCTCTTCTTAAGAGCAAGCAACGTATGTACTAATCTATCCGGATTCACTAATCCCCTTTTTAGTAATCCAACGATTAGGAACGATTTTATTTTGTGAGCTATCTAGAATTTAAATCTCATTAGCATGATCACCTTCATGATTCTAAAAGCATTGCTCAAAACTATGGGTTTATCACATTTAATATAACAGCAATATGTAGATAATATAAAATGCCTTTAATAACCGAATAAGATTACAAAGTATATGCTACATCATATCAAATATAATTGGCTTGTGTGCATACTACTTTCAAATATTGGCAAAAATTATTAAATTAAATCCCCAGCAACGACGCCAAAAACTTGTTTGCCTAAATCTATACTAGCAAAATACGCAAATATACGCAGTCCACAAGTAATATAATGATAAGAGAGTTGTCGATCCCACGAGAAATTATTTAATAATAATTACCAAATACTAACTCTTAACCAAATTAATTTTATTTAAACAACTGATTAAAGATTGTGAATTTATGAAATTAAAATATGTAATTAAACTAATACTAAATACCACTAGATTGAAACCAGATAATGAAGACTTAAGACTACTATTTAACTTATTGGTTCACTCAAGTTAATATACTTCTTGTTAAGTTACGCTAACTATTCTGGATTGTTAGTCAAGAACTCATCAATATTTATGACCATCTCTCGATGTACCATAAATGAATCAACTTAAATCCACAGATGATAGAATTAAGGTGAACACCCTAGATAACTAATTCATTATATCTCTAAGTGAATTACAATTAAAAAGGATTTAAAGCACAGGTTCTCTATCAGATTACATGCGTCGTATAGGTATATCTTTATCCTAGACATAAATTATGAATTACATTACCATGCAGAAAACACAATCACATGCTATTATGATTAGGTTTAAATCTATAATTCAACTCTCGAGTTCATATAGATTACCACAGTAATTATTGATCACGCAATTAAGCAATTAATCACAAATCATAATAGACAATCCGATAATAATCAACAATAATTAACAAGGAAGCATATCAATAAAAACTACGCAATAAGATCCACTGTAATCTTAAAGAGAAATCAATTCATAATTGAATCAAAATCCATAATCCACAATTGAAATAGCATTCAAGAATACAAAATAAAAGATAGAGAAGAGAATAGAATCTATAGATGGAATCTTAGAGTCCCTCCTTCAGCTCCTACGATGAATCCTTCGTGCTCTTGCAATTGCTTCAAGCCTCCATCTCTTTCTCCCAAACTAGGGTTAGCAAAAAGTAGCAAGATCTCCTCAATTCTATGCCTCATATCATGTATTTATAGGTTCTAGTTAAAGTTCTAAACCAATTAGAAGTTACAATCCTTGTTTCATTCAATTTGGATAAAAAATAAGTTTTTCAGCAACCCAACCCAGCGCGGCCGCGCCCATATTTGGCCTAGAAAGCAGTGCGGTCGTGCTCAAGTGCCAGAAATCATATTTTTCTCTCTGAACACCAGTGTGGCCGCGCCCAAAATACACTTGGAAACGGCGCGGCCACACCCGTCACAATTCTACTCAGATATCTGTTGGTAAAATGGCCATAACTTTCTCATACGAACTCAGAATTAGGCGATTCAAGAGGCTCCGAAAAGCTAAGGAGTAGCTCTACAACTTTCATTCTTTGAGCATTGAGAGATTCAGGCTAGATCAAGGTTAAAATTGAGATTAAAGTGGCTGCTATATAAATGACAACTCCAAACTTTGAGGTTCAGCGTCCGTTGGTAAAAAGGTTATAACTTTTGACCTGGGAGGAGTTATGGGACACGCCACCTATCAAAACAAAGCTCTCAACGAGATCTACAATAAAATCTAAGTCCCAAGCTATGAACATGCATCTAACTTGGCATTGAAAACCTTTCAATCTTCCCTTCTCGCATTTGCTTGCATATTGTACTCCAAAAGATGTCTGGATTGCATTTTCTTGCTTCTTCCTACAAAATAACATAAAAATATTATAAATATCTAATACTAACTTAAAATACTTAATAACTCATAAATTATCAAGCCAAACATACTCAATTCGTAGATGTAAAACCCACTCATCAGTAACTAAGAAGGAATTACATATGCCAATCAAGTTCTAAACTTACTCATACTTATATATTTGTGTAAGTTGTTCCTTAATCGAATTTCATGCTAGTATTCGAACTTATGTGCCTTTGAAAATACTCATTCTATTATTGAACTATTATGATATATGAAAGTTTCGTTATTCATGAATTGTATTAGTAACAAGTATATGTCATTTGTTTCGACTAGACAGATATTGAAATGATTTATTGAATTGTTGAAAGTTCGTTAAAGCTATATAAAGGTCAAACCAAACCAAATTGTATTGGTGCGGACTCTTATGTTAAAACTGAGTTGAACAACCCTGATAAAGGGATTTATTAATTCAGACGGTAATGTTCCGAAGTGTCTAAATTAATATGTTGTGCACAATATAATGGTACGATAGGCTGATCTCCTAGAGTACTTACAGAGAATGTTTTCAGTCTTCGTGATTGTTAAATATTGTGTGGGTTTACAATGAAATAATGGTTAAACTTTGTTTACAAGTTCAAGGTCCTCGTGACTGCTCAGTATGTTGTTTTAAAAATGTTAAATGAAAAAAATGTCTTTTATCTCGTGTTTATTCAATTAATTCACAATTATTGTCCAATTGTGAAGGTATCAGATAAAGATTATTCAATTCCTGTTATGTTGTTAAATTAAACTGTTCTATACTTGTTGGGCATTAGTTGCTCACCCTTGCTATATTTTCATGTTTTCAGTTAAGACTGAGGGTTCTGCGGGAATAAGTAAGGATAAGGGCAAAGGAAAAGCTCCATGATAGAATTAAATGATGTATTTATTATTTTATATAGTGATGTAATATTTTGGTAGAAATATGTTTTGGTTATGTAAGGTTAAATAACTTGGGACTAGATTAAGGATGACTGTAATAAATATTGTATGTATCTTTATGTATTTATGATATGCTTAGATAGAGGTATATATGAGTAGTACCGTGATGCATCATATCTAAGATTTAAAGGTACTCGGATGTAGGGGTGTCATAGTGCACAACAAACTATAGCTTTATTCAATAGGTAGACAACTTTTATCAATTACAACTCTATGTAACTCCTTTTCTTTTCTCTTTTAGATTATAATGGTCAAGTGTGTGCACATCCGAACTAAAATAATCTAAGTTAAGTCAGTACTAATATTTTCATATAAGTGAAGTGAAAAATATAGTCCTTGTGTATGCAAAACAAAATAAGTATTGTACAATTCCTTATAAACATCTAATGTAATAAAGCCAACATCTCAAATACCTAATATAAGTCTTGTATGTGCACAACAAACTCGTATTAAATACTTGATACTCTATTGCTTTATCATGCTAGAAGGCTACGTCCGACATTTTGAATGTCTTTGAACGTAATCAACTTAATATTTTTCGTTCTTGAGGGATTTGTTATTAATTGTCTCATCTTGTTTAGTGCACATGCAAATATATATATATATAAAATACGCGTCATATTAAACATACATCTCATGTATAATAATATATTAATATATAATTAGGATGCATATATAGAAAACTATATTCTACTTGGGATGATTATGGACTTTATTCTAATTTGGTTCGCTCGATCCACCGAGTGAACCAAAAGGTCAAACCTAGGGTGCAAGAATAAACCATGAATATAACTATTACATTCAACCCGGGCTCCATTACAAATGGGTCTTCAATACTCCTGCTCTTCAGCTCCAAGTTCCTAAGTAATCCTACTAAATCCTATTACAATCTATTTTATATGAAATAGAAACCTTGATCAGCAGTCAAGGGGAAGTACATAGGAGGGAGATAGAATTCATATCAGAAAATTAGATAGGCGAGGTACACAGACCCCATTTATAAAACCCATTCATTCAAGCATCCAACAAAAATTAAATCTAATCTCATTGGTCTTTAGTCCATAATTATCCCCTTTATTATCATACGTGTCATCACATGTATCAATAAAAGATTCATCATACATGTCATCACATGTATCATAAAACATTCATCTTATCAAAATAAATCATTCCATATATATATATTGATATCATTTAATGGGTGTCGACGCCGGGTTTTCGCTTGTCCTCTGGTCTTTTAGTCTTTTCCAATTTTAGCCCTTTGATTTAATGATGCTTTGGAAAAGGTCGGCATTGATGTCGACGGGGTTTTGAAAGATCGTCTTTTATGATGAGCCAATTAACCAGAGTCGCCAGTTGGTATATTTGAAATGGATGTACCAACTCATCCGAGTTTTCGTTTTTTATAAATCGCTGGCTCATGTGTGACTCCGAATTAACTGGTCTGCGAATCGAGATTCATAGAGTTCGGGGGCTTGCTTAAGTGAGGGGAAGGTGTTAGGCACCCCTCGACTTCCGTGAAACACGGTTACCGCAATCTTAATGCTTTCCTATCCTTTAATTCATGAATATGTGTGTGTAGGTGCGCGCGTGTGTGTGTGTGTGTGCCTATGTGAATGTTGTGGTGAGTTTGTATGAAAGAGTCATTTGGATTTTAGGGAAAATCGTGTTTTAATTTGAGTACGCTTCGGAATGTCTTTTCGATATACCCGAGAAAGCTTTATTCTTTATGAGAAAAGTTTGATTTTAATTATCCAAAACTATGGGATTTTCATTAAGTGTCGTTTTAACAAAAACAAGAGTTTTAAACCTTCGTCAAAATAGGAATCGAGATCTATACGTTGCTTTCATAAAATGATGGGCAATTTCTAGGATCTCTTTCACCCTATGCACAAAGATTTAATAAAACGTCAATTATTTATAAAATCATTTCGTGTGTTGTTTTGGAAAACAATTTTTTTTTCTTTAGCTTTCTCGTTAGATAGGAATCGACATTCATTAACGTTTCTCAAATTTTAACCTCGTGATTCTAATATCCTACTTTGATTGATTTTATGAAAATCTTATCATTTAGCTTTGAAATCAATTTCGTATCATGAATCAAATCAAGCATAAACACGCGTCGGGGCTATTCATGGGCATGTAAGCCATCAGAATATCCCCGAACGCCAACAATCACAAATTTCACTATTTCGGGGCCTTAAACACGATTCCCGCCTTGGCGTCGTTTTAAGGCCCAACGATTACATATTTACAATGAACACTACGTCATTTCTACCTCTTACATCAAGATATGTCCATCATCGGATTGGGACCCCGGGGTCGCTTTCCTAGGCTCACAATCAAGTATCCACAAACAATCGGATATTACAAGAAAATAAACCAACCCGGATAATCTAACAATACCAAGGCATCCTAAAACAACGATTTAAAGGAATTGATACCAAATATAACACCTTAAAACGAACAAAGAAATTAATGAACGAATATCATCGGGTTATTAGGAAGAGTTTCATTCCGATGGAAACTTCACTCACAATCCCTAATTCATTGTTCAATCAATAAATTACATGAAAAATTACATCTAATTTGATCAAATGATATGATAGAAATTGATATCACAAAAGAGATTTCACCTTGCAATTGATATCCAAATGGATGTGAACTTGAAGTATTTGAATAGAAGAAGAAATATGTGTGATACAATCAAATCACAAAATATTATTCCTCTCTTTTTTCTCACTTTCCTTCCTATTTGATTGCAAAATTTATGCTATTTCTTCCTCAATTTCCGAGTTTTTTGCTGCTGTTTTCCGCTGGAATTCTTCCTTCTTCTCCACAATTGCTGAACCTCCTGTATGCTGCCGAAGCTGCCTTAAATAGGCTGGCCAGAGCCAGCCGCAGATCTATCTGCGGCTGGCCGCAGATAGATCTGCGGCTGGCCAGCTGGCACGCCTCCCATCGCACTCAGCTGCTGAGTGCTGATTTCCCGGTTTTCGTGCTGGCGCACTCACTTGGCCGCAGATCTATCCGCGGCTGGCGGGCTTGACTTTCTCGATTTTCGTGTCACGCCTCGATTTTCGTACCGCAACGTCGGTTTTCGCTGACAGGCTCGTATTCCGCAGTCCGGGAACTTCCGGGAGACGTGCCACCTCATTCGGAAATGCCTGCCTCGGACGGTCATAAAGCTGTCACGTCGACTTGGGCTGCCCAAATCATTGCGGCGGGACCGGGCGCTCGCCCTTGTGCCCGCTCCTTTGCTCCCGCAAGCTGGTTCAATTGACGATTTCGCCCTCCTGTCACGGTTAGTAGAAGGAAACGCAAAATTTGGGTGTCTACAGCTGCCCCTCTTTATCATGTTTATGAAATGATAAATGAAATGAACAGGATAAAGAATAGACACTCGATGCATGAATGACAGTGTGTAAGAAATGACAGTGCATACATGACGCCTCACACATATAGCTTATGATGCAACATAAGATGCAATGCATGCAAGACATTCGTAAGAGTGTCAATGTATCAACCCCTTGACCGTGTTTGTTAGTCGTTGGGTTCACTCTCTCAATCTATCGTCTCGTTCGGGGCCGGGTATCGTCGCCGGTCACCCATCTCGTAACCCCCGGTTATCGTCGCCGGTTGGTTATCTTGTCGGAGCCGGTTATCGTCGCCGGACATCCATCTCATGATCGCCGGTTATCGTCGCCGGTCGAATCGTCTCGTCGGGGCCGGGTATCGTCGCCGGTCACCCATCGCGTAACCCCCGGTTATCGTCGCCGGTGGGTTATCTGTCGGAGCCGGTTATCGTCGCCGGACATCCATCTCATGATCGCCGGTTATCGTCGTCGGTCGATCGTCTCGTCGGGGCCGGGTATCGTCGCCGGTCACCCATCTCGTAACCCCCGGTTATCGTCGCCGGTTGGTTATCTTGTCGGAGCCGGTTATCGTCGCCGGACATCCATCTCGTGATCGCCGGTTATCGTCGCCGGTCGATCGTCATGTCGGGGCCGGGTATCGTCGCCGGTCACCCATCTCGTAACCCCCGGTTATCGTCGCCGGTTGGTTATCTTGTCGGAGCCGGTTATCGTCGCCGGACATCCATCTCGTGATCGCCGGTTATCGTCGCCGGTCGATCGTCATGTCGGGGCCGGGTATCGTCGCCGGTCACCCATCTCGTAACCCCCGGTTATCGTCGCCGGTTGGTTATCTTGTCGGAGCCGGTTATCGTCGCCGGACATCCATCTCGTGATCGCCGGTTATCGTCGCCGGTCGATCGTCATGTCGGGGCCGGGTATCGTCGCCGGTCACCCATCTCGTAACCCCCGGTTATCGTCGCCGGTTGGTTATCTTGTCGGAGCCGGTTATCGTCGCCGGACATCCATCTCGTGATCGCCGGTTATCGTCGCCGGTCGATCGTCATGTCGGGGCCGGGTATCGTCGCCGGTCACCCATCTCGTAACCCCCGGTTATCGTCGCCGGTCGGTTATCTATCGGAGCCGGTTATCGTCGCCGGACATCCATCTCGTGATCGCCGGTTATCGTCGCCGGTCGATCGTCTCGTCGGGGCCGGGTATCGTCGCCGGTCACCCATCTCGTAAACTTTTCACTTCAACACGTCAAATGGTTGCAAGGGAGCAAGGTGGGACCCACCAGGGCCAGCCGCAGATGGATCTGCGGCCAGCCGCAGATACATCTGCGGCCATGATCGGGCCTTAAATCCAACGCGGCTCCTCCAGATCTGTCACTTTCAACTTGTGATTCAAAGAGATTTCTCTCGATTTTTCTTGTTCGCAAGGGCTTTTTGTCGATTTTTTCAACTTTCCTGCAAAAACTGTTCCGGTAGGATTGATCTACACGCTACAGGTAACACTTTGACCGGTCACTTTTCAATTTCGTCAATGTTTTGCTATACATTTGACTATTTGCATGTTTAGAGATAAAATGTATGCTTTACAATGCTATGTAATGTACCATCATATATACATGCTATGTATCAACTATGTGAGTCCTATTTATGTTCATGAGGCGGTCCCACATATTGTTATTCCTTTTCTGCAATAAAATCATGCATTACATGCTGTAATTACATATATGAATGCAATTTAAATCTGTTTGAGGCTTTGATTGATGGAAAACACGCTTGGCTTATGCCTGGGATGTTCAATTTACAAACGGAACTCTGCCGGTTTTTTTTTTTTTTTTTTTTTTTTTTTTTTTTTTTTTTTTTTTAAGCATGCATATGATGAGGCTAGAAATTTAGAAATGTTCATTACATAATTTTAAAAGGAAACTTACCTTCTTTCTCGCCCGTTCTATTCCAGCTATGGATCGTGATGCGCCCAGTAGCTCCTCCGCCTCTCGGACTTCGGGTGTTCGCCGTCGTAGGGCTGCACCCACTCCTGTTCCTCCTCGGACCCGTCAGGCTCGTCGTTTGACGGAGGCTGTTATTCGTCCTGGTCCTCCGGACGTTGAGGAGGCTGTTCCTCCGGAGGTCGCGGCAGAGGGGCCATCCTCCAGCACACCGGCTCCATCTACTCATCAGGCTCCTTCTGGCGCCTCTGTGCAGATCCCCGATCTTTTGGGTCGGGATCTCAGTCGTCACCCCTCGGCATCTCTCGTGGCTAACGAGGTATATTTCAGCTCTATTCTGATTTCATTCTCAATTTCTCCATTCTCCTTTTATCCGGATTGACCCCTTGGTGATTGCCCCAGGTACCCGAGTTTACCCAGCCGAGGGGTAACTGGTTCAACATCTATTCCCTTTACGCGGCCCTGCACAGTGATTATCGGGCGATGGTGGACTCTTGGGGCTTCCGACATTTCTTCACTATCATCCCCCGCCAGTGCCCCTGGGGTTACATGAGGGCTTTATCCGAGCGATGGTTCCACCAGACGCAGTCTCTTCATCTCCTCGACTGCGAGGTCGTGTTGACCCCATGGGACTGGAGGTACATTACTGGCATTGAGTTTACCGGGTCCCGCGTCCCCTTGGATCTTGATATCACCCCTGTGGAGGTTCGAGCTTTGCTGGGCTTCGCTGCTGAGGACCGGGTCTTTAAGGCCCGTAGCATTCGATCCGGCGCTTTGGCTGTCGATGCAGTCGGGGGTCTCTATGCGCTGCCTATTCCAGCAGATCAGGGCACCAGGGACATTCTGCTACGACGCCTGTTCCTGACCATCATGAGGGGTTGTTTTCTGGGGAACAACTCCTCCACCATTCATTTCAGCGTCGTAGGAGCGGTCAGAGATGTGGACCGCATCGGTGATTATGACTGGGGGTCATTCACCTTTGCCTATTTCCTCCACGGCATGCGTCTACGCTCAGAGGGACAGACTGATGCCTGGCTCGGCTTCTACCATTTTCTGTTGGTGAGTCCCCTCCTCCTCTCTCTTACTGTATTCCTTTTCCTTTCATCTCTTTTCTGTATTTGATAGTGACTCATGCCTTGTCTTGTTTCTATTCACAGTTCTGGGCTTACGAGCGGCTGCCATGTTTGAGGCCTATCACTACTCTGGGCCCGGACACTTATCCTCGGGGTCGGCGATGGCATCACAGCACTCTGGAGGAGGTCCCCGTGTCGGGCAGCTTTGCACATTGTCGTATTCAGCTGGAGTTGATCACGGTTGCCGACGTCGTCTGGATTCCCTACCTCTCCGAGCATTTGACTGTGGGGTTTGCTGACGGGCATCCTTCCGGCCCGGAGTTCGAGCTTTCTACCCGTCGCCTCACTTTGCAGAGTGTTGGAGGCTGGGTGATGTATCTGGGAGAGCGCGCATTCAGATGCGTCACTGGGGAGATCCGCATCCCGCACTCCCTTTCTTTCACTACTTTCTGGCCGCTGGATTCTCAGCCTTCAGAGATCATGCTTGCCGGGGAGGATGGTCGGATGCTTTCCACAGGTCCCACTACGAGTGATGCATTCCGTACATGGTGGGTGCCCCGTACCATCGGTCCTCAGACTCGGGCCACTTTCTTCCTTGGAGACATGGTTCCAGGCTCGGTGACGATGACCGATTGGGCTGCCTGTGTTCGGACCCCTACCCACGCTGAGCAGATCGCCTCATTGACCCGTCAGGTAGATCAGTTGTCGCTGTTTATTCGAGGGTTGGGCCGGGCCCCGGAGGAGGCTTACACCTACGATCCTGACGGTGCAGGTTATGATGCAGGCCCGAGTTCATCTGATGCCACAGCGCATCCCTACATCCCTGATATGAACTTTGGTCCTCCGAGCTCGACGACTCCAGGGGATCAGTTCGAGGATCCTGCTTTCATAGATGATACTGATTTTATTTAGACCAGGATAGGATAGGGCCTTTTGTATCGGCACCTGCTTAGATTTCTTTTTCATTTATGCACTATGTACTGAACTCATTTATTTATTCATGCACAGTCTTCTTTTCATCTTTATGGGATTCACCTGCTTTATTATTAACTGTATGATGCATGCTTTTTATTTATGGGTAGAGAATGACCCCTGTACAGTCTTTTTTGATACTATTTTTTCACAGATGTCGTCCTCAGATGCCGTGGTTCGTTTGGATTCCACTCCTCCCACAGGGTTGGTTGGCAGCCTCCTCCGCTGGTTGGACAGTCTATCGCCAGCAGCTAGGGTTATCGTAGATGGTCTTTTGGGACATTCTTGGTCCTTATTAACCTTCCGGGTGCCGGCGGGCTTCGTGGATGGTCTTCTGAGCTATTGGGCCCCTGCCCGTCAGGTGTTTAGGTTTGGGACAGTAGAGCTGACCCCCACCCTCGAGGAATATGCTCGCTTCACCGGCTTGCCGTTGGATGGTCCCTGTGCTGGGGTTACCGTTGGTTCCATGCGCCGTCAATTCTTGACTTTCACCGGTTTGCGGAGGGCTGTCTTATTACCGGTAATCACATCAGACCATATGGTTCCTCTTCAATTCTTGATTGACCGATTTGGCTCACCTGACAGTTTCCGTCTTTTCCTCGGTGATTTTTCCGTGTCCGAGGAGCGCTGGGATACCTTGAGAGTGGGCGTTCTGATGGCCTGTGTCATCTCAGTTTTGTATTTGCCTGCAGGATCCGATCATTTGGACATGCGGATTGTTGCGGCTGTTAGGGCCCTTCAGGAGAATCATACCATTCTTCCTATGATACTGGCGGATACCTATATGTCAGCCACATATTGCCAGTCCTTCCGAGGCAGAGCCTTCAGAGGGAGCTCGACTTTGCTGTATATGTGGTTCATGAGCCATCTCAGCCCCATCGGCCATTTCCGTCGCCAAGGGTTTTGCTTCAGCCATGACATAACCACGCAGTTTTCGCTTCGTCCCGCGAGTTGTACTGATGTGGCCTCCTGGACATCATTTTTGTCTATCATTGAGGACCCCTTTCATCTATTGGTTTACTCGGGCTATTGCTCCTTCATGAGCTTCTTGACTCATGTGCCCGGCATGGATTTCATTCCCATTGCTGGGTTAAGGGGCGTGACGACCTATCATCCCCTGGCGGTTATGGGGCAGTTTGATCAGACACAGGATTTATACCCCTTCGCGGGTGCAGCCGCATACCGATTCCTTATATCATCCTGTACAGAGAGGGATCTATTGCAGGTATACGAGCTTTGGGATCGCAGGATCTTTGCCGAATATAGTGCGAGCTGTCACATCCAGACATTTGCCTACGTACAGTGGTTGCGTGGAGACCTGGATTCGTCTAGTTTGAGTCGGACTGGGGCCTTTGATGACTCTGGAGTGATTTTCACAGAAGATACCACAGACCACTCCATTTCAGTCGATTCTGCCCCGACTCGGGTCGCTGAGGATTCCCGACTCCTCCTGGCCCTGATTACTACTGAAGCCGAGAGGGATGCCGCCCTTGCCGAGAGAGATGAGGCCATTCGGGCTAGAGATGCTGCCATTGCTGATAGAGAGGCCATTGTATTTCAGACCAGGGCAGTGGTAGATGCTCATTTTGGGACTGTCAGCCGAGCTACTGCTTTACTGGATCGTATTGATATGATGGGGCAGCAAATTGCAGGAGATGCTGATGCTTCAGATCTATCCACCACCCTGTCCATCCTGCTTCGGCTAGTTTCAGATTTGTAGATTGTTTTATTTCCTGCATAGACTATGTTGGTTTCATCAGTTATTGAAAGATAAATCTTGTAATAAAACGACTTATATATATATAGACATGCATTTAAATTTAGTCATTTTCCCCTTTTATCGTATCATTGCCCTCCATTGGATCATCATTTTATCCAACTGACCATGATTTTGACATTTCGCCTTCTTTCTTTCCTCAAGACTTGATGGAGATTTGACAGATATTGCCGCACACCTTTTGATTTCGTCGGATTGAATCTCAGATTTTGGATAACTGTTTGGGTTGGATCAGGGTATGTATTCTGGGATGAAACTGGTTAGGCAGTTGGTTTCGGGAAGGTTTTGAGGGTGTAGGAAGGTTTTATCGGGCTATCGAAAATTGGTTTTGGTTGGGGAAAGGATTATTTTTAAAGGATCGGACCGCGCCATGATGGCTGCCTACGTACCCCCACAAGTTGGGAGATCAGGTCCTACGTAGTTCGCTCTCAAAGGAAAAAAGAACTGATAATTTAAGCGTAGAACCGCTTCACCGAGTCAGCATTGAGGGGTTGTGGAAATACCTCACCATCCATTTCTTGCAATATGAGGGCTCCTCCGGACAGCACTTTCTTAATCACGAATGGTCCTTCCCAATTCGGGGCAAACTTCCCCCTGGCTTCGTCCTGACAAGACATGATTCTCTTTAGCACCAGGTCATTCTCCTTGAATTTCCGAGGTCTGATCCTTTTGTCATATGATCGGGAGATCCTCTGTTGATATAGCTGGCCGTGCCAAACAGCAGCCACCCTCCTTTCATCAATTAGGGCCAATTGGTCGTATCGACTTTGCATCCAATCCTCCTCGCCTATCTGAGCGTCGATCACTATTCTGAGGGACGCCATCTCAACTTCAACTGGCAGGATAGCCTCCATTCCATATACCAAGGCGTAAGGGGTTGCTCCCGTAGAAGTACGCGTGGATGTTCGGTATGCCAGCAGGGTGAGGGGTAACAGATCCGGCCATCCCCGATGATTAGCAGACATTTTCGCCATGATCTTCTTGATGTTCTTATTGGCCGCCTCCACTGCCCCATTCATTTTGGGACGGTAAATGACGGAATTGAGGTGCTTAATCTTGAACTGGTCACACAGTCCCTTCATGAGGGCATTGTTTAAATTCTTGGCATTGTCAGAGACCACAACCTCAGGTTTGCCCATATCGGCAAATGACATTATTCCTGATGAAGCTGACGATGACCTCCTGAGTTACTTTAGGGAAAGACGCTGCCTCTACCCATTTGGTGAAGTAATCGATCATGACGAAAATGAACCGGTGCCCGTTGCTTGCTTTGGGCTCTATTGGTCCGATTACATCCATTCCCCACATCGAAAATGGCCACGGGGAGGTCATACAGTGCAGTTCATGGGGAGGCGTATGTATCACATTACCGTGCGCCTGACATTGATAACACCGTTTGACATGATCTTCGCAATCGGCCCTCAGCGTCAACCAATAATGCCCTGTCCTCAAAATCTTTTTGGCAAGCATCGGTCCACTCATATGGGGCCCACACACTCCACCATGTATTTCATTCATAATCTTTCGGGCTTGTGTTTCATCTACGCACTGCAACAGTCCCAACCCGGCATCCCTTTTGTAAAGTGAATCGCCACTCAGGTAAAACTTCATCGCCATCTTTTGAATTCTCATCCTTTCAGTCCGATTTGCCTGATCGGGAAGGGATCTGTCTCTCAGATATTCCCTTATGTCGTGATACCAGGGCCGCCTCGTCAACACCACCTCGTTTGATAACACTGCCACATTTTCCTCATATGCCGGGGCATTCTGTACGGTGATCTCAATCTGTGGACTGTCCCTACTCTTGATCACGTGGATTAAGGAAGCCAAAGTCGCCAATGCATCGGCAAAATCATTTCGTCCCCGAGGAATATGGCGGAAGGCGATATCTTCGAACTCTTGCATAAGCTGGGTGACACAACGATGGTATGGAAGTAACCGAAGCTCCTTAGTGTTGTATACCCCGATTGCTTGTCTGATTACCAATTCTGAATCCCCGAACACCGCTAGTCTTTTTACTCCCATGTCACGGGCCAATCGGAGTCCCAAGATACACCCCTCGTATTCAGCGGTGTTGTTCGAATTGCTGAAACGAAGTTTAGTGGCCACGGGGTATTGTTCTCCAGTGATAGAGACTAGGACCGCTCCGGCTCCTGCCCCCTCGGCATTCATGGCACCATCAAAATACAGCTTCCAAAATTGTCCCTCGTCATCACATTTTTCGCGCGATACCCAAAATATATCCTCGCCCGGGAGAGGAGTTTCTAACGGCTCCATCCCTCCTGCCGGGGCTTCTGCCAACTGATCTGCAATTCCCTGCCCTTTCATGGCCTTCTGGGTCACGTACACCATGTCAAACTGTTGTAAAATTAACTGCCATCTTGATAGTCGACAATTCAGCATGGGCCTTTCGAAGATATATTTCAGGGGATCCATTCTTGATATCAGGTACGTTGTATGCCCATGGAGGTAGTGCTGTAATCTCCCTGCAGCCCAGGCCAGAGCGCAACAGGTCTTCTCAATGGGAGTGTAATTCTGCTCACATTGGCTAAATCTTTTGCTGAGGTAATAGATGGCCTGCTCTTTACCCGCCTCATTTTTCTGTCCCAACATACATCCCATCGCGATGGTGTTGACGGATATATACATAAACAACGGGATCCCATCCTTCGGGGGTACCAGCACTGGTGCCTCCGTCAGTTGTTTCTTAATGATCTGAAAAGCCCTCTGACACTGCTCATTCCATTCTTGGGACACCCCTTTTCTTAACAGTTTAAAAATCGGTTCACATGTAGTCGTCAAGTGGGATATAAAACGGCTGATGAAGTTTATTCTCCCCAGGAATCCCCTTATCTCCTTCTCTGTGCGAGGTGCTGGCATATCCACAATGGCCTTAATCTTTGCTGGGTCCAACTCAATGCCCCGATCACTAACCAGGAAACCCAAGAGCTTGCCCGACTGTACTCCGAAAGCGCACTTGGCTGGATTGAGCTTCAAATTATACTTTCTGAGCCGATCGAATAGCTTTTTGAGATGAGTTATGTGATCGGATTCTACCTTTGATTTCACAATAATGTCATCCACGTAGACCTCTATCTCCTTGTGCATCATATCGTGGAACAAGGCCATCATGGCTCTCTGATAAGTAGCCCCCGCGTTTGTGAGGCCAAAAGCCAATCGTCTATAGCAGAAAGTGCCCCAGGGGGTGATGAATGCGGTCTTTTTTTACCCGATCTTCCTCCGCCACCATTATCTGATGATATCCTGCGAAGCAATCCACAAAAGAGTACATTTCGTACTGGGCTGTGTTATCCACCAGGATGTGTATGAAAGGCACCGGGAAGTTGTCCTTGAGACTGGCCTTGTTTAGATCTCTGTAGTCTACACATACCCTCACCTTTCCTCCAGGTTTAGCCACTGGGACCACATTGGACAGCCATTCTGGGTAAGTGGACACCATAATGATTCCCGCCCTGAACTGCTTGATGATCTCTTCCTTCACTTTTAAGCTCCACTCAGGTTTCAACTTTCTTAGTTTCTGCTTGATAGGCCTGAAACCCTCCTTGATGGGTAACCGGTGCACCACAATGTCGGTGGACAATCCGATCATATCCTCGTGCGACCAGGCAAAGACATCCTCATATTGGCTTAGTAACTCAATTATTTCTGCTTTCTGGCTGGGGGTGAGGTCCGTCCCTATCTTGAGTTCCTTTGGCTTGTCATGGGTTCCGATATCTATAGTGATGGTTTGGTCCAAATTGGGTTTGGGTTTATCTTCGACCCACCCTTTGATCTCATCAGGTGCGTCGTCGTAATCTGTCTCGTCTTGCTCAATGCCCATTAAATCGAAATCCAGCTCGATGTCAAAATCATAATCATCATTCAAATTTGAGAGATCATTTGTTAGGCAAGGATTACTCAAATGGGTACACCTGACATGAAACAAAATACTTGTCATATATAAATCATTTTTTCACGACGATCGCAATTTCAAATAACGCGAAGAAACGACACAATTATGCAGAAATAAAACAACAACAAAATAAAACTTCTTCATTCCCCCATCATCTGGGGTCAACCACCCTGACGTCGAGCTTTACCCCTGTTTGGATATCACTGGTTTCTGGGTCCAATTGTCGATGGTCAGGTCAGCTGAAATGCGCTGGATGAAAGAGGTCCTCACATCGGACACCTCCCCGATGATTACGGATACGTCGCCTGAGTTCTCCTCCATACCCTCTCCAGGAATAATCAGTCCTGCCCAATCGATGACAGGCACAACTTGTTGGGCTCCCGGTGGTATGATAATATTCGTCCCCTCCTTACTGTTTGTTGATTGTCCGGGGATGTAGCATTTGGTTTCAAACTCTTTCGCGACCTCCTGCAGGAAACTTTCCCTCCGGGCCGACTCACTATGTGTGGGGTTTAACTCTTCATTCCCTGCCCCAATCACAGGTCCGCTGATCCCCTGCTCATTGTCGGCTTTGGTCGCTGGACTGCCAACTAGTCGAATCGGAGTCGCACCCTGACGGTGTCCCCGCACTGCGCCCACATGGTAACCCAATCCTGCTTTGCCTATCTGCTGTGGTAGGTGGATGGGTTTGGTGATTCCCTGACTTGCTTTTTCCCTAGTCCCTGTCCAGGTTGGAAGTTCATTTTAATCATTTCCTTTGCCACAAAGGTGAGTTCCGGAGAGACCCTTGGTTTCACAGCTGGAGCTCCCAGGCATCTATAATGGGGAGTGCTAATCTCTAATGCTTGAAAGCTGGCAGGCGCCGCTGACTCATCCACATTGATTACTGGCAGGCCACTCCTGGGAGGAGAAGGGTCATCACATTCGGCCGAGATTGTTACCAGATTCCCATCGATGATCAACTTGATTTGTTGGTGGAGCGTGGAGGGAACTGCCCCGGCCATGTGTATCCACGGCCTCCCTAACAGCAGGTTGTAGCTTGCCGTAATATCTAGGACTTGGAAGGATATATCAAAAGTACAGGGCCCTATCTCCACTGGCAATTCTATCTCTCCGATGGTATCCCTCCGGGATCCGTCAAAAGCCCGAACCACCACATGACTGGCCCGTAGGCGCTTGAGACTGATGTTCATTTTCTTCAGCGTGCTGAGAGGACATATATTCAATGCCGATCCCCCGTCGATCAGCACCCCATTCATGACATATCCTGAGGAGATTACCGCGATGTGTAGCGGTTTTCGGTGCCCCCTTCCCTCTTTGGGAATGTCCTCATCCGTAAAGGATATTGCATCGGTTTCCAATAAGTGGCCTATCAGCTGGCCGAAACCCTCCTCACTAATTTCTTTGGACACAAATGCCTCCTCTAGAACCTTCATCATGGTTTTGCAATGCTCACTGGATGACAACACCAAGTCCATGACTGATGTTAGGGTTGATTCCTCATTTAAGATCTGGATCGCCCTCATTTCCGGGTGATCCATCCTTTTCAAAAACTCCATGGCCCTTTCCTCGGAAACCTCTTCATTCTTTCTCTTTTGGCTCTCAAGGACTCGCCCGGGAAGATATAGGGGGTTCCCCTTGGTCGTCACGGAAGCACAACTGGCCGCCTCCTCGGGTATTCCCCCGTAATTCCAGGGTACAGTCTTCAGACTACTGATAGGGAGCTGTGGCCTTGCAGCAAAAATGATGGGCCTCGGAGCTGTCAACTTGATAGGTCCCTCTATGTTATTCGTACTTACCCCTATCAACTTGATGGGCGTTATCCTCGCACTCCCATGGTCATGTATCACATTTATCATCTCCTCAACTTTCTGCACATAGTTCAACCTTGGCGGCCCCCCAGCCTCACTTGCCTCCGTCGCATTGACTCCCCCCCCATCATGTCTTGGCAGGGGATTTGCCTTAACATTCGGGGAATCCGGCTGTTCCACCACAATCTCTCCACTGTCAATCAGGTTTTGGATTCGATGCTTTAACGTCCAGCAATCCTGTGTATCATGGCCAGGGGAACTGGAGTGGTATGCACACCGCTTGCTCGGGTCAAACCTTCTACCCTTTGGGTCACTCGGGGGTGCCAAACCAACAATCTTCTTTTGGGCTACTAATACCGCTAATACTCGTTCAAGCGGCTCCCCGAGCGGGGTGAATACTCGGTTTTGCGAGGCCTCATATCTTCTTCGCCCCTCTGCTCTTTGATCTGAGAAATTGGGCTGTCGGGGTGGCCCTCCCCTCTGTGCCTGTACCGGAAGATGGCTTTCTGCTTTACTGGACGACCCTTGTAGGATGAGGGAGACATCCTCTTCCTTCCTCTTTTGGACTCTCCGGGAAGTGCTACCATAGTTTCCATTCTGTATTTGCTCGGCAGCAGTTTCTAAAGCAGTAAGATCCCGGATTTTACCCGATTTCAACCCCATGTCAACCATCTCTCCATGTTTAATCATTTTCGCAAAAGGTCTTCCAATCCCTGAGATGACCCTCTCATAATACGGTGCCTCCTGAATGTCTACAAAGGTCATTACCATCTCTGATTCGCTCATCGGGGGAGTTACCTGTGCAGCCATGCCCCTCCATCTTTGCGCATATTCCCTAAAGGATTCCCTAGGCTGTTTTTTAACCTTTGTCATTTGGTACCTGTCAAGAGCCATCTGGGCCTGAAAGCTGTATTGGGTTAAGAAAGTATGGGCCAATTCCTCCCAGCTGTGGATTCGGGCGTTGTCGAGGCGAGCATACCAGATTCTTGCCTCCCCTGTTAAGCTTTTCTGAAATAGCTGCATTCTTAACCCCTCGTCTTCGGCATAAGACCCGAGTTCTCCAATGTATATTTTCAAGTGTGTATAGGGGTCTCCCTTTCCATTGTACTTTTCAAACTCGGGAACTTTGAACTTTTCTGGATATCTGGCTCCGGGGAAAACACATAAATCCGAGTAATTAACCCTGCCCAGGGAGCCTATGCCCTTTAGAGATTGGATGGTTTCCTCCATGTGTTTCATTTTTCTCCGAAGGTCGTCATTGTCCCCCTCTTCTGGGATAGTAATCACTGTCCTGCTAGGTATGGGAACGGGCCTTGGGATGACTGGCTCGTCCTTGAGTCGGGGTTGGTCCTCTTTAAGCAAGTTTGTACCATTTTTAGGAGGACTCTGATCATCCCCTGGTGGTGGAGTATTATGCGGTCCCTGGTTTACCGGATCCTGTCTGATTAAGAACTGTTCCTTTAACATTGTGGCCATTTCCATCATCTGTCTTTTAAAATCATCAAACTCCTCCCGAGATATGGAATTATGGTTAGGAAGATCAGCCATTTCAGATGTAGAGACCTGGGCTTTCTTAGACTGCGAACGGGTTTGAGGAGCAATCCTACAGAGACAACGGTTCGAAGTTTAGTCCCGGGGGAAATGAACACATGGATGCATGCTAAAGCTGTAAAATTTTTGTGTGTTTTTTGGGTTTTTTAATCTTTTTCTGCAAAACAACACGTTAGCGGTCCTTTATTGAGACACTGCATGCTAGATACAATTTATTATGCTTCCCGGGTCGTTCCCTGCAAAACACAGAGGTTAGTATTTTCTTTTGTCATAAAGGGGAAGCATATATGAATATTTTGCAATGGGATTATGACATTTATACGCATAAACGTAAAAGGGCATGAAGAGACTTTTCCTGCGTTGGGTTTATCAGAGGCTGACCTACCCTAGGGTTACTCTCACGGGCTTTTCGGCATGAAGGTTCCCAAATCTTCGCAATCTACTCGTTTGAGCCCTTTCGATTGGAGCGGATTTGAGTGGTGCGTTTCCTGAGCCATCTCCGGGGAGCAGCCCCATCGAGTCCAGTAATAAGCAACCGACAGGTTCGCCTCAGGAGGAGGTACTCTCTCAACATACATTCACATTCATCGTCCTCACCGCATGCAAATGATTTCTTTAAAGTAAAGTCATTTCATTCAATCATTCATTCATTGGACACAACACACATTCACACAACAAAACCAAAAGATCAAAATATCGCATGCACACACATATTCATGAATTTTTAAAGGATAGAATAGCATCAAGATTTTAATGCGGCTTAAGCCCTCTAATGTCCCCAGCAGAGTCGCCAGCTGTCGACGCCGGGTTTTCGCTTGTCCTCTGGTCTTTTAGTCTTTTCCAATTTTAGCCCTTTGATTTAATGATGCTTTGGAAAAGGTCGGCATTGATGTCGACGGGGTTTTGAAAGATCGTCTTTTATGATGAGCCAATTAACCAGAGTCGCCAGTTGGTATATTTGAAATGGATGTACCAACTCATCCGAGTTTTCGTTTTTTATAAATCGCTGGCTCATGTGTGACTCCGAATTAACTGGTCTGCGAATCGAGATTCATAGAGTTCGGGGGCTTGCTTAAGTGAGGGGAAGGTGTTAGGCACCCCTCGACTTCCGTGAAACACGGTTACCGCAATCTTAATGCTTTCCTATCCTTTAATTCATGAATATGTGTGTGTAGGTGCGCGCGTGTGTGTGTGTGTGTGTGCCTATGTGAATGTTGTGGTGAGTTTGTATGAAAGAGTCATTTGGATTTTAGGGAAAATCGTGTTTTAATTTGAGTACGCTTCGGAATGTCTTTTCGATATACCCGAGAAAGCTTTATTCTTTATGAGAAAAGTTTGATTTTAATTATCCAAAACTATGGGATTTTCATTAAGTGTCGTTTTAACAAAAACAAGAGTTTTAAACCTTCGTCAAAATAGGAATCGAGATCTATACGTTGCTTTCATAAAATGATGGGCAATTTCTAGGATCTCTTTCACCCTATGCACAAAGATTTAATAAAACGTCAATTATTTATAAAATCATTTCGTGTGTTGTTTTGGAAAACAATTTTTTTTTCTTTAGCTTTCTCGTTAGATAGGAATCGACATTCATTAACGTTTCTCAAATTTTAACCTCGTGATTCTAATATCCTACTTTGATTGATTTTATGAAAATCTTATCATTTAGCTTTGAAATCAATTTCGTATCATGAATCAAATCAAGCATAAACACGCGTCGGGGCTATTCATGGGCATGTAAGCCATCAGAATATCCCCGAACGCCAACAATCACAAATTTCACTATTTCGGGGCCTTAAACACGATTCCCGCCTTGGCGTCGTTTTAAGGCCCAACGATTACATATTTACAATGAACACTACGTCATTTCTACCTCTTACATCAAGATATGTCCATCATCGGATTGGGACCCCGGGGTCGCTTTCCTAGGCTCACAATCAAGTATCCACAAACAATCGGATATTACAAGAAAATAAACCAACCCGGATAATCTAACAATACCAAGGCATCCTAAAACAACGATTTAAAGGAATTGATACCAAATATAACACCTTAAAACGAACAAAGAAATTAATGAACGAATATCATCGGGTTATTAGGAAGAGTTTCATTCCGATGGAAACTTCACTCACAATCCCTAATTCATTGTTCAATCAATAAATTACATGAAAAATTACATCTAATTTGATCAAATGATATGATAGAAATTGATATCACAAAAGAGATTTCACCTTGCAATTGATATCCAAATGGATGTGAACTTGAAGTATTTGAATAGAAGAAGAAATATGTGTGATACAATCAAATCACAAAATATTATTCCTCTCTTTTTTCTCACTTTCCTTCCTATTTGATTGCAAAATTTATGCTATTTCTTCCTCAATTTCCGAGTTTTTTGCTGCTGTTTTCCGCTGGAATTCTTCCTTCTTCTCCACAATTGCTGAACCTCCTGTATGCTGCCGAAGCTGCCTTAAATAGGCTGGCCAGAGCCAGCCGCAGATCTATCTGCGGCTGGCCGCAGATAGATCTGCGGCTGGCCAGCTGGCACGCCTCCCATCGCACTCAGCTGCTGAGTGCTGATTTCCCGGTTTTCGTGCTGGCGCACTCACTTGGCCGCAGATCTATCCGCGGCTGGCGGGCTTGACTTTCTCGATTTTCGTGTCACGCCTCGATTTTCGTACCGCAACGTCGGTTTTCGCTGACAGGCTCGTATTCCGCAGTCCGGGAACTTCCGGGAGACGTGCCACCTCATTCGGAAATGCCTGCCTCGGACGGTCATGCTGTCACGTCGACTTGGGCTGCCCAAATCATTGCGGCGGGACCGGGCGCTCGCCCTTGTGCCCGCTCCTTTGCTCCCGCAAGCTGGTTCAATTGACGATTTCGCCCTCCTGTCACGGTTAGTAGAAGGAAACGCAAAATTTGGGTGTCTACAATGGGCAATAAAAGTTTGCATGAAATCCAATTTTAAATTAAAATAAACTCCTTTATTTTAATCTAGAATTTTTATTAAAAAAATACAGAAGACCTGAAATCAGATGACTGAGCGCAACTGCGCCCAGGCCCAGCGTAGCTGCGCTGAATCCTTAGCTGCGTTATAAGCCCAGTGTTGTTGCACTGTGCTATGGTGATTTCCAGATCGCGTTTTTGACTTTTCAAATCACGATTTTGCTTCTTTATTTCATAAAACATGATTTTATATCAACAGATATGTCCAATTAAATTGTTCTAAACACATATCAATGTATATATCGAATCAATACAATTAATAATTCGCATAAGGATGGCTTTGATACCACTGTTAGTTTGTAGAAACATGAACATACATACAATCACATGTATAAATAGCGGAAGCATGACATAAATCGAATTTAAAATTTTTCTGCAATCCCAGGAATCACCTTATGCGATATTATTAATTGAGGATGGATAAAAGATATACCTTATGAAGATGATGCAACTCCTTGATCAAATCTTCAATTTACAATCCTTTGTCTTTCCGTGCTTCTTCAATTCCTCGGATCAAACACAAGCTACTCAATATGTGCAACACTCTAAAGGTGATCCACCAAGAGTATATTGATTAAAGAAGTGAATTTTACAATAAACCTTGGTTGGCTAGCCCTAATTCTCTCTCTCCTAACTCCTTAGGTTGTAGAGAATTTGTTACGTAGTATCTCTATACTCACAGTTGTGTTGTAACCCTAATTATCATAAGGGCTCTCCTTATATAGACAAATTCCTCCTCCTAAACTCTTTTGGACTTAGGGTTTTTTTAATTTAATTCCCAAACTATTTAGGAACTAAATAATTAATAATAATAATAATAATACTTCTTATTAATTTATAATTAGTATTTCTCCAAATACTTAATTATAAATATTAAGCTATGTAATTTATTCCACTAATAAATTAAATACACTTAATTCATTATTATTATTAAGCCAATTACTTCTAAAATAAATTTTTTTTTATGGTGTGACCCTTTAGGTTCAATATTATACCGGTAGTTGAATAAATAAATTAGAACAATTCTAATATTATTTATAATGAATTCAACTACTTTAATACATGAATTTGTTGATTCTTGTTAAGGATAACATAATAGTGTATGAGACGAAAGTACTTGAATGCTATGTGTGACTTTGTTAGGAGTTTGTGCTTAATGAATCTATTTTAAGTGTCTTGCATGAAAATAGCAAAATAACTGAAATAGATCTTTTTATTAATCATTGAAAGATGTTAATAAACTGATAGGCAATCGTAGTTGGCAACTCATTGACTTAATTACGTGGGAATAAGGTAAGGCGATTATTGTAGAAGCAATTGGGGAAATTGTATTCCTATGTCTTACTCATCTGGTGATCAATAATTGTGAGTTAACTTAGTTTTTATTTTTAATCAAACACAATTTCACAAAATCAATAGAGGTGACTGTTTAATTAGATTTAAATTGGTAAAAATTTAGTAATTCGAGTAATTGTTAGTAACTGTTCTCTATGGGTTCAACACACGTATTTACTTCTATATTACTTGATTAACCGTGTGCACTTGCACGAATTTGCCATTATATAAATTGGACAACAAGTTTTTGGCGCTGTTGCCGGGGAACGGTTCTAATAGTTATTTTATTATTAGTTTTTATCAATTTAGTTTATTTAAACAGATTTTTATTTTTATTTTCTTTTTCTCTGCTTTTACAGGCTTTCCTCTGTTTTAGTCTGTTAAGGCAGTGATTCGAGAATTGTGTTCGTACCAGGGTAAATTCAGTGGTTTATGCAAACACGTTCTAAGGATCCTAATTTAGTTCCTTACGACAATGAAATTGAGCGTACATTGCAGAGAGGCCTAAAATCTAATCGGGTTACAATGGAAAATGAGGATAATATGGCTGGAGAAGAACAGAAACCTCTTCAGGATTATGCTATGCCGAAGGTGACGGAGATTTAGTCAAGTATCACAAGGCCTGCAATTGCAGCTACAAGTTTTGAGATCAAATCAGGCACGATTCATATGATACAAAACTCAGTTCAGTTTAGGGGATCACCGAACGATGACCCCAATGATCATCTTGTCAGCTTCTTGGAGATTTGTGATACTTTTCAATATAATGGTGTGTCCGAAGATGCAATCAGATTGAGGTTGTTCCCATTCACGTTGAAGGATAAAGCAAGGAGTTGGCTACATTCATTGTCGTCGGGATCAATCACCACATGGAATGACTTGGCACAAAAGTTTCTCGCCAAGTTCTTCCCACTAACAAAGACGGTCAAAATGCAGAATGATATTTTTTTCATTCAGTCAGTTTGATTCAGAGTCATTGTATGAGGCTTGGGAGAGGTTCAAAGATCTACTTCGAAAATGTCCACATCATGGGCTACCGTTATGGCTTCAAGTGCAAACCTTCTATAATAGTCTCAACAATCAGATAAGGACTAGTATCGATGCCGCGACAGGAGAAGCTTTGATGGCAAAAAGTTGTGAGGAGGGCTATGAACTATTGGAAAACATGGCGACTAACAATTATCAGTGGCCAACTAGCAGGTTGACTCAACCGAAAGTGGCAGGGATGTTAGAATTAGACGTAGTAACAGCATTATCAGCCCAGGTAACAGCTTAGATTTCCGCTTTGACTAAGAAAATTGATGCATTGGGCGTGCAGAATGTGAAAAAGGTGGAAGTGATGTGCAAGTTATGTACGGGGGCCCATCCATTAGAACAGTGTGCTATTGACACCGAAGCAGTTCAGTTTGTGGGAAATTTCAATAAACAACAGCAATTTAGGGGGAATTCTAACAGTTACAATCCAGGGTGGAGAAATCACCTGAACTTCTCATGGAGCAATAATCAAAATCCACCCCAAACTTAACTACAAGTATCCCGACAAGCATCACCAATGGGATTTCAGAATAGACAGCAACAACCTCCACAGTAGGAAAAGAAACCGGAACATGAGGAGTTATTGATAAAGTACATCAAGGACAATGAGACGTGGAAGAATACTCATGATGTAACTTTGCAAAACATTGAGAATCAGATCGAACAGTTGGCATCAGCTATGAATACTCGTCCGTAAGGTACATTGCCAAGCGACACAGAAACGAACCCAAGGGATGGAAAAGAACACTATAAGGCAATTACTTTGAGGAATGGGAAAGACTTGGAAGATCAGACTAAAGATAACTCAAAGCAGCAGCCTAATGTAGAGAGCGGTGTGGAACAGAAAGTACAAGAGGAAGTGGAATTAGATAAAGTAGTGGATGAGGGAAACGCAGTTGAGAAATCAGAAGTAAAGAAACCTGACTCCTATAAGCCACTGGTTCCATTCCCGCAAAGACTCCACAAGGCTAAGGAAGACATGCAGTTTTCAAAATTTCTGAAAATGTTCAAGAAGTTACACATCAATATCCCGTTTGTAGAGGCTATAGAGCAAATGCCGGGTTACGCAAAATTTATGAAGGAGATCTTGTCAAGGAAAAGAAAGCTGGAAGATTTTGAAATAGTCGCACTTACGGAGGAGTGTAGTGCGATTTTGCAGAAAAAATTACCCCCAAAGTTCCTGGACCGAGGTACTTTCACCATACCTTGTACCATTGGAGATAAGTTTTTTGATAAGGCACTGTGAAATTTGGGGGCTAGTATCAACTTAATGTCGTTATCCATTTACTCTCAGTTGGGACTACCGGAAGTCAAGCCGACCAATGGAACTCTTCAGCTAGCAGATAGGTCTCTAACGTACCCACGAGGAATAGTGGAGGATATATTGGTAAAAGTCGACAAATTTATCTTCCTAGCTGATTTCATAGTGCTTGATTTTGAGGAAGACAAAGAAATTCCCCTCATACTTGGGCACCCATTCTTAGCCACGGGAAGAACCTTGATTGATGTACAAAAAGGGGAACTTACGATAAGGGTTCAGGATCAGGAGGTTACTTTTAATGTGTTCAAAACAATGCAATTTCTAAAAGAGACTGAGGATTGTTTTAGAATCGACTAGGTTAAATCAGCAGTGAACGAGTTTTTAGAAATCAATGCATATAGGGATCCGTTGGAGACAGCTTTGGTTAGTTCACACGTAGTAGATTTTCCAACTTCACTGGATTATGTGAATATGTTGAACACTTTTTCCCCATTTGTGCCATATGGAAAACGATTCGGGGCATTGGATAGAGTTGAGAAACCAAGTTCACGGGCAAAGACATCTATTGAGGAACCACCTATTTTGGAATTGAAGCAATTACTGAGTCATCTCAGGTATGCCTACTTAGGAGATTCCTCTACTCTGCCAGTTATCATCTCATCATCACTAAATGAATCACAAGAGGAGAAGTTATTAAGGGTGTTGCGAGGGTTTAAAACTGCTATTGGATGGTCGATAGTCGATATCAAGGGAATCAGTCCCTCGTTTTGTATGCACAAGATTTTATTGGAAGATGATGTTAAGCCAGTTGTGGAACAACAACGCAGATTGAATCCAATAATGAAGGAGGTTGTTAAAAAGGAAATCATTCAATGGTTAGATGTCGGAATCATCTATCCCATATCTGATAGTTCTTGGGTGAGTCCAGTGCTATGCGTACCAAAGAAAGGGGGTATGAGAGTGGTTGTTAATGAGAACAATGAGTTGATTCCGACGAGAACTGTGACTGGATGGCGAGTGTGCATGGATTATAGAAAATTGAATAAAGCAACTCGCAAGGATCACTTCCCTTTGCCGTTTATCGATCAAATGCTTGATAGGTTAGCAGGGCATCAGTTCTACTGCTTGTTGGATGGGTACTCAGGGTATAATTAAATTGTCATAGCACCGGAAGATCAAGAAAAGACAACCTTCACTTGCCCATATGGAACGTTCGCGTTTCGGCGAATGTCTTTCGGATTGTGCAATGCACCGGCAACTTTCCAACGGTGCATGATGGCAATTTTTTTTGACATGGTGGAGCAAAATATCGAGGTTTTTATGGATGATTTCTCGGTATTTGGGGACAGTTTTGATCTTTGTTTGGCAAATTTGACATTAGTGCTCCAACGGTGTGTTGAAACTAACTTGATCCTTAACTGAGAAAAATGTCACTTTATGATCAAAGAAGGAATCATTTTAGGCCATCGTGTTTCAGCAGGGGGTTTAGAGGTTGACCGAGCAAAAATTGAGACAATTGAGCATTTACCTCCTCTAACATCGGTAAAGGGAATCTGTAGTTTTTTGGGCCACGTAGGGTTTTATCGACGGTTCATTCAGGATTTTTCGAAACTCACGAAGCCATTGTGTGCCTTACTTGAAAAGGATGTTCCGTACAAATTTGATTCGGAATGTCTTAAAGCATTTGAATTGTTGAAGAAGAAGCTGGTCACCGCAACGGTCATCATTGCACTCAATTGGAATCTTCCATTCGAACTCATGTGTGATGCAAGCGATTACGCCGTGGGAGCTGTTTTAGGTCAAAGAAAAGATAAGGTGTTTCATGCAATATACTATGCAAACAAAACGTTGAATGATGCACAGGTAAACCACACAACAACAAAAAAGGAGCTCCTTGCCATAATATTCGGATTTGATAAGTTTCGCGCCTATTTGATCGGTACAAAGGTGGTTGTGTTCACAGATCACTCGGCCATTAAATATCTTATCTCGAAAAAGGACGCCAAACCGCGGCTCATTCGTTGGGTCCTTCTACTTCAAGAATTTGATCTAGAGATTCGGGATAGGAAGGGAACTGAAAATCAAGTAACAGATCATTTGTCAAGATTGGAGAATGAACAACAACCAGCAATAGATAAAATCATGATCAACGAATCTTTTCCGGATGAGCAACTATTTTTTGTGATAACAAAAACCCCTTGGTACGCGGATTATGTGAACTACATTATTAGCGGGATATTGCCATATGATCTTAGTTTTCAGCAGAAGAAGAGGTTCTTGTTTGAGGTAAAACAGTACATGTGGGATGATCCATTCCTCTTCAAACAGTATGTCGATCAGATGATATGGAGATGTGTGGCTGAAGCAGAAATCGAAGGAATTTTACAACACTGTCATGCTTTTTTGTATGGAGGACGCTATGGAGGAGATCGAACAGCCGTAAAGGTACTTCAGTCTGGATTCTTTTGGCCAACTCTGTTCAAAGATTCTCATGCGTTCGTTAAAAGGTGCGACAGGTGCCAATGAGTTGGGAACATCACGAGTCACCATGAGATGTCACTCAATACAATGTTGGAAGTTGAATTATTCGATGTGTGGGGCATTGACTTCATGGGACCGTTCCCGTCATCCTTTAATAACAAACTCATCTTAGTTGTTGTGGACTACGTCTCCAAATGGGTGGAGGCAGTGGCGCTACCTACAAATGATGCCTAGGTAGTTCTGAACTTTCTCCGAAAGAACATCTTTACAAGATTTGGGACACCGAGGGCCATCATCAGCGACGAAGGAACACATTTCTATAATAAATCATTCACGACTCTCTTGGAAAAATATGGAGATCGACATAAGGTCGCCTTGGCCTACCATCCCCAAACTAATGGTCAAGCTGAGATATCCAATAGAGAAGTCAAACAGATTTTGGAAAAGATAGTAAACCATCACGGAAAGATTGGGCGAGTAAACTTGACGAAGCTCTGTGGCCATATCACACTGCTTACAAAACCCCAATTGGTATGTCCCCATATCGTCTGGTGTTCGGAAAAGCTTGTCATCTACCGATAGAATTGGAGCATAAAGCGTATTGGGCGATAAAGAAGCTCAATCTTGATTCCGAAGCAGCAGGTGAAAAGAGACTCTTACAACTAAATGAGTTAGACGAATTCAGAGTACAAGCCTATGAGAATGCCAAGCTTTACAAGGAGAAGACCAAAAGATGGCATGATAAGTGAATTGTTCAACGTTCCTTTGAGCCAGGTTAATCAGTGCTATTATTCAATTCACAGCTTAAACTCTTTCCGGGAAAATTGAAGCCCAGATGGTCTGGTCCATTCACGATTACCAAAGTTTACTCGTATGGAGCCATTGAGATTCAAGATCCGAGCAATCAACAATCGTTTAAAGACAATGGCCAGCGGCTAAAGCACTATCTGGGAGGAGATGTGAACCGTGAAAGACCTCGATCACTCTTGAGGATTCCGCTTGAAAAGAGGAACAAAGTCGGGCTAACGACTTTAAACCAAGCGCTGCTGGAAGGCAACCCAAATTTTATTAATATTTTTATATTTATTTAATTTACTTCGGATATATGCTAATTGGAAAAGTTGGAAATCATTTATATTGTGGGAAAAAACGCAATGAGGCCTTGGCCCCATTTCCAGCTTGAAAATCATGCCCCGACCTAGACTCCGCAGTCAAATCATGCCCTGGCCTCGTTTTATGAACAAAATCCAGGCGACCGCCCCGACCCCTCTGTTAAATCATACCCCGACCTCCTTTTCACGGCTAAAACGAGGCCTCGACCTCACTGCGTGAATTCAGTTTTCTAAAGGGTGCAAAATCGCGATCAAATCAAAACCTCAACCCACCTTTCTTCCTTCAATTCGTTCCTATCTCCATCCTACACTCTCATCTCCTTCTTAACTTTCGACTCCTACCCCAAATCCACCATTCCTATTCTAAATCCATCTATAATCCTAGTTTCATTCAAAGTAAACCCAATTTCCAACACTAAAACCCCATCATATTTTATCTCCTCACACCAACGGATTGCACACGAGCGATTGAGGTTCTTCAAAGTGGTATAACCTCCATTTTTGGGCATCAATTTCTTTTATTTGAGGATATAAATGTGTTAGTAGGTGGTGTCATTCAAGTTTGGGGCAGTGTGGTGTTGGAAGTTTGAATTGGTGTGCATCACATGTTTGATTGATTGCCCCAACAAAGCTTGTGCACAGTTGTAGTAATTTTTGCAGTTTTGTTTGGCGAAATTAATTGAGCTTTGATCCCAATGTCTGCAAAACGTCAAAGAGGGGCAAGTTCTTCCTATTTAAGACCTTTTGATAAGTGAAAGTTTGTAAACGCCGAGGCGGCAGAGAAGTTTAATTCCTACCTAGCAAGCAAAACACTAACCCCCGAGCGTGGTTTACGACTAGATGAAGTTTTGGACGGAGAAATGCATCTTATGATAGTGGAACGGGGTTGGGAGACATTCAAAGACCAGCCTGAGGCGGCGACAACATCTATAGTAAAGGAATTTTATGCCAATGCACAGGATGCGCCAGATTACACTGTCACAGTCCGAGGTAAAAGAGTGTCTTTTAGTGGCCAAACAATTAATGAATACTACAATCTAAGGAGTTTGGAGCATTGTCAGTATGCCCGGTATGTTTTGGAAGGACCAAATTTTGAGAAGATTATACAGGAATTATGTAAGCCTGACACGGAGTGGACCCATAGAGGCCAAAGTGGAAATATGATATTCTCGATAGCTAGCATGAGCCGTTATAGGAAGATTTTGGTATGCTTTTATTTATGCTAAGTTAATGCCAAAAATGCACACCACTCATGTCTACAAAGAGAGGGCGGTGTTGTTATACGCCATTGTCACGGGCTTAAAAATAGACGTGGGGGATGTTATCCAAGCATCAATCCGAAGGAACTTGGCGACGAGACATACTTTAGGTTGACTGCCTCATCCGTCGCTCATCTGTGGGTTATGTTACAGAGCTGGAGTTCGATGGGGATCGGATGAGCTCCTTCAGCCACCTACTGTGCTATTGGATCACGCACTCATCGAGCGCTACAAAGTCTGGGAAGGGGGTGAATCTCACCCAAGAGGTTTAGGATTTATTATTCGTCCTCCTTCACCACATGCTGAGGATGAGCCAATGGTGACTGATCCCAATTCTACTGCTGCTCCTTCTACCTCCACTGATCAACTATTTTAGGCTATGGCTAGTCAGCTTGATCGTATTAAGTGATAGAATGCTTGCATTGCCCAGCGTCAAACAGTCATGCATACATACACCACTAGCTTCAATTTGGCGTTGGCCGACATGTTTGTTCGCATCGACCCATCTACTGATACGTCTCATTTCCCTGCTCCACTACTCCTGCCGACTTATCCACCGCTAGATCCGAATGATAGCGCTGATCATCAAGGGAGTCCTCCGTTCTAATTCTTATTCTATTTTACAACATGAGGACATATGTGTGTTTAAGTTTGGGGGTGGTTGGTATTTGTTGCATTTTAGTTTAATTGTGCATTTTAGGTTGCATTTTATATGTTTTTATTACATTTCATAGTTATTATTTTCGTAAAACAAAATTAAAAAAAAACATTTAGGAAATTCTTGCATTTGTTTAGTAGTGTTTTATGTGTTTAAATGTCAGTTGAGCAATGCTTTTATGATAATGGTTAATCAATGGGCCGATGATAATAATTTGGTGATTTGGTTAATAATTAGTGTAGAATGGATAATGATTATGAGTCTGGTCTTAATTGTTGCTAGTTTTATCATTGCTGGAAACCCTTGAATTTCATAAGCATGTTTCAATATGTCAGGCTAGTTGGAATTTGGATTCGGTTTATTGAATTAGATGCTAGTGAAAGATATAAGAAAACCTCTGTTGCTTAGTTGATCATGTTACCATAAAGAGTTTGTTAATATTAATTGCTTCAATATCCGTCAAGAAAAGATGAGAAGAGAAAAAAATATGTATACAAGTGATGGATATAAGCAAAGTTTGTCTAGTTTATTTTTGTGGCCTTAATTACTCGAACAAGTATGCCCTTAGGAGTGTCTCTACACTTAGTGACCTAAAGCCATCTGATTTGGGATTCATTGGTGGAAAGTTCGCTACAGGGATAATTTTGAAAAGCCTAGAAAAAACAAACATTGCACATGCCAAGATGAAAAATGCATACGAGATGGAGCGTAAAACGCACTCGTGAAAAAAAAGAGGGAAAAATGTATGGGAATAAAATGTGTGAAGATAAGTATATAGAGGGTGTTGTAATTCTGTATTTGCAGATATCTTTTATGAGCATTGAAATTCATGAATTTATTCGGGTTTTGATTAGTTTGGTGCATTGAATGCACACACACACACACACTAAGGGTTGAAAGAAATGTGATCCTAGTGATATGTTGAGTTTGGATGAAGCATGATTTTGCATAAGTTATGACTAATGAATCTTTGAGGCTGATTTGTTAATCATTGTATTGAATCATTGCTCGAGTTGTTGCTAGTATAGTTAGTCTACATGTTATAGGTAGTTTGAGTTTAGTTGTGTAGTTTTTTTTTGGTTTTTTTTTTGGGTTTTTTTTTGCTTGAGGGCAAACAAAGTCTTAAGTATGTGGGTATTTGATGAGTGGGTTTTGATACCTACGATTCAGATATGTTTTAGTTATTATCTTATTGGCTTTTAAGTCTTTTTAGTGGATTTTATTGGTTTCTATGTGTATTTTGCAGGGAAAGGTGAATTGGGGACGATTCGAGCATTTTTTAGAAAGTAGTGGCAAAATCGTAATTTGTGTATCAGGAACTAGGTCGGGGCCTAGTTTCCCAGTTCAAACTGAGGCCGGGGCCTAGTTGCACGGAAGCATGTTGACCTAGCTGCAGATTTGGAGTGTTTTTGATTCAGAAAAGGATTTTCAATCAGGGGGCCTATCATTAAAAAAGGAGAAGATGACATATAAAAGGGAGAATGACAAGTAATTGACAACCACTCAGCGAAGACTTGGAGATTGACTTGGAAAGCACGAGGAGTTAGAGACTGAAGCTTAAGGAGTTTAGAGATTCTTGCCAGAGTTTCTCTTCTTTTCTTTAACTTCTTCAACTGTAACTTTGGATGTTATTTATTTTTAATCTGTTTGTTTTCATTATGCGTATGAACTAATTCTTTAATTAGGGATACAATGGAACCTTTTGCAAAGCAGTAACTTAATTATCTTTATTCTTACTTATTGATCTTATTGAGTTGATTATTATATTTTATGCTTAATTAAATAATTGTTTGGCCATCAATTAATCTGATATCTTTGATGGAATTGAAAGAGGAAATCTTAGATTAGATCTGAATATAATAACGCATGAATTTGTTGATTCTTGTTAAGGATAACATAATAGTGTATGAGACGAAAGTACTTGTATGCCATGTGTGACTTTATTAGGATTTGTGCTTAATAAATCTATTTTAAGTGTCTTGCATGAAAATAGCAAAATAACTGAAATAGGTCTTTTTATTAATCATTGAAAGATGTTAATAAATTGATAGGCAATCCTAGTTGGCAACTCATTGAATTAATTAAGTGGGAATAAGATAAAGCGATTATTGTAGAAGCAATTGGGGAAATTGTATTCCTATGTCTTAATCATATGGTGATCAATAATTGTTAGTTAATTTAATTTTTATTTTTAATCAAACACAATTTCACAAAATCAATAGAGGTGACTGTTTAATTAGATTTAAATTGGTAAACATTTAGTAATTCGAGTAATTATTAGTAACTGTTCTCTGTGTGTTCGACACTCGTATTTACTTCTATATTACTTGATTGATCGTGTGCACTTGCACGAATTTGCCATTATATAAATCGGACAACAATCAACTACATAAAAAACAATATCTAGTCACGTGGTAAGGTAAATGATATCAGTTTTTTTATACTCGTAAAGGATATCATTTTCTTTCATACTCGTAAGGGAAATCATTTTCTATCATACTTCTAAATTTAAACTTACTATGGTAAGAAAGTATTATTCGTTTCTACACTCCTTGATTGTTGAGTGTCTTTAGCCTGTGTGGCAAAGATACGTGGTGAAAGTTCTCTTTGGCCTTAGTGCAAAGAGGAACTGTTGATTGACATGATCATGACCATTGGTGTTATAATTAATGAAATCTTGATGGTAAATTTTTAAATTGGAGAATCTATCATACTTCTAAATTTAAATTTACTATGGCAAGAAAGTATTGTTCGTTTTTACACTACTTGATTGTTGAGTGTCTTTAGTCTGTGTGGCAAAGACACGTGGTGAAAGTTCTCTTTGACCTGGGTGCAAAGAGGAACTGTTGATTGACATGATCATGACCATTGGTGTTACAATTGATGAAATCTTGATGGTAAATTTTTAAATTGGAGAAGATAGTAGACAATGTGGTCTATTTGACTCTTCTAATGGATTGTTGCAGTTGTTTGTTGAAAATTTATGTTGACTATCATTTTTTAAATATCTGATTTATCACTGTTGAAGGCTAATGATAACTTATTCTTCGTTATCTTAGTCATAATATTCGTTACTGAGCTATTTGAGCTCACCTTTTTATTTCATAATTATATTCAGGAAATGAGAGTGTAGTTGGGGCTAGCAGGGAGAACAGGAGAATTGAATGATGGTCCGAGTTAGTAGCTGTAATATGCCTCACCAACTTGTAAAATAGTGTGACAATAATTTTAGTGAGAACTTAATGTGTGTGTTGCTGTACTATACACAATATTGTAAAAATTATAAATAAGAGAATTTATGTATGTTGTTTATATTTTAACGATTCAAATTGAGTGTGTAAATCCGAATTTGGGTGCGTCACATAGAGTGTTTAGTTTAGGCGTATGATAACATAGAGTGTTTAGTTTAGACGGATGATAAGATTGTTAAGTGTGTGTTCTGATTCTCAAAATCCCAAAATTTTTATAAACTCAGAGAGTTTTAAATCTAACATGAACCATATATGTTAGTTTGTAGACTACTGATATATACATTCGAAAATTAGTTGGAGATTGACCTTAGAGTATGAGAGATTTTAATGAGAAACGGGTCGGACAGCGGGAAAGGAGCAAAATCCGATTCGAATCTCTCTCTTTATCTCTAGATCTTTCTTTGCTTTACCGTTTCTTCTTTCCTCCTCACGGTCCCTACTTCGTTCATTAGAAGACTGCAGCAAGTCACGCCTCACCTTCACTCTCACTCTCTAAAAAACTCCAAATACCACATAAAACTCCCAAATTCAGCATACCCAAGATCCATATCACTACAAAAACATACATATACATACAAAAATAAATACACGTTCTTCCCCTAAAATCTCTGACAATCTCTTATAGAAAGAAAGGAAATGACATCTGTGGTGGGTCCACAGATACAGCAGTGTCCCATTAATGGCAACTCCTTCATGTACAACAACACTCTGTGCGCTTGTAACCCTGGGTATTTGTACAACGCCACCGCAAGAAGTTGTTCCTTATTCCGCGTGGATGTTAAGGATTGGATGAGGTTGGATTCGGGTATTGATTACTCCATCAATTTCCCAAACATATTCTCATTTGATACTATCACGAGATTTACCCAGTCGCAGGCTGTGTTTCTAGAGGCTACCCTGGTTATGCTTCTCAGTTGGCTCTTTTTCTGTTTCTTTGCTCGGTTTGGAAGTCTTGGTGATGGCCGCACTGTGTGGTTCAAGATTCGTTGGTGGATTAGTCGCTTGGATATCTGTTTTGCCACCCGCCACTGGCTGGTAATTAATCATTTTTTTTTTCTTGTTGATTTGTTTTTCGATTCTGTTTTCCCCCCAATTATGGTAGTACTTTGGTTATCATGTATGAAAATAGCTACATTGAAATATATGGCGAACCACTACATTATTAGTTATCATTAAGAATATATAGTTTAGAGAACGTTTATGCTTTGCGTGGAACTCAGGAAAAGGAGAGGAAATAGAAAAGGAAATGAATTTAATAGCAATTTAGATTAAAGAGTGTTACTGGGGTTTCATTGAAGTGGGAAATGACATACACAAATGATGACCATAGAGGCGACAGAAATCATGGAATGGATAGTGATTCTTCATGAGGGAAAGAGGATTTGGAGAATTTATAATTAAATATTTTGTGTTATTGTTTCAAGTTAAAAGTGAGGTAATTATTTAGTATATATTATTATATTAGGTAGAGTATTCTACAACTAGGTATTATTAGGATTCTATTTTCATATTTAATTTGATTGCCTAGATTTTACTTGGTCGAGTTTATGGGTTTTTCTTTCTGTCCTATATTTAAAGTCATGTGACCCATCATTTTAATAATTTAATGATTGATGCTATTGAATTTTAAGTCTTGTGCTTGTGGCTTTTAGGTTTTAGCCTAATTATCTTCTTTTAGCCCCCTTTATTCCTAACTTCCATCCTTGTCCTACATCATTTGGTACCAAAGCCCAAACCTGGTGATTAACTTATCTTGTTCCTTCCCGATTTTATGGTCTCCATCAATTTGTCAAAGTTGGCTAGAGAGTCGACAACAACATCCTAATTGTCAAATAATCGTATAAGAAAATTGCCATCTGATTGGATTATTCATAGAATTTTATTTTTAAAAGTCTAATCACTCCCTGATATTAGAAGGAGAAATTCAATCACTCTTGGTTCAATAAGCATCATACTAGCCTTAAATTTGCATCCAATAGCCTATGAAAAGAGCAGCAAGTCTTATTGAGTGGAGCCGTATCTCTCCTAAAGAGTAGAGTATACAGTACACGTAATGGTTTCCAATTCACCATCCAAGTAGATAATGATTGAATTTGTAATATGCTTAGTAGGATTTAAGCGCTTGATATAGATATTAGATACCAATGTTCTTCTGCTAGAAACCTTCCGAGTACTTGTTAAAAAAATCCATACCTAAGGGGCCTATGTATCAATATTGCTTCATTAGACTTTTCTAGTTCACTTTGTATGTAGTTGAAGGACGACTACTACTTATTTGTATAAAAAATTTCTTCTTTTATATTTAAAAGAAAAATATAATATTTCTATAATACATGTGATCCTGAGAACATAAGAAAACTTATATAGCACTAACCACTTGGTGAATTTTAAGTAACATACTGAAAGACTATTTTCCCCCCTTGGATATTAAAGAAATTTTAAAGGACATGAAAGAAAAACACCTCAAAAGAGGCAGCTTTCCATTATCTACTAAGATTATTAACAGAAATACCCCCCTAAAGGACCATGCTTGAGGCCCATAAAGAAGTAAGAAAAAAGATCCTTTCTCGTAAAAAGAGAAAGGTAACGAGCAATTTTGAAAAAGGCAGGCATTATGCTCAGATCAGATTCTAGTACGCAGAGAAGATTTTGCACTTCCAAAACTTACATCTTTTTGCTCTCTAGAATCGTGAAACCGTGTAAGCAACAAATCCTCCATCAAGGCGGGAGTCGAAACACACCTGCTCCTCCCCTAACATGTCAAAAGTAGAGTTCCACAAACCCTAAACAATATGACAATGCAATTTGTCTGCTTACACAAGACATATATGTCTGGAGATAGAGCGTTGAGGGTCTGCATTGTGACGCCCCCAAATCCGGGTCACCTGAGCCACGGACCTGGTTCATCACTATCTAACACAAGAATTATACAATCGATAACTTATAGCGGAATAAAGGAATATTTACATTGATATAACATAAATAACCCTGTCCCAAGTCTCGAAACCAAGGCTACAACAAAACATAACATAATACATAAGGGTAAATATGTCTTAATACACGACGTCAATAATAAATTTAATACAAACGGTAATTCTAGAACAACAAATTACAACTACTCCGTAGCTTTACCCTTTCCCTTATCTTTTCCTGAGCTCTCGCCACGTGCCGCACTAACTGAAATGTTTTTAAGGAAAGCAAGGGGTGAGCAACAATTTGCCCCGCAAGTATAAAAGCAATGAATAGTCACATGAATAACTTTATAGCTCACAAGAGTAAAAATTTATCTGAACCAAGGAAATAAACTTCTTTTTATCACCGTTATAGTGGTCGCTAAGGACCGAAGGATTTCTGAAGTATCCAAGGATTTCAAAGTTTCCCGAAGAAGGGAACTATTCAATACTGAGAGTGCACCAAGGCACAAAACTCTATTCTAGAATTACTGAAAATTCATCCGATAATCCACAAAACTGGTACAATAGGTGATCAGCCTAAAAAACCTGGCGTTATGCATAAGCCTTACATTTTCCATTTACGCGCGTGTCGGTTTCCCGACGTTTATACAATTTCCCCTACTATGAGGGTTGTTCTCCTCAGCTTTACATGGGAGTCCGGACCAAAGCAATTTGATCGGACAACTTTACTTAACAATAATAATAGTTGGAGGACTTAACCTCACTTTAATAAACAAATCAATAAGTGTCGAGCTGAAGCAATTAGCTTTGACATAACTTTCAAACAGTTTATGGAATAAAGAACTTTAAGGTTCAACAACATGTATAATAACATCAATAATATCTTGAATGAATAACAATTCATAATCTTTGGAATCACACAGTATATAACACTGCATGAAATGGGCTTTCATTACAGTACTTGAATAAAAGTATGAATACTAGCACAATAATTGCTAAATCGATAAGTAACTTGAACGGAGTCAAGAAACTCAAAAAGCTTGCCCAATAAATAATATTTGCTCGAATATAAATTTGAGTAGGGTAAGTAAGCTTGCACAATAATAACTTGAATAAGATAGGAGACTTGCTCGATAGATCAATGTGTTAAGGAAAACTCGCACAATTAAATAAGGGTAGAGTAAGGAACTTGCCTTGCACGTGCGTTAATATCTTGACGTTAATCGTCCGTCAAATATACCCTATATAGTTCATTAAAATCACCATAAATATTAGTCACATAAGGACTAGGTTCATTACAGTCATCACATCCTTAAAATACATTGATTGCCACTACGCTTACCCAGTCGGGGGTCTCGACATCGTTTAGGTAATCCCATAATTCAATTTACGCCTTAGGACAACATCGTTTAGGTCGACACGGGTATAAATTAAGCACATAAAGCTTTAACAAGATATAAGCGTTTTTAATCATTTTGTACAAAAATATAAGTTTTAGACCCATGGGAAAATTTACTGGGTCCGACCCGATTCGGCCTGACCCGACCCGGTCCGACCCGACCCGGACCAGTCGCCATGCAGTAGCAGTTGCAGTAGCGAACTGCTGTTCCTGCAAGCAGCGATACAGTCATACCTCGCCTTGCTCCAGCTGCTATATCTCCCCCTAAACTCGATCAATTTCATCCCTTACGGACTCTATGGATTCCTAAGACACAAGGCTACAACATATCACAAATTCAGGACGACCCATAATCATTAACATGACCAAATCCTGAGCTAAAACATAAACTGCATGCTCTGTTTTCGCAACCACGAAATATCTCACACAAATGGCTACTGTGACTTCATTTTAGCATCATTTTGGTTCATTCAAATTGGTATATCTTCACAACTGATAGAAGTATAATATTCCAACAACAAACCATCATAATAATCACAACATCTAGGCTTTATAGTCCTCTAATTGTCCGAAGGTCCAAACAGTCCATTAATGTCCATTATCTTCTTCCTCCTTAAGCTTGGGTCCGAACCATTCTTTGTTTTTGTTTCACTTTGAAGGTGTTAATGGTTTATATAGCTTTTTAAGAACCTCCATGATAGATTCAACATAACTAACAACAACAAAAATTAACAAAATCCAACCCGCAAGCATGAAAGCCAAAAAAAACTCATGAAAACTCCAATGGAGAAGAAATGGGTTGTAGTTTGATTACCTCTCCTTGTTAGCTTCGGGTAGGTTGAGATGACTTGCTAGGCTGCTCTTCTCCTTGCTCGTTTCTGCTGAAGCCTCCCTTCCTCTTCTCCTTGCTTGCCTTTTACGTCCTTGCCGCACACACACAAACACACACGCACACTTACTCTCCCTCTAACTGCAGTGAGCTTCTTGCTTAGCAAAATAACTCTCTCTCCCTCTTAAGTTGCTAACAGTTGGGTATGGCTGGAATGGAGGAGGAGAATGAGCTGAGGGGGATAAGAAGAATGCTTCGGGAGCATATAGAATGTATGGGTATGCAGAAAATGGTTTACCCGAGTCATTGGAAATGTTATTTAGGCAAAGTGTTAACAGCCCCATGAATTGTGTACTGTGCATGTTTATTCCTTTCCCCCCAATTGGCTCTTAATATACACGTGGCCTCCCCCAATTGGTTTGAGGCTTAAATGTCTCACCAATTAATTCGAATATACAGATAAATATACCCGAATATTCCTACTTTTGTACCAAATTTGGTAAATAATTCTACCCAAAATTAAAATGGGTACTCCCATAAATTATTGGGACACATAAAAATATTTATTATGGGATTTGTCCATTTATTCGGAACACCCATACTATACATTTCGGATACGGATTAAATCACGTATCAGCTCCAATAAAATTTCTGACACTTGGAAAAATTATTCCTCAGCATATATGCCTTATCTAAATTAATAAAAATCGAAATAGACGAAAAAGTTCGGGTGTGAATAGTGCTCGTGAATAGTGCCTCGGGAAGCGGATCCCGCTAATAGTGATTTTATGAATTTTTGCAAAATCGATTTATTCACTCTAATGACACAACAACACATAACATTTAATACATGCACATTATCTAGGCTGCAACACAACTTTGAGCACATAACACATAATAATATAAATGAAAAAAAACAAATTCATTTTATTCATACATAACTCGGGTTACAAGGAAATCTAAAATTCCCGATCGTTACATGCATACTTGATAAATATCATTAGTATTAAGACATAGTAAAACTAGAGACAAAATGCCTTGATTTTGGATGGGACCTTTGCCTTCAAAATGACAGAAGACAAAGGAAGCTGGATTGGGCATGAAATTGAGCCAAGAAAGAAAATAACTCTTTTAACTACTAGAAGAGTCTAGGTTCCAAACTCGTTTATGAGGAGAGTTGGAAATGTATCAAATTGAACAATTGATCATCGAGACCAACTCTTTAGTAGACTTAGTGGTGGGTTATCCATGTGGGGATTTGAGTATGAAAACAAGTTACGTGCTAAGTATGCAAGGGAATTTAAACAATGGAAGGGAAAAGAAGAATATTGAAACTAGTCATCACACCTAAGGTTCCATAGGCATCTCATCTATGGGTGGAAGGCATCTCACCATGCTTGGAAGTTTATGGTATCTCACCATTAGAACATAGAACTGCAAAATTTTTACTTCCAAAATTACTATTATAAATTTACATCCTTATATATAGCCTAACAAATGGGAGTTTTATTAAGTCATGTTTGTTTGCAAGAATTATAATCCCGAGACTATATTTTCAAGGATTATAACCCCAAGACTACTAATCTTAAAATTAAATAGTCATATTCACATGTTTGTTTAGAGTAGAATTATTCATGGGATTAAAATAATCTCATGCTTTATTTATTTTGTCCAAGATTATTAAAGAATTGGATAAAAATTTATCGTTTGGACTATTATACCCTCACTAGTAATAACAAAGAGATCGAATTCTTAGTCGTGTGAGTATAGATGGATAAAATAGGATACATCGACCATTTTACAAAAGAGAAAGGTTAATTTTGTCCACAAATTTTTAATCCTAAAGGTAGGGATTATAATAACTGGTTGGACATGGTATTTTACAGTCCCCCAATTCCAAGTCATTTTGTTATCCTTAAACTAATAGTCCCAAGTCCAATTTTTAATGTATTTTACAGTCCTCCATTCCAAGTCATTTGTTATCCTTAGACTAATAGTCCAAGTACAATTTTTAATACAAACAAGAGACTTAGGATTAATAGTTCAATCCTGAGTGTTATCCTTGCAAACAAACATGACCTTAGGGTTACATACTTAAAAGTTAGAAGGTAAGGAACTCTTATGAGGTTACTATTATTACTTAAAGTAACCTACCTAATTCTAATGATAAATTGTTGACAAGTAGTCGACCGACTCCTAAGGAGATTACCACATGGCTAAGTAACCTTCTTTCTAGACTTTAAGCCAAATTACATAACGATCCCACATTTTCAAAAGTAAATCTCATCTAGTAATAATAAGACCAATTAAATATATGATAATTAGCTCCTTTTCTTTCTCTATCATATTCTAAATCACTAACAATAGATAATAGCCATTTTTTTAACCTTAATTTATACACCAAAATAACCTCCAATTTGGTAGTGGATGTAAATATTTATCTTAATCGGTTGGAAAGAAAATTATCTTTCTAATCTATAACTACTATTTATTCTTACCTTGTCTATATCAAATGAACTTTGTTGTTGTGTGAAGTCCTTATATTGTACCACATTATACATGGGTATAAGGATGGATTTGAATGTTTGCAAGTGTTACCCTTATTAGGTGTGAACCAAGTCATAAGTCAAGTTTAAAAATGTGGCCCGCCCGCCTTGCGCCTAGGCGGTGCTTAGACATTTCCCTAGACAGACTACGCATTTTCTTAGGCGGTCTCACTTATTTATTTTTCTATATACATGCTTGTTATACTATTCAAAGCATATAGTAGATGTAATATTTTAAGAATTTGCATGAAAAATTACAAAAACAATAAAAATAAAATCTTTTAATGCTTAAAAAATCGTAAGTATTGAAGTTTCAAAGTAGAGGTTTGGTTTTGCCTGGGGGGTCTAAGTGCCTAGCCAAATCAAGGCGGTAGAGGACCACTTAGCGTCTAGGCAGGGATTAATCGGACCTAGGCAGGGGGATAGAACACCGCTTCAAAATGAATGAAATGGCTAGGACTTGTCACGTTATAAAAGCTTAATTTACTTTGCGAATAGAAGAAGACAATTAGTGAACACTACCTATGTTCCATGTTTTGAATTTGAGGGTTTGATTAACTAATATTTAAATGCATAGCTGTACCAATACGTGTACCAAGTACATGTAGCTTAGCACCTCGCCACCTCTTCGACCAATAATATGATGTTTTGGCATTTAAGTACATTAAAGAATATTGACGGGGGAAACCCCTGTCCAATAATATGAAGTTTTGGCATTTAAGGCCATAATGAATTCAAAGACTATTTTATCGGGACAAAAAGGAATTCAAAGACTATGAGCCTAGTTTTGGAAATTACAACAAAAAGGCCAGTTTAAGGTTTGAGCTTCTTAGAAGAAGATATTTGTATTTTCTATAAGGTCTCAAATATGTTCAGAATCTAATTTGGACCAATTTGAGGAGAAAAAATGTAATTTCACAGAATTTCCAGCACGTGTGGCCTATATGGTTCAAACTTAGAAAGCTTTGGAAGTCTAGCTTCCAAAGCATCAAACAGTTTGACCTTTGGATTTTTCTAGAAGATTTTACTGTGTTTTACCTTGTGGTATGCGCATGGCCAGAATTCTACGAATTTTGTCATGTATGTATTTATTATAAGTCTTTTTAGTATTTTCCAGACATTCATTGAATGTAGTCTCTTAATAGTTAAAGAATCTTTATTAGTTTTAATACCTATGCCTTGAAGGGTTGTACCTACAAGTGTATAAATACCTTTAATTCTGAAGTTTGATATTAAAAAGTTTGCTTTGTGCTTTTAATCTGAAGTTCTGTATCTCTTTGCCCATTCCATTGGGTGGTGACTTATCTCCATCCTTGTTTCTTGTTGATGGATTATGTTGTGGTGTGGGTGGTGGGTTGTACATTCTGTATCTCCAGGGTGGTTCTTTGGAGTGGTGAACATTCTATCCCTTTCCCATAGTTGGCAACTGCAAGTAAATTTCCAGCATAGTCGTATCCTGCCATTGTTGGCAATTGCAACAGCAAATTTAGCGAAGACAAGCTCCTGTCATGGTTGGCTACTGTGTCAAGTGCTTTCTTTGCTTAAGTTTCCTCTCCGCGACGTTTTCCCAACATCAAATATGGACTTCTATATTGTTGCATTCCAGAAATTGATATATAATAAACTTCTTTATTAATTATATCTATTTCAAAAGCATATATGGTCTTCCAGCATCAATCTCAACCTCAATGCCTGGTGGTTGAAATTAGTTTAAGTTGCGATGGAATGAGATCAGGTGTTATTAAATTTTTATATTCACAAAGAGATTTGTTACTCTTTTTCATTTTTGTTTTTTTTGTGTGTGTGTTTGTGCGTGTGTGTGTGGTGTGTTTGTAGTCACCATTTGACGACATTATCTTGGATCACGGTGCCTTTTTATTTATTTTCCCTTATTTTTTAAAAGTTTCTGCCTTAACTTAATAATGCTTTCCATTAGCTTATGTTAACATATTTATGTGTGCATCCTTCCTTTTGCAGGATGACCAGAAGGTAGTTATGAAGCGGAAAACAGAACTTGGAGGGACCTTCTCAATTGCAAGTTGGATACTTTTTATTGGTTTATTTGCTACGTGAGTAATAATATTATTTCTATCCTAAATTTAGTAATGTGTGAAGGCCGTTCTGTAATATGTACAAATTTGTTTCCGTTTTTCATTCAAATTTTCTTCTTCCTCTTAATTTATTGTCAACAAAGAAATATGTATGAAGTGACTCCAATGCTTCTTTTTCTAATTTGTGTAGATTGCTCTACCAAATCTTTTCCAAGAGAACTATTGAGGTCCATAATCTGAGAGCAACAAATGCACCTGAATTGGCCTCCTTCACCAATGACATGGAATTCAATATAACCACTATTTCTAGTATGAGCTGTTCACATTTGCGTGGCCTTGATACTTTAGTTACTGGGAGTCCAAGCTTCATCGACCACAGAATTGCGCCATTGTCAACTTTTGTTAACTATTCTTGTCACAACTCCACCAAGGGGCCAACCATAACTTTTAAGTGCTTCAATTGTCAGCTTGTTCAAGACTATGCATATATTTCGTGGCAGTTTGTTGATCTTCCAAATGACCCAGCAACTGCTGTTGGCTTCCAGTTCAACCTCACTATGAAGGATCATGCCAGTAAAAGACGTACGAGTTTAGTCAGTGGAACAGTGAAGAATGGAAGCAATTTGGGTGATAAACCAATTACATTTAGAGGACTGGATCCAAATATATTGAAATTTAATTTGTTTCCGAGAATATACCATAATTTACATGATCTAAAACTCATCCAACCTCTGTTTCATGAGTTTATCCCCGGTTCATATTTTAGTGAGATAAGTCCACTCCAGGCCTCCCTTCAAAGCTCTGCTGATGGACTTATCAACACCACAATATCTGTTAATTTCCTCTCTGCTTATATCGTGGAGATCGACAATGAAAATATTATGGGGCCTGGTGAGTAATTTCCTACTATCAGATCCTCTTTCATTGATTTGGCGAACAAAAAAAGAAGAAAAGAAGTAGACGTTCTTTCCTAGGTTTGTCTTTTTATCATTTTAGAATCCTGCTAAGTATACATATCAATTCTCTGAAGTCTGAACTTACCATATAGTTGAGTTTAATAGTAAATGAAGCTTTCTATCTCAAAAGTTTTGTCTCTGGTTAGAGTTTGATGTGAATTAGTATTCAGATGATTAGCATTTGTTAGTAAGGGGTTGCGAGATAAGCTAGGGTTTATGTAGGCTATATTAATAGGCTAAAATGAAATTTAAAAAATTCAAGAAGACCTAAGGTTGAAAAAAAAGAAGGAAAATCAGTTGAAGAAAGGAGTGAAGGATAGTAGATAATTGAAGATAATTCATAAAACAACAGGCTTAGTACTAATGGCATGCGTTAGGCTTGTAGACTCGATCGAGACTCGTTCTCATTTGTTTATTCACTGTCTGATGGTTTGACAGTTGTGATTGTTCTTTATTTGGAGTGGTGGGTATAGTTGTCACAACGCCACAACGAGGTGCGACGATAACTGACTATTAGGATGCCATTCAATAAGGCGTCCGCCATGATGTCCATATGGTGACAACTTGTTCACGGTGTGCAATTTATACATTATTTATTTTACTTCAAAAGTATATTGATCAATGAAATTTTATATACCCAAAACATAATAACTAACATTATGGAATACCATTAAAAACACAATTATATCAACACTAAACAATCACACATAAAACACTTGGCATTAAAAACTAGTAGAACAAGTCAACAAACACCACATTAAAATAAAGTATCAACCAAGTTATCAAACATTACAAGTCTAATAAGTAACAAAAATACATCACATAGCAAGTCAAAATAAAAGTATCCACTCTCTACTCTAGTCTTTAATCATAGCTCAAGCAAAATCATCAATTATGAAGTCATATTCCTTTTTTGATTCGTGAGGCACGGTTGATAGAAATCGTTGTCCCTTTTAGGGTTATCTCCCTCTTTGAAGCGATAGGTCATGGGTTGGGTCATTAGAAAAGTCGATGGGTCATGATGAGTTGTGGGTTAAGGGTTAAATAACTTAACTTGCGACGCCTAAGTTGCCTAGGCAAGCACCTTAGCAGCTTGCCCAAGTCGACGCTTCAGCGCCAGGATGCCTAGGCGACGCCATGACAACTATGGTGGTGGGTGAATGTTTTATTTGTTCTTCTAATGTGGATGTGGAGGACCTTCTTGTTATAGCTTTATTGCATTTAGACATGGGTAAGATAATAAGTTTTTTTGTGGAGGTGCACTTTTATTTGCCATTTCGTGGGGTGTTGGAAAGAGAGAAATTCAAAGATTTTTTGTGGGAGGTCGATTTGCCTTTATGTGGGGTGTATAGATAGATAGAAATGCAAGGACTATTGTGGGGAGGTCAATAAATGTTGCCATTATTTGGGATAGTGTCCCCTTCTATGCATCTCAAAAGGCTAGCATGTACACAGAACTTTATTTATTTATTTATATATTACGCTTTCTCCTATCAACATTCAATGTGGACTGTAGAGGCATGGAAGATACAGGAACAAGATCTACTTCACGAAGACAGAGAAAAACAATGCTTAATCAGTTTCCTTTTATACTGATAATTGCTACGGCTTGGGTGGACAATTTTACAAAGATGGAAATCTGTTTCTGCAATAACTCCACCTATTGGATCTTGATATTTTAATAGGATTCTTTACCTTATCAAGAACAACGCTTATGTTCATTTGTCCTTTCAACTTTGTGCCAAAAAAGTGTCTACGAAATATGTTGATGTGATTAAGGAGATGTATGATGGAGCAACTACTTGTGTAAAGACTTGTGATGACACGTCAAGTAACTTTCCAATCACCATAGGAGTACATCAAACGTCAACGTTAAGCCCATATAGGAGTACATCAAACATTAGTGTTAAGCCCATATCTCTTTGCCTTAGTTATGGATGAGATAACAAAAGAAAACCAAGATAAGGTACCTTGGTATGTGTTGTTTGTTGATGATATTGTTATAACTGATGAGACTAAGGAAGGCATTAAGGCTAAGTTGGAGATTTGGTGAAGTACATTGGAAGTAAGGGGTTTCGATTAAGTCGGAGTAAGACAAAGTATTTGAAGTGCGAGTTCATTGATATTAGAAGAAAATATGCAGTCTGAATATGTCAGGGTAGGAGGTGCCTAAAAAGGATGTATTTAAGTACTTGGGATCAATATTGCTCAATACAGGAGATAATGATGAGATATAAATCACAGGATTATAGCAGGATGGTTGAAGTGGCATGGTGCATCAGGATTATTGTGTGATTGTAAAATTCCGGTAAAGTAGAAGCGAAAGTTTTATAGGTTGGCAATGAGGCAAGCAATGTTATATGGAGCTGAGTGTTGGGCAACCAAGAAGCAACATGTGCATGAGATAGGAGTTGCTGAAATGAGAATGTTAAGGTGGATGTGTGGACATACAAGGTTGGACATGATTAGAAATGAGGGCATCTGAAAAAAGATTGGATTGGCACCAATTGAGGTGAAGATGAGTGAACATCAGTTGAGATGGTTTGGTTATATCCAGCGTCCTCTTATAGACGCAGCTGTGAGGAAAGGTATATTGTTTCAAGAGGAAGATGTAAGAAGAGGGAGGGATAGACCAAGACTTACTTGTATTGGAAGGAGTGGAGGAGTTTAATTCCTAGAGGCTGAGTAGCCTGTAACACTCTTTGATGTTTTTTTCATATTATTTTTATTTTATTTATATATTTATTTACTAGTTATTATTTTTATTTAATTTATTACTATTTTTTATTATTTTTAATTATTTCACTCTATCCCTTTTTCTTGTGTTGTCTATAATTATGTTTTTAACCTTTTTAATGTCTCTCTCTTTCCTTTCTTCCTTTCTTTACTCTTGATTTGCTTTTCTTCGCTATATATGGGATTTGTTTTCAGCATATACCCCAACTAGCTTGAGATAAAAAGGCTTTGTTGAGTTGTTGAGCTATCTCTTTAATGCTTACTTAAATAAAACATTTAGGAGAGTCAAGCTATAATGTAATGCTGATAGATTCTCAATTTTCATCTGAAATTAACTTAACCTTGGGTGTTTGAAATTTGCATTTAGTTGTCCCTTAGTACTTCCCTTCATCTCCAGTTTCTTGCCCTATTTAGTATACGAGTTATTTTCTTAATAGGGATGGTAATACAAGACATAATGAGGTTCCGTTGCACCAAAGTGGTTAATTGTTTTCTTTGCCAGTAGATGAGTAGATGGAAATTTCACAATGTACAACTTAATTACAGAATGCTAGAGCTTAATCAATTAACTAAGATGTTTATCTGATGCTGAAGCATACAGTACATATGGATGCTCTGGTGGGCAAAGATAGGTAGTTGGGGCCAGTGTTTTATTATCTTTTCCTACCAATTTAAAGTTGAAACAGAGTTAGCCATAGATTTTAGTGTTAGTAGTACCTTCTATTGAGATACCTAAGGTCGAGTTTCCAGCAAATTTGGTTGCACGAGGTGTTTCCGGGCTAGGATGTTTCTTTCGTGGATTTCTTGAGTTCTTTCCATTTCGGGGGTTCATGTATATTTTTTTGGGGGTGCTGGTGTGATTTGAACAGATTTGGCTGATTGTTTGCGGGGGACTACAGGTATGTGTTAAACACAAACTTATGAACAGGGGCAGAGTGTATAGATCTATTCTTCGGCATAAGATTTTTTTTTTCTTCCTATGCTTTTTGATCTATTCGTCTTGTGTACACGGGTTTAACCCTCATTTGGGAGGTTTCAATATAATTTAACTTATCCAAAAATAAAAAGTTGACAGTAGTGATGTAGGTGGGTTCAAATCCAAATCATGAACTTCTCCAACCTATAAGTATGACATTTGTTTGCCTGTTTTTTATAAATGACGATATATTTCATTAGTGCAGGACTAGCTGCTAATACTCATATCTTAGGTTAGATTTTTGAATAACTGCTAAAATGTTATCTTCGTCTGAGGTTATCTTCTTAAATAAATTCTCTAATGTTATCTTATTTTCTTAAGAATTGCAGTGAGTTTCCTTGCGGATCTTGGGGGCCTTTATTGCATTAGTATTGGCATATTTGTCTACTTTTTGATGCAAGTACGATTTCTCATCTCTTCCTATGTATGCATTTTCTTCCTCCCCTTATATCACCCCTTCCAGTAAATTGTTAACGTGATATTATTTGTTCTTTCTTGTGTTTACTTCATTATAATGTATATATAAATGGTTAAATATGTTTCTTTTGTGAAGTAAATAATGTATTCGCCTATATTGCAAAAGGGCACGAAATACATGCACACAATTTATTCGAAGGACACAATAGAGGCAAAGTTACACCCATGTCATGAATACCTCCCACCTAAAATTCTAATCTCTAGATGAAGGAACACCCAAAAGATATGTAACAACTATGGTCCTTTTACCCCAAAAAACAACTATGCTCACCAAAGTTGAACCCTTTAAGAAAATCCACAAAAGAGAAAATCAATCCTTTACAAACCTCACTTCCCACCAGCATTCTTGTAGGATTGGTATGGGTTGCGTTCATGGGCTGTCGTTCAGGTAGTTAATCAGAAGAGGCTGTTCAAAAAGGGATTGACCTAAGGAAAGGCTGCGAACTTCAGTTCAAGCTGGGGAAAGCTGTAGGCATGGGAGCGAGAACTATTCAATCATTGAATAATAGGAGAGATGGTGCACAACTAAAGTGCCCCTCGGGTGAGGTTCTCCCCTTTTCTCCTACAGATACAAAGGCGATTACCAATGATGTTTCCTCATTCCCTCGGACCGTCTTTTGTCAAAATAGCTTTGAGTGTGCTGTCCAGGAAAAAGATAACTATCTTATGTCCTTCAAGGAGGCCCAATCTTATGTCCTTCAAGGAGGCCCAATGCTCGATATAATCGCATATGGGAAATTTTCATCTCACAGTAGGACTTCACTGGAAACATCTTATTAAGTAACCTGACCGGTCCATGTAGCAGCTGGGTTGGACCATCTCAAAAAGTAACAATTGCCAACAAACTTAACTTTTTTGAGAACCGCAAAATTGGGACACAGTAATTGAATAGTGTTAAATATAACATAGATGTATTGAATATTGCTATTGTCTTATTACAAAGAGGTCTAAAGCTTTATATATAGGCTACTAGTTGAATAGCGGCCAAGTATGTGTGGGCACCAAGCATACTTGGTGACCAAGTAGTAATAATAATAATAATAATATTGTAACGCCCCCAAATCCGGGTCTACCTTTAAACCCGAGTCCAGTGCGTCACGATACTACCCAATCATCACAATAATATTGATATAAATGTAATTACTATATTATTACAATGTCTTACTCTAATCCCAGGTTCTATAACCATTACATCATTCATTGTCATAATATTAATAAATATTACATCATTCATAATAATAAATTCTTCATAGTCTAAAACTATTACATATATGGATAATATAATCCTACTCGTTAACTTTTCCTTTGCCTTTGTCCCTTCGGGAACCTTCGACAGTCTCTGGCTTAACTGAAAACATTTAATTTAAAGCAAGAATGAACATTCAATTGCTCAGCAAGTATAACAGTTTAATAACAACAAAATCAAGAATCATATCATCATTATTCAACAACTGAACAATAGTTGTGAACCATTCCGAATAAATAGGAATAATACTTTACTTTTGTTTGAAATAATTTTCGAAACGACATACTGAGCGGTCATAAGACCTTGAACTTTCTTTTCTTTCATAAAAAGGTTTCACCGTATTTCTACCGCAAACCGATATGCTTACGAACACTTCTAGGTGATCAGCCTATAGTACTCTATGTTGATCAACACTCTATTTTAAACGACTATATGCATTTGGTTTAGGCACATCAGGCCTTGTCGGATTAACCGACTAAAATTGCCCCTAATATCAGGGTTGTTCATCTCATACATGCATTGGAATCCTAACCGAAACAATTCAGTTGGATAGCTCTACTTAACATCAATAATCAATAATATTTCAAAATTTATAATTCAATCGATAAAATATTTTAACATTTGTCTTGCCGAGACAAATGGCATTGATAGTCATCATAAGCAGTTCATGAATAATAGAACTTGAAAGCTTTAACAGTTTATGCATAGCATAGCTTGATTACTTGTACAAATACTAAAAGATTTGCATAAGTATGGAATTCACATAATCATTCAAGTATTATGTAAAATCTGAATAACAACACATCATAAGAACTTTACAAGAACACAGTCGAATAAAGTTAAAAAAACTTGCCTTAAGCGTCTTCTAGAGATTTATGCTAATTCGCCCTTCGAATGACCTACACAATTAAGTTTACATTCACATACCAATTAGTCACATAATTGACGCCAAATATTGGTTTATGTTAGCTCTAATTCATCTTTTATAATGTCCGTTTCATTAAAATCGGAACACCTTTTAAGTTCATTAATACTTGGCCTGGCGTTTCGACGTTCGTACTGCAAGTGTAGTGCCTCTTCGCTGCTAGCCAGCGCCTAGGCGCTTGGCTCCTGCAGCCCAGTTTCTGATTTTTAGTTTTGACACGCCTACTTCTGCATGTCATAACTTTCTCATCCTATATTGGAATGAGCCCGTTCTTGAGCCATATTTTAGCTCGTAACATTATCGAACCGAAATAACTATCCACCTATATAAATCACATGTTAACATAATTTTTCATTTACACCACTTTCTTTCATGCTAATTTGACTAGGCAATATCATCACATGGTCATTATCACATGTCGATAAAACATAAGTACTATGCAATTTATCAAACATATTATCTAAGTAAAGAAAATAACGATACTTGTTTACCAATTGAAAATCAACGCACAAGCTTGACGTCTTTTCTCACTTAGGTAGTATGATCTCATCAACGGCACATGAACTCATGTCTTCATCCACGATACCCTTCTCTAACAACTTTCCAACCCGCCTCGGTAAATTCTTCGTCTCCTTGGGAATACTAAAAGCTGATCGGTATGGAATTATAGCACTGGGTATACATTCACTCACCTGTATAAGAGAAACAATAGAACTAGACAAAGAAGAGTTAATCCGGTTAGTATTCAAAAGCGCCGTCTTGTACGAATGTACCGTCATTGACTTTTCAAAATACAACTCTCTTTCACACTCACTCTTTTTCATAGTCACTTATTTTTCTCTCTTTTTCTTTTTGCTCATTTTCTCTCTCAACTGTTTTTCTCTCGTTTGTTCTCTCTCATTCTTTTCAATCTCTTTATTCTTTTCATTCTCATTTTTCTCAATCTCTCTTTTGTTTTCAACCTCACTCTTTTCAAACCTTTCTTTTTCACACTCAATTTTTTTTCAATTTCTTTCTGTCGATCACTTTCAATTTCACATGTATTTTCTTTTACAATATCATGGACTTCATCATGTACACTGGAACCTAACAATTTTCCTTGGATTGCATATTCTATTCCATCGTCCACCTCCCTCGGCTGATCTTGCCCCTTTTGCACCTTAGAGATGTTTTGTCGCCGCTTCAAATGATCGTCCCTTATCTCATTATATGTTCTCATGATGTCCTCAAATGATACCGGTTCAATATACACCCTAGGAGTTTCTTGTGGTTGTCTCCGATGTGAATCCCCATGCCTATCTATCCGTCTATGAATCTCCTTGTCATCATCCCACGTTGATCGTCTTGAAGGTTGCTTTACACGTCTTGGAGATGCATACTCATTCTTCCGATTAAGATGTATTGGAACAAACCGCTTCCTCATCACGGTTTTCAATTCTTCCCACGTCTCGATCGGATGCTCTCCACATCTTCTCCCGCTAAGCACAAATTGATCCCACCATATAGCTGCATGACCAGAAAAATCTTGAACTGCAAGTTTGAACTTCCTCCGCTCGGAATAGCCATGATAGTCAAACTCTCGCTCCATCCTTTCCTCCCATCTCAAATAAGCATCTGGATCATTCCTGCCTTGGAAAGGATTCTTTCGAGGCCCATAAGTACTTTCACAATTATAACCATACATTTTTTTTGCTGCAAAACAAAGGTTAGGACATAAAGAAAAAATTTTCTCACACACTCTCTTACGTGTTTCGCTCAAACAATGTATCGCACAATTATGAAATCGCTCGTGTGTCGCTCAATTGGCTTTTAATCTCTAATAAGCTCACTACTCTTGCCTTTTACCTCTCAATAATCTCTCTAATAGGTTCTTTTTGAATTCACCAATAAAAATCAAAGTTTCCCAATCAATTCAAAAACAACTTATCAGGAACAAAATATAGAAGGTATGACTCTTAATGATCGCAATTCAATCGAAATAAACGAAATAACGGAAATACTAATGACTCTTAAATTTTCTCTCCTTTTTTTGTTTTGACTAACGAATTTTTTATTTCTCAATACATAAATTCAATAGAAAATTAAAGATAAGTAACTAGCTAGAAAACGTAGCTTTGATACCAAATGATAGACTCCACGACATGCTTGCGTGAGTTGATCGTCGCCCGGATCGTTTCCAGCAAGTTATGAAGGTGGAACGCTCACAACACCTCAAACCTTCGCCAATATTGAGACGTGAACCTTGGTACAATTGGTCTGCGCTAGGAAGCTTGCGTTGAATGGAACACTAACGATACCTTGACCCAATGTCTATAAAGAGACAAGAACCAAAAGTACAATCGACGATTGATACGTGATAGAAAGACGCCACACACAACTATAACTTGTTGTATGATAAGTCAAATTGAATCTCAAAAACTAAGAACTAGTCTAGGAATTCTTAAAGAACCAAAAGATGAGAAAAATCTCTCAAGAATTTTATTAATCTGAATTACTATTACATAAGCCATGTATTCTATTTATACTAATAGAATAAATCTTAAAGAAATCCTAAATCCTAAAAGGAATAGAAATATTGGATAACAAATCATAAGGAAATCAAATCCTATCTAACAAACATCCTAGTTACATTAGAATTGTAAAAGATAGGATAAATCCCTAAAATTATGGAAGAAAATCTGATAAAAACGCGTCCTCGATTATTGTGCCGCGTCCCTAGTGCCCTGGCGCTGCAAAATATACTAGAACCAGCGCTCCGGCGCTGTAATACAGGAACTTCCCTGGATCCCAGCGCCCCGGCGCTGCAACAAAGGCCAAATCTGGCGCCGGTCTGAAATTTCTGACTGTTTTGTCCTTTTTCCATGCAATGCACCCTTGTGTTGTCGCGTGATCATTTGAAATTTCCTCGTCATGCTTGGGTATCCACAACGTCGCGCAAACGCTAAGCCCTGCATGAATTGGAACATAACTTCGTCGCGGATTAGATAACACAATTGAACACGATTCATCTTGCGTTGACTTGGTCTCACTAAATAGAATATATCTAGCAAACCCAAATCACATAATTGATTCTCTCCTCGTGGTCCGCTTGAATTGAGCTCCAATGTAAGCATCCTTGAGTAGATTCTAGCCCAATTACTTGAAACCATTTGATGAACCACTGGAACTTGAGTTGAGTTAATGTTGTTCGATATGAGCTTGACCAGGATTGTATCACTAACCATTTAGCTTGGGCCTCAATTAAATCATTTTGGGTCTCCTTCATTACTTCCATTTGGGCTCCCAATATCAAAACCCAACGGATTAATAATTAATCATAACTTTCGTTGACTTTTCGGTTGACTTTTGTAATTCGATTGACAAGCTGAAAAATCGCATTTTTCGTTTTCGAGTTTTATTAGAGATTACGTTTTGTGATATCATATAAACGCTATGGCGCCTTTCGAAAAATTGAAAAACGCAAAATGGCGTTTTTAGCGTGAACAGTGTTTTTTTGTCTTTCTCTTGAAATTTTTTATTTCTTCGTACGAAACCCTAATTCGTAAATCTCTAACACGTAAACACATTCTAGGTCATAATACGACTTTTAAACACATAACAGATAATAATATTCATAAAAACTCATTTTATTGAATAATATTCATAAAACCCTAATTACAAGGCTAAGCTCGATTTTCGATCGTTACAAATATATTCTAATATTCTCCCTCAAGTTGAAAGTTTTATATCACGACTTACAACTTGTTACATCACAAAATAAACACTCAAAATCAACTACGAAGGACTCCTTGCCTAATAATAATATACTCTAATACTCTCCCTCAAATTGGAAGTCTTATATCATGACTTACAACTTGTTACATAACATAATCTTAAAAATAAAAGACTCAAACGAACTACGAAATAGTGTTCTAAAAATCGCTAGGCGGACCTAGGCGGTGGAGGGGTCTTATTTATTTATTTTTCTATTGTACATACTTGTTATACTATACAAAGTATATAGTTGATGTAATTTTTTTTTAAAATTTTTTTACATGAAACATTACGAAAAAACAATCTTTTAATGCTTAAGAAATTCATTTTTAGTATTGTAAAACTTCAAAATAAAGGTCTAATTCTGCTTAGGCGGGGGCCTAGGTACCCAGCCAAATCGAGGCGGTAGAGGACCACTTAGTGCCTAGGCGGGGATTTTTAGAACACTGCTATGAAGATTGAGGCCCTCTTCAATTTGCATAGAAAAAAGATTGATTTTTTTTTACGTCCAAAGTTAGATTTCTCACCCTCGGTATATAACTTCACACATCCACTTTCCAAGGATATCATGTGCCGGCAATAACGGAGAATACTCGTCTCCCATAACAAATGTGAAGGACTCTTTATCCTTCAAAAACAACTACGAATGACTCCTTGCCTTCCTGAAATAATGGAGGACTCTCTAGCCTCCCACAAAATCGAACATATGTCAATCCGAGAAATTAACTGCTCTGGATATATTGCCCTTGTTAAGAAAAAAAATAACATGCAACAAGGAACTTGCATCTTCGGAAAGAAACCTTAATTTTGGGCAACAGAGTACTAGAGCACCAACTTTAGCAACACATGACAAAACTCAAATTATAGCTCCAACAAAAGAACTAAAATTAAACTCTAACCACCTAATTTTTTCTTTAAGATGAAGTTAAACAATAAATGATGCCAACCGCCGGCTATGTGCCGCTGGCGGCAGAAGCAAGAATTTTGATTTGATTGCCAAGTTCAACTTAGCTCTGATACTATGTTAGAGATAAAATAGATATATTGAATATTTTAGTTGTCTTATTACAAAGATTACTAAAGCCTTATGTATAGACTACTAGTTGAGTAGTGACCAAGTATGTGTGGGCATCAAGTATACTTGGTGACCAAGTAATAATAATAATAATATACTCTAATAAATAGTATTTAACAATAAGTTTTAAAACACTCTAAAAAGTACATAAACATAATAAAAGAAGCTAAAAAATTATAAATCAATTCTCATCCTACTTCTCTACATCATCTTCTTCTTGTTCCTCGATAATAGTTATTACTCCCACGGTTCCTTAATATTTGACATTTTAAAACTTTGCACATATATTAAGAACCCAGTTACTCGTTAGAATTGCTACTACCTACCTAAAACACCCTTGGATGCCATTAGAGATAGAAATTTGAATATTGCAATTAAAAACACGCAAAACTACTTTCTGATTGTAAAAGAGAGAGTGAGCTAGAGGGAGAGAGAAAGAGGGAGAGGGAGAGATAGAAAAAGAAGAGAGGGAGGATTGTAGGTGGCTGCACGGGTATACGTGAAGGAGAGAGGAGTATTGAAAATTGTGGTTTATACATTATTAGGGATAAGTTGGGAAAATGAGTGATCAATTTCTCCAAGAAATCCTAGAATGTCAAATATTAAGGAATAAAAAGTTTGCCCAATAACTTCATATTTTAAGGAACTGAGGGAGTATTATTTTTTGATAAGTTAGTATGTACAAATAAATATCTATTTATCAAATTTATTATTTTATAAGTTCATACGTAAATATATACGTTATATATATTACTTCTCACAAAAAGAGTCATTTTTTGATATTATTTTATTATTCCCTTTGCTACACTATTATTTCGCCTTTATTTCTTTGTTCTGCCGTTATTTCTCACTGGTACTCCCCATTATGACGAAATTTGACCTGTACACAACTTTTACATTATTATTCTTAACATTCATAAATATCCTAACTTTTTGCCATTCAACTGTATCCATCCTCTTCTAACTTCTTTGGTTTTTGACTTAGCATGATGCATTGCTCTCTGTATGCCTTACTCTCACAAAAATACTACAAGCAACAAGATATAATGGATCACTAATTGGTAAAACTCTCCATTTCGTCCAAAATGCGATTGCATTCCTTCAAATCTGGCCCATCAGATTGTTCTAATGTCTTAAGAACCATTTTCAATTGTTCAATTAAGTCATATGAAACTTTCTTTCTTACAACTTTTGACATTTGGTTTTATTTCTTCATTCGCTGAAAATGGTGAAACAAGAGCTTTAGATTCTAGGTCAATATGCACTTGTGAAGCATATCTAGCAACATTTGTAGGCAACCATTCTTTTGATGGTCCCCATGCATCCTTCCCAGCTGCTCCTAAACCATCAAACAATGCTCTCATCTCATTTGGATATTGTAATCCAGCATAATGAAATTGTTTTGCATCCTCATTGATCTGTATATACGATAAGGGTTCTAAAATTCATTATACAAATTATTAAAATTTTAATAAATGTATATTAAATAGATAGGATTAACCAACTGCTATTAGTATTTCCATTGTTTTGGAGTCAAGTTTATAGTATTAGTAGCTAGCTGCATCATATACATTTCCAGTTTTCTCCATTATTCTAGCCCACACATTAAACTTCTTTCTCAGATACTCCCATTGATTTTTCAATTGTTTATGAGTGAAATCCATGTTCTTTTGTTCCTTGAAAGCTAATCTAATCTTCTCCCATTACTTCTTCCCCAAATTATTTCCTACACGAGATCTTGTCGATACTTCCTTCATGCATAGATCTATAAAAAATTTGGCTAGTACTGATCCTTCCAACTAGCTCTATCTCAATCAGCGGCAGTCATTCTATTTATAATTGTTGTCAGCTTCAGCTTCATGCTAATAGACATAAGCAACTATATCATAATAACTATTAAACAAATTTCTAAGGCATTTGTCCCAAGTTAACATGTAATCATATTTACATAAGTTCAATATTTTGTAGCAGATTGAAGGTAGAGTACACAATTAAAAAGATACATGGTAAGAATCTAAATACATGTAAATAAAAACAAAAACATATATAAATATGCAAATTAAAACTAGAAATATATACATAAAACTCTGAAAAAAAAGAACTGAGGGATATACAAGTAAGGATTAAACAACCATATTTCTATAGGTACTCAGTATCATGGGATGTATTAATTACACCATGTTATCTTTTTCTATTACAATATCATTCCTCTCTTCTGCAGCACTCACATATAATTATCATAAAGATTGTGACTTTTATCATGCAATTGTTTATTACCTTCTGATTATGCTTTTCTGGTCCTGTATGGGACACATGAATAACTAGAGTATCATATATTTCCTTCTTCCTGAAAAGATTCCTTATTTAAATAGCATAAGATAGACAATTTCTCCAGGTATGACTACAGATTAAAGAGGGATTTGGGGATTTATGGGTTTAGGATGCTACATGATGCTAAGGATACACAAACCTAAATCAAATTGTTAAAAATATTAAAGCGGCTGTTTGTTTCAATGCTTAAATGGTATTGATTTTCAAGCTTTGTTCAACCTCCTGATATACATGCCAGTGAACATGAAAACAAACACAAGAAATAAGAAATTGATCGTTATCGTACCTTGAAGAAATTGACTGAAAAAACTATAGATCTTGTTCTCTGCTGTGTAGAGAAGAGAAGATGAGCGATGCTTGCATATATAATGGGTACATAAGTACATGGTGTGACCTACGCTGACTGTGTTCGGCTTTAGTCATTAAGCCAAGTTTTTAGGGCTGAAAAGCGTAGGTTTTGTAAGTTGAAAGATTATTTTTTTAAGCTTCGCAAATTTTAGTTGTCAGTAGGCTTAATGTAATCGTTATTTATTTTTTTCACTTTTAAGAATCGAGTCAAATTAAGCCTATTATCAAACAAGCCCCACATACGGAGTCCATCCCTAGGGGTTCCCAACCCTCTATGGGGGGCCTAACTCTCACACTATGTCAAAATTTTGACCATTTTGGCATCTAGAAGTCTGCTCAGAAGATACAAACTGAAACAAGCAAACCGGAGCAAACATAGGCTAAGGAGAAGAGTACCCCATGGGGAGAGTACCCCATGGGGTCCGTCTTTGGGTTCTGTTCCTAGTGGTTCCAACCCTTTATGGGGGGTTATAGGCCAATATTTCAGCTAGTTTAATGAACGAAAGCAGAATAAGCAAGCAGACTGTCAACTAAACAATACTGACAAAGGTGGTGTTACAGAAGCCAAACAAGCGAATTCTAAGACGTAGGGTACCAAGATGCCACCCCTAGGGTCCATGGTTTCCACACTCAGTAATAGTGTGAAAATCTGTCCCGCTTCAAAGGGGTCTTCCAGATTGGCAACATCAAAATCAAAGTAGAACAACAATATCAAGAGACAAATAAGTGTGGAGTCCCTAGGTTCCAACCTTAGGGTCCAGACCCAGGGGTCTGGCCTCACTAGGGGCTGAACATCCCAAATTTTAGTGATCAGACATTTTTCCAGCTACATACAACAATTTTCGGTTCCAAAAGATATTTGTTAGATTGATTCGGATCTGAGATGTGAAAATCAACGGAGAAATTAGCTCAACAGAATGGATAGAATGCCTCTCCGGACTTCTGCTAGAGGGTTTGAGAGGCCTTTTGATATTGGTGTTTGGGGAGGGAATCGGCTTGGTGGCTAGGGAACTCCGAGTTCCGAGATGGCATTCCAGCACTCAGTAAAATTTGTACGTCACAAATTATAAGTGAAATAGGCATGTGAGAGGCACATGGGGGTACACGAAATGGTCTATAATATCCCCAACCACTTCATTTGCACGACACACCTTTCTCATTGTGACGCTCCTAAATCTCTGTACTAGTTAAAGCTGATTAAGTGGTTACTAATTCTCAAACATATACATAACTACTCATTTAATAAACTTAAATCATCTCACAATAATATATTAAAATATATATTGTTATATTCCTAGGTCTCAAATTACATACATTCATAATTCCTATACAAATACAGACTAAATTGTCTACAAGTATATAATACATTGCAATATTCCCAGTCTAAAACTCATTACAATACCTACATTAACATAAAACCTACACTATTACAATATTTCTTTCTATTCCTCCGGCTTAAGGACACCTTTGCCCTTGGCTGTGCTACGAGACCCTTCAACCTCCTCCGTTCCGATTGAAATGCACAACAAAGCAAGAGTGAGCTTAAATTGCTCAGCAAGTTTTAATATATCAATAATAATAAATAAATTTTATTGTGCAAAGAACAAATAGGTTGAACAGTTTATAATCTTGGATCCAAGGAATTATTAAATTTTGAATCCCATTATATTCAAACGAGGAACCAATAGAAGGTTTTAGAAATTCAAAATCAAATGATTTATGTAACTTGCAATTCAACGTTCTCGATATCATGTATAATATTAGAATAACTGAATGACCGTAAAGACCAAGGACTCTTAAACTATGTACTGTAGGTGATTAGCCTACACGTACTCTCGTTACATGTAACACATTCGTACCGTAATTCTATGGCATGTTGTTGGTGTGCTGACATCCTTAACCAATACCCCCATATTTTAGGGTTGTTCATCTCAGTTAACTAGCTCAAGGAATCCGCCCCAAGTTAACTTGGTTTGGAGTAATAACTATCTTAATTAATAAGATTTCCAATCTGAAATAATGTTCAATATTTGCAAATAAATTGCTCAACAAGGAATAACTTCAGCAAATGAGTCTAGCCGAATACGAATGACATCGACTCTTAAAATAATCATCATGGTCAATATATCAAATGATTTGATACCAAACGAAATGAACACAAGCTCAATTATAGAAAAGAACTTCAAAAGCACGGACTACGGAAACTTATCTGATTTAGTTAATTGTTCACTGTATATTCCACTTACTACGTTCTCCTTCGAGTTAATTACACCATTTTAGAAGGTTGAAATGTTAATTTCTTAGTAAATTAGTTTGTTGTCGTTGGTAACTCTTCATAATTCGTTTTTAAGGTAGGTAGCTCGTTTTAAGCTCATTTAAAGTGCGTTTTCTATTTATTTTTGCATTTTGGTATTCCAAACTTTATTTATCTATAAACTTAAGCCCTCTGGCTTAGTTTTGACTCATATTCATTAATAATTTTTTTTACACATTTTTAGCTTATTTTTAAATGGCGTTTAGCCATTATTCAAATCTTATCTCTTCCATCAGAACCCCTTAAGGATTTTATTTTGCAAAACCCTTTTTACCATATGTATATAAATATATTTAAGATGTTTTGTAATTTTTCTAGATGTTTCCAATTATTTTTAGTATTTATTTTAGGGCCATTTCTTCTCAATATTTCAACAATTTTCATAATACAAGTTTAACTCCAAAAATTCTGAATTTTGGATAGTGTCTTCCCTCAATCTCATAGAGTCTAGGTTTAAAGTTTCAGCCTTATACCATTTTCAGAGACCAAATTCTGCTATTTTTAAGATTTTAAATTCTAAAACTATTTAATTCATAATTAATTATTCACAACTCCATTTGAGCTCAATTTTGGACAACACCTCTCCTGTACCAGTAAGTATCTCCCATAAAAAGTTCAAGGTCAACTGTGCCCTCGAACTCCAAAAAAGTCCCAAAGTCATTGTACTCAGTCCATTACCCAGTCTTTTTGCAGAAATTATAATTAAATATCTAGAAGGAATTAGGTTCTCAAAATTTTACAGCAAGTAGAGTACTTTCAAAGCTACAACATACTAAAATTTCAAGTTCTAACTCATTACACACAGAGTTATGTAATTTACAAAAACAGGGCAGAAACTTGTTTGAACTAGTCTAGTTTTACTTTTCTTTCTTTGTTTCCTTCAAAGTTCTTGGTTTATCTTCAAGTTCCATGGTCATGAATCTAGAGATAGTTAAGTTTTACTTAGCATGATAAAAGTTTCATAGACTTCAAAGAAAAAGAATTTTTAAGGATTAAAACATGTTTAAGGTTATTACCTTGCTAGTTTTGCTTCTCTTTATTCTTTTCTCTTGATTCTTGATTCTTTCTTCAAGCTTCAAGCTTTCTTTTCCTGTTCTTCTTTTCTTTCCTTGCTAGCTCTCCTCTCTCCTTTTCTCTTGCTTTGGCCGAAAATGGGGTGGATGGTGTATTCTTGCTTCCCTTTTTAGTATATATATACCATTAGTTTGGTTTATGGTTTACAAAGTGGCCACCTCACCTCTCTCTTTTTCTTGCCAACACAAGCCACAATTACTTAAAGTGACACCAAGGCCCATCTTGGCCGGCTCCTTGGGATATTATCCCATCCAATTTCTTTTTATTTTTACTTTTATTCCTCTTTATCCTTTCATTTATCCTTTCTTATTTTTGACTTTTGACTTTTTGACTTTTCTTTTTCTTTTGAAATACATATAACTTTAGCATACATTTTAAATGTATTAGGATGTAAAATTAAACTTTATTAATATTTTCATTTACATAATATGTACATTCTTGATTAGGGTTTCGAGATATCTCACTCACTCTACCCCCGGGTCCGGTTGAGAGCTTCTCTCCCTAAAAGTTGACTTTCTCTCTAAAGCTCTCTAACTCCCATGCTTAGTCTCCACAAGACTAAGTTCTTCAATACTTGGTGTCCGCATAGACTAACTTCTCCCACCGCTTAGTCTCCACAAGACTAAGTTCTTCAACACTTGTTCTCGACAAAGACTTAGTTCTTCCATACTTAGTCTCCTCCAAGACTAAGTTCTCCCAACACTTCGTCTCTGCAAAGACTAAGTTCTCCCAACACTTCGTCTCTGCAAAGACTAAGTTCTTCCAACACTTCGTCTCCATGAAGACTAAGTTCTCCAAACACTTGGTCTCCACGAAGACACAATTCTTCCATACATGGTCTCCACAGGACTAAGTTTTCCCAAAACTAAGTGTCCACAATACTAAATTCTCCCATACTTAGTGTCTACAAAGACTAACTTCTCATAGCACTTGATTTCTATAAGACTAGCTTCTCCAAAGACGGTCTCTACAAGACTTGGTTGTTTGAGGACTTTAGTCCCTTTTCTCATTTTTTTCCAGCATACATGAGAGAGAGCCCTCAAAAGGGTTTTGCCATTTGAATGTCACATGGAGCTTGCCTACAGTTCCTCTCCTCGTTTGTTACTCTGTCCAAATCCCGTAATCTCTATTGCTTGCTAGCCTCACTAGCTACTAAAGAACCTGAGTTTGGAAGCATCATATTTCCCGATCAAACTGGGTGCATAAAAGAATAGAAGATATGCTGATAGTGTGTGATAAAAATATTGTCCGATGTATCCTTATTAGTAGATAAATCATGTCCGCATACAAGAAGAACTATTTAATCTTTCCACTGCTCTCCCAGATTTTCCCAACTTCTTTATCTGTAGAGCCCTATTTAAATTTGTATACTAGAGGGAGTGCATACAATAAAAGTAAGTATAGAAGATATATTAGATAGTTGTGTAGTGAAGGTGTTGATAAATCATGACATCAGTGATCTTTTTTACCCTTTACACTTTCTTCTCTGATGATCCCAACTTTTCTTGTTTGTAGTGTGAATACAGGATCAAGAAGCTCCGTAATGAGGATACTGTAATGCGAAATATTAGAAGTCGACGGAAGGCTAAAGAAAACTGGGATAAAGTAAGCTCTTTTATTTGAGATCTCATTCATGAATCATAATATATTCTTCTTTCAAACTTTAGTATTTTATTTTACTAACAACCTCATGTGATGCGGAAATGACTGTTACCTCTTTATGTTTTGTCTAGTTGAGAAAATATGTGAAATACACATGGGACTGTAGCGCAATTGACGATGAGTACAAAAGTATTAACACAGATGTATGTTGCACTGGGTTGAAGATGGAATCATTTCATAAAGAAGGATCTTCACCTAAGCAAAGGCTGCCTATCAAAATGGACACAATCAGTTTCAATAGAAAAGTCACGTTACCTAGTGGGAAGGTAATGCTTTAGTATTAATATTACATTTCTATTTGGAATTTTACATTCTTTTGGAATAATTTAGCTATTTTGATGTAGATAGAGCAAATCTCTATATCACAAGAGGTTAGTCTTGAGCCGAACCAAATCTGAATCAAATTTGATTAGGAAGTTGTCGTGGTCAAGAGGTGAACTAGTAGGTTGCTTTCCTTGTCGTGTTGCCATATAATTTATGTTCTATATAGAAGTTTCTTCATTAGTGAGAATCAATGTTCTGGTATTCCATGTTATTTTTAAAGTAAATTTAGGTTCTCTCTCTTTTTTTATTAAAAATTTTAAAATGACTGTCATAGGTTTTATTGAGTGAAATATGAGCGAACAGACCTGTGTGTGTGTGTTGGGTTGGGGGGGGGGTAGCATAATAATCCTAACCCATATAAAGTGGGTACAGTGAGTGGAAAAGACAAAAATCTAATCTATAGCTCTAAACATTGAAATGCACTGACATCCAAGAACTGCCTGACATCTTGGAGATAGGTCTGCTTGCAAGGACAGGGAAGAGAATCTGCAGTATTAAAAATAATGAAGGCTTTAGTACTTTGTCCATGTGGTGCAAGACTGCAAGTGAGTCTGCCATGTAGATTCTGGTAGAGTTCTGAGAGCTGCACTTTTAAGTGCTTCAAATTTTTGTTTCTTTTCATTCCACCTGTTCATTTTAGGGTGGACTCCTTGTTTTCTCCCTTGAAATTTCTCCCTAACCTTAATAAAATCTTTCTTTTCTATCTTACCAACACGCGCGTGCGTGCACACACACACACACACACACACACTCTCTCTCTCTCTTAACGTACTTAAGTTACTCTTTTTTGATTTACATACATTGTCCATAACTTGTAATCAGCTTGTCAATATATTCTTAGCTTTAATGATTTGTGATTCTGTTTTCTGAATAAAATAAAGGTATTATATGATCGCTTTAATTTTCTGATTCTCTGTCTTTTTTTTTGATTGTTGGATAAAATATACTCCCTCCGCTCTAAATCATAAGGTCATTATTTACTTTTTGAAGTCAACTTGAGACATTTTCAAACGAAAAATTGAAGTTGGTTGAATATTTTAAACTATGTAAAAAGTAATGCAAAATTATAAGATTTATTGTCTCTTTACTTTTCAATAAATCTTATCAATTTTGAGTTTAAAAATATCTAAGATTGACTTTCAAAAGTTATTATTATTCTATTGTGAAGGAAGGGAGATTAACATATTACTTACTAGAAAATAGAAATAATAGAAAAAGAGAGGAGAAATAATAATAAAGGAGGACAAGATGATCGTTAAAACTGGTGGAAGGGGGTTGATCCGGGGATGGAGATGGGGAGCTGGGTGAGGAGTAAATTGCCACAAATTAAGTAAGTTGGAGAGTTCCGGAGAGTTCAGTGAATTATGAAACTGAAAGGGGGACGAGTGTTGCAGGGAGAAAAGGGATGTTTGGGGTAATTGAAAGGTGAAGCTTCCAAATGGGATTTTGGTTCTCTTTAAATATGAAACAAACGATCTTGAGCTCGAATCCATAGTGGTATGTCTTCAAGAGACCAAGATGGAAAGTTGACTTGGATGGTGTAGGTGATGCACTAGGCATGGCCGGGTAGGCTTGTCTTATGGGACTATCGGGTGGCGCAGTTGATAAATGTTTTGAAAGGCACTTTTTTTATTTGATGTCTCTTTAGTTTGGTGGCTTTGTGGTGTTTCTTGGGGTTGCACAGTCCGGTTAAGGATGCATATCGGCTGGAATTGACTAGGACAACGAGTATGTTGGAGGTTCCTTGGTTCATTGCCGGGGATTTAGTGTGGTTTAATTCCCGTTTGGAGAGAAGTGTTTGCATTATAGCTTCTTTTGCTATGTATGAGTTCAATGTTTCACAAGGGAGGAGATGGGTTTAATGGACTTGCTATTGAGGGTGGCCCAGTACTTGGGCTAGGGAGTTCGACTTTGATTCTTTGTCGATGATAGATAGATGCTGTTAAGATCAAGGGTTGATCAAAACAAATAGCAAATAAAGGAATAGTGTTCAGATTTCAGATTTAGAGTTCGGGGAGGAAGAAGGGGCAGAAAAGGTTGAATATGGAAGAATTTTCAAAGGATTATAGGGAAGAGAGGAACTTTGATGGAGAACCTGAAAATATCAAGAAAGAAGAAGGTTCAAGCAACAAGAAACTTTGGACTGTGACTCGATCTAAAAATGTTTCAGCAGAAATATTACAAGATGGTTCACAATTTAGTTATTAGTTATTGAATTATGTTTTAGAGTTGCTAAAATAGTCCAAGAGTCCTTAGTATTTCAAAGGAATCAATATATGAAGTCCTTGGTAACATGTGTTCACTGTATCAAGACATTACAAGTGTCCGTTCATATCCTTTGGTACATGTGCTAGTACATGAATGTATATTGAAGGGTCATGTACTGATACATGAATGAGAGTTCTATAAATACTTGTGTATTTGAGACATTAGAAGACGGAGAGTGAATTTATGAATTTTATTTTATTTTTTGTTTTTTAATGTGATGTATTTTTTTCTAGGGTATGAGGCCTAAGAATCCTAGGTGTAGTTTATCCCTTTTCTCTTCCCCTCGTCTTTCATTGTTTTCTTTCAAGCCAGTCATACATCAGTTTGGTATTAGAGCTTACGGTTTCTCCACCATGTTCTTACATAGTGGGAGATCCTCTGTGCCTAAGTTAACGGAGTTGGAACGAGACTGTTTGCCTCTTGATATTGTGTATGGAGTGGAGAAACCCAAAACTCAAGTGTCTACACTCGAACTGTCGAACATAAAGTTATCTGCGAAATCAGTTTGTCCGTTCAGTCACCTCTAAAAAATTGAAAGTAATCATTTGAGTCAAAAACAAAAGCAGAATCAAGAGATCTGTAATCTGAATTGAAGAAATGTGGTGAAGTTTTGTGGGCTGTGGTGGTTATTCAAGTGGAAGATAAATCTGAAACTGATCCATCTACATAGGCTGAGCAACTGTCAAGTTGTTGGGTGAAGTAGTTTTGACATATGGTTGACAGGGAAATTTATTCCTTGAAGGCATACTTCCTGTCTTTTTTGCTGAAATTTCTAAGTGAGCTTGTTGAAGTTTAGTTGTACGGATTCCAATTGTTTTAGCCAGTTAATGCCCAATATCAAATCCCATTCCTTTAGCTTGATGATCCATGCTTCTGTGTTTTCGGGCATGCCATTGATTCACCATTTAAAGTATCCATGCTTCAGTCTTGTAGGACAATCTGAGGAGACATACTGACATCTTAGTTCTTTTGAAGGAACACAGCCTAGTGGGAATGTTACACTAGGTAGATCTCCCTCGAGGGAGGAAATAGAATGCTTATAAAGGCAATGAGTATTGTTGGTCCATGCACAATGTATATCTTAGTGAATGTTGGGGTTACTCCATAGGATCTTGTTGGTATGCACAATGTATATCTTAGTGAATGATGGGGTTACTCCATGAGATCTTGTTGGTTGTACGTGCCAGAAAAAAGAAAAAAATCTTATTGGTTGTTGGAGGTAAGTCGAATAACGTAAGTTGTATAATGAATGAAAGAACCTGCCAGTCAATCTTTGTGGTAGGAGACAATTTCATGCACCCCTTTTGGTAATGTCTGGTAGGATTGTGGGTCACGAGATACACTGGTAAAAGGGCCCGACACATTTGTCACCTTGATTATGGCTAGGCGTTGTGTTTGTTGACTAGGTGTATGTGTCCTCTCGTGATCTTGGAAAAGCTAAGTTTGTTTGTGCGTGGATTGTACGCCCGCGAACTCCTTGGTCTATCCACCAATCCAAATACTATGCAAGTTTTTTAAGGGTGGGCATTATGCCATGTGATGGGATTGTTGCTCACCATTACAGAGAGGGTCCTCTAGCAGGGTCAAGGAGGTTTCTCCCAAACTTGGTAAAATAATATAAAAAAATTGTATCGTCGGTCGCTATTGAGTGACTCTTTTCTCGGAGGTCATTTGAATGAATATACATGTAGCATAATGGTTTACAACATATCTACAGTTGTTTTTTTGGTTGATAAAAGAAGATTTTTATTAGAGTAGAGAGTACAAAAACGTTAAAATGGGGATAAGAAATCATATGATGCTAGAAAAATGGAAAATTAATAATACTTTAGAAAGAGCCAGACAATCCCTATGGAGATCTAAAGCTACTCATATATAAGTCCCGTAGCTAACATCTTAACTCCCAAAGAGGCAGGAAACAACATCCTACTCCCACAATAAGGGATGAGGGAGGTGTATAACACCACCGATTCTGCTGTTCTTTTTCCAATTTCCCAAATGTTGGCGAAGCAAGCGCAAGGGTGTTGTTTCCCAGATGCACATATTACCAAGTTATCAGTTAATCATGTTGATTAAGCACAACGGAATATTCTTTTATAAAATCCCCTTAAAGATTATGGAAATCACAGTTCTAAATTACGTCTTATGGATATGCAAACACATAGCAGATATAACAGTTATAAAACGCATAATGTAAATGACGTAAAGTAAAAGATACAAGAGGTTTTAAGTGGTTCGGAGACTAAACAACTCCAACCCACTTTTCTACTTCATAGAGTAGGAAATCCATTAAGGATTCAGTCACTTAGACCAGGACACTCTGTAATCTTCAAGCCCAGACTTGGATATTTAGTCACTAAGATAAGGACACTAAGACCTCTTCAAGCCCAGCAAACTTGGCAATTCGGTCACGAAGACCAGGATCCACCGACCCCAATTCGGTCACTAAGACTAGGATCCACCGACCCCAATTCGGTCACTAAGACCAGGACACTCTGCCCTCTTGTTCCTGTCGTTGATGGTTGTTGGAGGTGCTGCTAAGATGGCATGTAAGCTCTTCATCTTATTGTACTTAGCAGCATTGTTGTGATCATCTCCTTAGAGCTTGCTAAACTTTGTCGTTGAAGCTTGATCTCTTCTGGATGTCAGCAGCTGCTCATGATCATAGTTGATGTGTTGCTAAGCTATTCAGTTAAGCTCTACATCTTTTTGTGCTTAGCAGCTTTGAATACTTGTTTGGTCGTAGACTTCTGCTCTACGTCTTTAACTGTTTGGCTCTGAGTGTTCTTGGTGAAACGTAAAGTGGTACTTGAAATTGACCTTCTAATTTGCCACTCCTGCGTCACCACCAACATCAACTGTATGGCTTCTTCATACATTAGCATTCATCTCAGCCATGTCCATCATCTTGGCACTAAAGCTCTGGCTCCTTGGCTCTCTAGCTCTTTGCTCTTGGCTCTTGGCTCTCTGGCTCTGGCTCTTTGTTCTTGGCTCTTCGGCTCTGGATCCTTGGTTCTTTGGCCCTTCTGCCTTCCGGCACATTGTTGCACTTCTCTTGGCATTGCAACTCTAGCTCTTGTGCAAACTGTCGCACATTTCCTTTAAGTTCCGGCCTGCGCTTTGGATCTCCATTTTTGTGATTCAGCTCTTTGTTTTGGTGCGACAGCCTTTTATCTTCTGTTTGATATGGCTGGGATTATCAACAACTTTGGATTTGAAATCCCAAAGCTATTTATAGTCTTTCAAAAGACTTCCCATTGCAATATGACAGTTGGAGCATTTATGGCACAAATATCTTAGTATCCTTGATGTTGACTTTCTGCACTTGTGTCAGGCTGCTTTCGACTGGGCACATCAGACTTCAGCTTTATCTATGAACTGATAGATATCCTCTCTCTTCACACTAGCTGTTAGACACATTGATCTGAACTACAATCTTTCTTCAAGGATACGTTTGGATGCATCGGGACCTTCACTATTGCACCGTTCTGATTTTCAGTCTGATCTGTCAAACCTGACTCTGCTCTGTGAACTTGCTGATAGTAGACTGATGGGAATCGTAGAGTTGGTTCTTGCATTTGCTCTACGATTGTTGACTTGACTTCTGCTCTACTATCTGTTTGTCTGTTTGCTCTCTGATAGCAAGCTGCTGGTAATCGTAGACTTGATTACTGCATTTGCTCTATGATTATGACTGACTTCTGCTCTTCTATCTGATTTTGCTCCTTTGTCTGTCCTTTGAGTAATTGCTCCATAACGCTTGGGCAGACTTGCAGACTTCTCTTTGTTCTCTGAACACTTTAGCAGCTCTACGATGTCGAGGACAACTTTTTGAACTAGCTGTCTTTCTGCTTTATGGTGCCAGGCAGAGTATCCTGATTACTCTGCGAACTGTCTTGAGCTTTATGACTAGGCAAAGTATCTTTATAATGTAGCCTTTGTAGATGCCTTGGCTGCTGCTTCTCAACTATTGTTTTATTCTGCGTCCTGACCTGTTCTTTGTGATCAGGCAGAGTACTTCATAACACTTAGGTAAACTTGTAGACTTCACTTCTATTCTTTGAATGTCTTGGCAGCTTTGCAATGTTGGAGACAACTCTCTGATCTGTTTATCTCCCAATGCTTTACGTTACCAGCTGCTACTCTACGAGATCCTGGTTACTCTGCGAACTGACTCGCCTTATGATCAAGCAGAGAACTCTTGCAGTTTAACTTCTGTAGAGACATTCCAGAGATTCCTTCTGATGAGGACTATACTTAGATATTCTTAGAGTATATCCTTCTGTGATCAGCTTCTTTTTGTTAGGCCTTCAACTCATATCTGTGGCTCATTGGCGAGCTCTACGATCTTCACTATATGCGCTACGGTGAATGAGCTATCTGTGCCGATTGTGATCACACTGCGATCAATAGAGTAACTCTACGATCAGTTTGCCTTGTCGACTATACATTTGGAAACTTTGATAAGATCCACCTAACAAATTTGATCTTTCTATTCTAAGTCCTTGTATATGTGTTTCATAAGGACTTTACAAAATTTATCATTACAAATATACATTAAATCATTTGTTCAACAGGTAATGATAATTCAATTAAGATCAACCTAACAGTTTTGATCTTTTCAATTCTAAGTCCTTGTACATTTGTTACATAAGGACTTTGCAAAGCTTCTCTTTCACAATTATGCTTCAGTCGATCAGTTCATATGTATGTGTTGCATTCATTTGGATCAACTCAGTGAGATCAACCTAACATGCTTGATCTATCTCTATTCTAAATCCTTGTACATAGATATCTCAGTTAAGGATTGTACAAAACTTATGCATGCAAATACATCATCAAATCATAATATATACATTTGGAATATTATGAAGGTTCTAATCAATCTCCCTCAATGATCAACCTTCTAATCTACATACAGATTACCAACAATCTCCCCTATTTGATGATGACAAAAATACTCTGGCAACCCATTCAATCTGTTCAATAAAGATGCACATGCTTGAGTATGAATGAGACTTATGATACAGTAAGCCACTATATTGCTAGACCAACAGTTATGAACAAAATGATGTGCATTCAGCATGACATTCATATATCATTAAAATTAAAAATTATCTAGCAATTGTAGTTATTCATGCATAATTAAAGCCATAAAAGCACAAACCAATTGTCTTAAAAGTATACAACCCAAAAATAATTAAACCGGCAGTCTTAAAGTATGCATCCCAATAGATATAACAGTTAAAAGAAATTAAAGTTCTTTGTCTTCAAATATACCTTCCTCCTCTGGTACCTCTTTGCTTATGATCTTCTTTTTCTACTTGTCTTTTCTTCTCCTTCTCTACTCAGCTTCTTCTGGTTCTGCTATCTGCTCCCCCTCAGTGTCAGCCTTGACTTCTTCTTGGTCTTCTCGCTCCCCCTCAGTTACTATCTGTTTGTCCTTAGTTGTCAGCTTTTCTTTGCGATGCTTCCTCTTCCTGAGTCTGCTAGCTCTTCTTCTCTTTTTCTCCCCCTTTTTGTCATCAATCAATTTGGAGAGGTATTGGATATGGGTAATGAGCTGATCAATCAGGGATGAGGAGCTTTCAACTTCCGTCTGAATTTCCTGCTGACTCAGTTCTATTTTCATGGAGAGTGACCGAGTAAGATTTGCCACAGTCTCGAAGAGGGGTTTGATGGTTTGCTCAGTTCTTTATTGCAGGTCTAGGTACTCTTTTCGAGTTTGCTCGATAGATTGCTGATATGTAAGGTCTCTCTGATGGAGTTGAAGAGACATATCTACAACAGAGGCTTCCAGTTTCTTGTAGAGTTCACTCCCTTTACCGCCAGGGAGAGATTTTGCTCTAGTTATTGGTAAGGGAGCCTTTTCAATATCTTCAGAGTTTTTCAGTAACTCTGAAGCAGTGGGAGGATCTTCAATTATTGAGAGAGACATTTTGGTTCTCGCTCTTGTAAATGTTGTCAAGAGCAGTAAGTACGACAAAGAAGTTATGGTGAGATGAAGAAGGAATATCGGATGGAATTTCAGGTGGTATTTGAGAGATGTGGGGTGAAGATTGCTTGCTGGGTTGAGTAGTGAGGTTGATTGGAAAGAGTTGTGCTTGCTCAGTCGTAGAGTTAGGAAGCTCTACGACAATTTCTTCTTCAACAATAGGCTTAGATGATAGTTTCTCAAAAAGATAGTGTGGAATGTAAGTACCTTCAGAATGTCTGTAAGCGTTGAAGTGTCTGGTGTCTTTTATCAGTTTTGTTGCATAATATTGAATTCTTAGAAAGTTCTGGGAGATCACCTTTAGATTTGGAAAGTTCGATAAACACCAGCTCAGAAAACTCCCATCTTCAGTTGAAATGGCTTTTAACCAAGGCATCCATGGATAGAAGAATGCTAACTGCTGACCTTCAGGATCATACAGTACCGTAGTACGATCAGTATCTTGAAACTTGTTTATCAGATCCTCCATAGTTATGGGTACCATTCTGATCTGTTCGTCACCATGATCTATCTATTTTTCAGACACCTCTGCATTTGAATCTTCATAAGCTTCCAGAATTATTCTTCTTCTGATCCTTCTGGAGGGCAATGTAGTGGATGGATGGTGAGCAGAATCATCGACATGTTCTTCATGAGTAGATTCTGATACCTCATCCCTCTCCTCTGCTTACCTTTTTTTCTTCTTATTACCTTTCTTTCCATTCTTCCTGTCTTTCTTTGATCTTGAACTTGATTCCTTCAACTCTTCTTCTTCAACAACTTCCTCAACAGCAGTTACTTCAGCAGATTTTGGTTTATCCTTGGTCTCAGCCAAGATTTCTTTACTTCTTTCTTCTTCAGGCTCAGAAGCCTTTTCAACCACCATATCCTCATTTTCATCTTCTGGCTCACGCTCATTTGCCGTCACAGCCTTTACGTCAGACTCACTTTTTGAAGGCTCAGATTTGAGAATCTTCCCAGCCTCTTTATTCTCATCATCATCATCATCACTTGATTCTGGACTAATCATCTTTTGTTTGCCTTTGTTCTTTTTACCCATGCCTGTAGATTCATCTTTTTCATCATTGTCTCCAAGATCAATGATCATAGAGGGAACACCTTCATCACTTCTATGACCAGGAAATTTCATCATTTGTCGTAGTCGCACACTCTGTCTTCTCTTGACAAGCTAAGAGACGGGTTTCTCTAACCTCTTCTTCCTCTGAATCCTCTTTAGAGTCAGATGAATTTTTCACAGCAACCTTTGATGCTACTCCCTCAATCTTTGCTCTTTTCTTCGAATGCGTTACAGGAGTAGATACTGGGGACAAAGAATCATCGGACTTAGATGATTCACTCTTCATTACCTTCACTTTTCTCTTCCCCTTGCTAGATTTGGAAACATCTTTGTTGCTGCTGCCCGACATTCCGAATCTCTTGTTTTCCATTGGATTTTTTTTCCAATTGTCAAATAATTTAGGAGACATCACCTTATTAACGTTCAAGGTTTCTCCTTCATCATCTTTGATCTTATTCTTCAGTTTCTTTTTCAGAATGATACTTAAGGATCTCCCGTAGAAAATCTTTAACACATGTTTATCTAGAGCTTTCTTTCTCTCCATCTCCTCCAGCAGCTTTGCTACCCAGTCAATAAGCACAGGCCCAAAGTTTACTCTCTGCTTCATGAATATTGCAGTCATGAGTTGCATCTGTAAGTCACTGACTGTATCATGTGCCGAATCTTTGCATAAGATGCACTTTCCGACTATCTCTGCCAAAAACTCATATTCTTCAAACTCCTTTTTCTTCATGCCCTTGAGATTTGGATTTTTCTCATACTCCATCAGCCTCATACCTTCTTATCTATATCCCCAAGTGTAGTTAGGCCTTCGTTGGTAAAGCCTAGACACTTGTTAATACCAAACTGCCTTGTTTGACACCGTTACCCTTACCCATGTCATTTCATGTCAACACGGGTACTTCTGGAATTTAGAAGAATCAATATCTCAGCTACCTGTACTACGTAAAATTGTAATTTTAAGAAAGCTACTTGAAAATATACGTAAAAGGAGGAGATATAAATGTTGTTTATATTTGGAAGCTTACAGGTTTTATTCTTGTGTACTCCAGGTTCAGGGAAATGAGGTGCTTGTGAATGTGAAAGCTGGAAAACATCATACTCCTCTTGATTATACCCTTCCTCCGCCACCTCCATTAGGTACAGTTTTTGCAGTTTGGGCTTCCATTTCTTCAGTCTAATAATTTTTTCTTCTTTAATTCTTCTTTATGAATAGGAAAAGCAGATGTCTCTTAATTCTACATGTTTCCTCTAAAAACAATCAGTTTAGAGTAACATCTAAATCGTGTGTATAATTCTCAATCTACTCAGAAGATAGTCGTATAGAAATGTTTCTTCAAAAACCAATTTGAAGATTGCCAGAGCTTGAACTCTAATTAGTTTTATGCTGTGTTGCTCTAATAACCTTAACAAAAATGTTGGCCTTACAACCTAAATGCTTTTTGTTGGCAGAATTTAGGGCTGGTTCTGAAATAAGTGCAACTGATATCCAGAAAAATCTTCAAAATTTGTATGAATACAATGTCATGCTGATGGAAAATATGAACATTGCGCAATCTATGATCAATGCTTTAACATCGAAGGCTTCATCTTCAGCAGCAGAAAAATCAAATTTAGCGTTGCATGATTCAAGTGGGTGAAGCGAGTGTTGGAATTCCACAAGATTGAATCCTATATCAGAATATCTCAAGGACTAGGTCTGGAAAAATTATTGGATACATATGTCCCTATGTCCACGGTGGGTTGTAGAATTAGTTGTCCGAGGATCTTGTACTTTGGCAACTTGCATAGTGCCGATTTCCCATTGATTTTTAAGCTTGTGGGAGCCTATCATTTCTTGAATGATAAAGGATCAACTTGTTTTGGGGAAAAGGTGAGCTCCTATCATCACTAAAAATGTGTCATAATGGAAGACGTTTTGCGGTTTATTTGTTTCCTATATTATTCAGTGTAGTGTGAATGATTACCTTTTGACGAGGCTAATCTTTTCAGTATTGGAATTAACAGTAATGGGCAAATGAAGTGGACAGGTCTATTCTATTTGTCTACGAAATATATATTGTACATTGATATATATTCCCTCCGTCCCAAATTAATTGTATTTTTAGGACTTTTTAAAATCAAATTGACTATTTTTAAAACTAATCTTTTTACTATTTTTGCTAACATATAGGTGAAGATATTATAACCAAAAGAAAGTATATACAATTTATTACTAATTTCAATTTTTATAATTTTAGAAATATATTTATATATGCTTAATTATTAATTTTAAAAATAGTCAATTTGACTTAAAAGAGTCTTAGAAAAGCAATTAATTTGGGACGGAGGGAGTATTGTACATTGTGTGGAAAAGGAATGTTGGAAGAAGAATGGGGATGAAAATAACAGTTTGACAGTGGGGAGTTGAATGTTACATTATGGTCCGTCCTTGTTCCCATTTGTTAGTATTTTTCTGTCATCATTTGGTCTTTCTCCCTCCCTCAAACTTTGTGGGTTGATAATTGACTGTTCGACATTAGGCCTGACAATTTAGATTTAAAACCCACGGGATCAACCCAATTTAATTAGAATTATGTGGGTTGGGTACCTGGTTTATGCTGGAAAATCGTAACTAAAATAGTTTTAAATTTTTATCTCAAGATCGTCTTTGTTATATGTGCAGAGTTAATACTGTAAATATAGCCCAATAATTACCTTGTGTTCGGTTGGATTAGCACGTGAAAAAAATGCTTTTCTACTCTTTGAGATTTTATTGCTTTCATTTGTTACGAACTTAGTAGTGTGCCTCCGTAAAATTTTTTTGACCAACCCTAAAAAATATTTTCAGTCTCACTTACAAAGAGGTTGGGTTCACTTATTATTCATGTGAGGAGAATTTTGTGGAAATATCAATTTCTCTTGTGAAAATATCAATTTCTTAAATTAATTAAATTTTGACGATAACAAAAAAAATTAAAATTATTTAAAAAACTTTAAGTTAGAATCCTCTACATAGGATTTATATTGCATTACATTTACATACGTGTTTGAGTGTATTGCCATAAAATATATACCATATTTTATCTTATTTTTTATAAGTATTTTTCATATATAAAATTACTTTCAAAATCTATTTTCCTTAATCTATTTTTCATGTTTTTGTTAACTATTATAAGCTTTATTTTTAGACCATAATAAAATAATGTTATTGGTCAATAGAGTTTATCTCAGATATTAAAATTTTTAAGGGCAATCGGTTCTAAAAAAATCTATTTCCTACTCTATTTTATTAATAAGTCTAAAATGAACTAAATGATTATTTATGGATTTAGCTTCCATTCATTACACATTTTCTCCAATTATATCTAATACACCAATTATTTGATCATAATAATTTTGTTAGTAATGATTAAAATATGTTAATAGATAATTGATGATACTAAGATCAATCTTACAAAAAATTAGAATCATAAAATATATTTTACCGTTAAAAGTCTAAAAGAATTTTCATCAATTGAATTATTTTCATCAAATGGTGAAAAAGTGTTGGATTACTTACATTTTTGAAATGATTATGCTATTCAATATAATAAATTAGTTGATCGGTATCGATTTCAATTATGTTATTCACAATTATAAAAATATGATATATTGGATGAAATTGGAGGGAATGTGTAACGAAGGGGATCCAAATTCATTATTGATTGATTGGACTAAAATTAATTAGTAAAGTATATTTCATAAAAAGCAAAACTAAAACTTTAAATTTTTCTCCTTCCTTGGGTCAACCACTACATGAAGAAATCAAAAATAAAATTTATGATTGTAGGACCATAAAATGTAAAGTACAATTAAACGATAAAATGGACAAGAGTAACTAATAAACGAGATGCCTTCATTAATCGTTAATTGCGACAAACTTCAAGTACAATACAACAACATACTATTACAATTTTTGTTATGGTTAGGTTCGTTGATTGATCGGATGAGGTGAGAATTCTACAAAGGCATGCGAGATTGGGCCGAGTGTTGGACCAAGGGAGAGATCGTAGGCAGGCTCTTCAAGACAATATACGCAAAACCCTTGGTGTTAGGGCCATGTTTGTGTGTGTGTGAGTTTTGGGTGTGTTGAGAGACTTAGCTCCGTGGAGACTGAGTACTTGGAAAGGTACCTTGGGCTTGTAGAGACTAAGTATAGAACCTAGCCACCACAACTAACAAGGAAGGCCTCTTGGTGCTAGTAACTTCGTGCTTGTGATTTCTAGAGAGAAAGTGAGTTCTATATAGAGCTCTCAAGTTCTCCAAGTTTCTCAAGTTTTCAACCTTGCTTTCCAACTAAGAAGGATGGGGTATTTATAGGTTTTACGGGGGTGTCCCTATGTGTTGTGCACATGTCCTATGTTACTTATAAACTATGACTACAATATTAGTTCTAAGTGTGAATATTGCCCTTTTGGAGTCCATTTTGCCTTACGTCTTCAGACGCCAGTCCAAAATCTTCACCAAATTCCACTTCCAAATGACCTCTCTAACCCTCTGCCGAAGGCTAGAGAGATAATCCATCTATCTAAAGTAGCCATCTTTATCAGTAATTCTTCATATCGGCTCAATCAGAAGTAATCGGAAAGGATTGGTCTTCTTGGTACGATATCATCGTTGTTTTTGGTGACGTTACTCATGACATCATCATTCTTACAAGGAGGATTGCCCTTGAAACCTTGGCATGTACCTTGTGCTCATGGTGCCAATTGATTGCTTGAAAGCTTGAATTGTTGCTCAACTTGCTCCCTTTGAGCCTACTTGCTCACTTTGGGCCTGCTTGCCCACTTCGGGCAGGAGATCAATCTTCCTTCTTTTCTTCTTCGTTGCCTTCATGTAGAGCCTTGCCTTGCCCTTTCCTTAAAATCTCCTTAGTCAGAAATACTTTAAATTTTTTGGCTAAGTGTTGAAGCTATTGGTGAGTGAAGGAGCCTCCCATGAGGGGGAGCCTCATTGGGGCCGACCCTAGGGTGGATTCCCACCTTATGGTGGCCTTCCTCTTGCTTTTCCATCTCTTGGTCTTCTCTTTCATAGCTTCTTTTAATTTGGCTAAGTGTTGAAAGTAAGGTGTGATAAGAGGATGCTTAGGTAGCCCCAACATGAGGGGGAGCCACCTTGGGGCTAACCATAGATGTTGGGGCTGACCCTAGGGTGACCTCCCACCTCATAGTGGCCTTTCCTTCGTTTCCATGAGGCATTTTCCTTGCTTCCCCATGCTTAGGTCTTCTTTTGCATAGTTTCTTTCAATTCGGCTAAGTGTTGAACATGAAATGTGATGAGAGAGTACTAGGGCAACCCCACTATGAGGGGGAGCACCCCTTGGGGTTGGATTTGAGAGTTGGGGCTGACCCTAGGGTGTGCCCTGAACTCATTGTAGCTCATTCTTTGGCTTTCCTTCATTTTGATCCTTCTTTGCACACTTTCTTATATTTGGCTAAGTGTTGAAGGTGAGATGTGATGATAGAGCATGTGAGCAACCCCACCATGAGGGGAAGCCATGTTGGGGCCGAACCTAGGCCTTGGGGTCGACCTTATGGGGTGCCCTCACCTCATGGTGGTTCATTCCTTAATTTCCCCTCACTTTGGCCCTTCCTTGCATTCCTTCTTGAATTTGACTAAGTGTTGGGAACATGATATGATGAAGGAATACTTGGGCCACCTCACCATGAGGGGGAACCACCTTGGGGGCGACCCTAGGGTGTGCCCCCAACTCATGGTAGTTGTCCGGTTTTGCTTCTTTGGTTGCTTGGTTGTACACCTTTATGTTTTGCTTGTTTGATCTTTTTTTTCTCCTTTCTTTATTGTTTGCTTATAGGAGTGTGAGGTGTGCACCATGTGGTGACATTGTGCATTTTCTCATAGTGTCGGTTTCTCATACTTAACGAATTTTGGCCCATTTGGATGAAAATGGCCAATACTTTGCCTTGGCTCCTTTTTGGGCACTCATGATGGATGGTGAGGGATGTCAATAAGGATGCTAAGTTTCTGAACTTGGCATGGCCATACAGGTGCCTTGGTGGCCATCTGGGTGGGGCCCGTTGGGAGCCTTTTTGGACGGAGACCATATTTCTTGTACTAACATATCCGAGGGTTAATTATCAATAATTATGATTTAGTTAAGATAATTAACCCCCTAATTTATATCCAAAATACAATGGCTAGCATACTTTTATGGCAAGTAAACTAACTTGTGCAAACATGTGGCAAAATAGCTTAACCAAAACATGTGAAAAATAAAGAGGAAAGTTTTTCCTTTTTCCCTTGCTATCCGGTCACTTATTAGAAATGTGCCAGTTAGCTAACTTTTGAGGTGGCAAAAATGAAAAAGGGGGTTAACATGTACACAAACTGAAAAAAGGCAAGAAAACTTTTACTTTCTTTATTACATATACCCAACCATTTTTAGTTATGAACAAAGTACAAAAATTTGTTAGCTTAAATTTTATGTGGCATAACTAAAGTGAATGAGTAAAATACATATATGTGGCAAAACTAAAACGAAAAATTCTCTCTTTCTCTCATTAACTCGGCCATACACATTTGCAAAAGGAATTTGATATGAGCTAGCTTGAGTTGGGAAGAAAAGAAGGATTTAAGAAAGTACAACATGTGACAAAATTAACAAAAATAAACTCTCTCTCTCTCTCTCTCTCTCAATACCTGGCCATGCAACTATTAGAGAAAAATTCAAAATGTGCTAACTTTACTTTTGAGTTGGCAAGAAAAGGAGAAATTAAGAAAGTACAACATGTGGTGAAAATCAAAACAAAAATTTCCACTTCTCTCTCTCTCAATCGGCTAGTATAACAAGAAATGTAAAATTTTAATTTTAAAAGTACACTTCACTTTTTGCTAGGATTAATTTGGGCTATTTGATCAAAAATTCCTAAACTCAATCTAAGCCATCAATTCTTATCAAAGTTTTTTTTTTATCAATATCTATCCTATTCATTCCTTTTTCTTTCAAATTAGCCAAAACTAAGAAATTGTCTACATTCTCTCTATAATTCATCTATCTCATCTCTTAAGTTAGATTGGTTTTAAGGAAGTGAGTTTCAAAAGAGCAAAAGAGTTCATTGATATATACACACACACACACACACACACACACATATAGGGAAGTAATCCATAGCATGGACAATATTTCGACAAATGAATCTTTGACCATCCATTACGAGATCTACCGGTCCAAAATGATGGGCTTATATTGCCTGCCGCCACTCTTAGTAGCTGTATGAGAAAAAAAATATTAAATATTTGTCCTCTATTCTTAGTAACTGTATGAGTAATGTCCTTGTAGACACCTAAAATTTGTACGTATTTCTCTAACGATGGTCGAAGGGCAATAATTTCATTTCACATTGAGGCGAGGATGTCAAAATGAAGATTATAAAACCCAGAACAATTTACTTGGAGGCCACACAAGGACCTTTAGGTACCAAACTGCAAAATGGAAGACAAGTGATGGTCCAGTGTATTTAGAATGATAATTTTTCTCATTTTTCTCCCTCATACTGGATCCAAAAATGATCAAATTTGATGCTATTACATAGGCATCAAAAAGAACTTTCCGTATTGGGGTAGCACGCCTTCTAATTATTCACGGTTTAAAAGTTATGAACGTTTTAGTACACGACATGGAGATGGATCGCGCGACACAAAAACAAATTGCGTGGGGCCGACCAGCCAGACTGTTGCAGGTCTACCTATGATAGGCCTAGCTCCTTTATATAAGGGCTTGTTACTTCATTTGCAAGGAGAAGAAGGAAGAAAATATAGAGAAAATGTGTCCTTTAGAGAAAAATAGAGAGAAATATTGAAAAGTGAGAGAAAACTCTCCCAAATTAGATCTAGATATATAATTTTCTAATTAGACCTTCCATTGAAGTATTTTCAAGCAATCCGTAGCAAGCTTAAGGAACCCAAGGTCCCTTTCTCATCTTCACATTTGATTTATCTTATTTTGCTATTATTTTTTTGGGCTTCGTTTTATTTGTTTTGTTTCTTCATTTTTGGGCTCTCTTAGCATTCTAGATCATATCTAGTGGTGTTTAGATCCTATTTTAAGTCATGGGTAGTTAGAGAGGGTTTCTCATAATAGAATTTTCTCCTAATTAACTTATAAAGTCCTTTTGATAGTTGTTCGATTTCAATCTCGACTTAACTCGTTTTGTCACTTGTTGTGTGTAGTCTTTGTTTATTCATCTCGTTTTGGGTTATCCAAGCCTCTTAGATTCTATCTAGTCGGGTTTGGATCCTATTTTTGGCCACCGAGGAATTCTCATAAATAGAATCTCCTTCTAACCAATTTGGGATATATTTCTATTATATTTTGTTATCGTTGTTTTAGATTTATGGAATTTTAGATCTATGAGACTCACTCCCTAGATTCTAAGTTCCTTTAACATATCTCATCGATATATGACAAATTCTCGCAATGTCGGTAGTATTTTAGTGATGTAATTCTATTCCTGCGATATAATTGTGATATTATTGATATGTTGTGCGATCTATGAATATAGCGTTTATGGAAATCCTTTCTTAAACACTAAACTCCATTTATAAATCTTGAAATTTTTGTTGGGTGTGATTATGAATTATGTGAGCCTAGGAATGAATTCAAGGCCATTAAACTTTTTGTTGTAATTTTACGATTCGATGATTCTAAATGTAATTTGGGCCTTAAAACGATCCAAACCCCTTGATAGTGAATTTTACTCTCCACAATTCTAATGGAAGTATGTGTAACCCCAAATCATGATAAGACTCCTCTTATTTATAGATATAGGAAAATCCTCCTAAACTATTTAGGATTGGGTTTTTATTCTAATTAAACTCCTAATCTAATTAAGAATTTATGAGAGTATTTTTATTAATTAATTCCCAAATTCTTTTAGGAGTTAAATAATAATAATAATAATAATAATAATAATAATAATAATAAGACTCCTCTTCTTAATTTATATTTAATATTTTTAAAATATTAAATAATAAATATTAAGCTACTTAATTTATTCTATCTCCATAGATTAAATTAAATATACTTAACTTATTATTACGATTATGCCATTTACTTCATAAATAAATATTTTTCTTTTACGGTGTGACCCTTTATGTTCTCCATATTAAACCGGTTGTGAATAAATCAATTAGAACAATACTAATATTATTTAAATAAATAAATTAAAATATTTAATTTATTTAAATAAATAATATTTATTCTACAATAAGGGTAAGCCCCCTTAGCGATCGACGACTTTTAAGATAATATAGATTTCAACATTAATCACAAAAGAATCTTTTAGTAAATAGTTATCGTACAATTCAATCCTTCTACCATACAATGTCCCAATTAAATATAAGACATGAAATTACCGTCAAGTCTTATTTTATTTAATTATATGCATTTCGATTCCCAAATGTACAACTCTAAATAATGTAAATTATAAACTCCTTTCTAATTTCATTCTGCCTTGGCCAAGAACTACTGAGTTGTCATTTATCGAATCACATAGGACATAAATATCTTTTACTAGATGTGGTAGATTCTTTATTGATCATTCACCTATCTCCATGTACAACTTATTATACCCAAGCATACCCTTTGATATACCCTAAAGGTCTTAAGGGACATGTCAAAGTATAACTCATCATACACAAGATACTATGATGATCCCAAGTCCAAGGATCACTTGTACTACTATCACTAGAGGAATTACTATTGACAGACAAGTAAAACTCCATTAGGTATTTCTTCAGCGAGTCATGTTCAGTGAACTTATTCTCTAATAAACACCTACATACTTGCTTTAGTGTTTCCATACAAATGATTATGAGATCAACATCCTCTTCCTAAGAGCAAGCAAAGTATGTACCAATCTATCCGGATTCACTAATCTCTTTTTAGTAATCGAACGATTAAGAACGATTTCAGTTTTAGGCTTTCTAAGAATTTAGATCTCATTAGCATGATCATCATCATGATTCTAAAAGCATTGCTTAAAACTATGAGTTTATCACATATAAAATAACAACATCATGTAGATAATGTAAAATGCCTTAATACTTTTATTAATAAATGGATAAGATTACAAAGTATATGCTACATCATATCAAATATGATTGGCTTGTGTGCATACTACTTTTAATCACCATGAAATCTAAATAAACAAGTTTTAATGCATAGTCTACTCGATCAAAAATCAAAACACTTCCCTGTAGACTCTCAATGAATTGTTCGAATCGATTTGTCCAATGATCCATGCTCTTCTCCTTGATGAGTATGATCCCATCCTGATCTACATAACAAAATTAATCTTTCTCTTCCCATCAACATTAATAAATTCAAAATCAAGTAATAGCATCAATGGAACTAAAAGGTCACTTCAAACACCACAAGATGAAACCTCAATTGCATAATTACGATGATCACAATCAAACTCAATACATGCTAAAGAATTTTCTCAAGTATTAATAAAATGCAGAATATCATCAAAATACATATTAACAAATTTCCTCGTGAATGAATGCAAAATATGATTTAATATGAAAACTTTTAATGCATTAGCTAATACAAATGATTTAACTAAACATGCACATAAACCATATCTAACTCCAATCTGATGATAAACACTTTTCAAATCAATACCAAATGATAGCAAGTTATGCAATGAAGATTGCTCGAACGGAAAGACATGCTCATTACCACTGTTTACTGACGACACATCATGTAAAGATTGATCAATATGAAAACAAGAATACAGACAAGAAACACTAGAATGAATACGATGAAAATAAGAACAATGAAAACGAGAATAGACAACATGATCATAAACTAACTCAACAAAAATCAAATATCCTCATGGTTTATGAAAAAGATGATTCTACCATCAAAATAGCTAAAAACAAATTTATCAATAGAAGCATGCAAAATATGTTTTAATAAACTCATGAAAACTCTAGATGCAGTAGTTAATCGAACCGAAATAACTATCCACCTATACAAGCCACATGTTAACAAAACTTTCCATTCATCACATTCTCTCATGCTAATTTGACGATGATGCATAATCAAAGCAAATGTAGACAAAACACAAGTACTATGCAATTTATCGAACATATTATTTAAGCAAAGAAAAAAATAACGATACTTGTTTACCAATTGAAAATCAACGCACAAGCTCGACATCCTATCCTTTTTAGATACTATGAATTTATAAACGGCACACGAACTCATGCTTTCTCTTTTGATACCTCCTTCTATAAATTCTCCAACCTGCCTTTGTGCCTCCTTCGTCTCCTCGGGAATGCTATAGGCTGACCGGTACAGAATAACAACACTAGGTACGTAATCCCTCACCTATATAAGAGACAAAACAGACTAGACAAAAAAGAGTTAATCCCGTCAGTATTCAAAAGCGCCGTCTTGTACGAACGTACAATCATCAGCTGTTTAAAATACAATTCCTCTTCCAACTCACTCTCTTTCACAGTCACTTATTTCTCTCTTTTCTTTCTGCTCAATTTTTCTCTCGAATGTTTCATTCTCATTTTTTTCAATTTCTCTTTTGTTTTCATTCTCACTATCTTCACTCTCTTTTGTTTTCAAACTCACTTTTCTCTAATGCCTCATTTTCACTCTCTCTTTCTTTTTCTTTCTTATTTTTTCCCTCATTATTTTTCTTTTCTACTTTCACTCACTATCTCTTGATCATTTTCTTTCGATTGTGCACTATCTTGCTTTTGATCACAATCTCTTTATAAGTGCTCTAGGTCTTCCTCTTGAACTTGCAGACTTGTAGCTTTTTCTGACACCAATGGCTCTTCGGAAACTGCATAATCCTCGTCAACTTCTATCTCCCTCGACTGCTCTTGTTCGTTATACGCCTGAAGAATATCTTAGGCCTACAAACAACATGCCTCCAACATCTTACGAAACGGTTCCATGGTGTCCTCTTTTATCTCCTTTGAAAATACTTGTTCCCAATACACCTTAGGAGTTTCTTGCGGCTGCCTGCAATACGACTCTTCATGCCTAGGACCCTTCCTATCATCATCCCATGTTAATCGCCTTGAAGGTTGCTCTACATGTCTTGAAGACGCATACTTTTTCGTCCTATTTTGCTATACCGGAATAAACCGCTTCCTCATCACGATTTTCAACTCCTCTCATGTCTCGACCGGACACTCTCCACATCTTCTGCTAAGCACAAATTGATCCCACCATATAACTGGATGTCGAGAGAAATCTTGAATCGCTAGTTTGAACTTCCTACGCTCGAAATAATCATGATAGTCAAACTCCCGCTCTATCTTTTTCTCTCATCTCAAATAAGCATCAGGATCACTCCTCCCTTGGAAAGAATTCCTTCAACTTTCATAAGTACTTTCAAAATTATAACTATATATGTTTGTTGCAAAACAATGGTTAGTAGATAAAAATTTTCCTCACAAACTCCCTTACATGTTTCACTCAATTTTACGCTTGTGTATCACTCAATAGTCTTTTAACCTTTATTAAGCTCATCACTCTTGCCTTTTTACCTCTCTAATATTCTCTCTTATAAGTTCTTTTTGAATTTACCAACAAAATCATAGTTTACTATTCAATTCAAAAAAACTTATCAAGAACAAATATAGAAGATATGAATATAAATACTAACAATCACGATCACGAAATTGACGATGAATTTGCGAAATTAATCGTTGCTAAATATAGGGTTAGCAACAATTGGAATAAAAAACTGAAAATTTTTTTCTTTACTTTTTCTTTACTTTTTTTTTCTACCCAACAAGAAAAAATAAAGGATAGGTAACCTGCTAGGAACCTGACTTTGATACTAAATGATAGACTCCACGACATGCTTGTGTGAGGTGGTCATCGCCCGGATCGTTTCTAACAAGTTATAATCTGGAACGCTCACAACACCTCAACTCTTCGCCTATATTGAGATGAGAACTTTGGTACAATTGTTTGCATAAGGAAGTCTGCGTTGAATAGAACACCAATGACACCTTGACCCAATGCTTATATGTAAGCAAGAACCAAAAGTACAATCGACGATTGATGTATGGTAGAAGACGCCACATATAACTATATATTGTTGTATGATAAGTCATGATTGAATCTCAAAGAAAAACTAAAAAATTAGCTTAGACATTCTCAAAGAACCAAAAGATGAGAAAAAAACCTCTTAAGTATATTGATAAAATCTGAAAAAATATCTTGTAACACCCCCTGTCCCACATCGAAAGATAAGGGAAAAGTTTGTCTGTATATAAGGAATTGAGTTACTATCAATAGTACCTTCAGTCATGACCTTTTGGCTGAGCCTGTGGTGGGCTAAGATGACCCAAGAAGATACTATTGAACCAGTAATTTAAGGCCTTGTTTGGATGGATTTGATTCGATTCGGAATTGGGATTTTACCCAAGATTTGTTCCGGACTCGGTATTTGACCCGAGTTGTTTACATATGGTATCAGAGTAGTGGCCCCTCGCAATGTGTTGGGTTAGAAAAAAAACCCTACATATTCCCTGGGGATTAATTTTTGGAGTTAGCTCTGTGTTATAGTTTTAACTAAGTTTAAGAATTTTGAGGTTAAAAAGAGAATAAGGTAAGAAATCCCTGTATTATTTGAGGTTTAGGTTATGATTCTATAAATTGCCTTTAGGCTTGATCTGTAAGTTATGGGTAAATCACTGGGCAGACGTAGGAATTTGTTTCGATTTGGTTCTTTATTTGGTTGGTCTTGATTTTGACCAACTGTCGATCTCTTTTCGATTTGTAGTTGATTTGAGGAAAGTGAGATAATTTGTCAAAGTTATTATTATTATGCGTTGGAGTAATGATATTAGTTAAGAATTGTGATTGGATCATCAAGGAGAACAAAGCTATATATATTTTGTACTATTAAGAAATGATCATATATGTAATGCGATTATGATGTGAGTATTTGTATTAACAATTATTTAATTTTGGAGAATTATTTGTTAGATTGCTTTTGAGTAATAATTTATTTTGATCTTAGAATTGAGGATTTGGATTATACTTTGATTTTGTTAAGCTTGTGGATAATTTGAGGTATGTGTATTGATGATATAATATAATAAAGTTAAAACTATTAAGTATAGGTGATCTATTGTAAACTTGAGTTGTAGATATTCGAGATAATTAGATTAATCATTTGAAGCTAATGATCAATTTTGTGGCTATTTTCTAGTAGGATATTGGAGTTATGTTGTATGAAGTTTCTTTGTGATAGTAAGAGGAGATCTTTGAATTTGTTGAATTAAGGGTTGCAATAACTAGAGAATGATCGGTTCATTAAATGATTAGATAATAAGTTGTTAGAGTTTATGCCCTAGAGGCTAATTCTTTGATGTAATTGCTTAAGATTTCTTTTGATATTTGATTGAATAAATGAATTATTTTTTTATGGTTTCATTTACTGTGTTATATAAATGTTAGCATAATAAAAGTCCTTAGAATAATGATACAAATTATATAGCTTCAAGTATGTGACTTGAACATGAGATTATATAATTACAATAAGTATCATTACTCTTAAATGTCCCTAGTCGAGTATCATTGAGAATGGGACAACAATGATACATTGAGACTAGTATGTGGATTGACTGATGGCCAAAGCTCATTGGTCATTAATATATGAGATATTAAGTCAATGCATAGGTACATGTTAGAGAACAATGTACTGGACAGACCCATCATGAGAATTCTACATGGAGCATTATACAAAGTGTCATAAGCAATTCTCATAGTGACAATGATGTAATGGTCCTCCGACTTGAAATCACTATATTACTATACGGGAATTCATGTACTTTGATATCATCAAAGGTCACCTTTAATAGGGTCGATAATAAAGGTGATTATTGGGTACATCATGAATCGTGTGAGCAATATGAGTGATCTAGATGAAATTTAACCCTCCTATATATTAGGGGTGATATCCATAGGCCTTTTGATTGAGTAGGACTATGAAATGCATGGTCATGCTCAAATAGTGATTTCTTTGATATAGTCTACTCATTGATCAAGAAAACTCAGATTAAATTATGAAGAGTATGACACATTCCATGGCTCAAGTTTAATCTAGGATGTCAAGGTTAAAAGGATTAAATTACATTGAAACATTTGTCACGAAAAGGTTGCATCGAATCATCGATCTTATTATTATTTGGGTAGCAGTGATGCATTACTAGATGCCACTCACTGTTTATAATTTTATAATATGATTTTAAAATTATTGCCAATATAATAATAACCTATAGGGTCACACACTTAGAACGTAATTAAAAGAGAATTAATTTAAATTGTAAGGATTTAAATATGTCAATATGATTGATAGTATTTAAATTACGAATTTAAATTAACAGGATAATTTGTATATATATGTATATTAATTAAGTAAGACTTAATTAAAATATAATATATATATATATATATATATATATATAAATTCGGATTTTACTTTTCTAATAGGATTAGGGTTTTGCTTAACTTTTTGGACGCTATATATATCAGATATATCAGCAGTCTTGTTTACGTGAAACTAAAAAGAAAAAAAACCCTAGCCGTTTTAGAAAAGAGAGTTGAGAGCAACACTTGAGAAAATCCAGATCTTGCTTCTAGTACCGGAGTTCTCTTTGCTGCAGATCGTGTGACGATTTGTGGGACGTTCGTGTGGATACCGTAGAGACGTAGTTCCGTTGGACTGCGTTGGAGATTCGAAGCCGTTCCAGAATTTCATCGTTGCATTCAAGCTCGGATAATCGGTAAAACAAATCTAAACCTTTGAATTAATTTGTTTTTCGCATGGATCCTGTTTTAGGGTTTCGAAATAATTTAAAAATTTTAAATTTCGCTGCCTTTATCTGTCAGAAACCCTACATAAGTGTTGAAATTTAATAGATTTTAAGAGATCTTGAATAGCTATAGTTTGTTTATGCAGATAGTATAATATATAACTTGGAGTTTGATATGGTGATGAAGAGATCTTAGTATTATATTCTTTGGTGTAATAATATTTGAGAACTAATTTGGATTGATGTTTGGATATTTTAAAATTCTTGAGGACAAAGATTCAGTGATGTACTAGGTAGTTTATATGAAGACTGGGGCTTTTGGAGCATTATTTAGATATGGATCGAGTGTTAGAACTTGTTTGTAATTAACCTTAAGAATTGTCAATTTGGATGACTAAATCGAGGACGTGTGTTTCAACTTTCAGGCAGCCAGAATTAAGGTATGGAACTCTTTCAACAATTGTATTTAGTTATTAGATAATAAGTTTCTTGATTATGTGGTATTTTTTTTATTGCCTTTATAATTGTGATTTGGGAATTTGGAGGACCAAATTCTTTTAAGGTGGGTAAAATGTAATATCCCAAAAAAAAATAAAAAAAATAAAAAAATAATAATAATAATAATAATAATAATAATATAATAAAACCAAAATAAATATACAATTGGATAATTGAAAGTAATTGTTAGTACATATCTTAAACCTAGTTGGATAAGTCATTTAAGTTGTAATAATCTTTTAATTTTAAAATGACTCTTTTACTTGGTAACCTATTTTGCAAAGGAATTAAATATATTTAAACAACTAGAGAGAACGTAAAAATTATTTGGCTTTGAAGTACTGCAAAACAGAGAAAAAAAAAACAAGAAAACTCAAAGGTAAACCTAAACCTTTTTTTTTTTCAATTATGAGTTGATTCCTATAATATATATATATATGTATGCTTATATTTTTAAATCAACGATTAATTATAATATACATATTTTATCTGAATAAAAGAGATTTTAAAATATTATTCACACATTTTGTGGATGTAACTTGTTTAATAAGCTCGTGTGTGTATGCGTAAGGGAAGTACAAATCCGATTGTTCATGGTCTATGAATATATATGTGCGGTGTTGCGGTAATATTATATATAATACATATATTTTGAGAGGTAATACATCAGTAGCTTATGCACATGTATATCTATAAATTATTTAAAGTATTTTGTATGGTAGTTAGGCCTTGTCACGTAATGGCAATGTGCCTAATTTCCCTTCCTCTATAGTAGTTAGTGTCATGTTACTTTAAAGTAATGGCAATGTACTTTTAATTGGTTTATATCTTCTATAGTTATATACTAGGCTTATTTATATTATTTATATAGATAAATAGCATAGTAATTGTTAAGCTAAGAACAAAACTTATTTTCTTTATTAAATTTATATTTCAGCACTTAAGCTTATAATTGTGGAAAAAAAAGAGAGAAGAAAATGAAAACTCTTGCGATTAATTTTTAGTGTAAAATTCATTAAAGACTGAATCAAGTTAAGTATATGTGTATGGAAGACTTGAATTAATAATACGTTTGAATTAGGATATTTTATCCTAATGATTTGTATATGTTCTAATTTATATTTAGGATTTGTTCGACTAATATTTTCGTATTTCGCAATATCGAGGTAAGTGGCTTTCCGAACTATTTAATGTTTTTAAAATTATCGTTTACTTTTATATATATGCTTAGTAATTATTCGGATGCCTAAATGTATTGTTTCAAAATTGTTATGTTTTATTTAAGGCTTCCATTTAAATAAAAATGTTATGTTCTTTTATTTCAAACTTCGGATCAAGTATTTATTTTTGAACTATGAAAATGAGATTATATGATTTTGAATTGTGAAATAATATAGTTTTGAATATCGATGAGATTGTGAAACGTTTTTGAAATTCTCAGTCCGACTATGTATAGAACCCGTTATTATTTACATTTAGTTCCGGAGCTAATATAAGACCTACTAAGGCGCACACCTTTTAGATGCCCTTCGGGGAGTGTGCATTTTTATAGATACCTTAGTAGGGTGCGTGAACATTGACACTATCGAACTTTTGGGCCGTGTTACAGGGCTATTGTAACCTTAGTCGTTAGGGCTGTGGATTAAAAGATATATTGTATACATTGAAATCATTTTTGAATTGTTTTAATTTTGAAAGCATATATACTATTGTTATTGAGCAAAAAGATATTTTGAAAAAGTATTTTTGCAAATTATACTTGATTCGGCTAGATAGGGAGGATTGTCACTTGCTGAGCTTTATCGGTCACCCCTTACAAATTTTTACAGGTTCCATTGTTGAGAGCTGAGCACTTATTTGATGCACTTTGGATAGCTGAAGATTTATTTAAAATCTCATTTCCTTTAATGTTGAATTTTGATAGAAACTATTAGTTTCGAGGAGCTGCATCTCCATTTTACGTTTTTGATATTTGGTAGTATTTCACTTTGAAATGGATTTAAAAGATGTTATTGTTGGGTTTAAGTTAAGATTATTATTGAATTATTTTGTTTGGGCAGCGCTATTGATATTGTTGCCTTGCGGGCCTTTGAGCTTGCGGCCTGCACTTCGGGCCTGTAGCGGGTTCAGGGTGTTACAGATATAGTATCAGAGCCGACTTTCGAAAGCTCGGGTCGGGGCATCCGATCGGGTTGCTGGAGGTGGGGACACGAAGGCTGGTGGTATTATCCCACAATGGAGATAGGGAGGTCCGGAGGTGGGGACACGAAACCAGCCGGTATTATCCTACAATGGCTAGAGAGAGAAAGATCTGTGGACCATGTGTGTGATCGATTCTGACGGGGACATCAGAAATTTAAGTGGGGGAGATTGTAACACCCCCTGTCCTACATCGAAAGATAAGGGAAAAGTTTGTCTGTATATAAGAAATTGAGTTACTATCAATAGTACATTCAGTCATGACCTTTTGGGTGAGCCTGTGGTGGGTTAAGATGACCCAAGAAGATACTATTGGGCCAGTAATTTAAGGCCTTGTTTAGATGGATTTGATTCGATTTGGACTTGGGATTTGATCCAAGATTTGTTCCGGACTCGGGATTTGACAGTAACACCCCGAACCCGCTACGGGCCCGAAGTACTACACGCTGCAAGCCTAAAGGACAAAATAATTCAACAATAATCTTAACTTAAACCCAACAATAACATCTTTTAAATCCATTTCAAAGTGAAATACTACCAAATATCAAAAACGTAAAATGGTGACACTCCTCGAAACCAATAGTTTCTATCAAAATTCAACATTAAAGGAAATGACATTTTAAACAAATCTTTAGCTATCCAAAGTGCATCAAACAAGTGCTCAGCTCTCAACAATCGAACTTGTAAAAATTTGTAAGGGGTGACCGATAAAGCTCAGCAAGTGACAATCCTCCCTATCTAGCCGAATCAAGTACAATTTGTAAAAATACTTTTTCGAAATATCTTTTTGCTCAATAACAATAGTATATATGCTTTCAACATTAAAACAATTTAAACATGATTTCAATGTATATAATATATCTTTTAATCCACAGCCCTAGCGACTAAGGTTGCAATAGCCCTGTAACACGACCCAAAAGTTTGATAGTGTCAATGTTCACGCACCCTACTAAGGTATCTATATAAATGCACGCTCCCCGAAGGGCATCTAAAAGGTGTGCGCCTTAGTAGGTCCTATATTAGCTCTAGAACTAAACGTAAACAATAACGGGTTCTATACATAGTCGGACTGAGGATTTCAAAAACATTTCACAATCTTATCGATATTCAAAACTATTTTATTTCACAGTTCAAAATCATATAATCTCATTTTCACAGTTCAAAAATAAATACTTGATCCGAAGTTTGAAATAAAAGAACATAACATTTTCATTTAAATGGAAGCCTTAAATAAAACATAACAAATTTGAAATTATACATTTAAGCATCTGAATAATTACTAAGCATATATATAAAAGTAAACGATAATTTTAAAAACACTAAATAGTTCGGAAAGCCACTTACCTCGATATTGCGAAATACGAAAATATTAGCCGAACAAATCCTAAATATAAATTAGAACATGTACAAATCATTAGGATAAAATATCCTAATTCAAACGTATTATTAATTCAAGTCTTATATATACATATACTTAACTTGATTCAGTCTTTAATGAATTTTACACTAAAAATTAATCGCAAGAGTTTTCATTTTCTTTTCATTTTTTTCCCACAATTATAAGCTTAAGTGCTGAAATATAAATTTAATAAAGAAAATAGGTTTTGTTCTTAGCTTAAAAATTATTATGCTATTTATCTATATAAATAATATAAATAAGCCTAGTATATAACTATAGAAGATATAAACCAATTAAAAATACACTGCCATTACTTTAAAGAAACATGATACTAACCACTATAGAACAAGGGAAATTAGGCACACTACCATTACGTGGCAAGGCCTAACTACCATACAAAATACTTTAAATAATTTATAGATATACATGTGCATAAGCTACTGATGTATTACCTCTCAAAATATATGTATTATTTATAATATTACCGCAACACCGTACATATATATTCATAGACCATGAACAATCGGATTTGCACTTCCCTTACGCATACACACACGAGCTTATTAAACAGGTTACATCCACAAAATATGTGTGAATAATATTTTAAAATCTCTTTTATTCAGATAAAATATCTATATTATAATTAATCGTTGATTTAAAAATATAATCATACAGATATATATATATATATATATATATTATAGGAATCAACTCATAATTGAAAAAAAAGGGTTTAGGTTTACCTTTGAGTTTTTTTTTTCTTTTTTTCTCTGTTCTGCAGTACTCCAAAGTCAAATAATTTTTACGTTCTTCTCTCTCTAGTTGTTTAAATATATTTAATTCCTTTGCAAAATAGGTTACCAAGAAAAAGAGTCCTTTTAAAATTAAGAGATTGTTACAACTTAAATGACTTATCCTAGTAGGTTTAAGATATGCACTAATAATTACTTTCAATTATCTAATTGTATATTTATTTTGGTTTTATTATTATTATTATTATATTATTATTATTATTATTTTATTTTATTTGTTTTTCGGGATATTACATGTCTAAGCCATATATCATATTTATACTAGTAACATGAAACCCTAATCCTATAAGGAATAAAAAATTTGAATGGAAATAGAAATTCTAGCTAATAAATCATAAGGAAATCAAATCCTCTCTAACAAATATCCTAATTACATTAGAAATCTAAAAGATATGATAAATCCCTAAATAAAAGGAAGAAATTTGATAAAAACGTGTTTTTCTCAAAATTCGTGCACGGTGTGGGGTGCGCTAGAAATGCAAAGGGTACGACGTGAGATGCGCTAGGCGAGAACCAGCTTCTGCCTATTCGGCGGGGCGCGCGCCAGTTATAGTACAAAAACGATGCGGGGGGCGCTGCTGGCCCAGAATTATTCTTTGATAATTTTTGTCGTGTTTAAGTTCCGAACTTAATCCTTAGTCCATCCTTTATTTCCTCCACCACTCTTGAGTCTTTGTATGGTACAAAATAATGAACTTAGAAACAATTTCCACAATGAATGCCTTGCTGTGTAGCTTGAATCCCTTTCCTTCATTCTGTGTAATCCAAACTTGTATTGTCGCGTGATCAGTTCTAATCTCCTTGTTAAGCTTGGATATCCACAATGTCGTGTGAACGCTAATTCCTCCATGAATCGAAACATAGTTTTGTCAAGAATTAAACCCCACAAATGAACACGACTTTGATGATTTGGCTTGTGTTGATTTTGATAGACTTCACGGCATGCTTGCGTGAGGTGGTCATCGCCCGGATCGTTTCTAGCAAAATTATATGGTGAATTGCTCCCAACACCTTAACCCCTCGCCTATATGTAGACGGTAATCTTGGTATAATTGCTCGCGTTCGGAATTCTGCATTGAATGGACACCAACGACAACTTGACCCCTCGCTTATATTGAAGCGGTAATCTTGGTACAATCGATTGATGCAGTAGAAGACGCCACATACAACTATATATTGTTGTATGATAATTCAAAATTGAATCTCAAATAAAAACTAAGAAAATAACTTAAGAATTCTTCAAAGAACCAAAAGTAGAGAATAACCTCACAAGAGTTTGATAAAATCTGAATATTATTGAATTGTGTATGAATTATATTCATAAAACTTATTTATAGTAGCCATGAATCCTTAGAATCTATAAAAGGTAATAACAATTGAATAAGAATCAAAATCCTATCTAAAAGTAACCTAAATACAATAGGAATCTAAAAATATACTGAAAATAACTAATTAAACAAGGAAATCTGCGTCAAAATCTCGTCAATTAAAATCTGACCAATTCGCCGGGGCGAATTCAATGAAATGTGGGAACTCGTCGGGGCGGAATTTGCGTGCTAGGGGTGAACTCAACCGAGACTAATTGGCTGGGGCGGATTCAGAGCTCGTTGGGGCGCGCTTGGACATAGACGAACTCGTCGGGGCAAGTTTAATAAGCTTGCTGAGCTTGCCGGGGCGAACTCCCTGAATTCCAACTTCCGAGTTTGCTTTCCGGGCTTTGGTTTGGTACATCGTTTGGATCAAGATCAATGGTTTGGCCATTCATTGCTATCATATTCACAAGCTTAGATCCCACCTCCAAAGCTCCCAAACTCATTCCTTTCTCTTTCTAAGCGGCTTGAATAAGAACAAGTAATCCATCCTTGAAACGCTTAGCTCTAGCCCTCGTCACTGGTCCAAATGGAACTTGCACTGAATCCGATCCATGACCTCCATTTGAATCCAAGCTAGGCATGTCCTCATCATTCCTCTCCTCTTGAGAAAGATTTGCCCTCAAATCATCACCTACATCAAATGGACTAAGATCAGAAACATTGAATGTTGCACTAACATTATACTCACTCGTTAAATCCAGTTTATAGGCATTATTATTAATGCGCTCGAGAACTTGAAATGGTCCATCTCCTCTTGGAAGCAATTTTGATCGTCTTTGAACCGAAAATCTCTCTTGTCGCATGTGTAACCACACCCAATCTCCTGGTTCAAAGATAACCTGACGTCGACCCTTATTGGCCTGTTTCGCATATTGTTCCGTCCTCCTTTCAATGTTGAGTCGTGCTTTCTCATGTATCTGCTTAACAAACTCAGCTTTTCTCTTACCATCCATGTTAGTATACTCAGAAACAGGTAATGGTGATAAATCCAACGGTGTCAAAGGATTAAAACCATATACAATTTCAAATGGCGAAAAATGAGTAGCAAAATGAACAAGTTTATTATATGCAAACTCAATATGCAGTAGACACTCCTCCCAATGCTTAATATTCTTTTTAATGATAGCCCGTAATAATGCAGATAAAGTCCTATTTACTACTTCAGTTTGTTCATCAGTTTGTGGATGACAAGTAGTTGAAAATAACAACTTAGTACCTAACTTACACCACAATGTCTTCTAAAAATAGCTCAAAAATTTAGAATCTCTATCTGAAACAATTATTCTAGGCATGCCATGCAAATGCACAATTTTTTTAAAGAATAAATCAGCTACATGGGATGCATCATCAGTTTTGTGACATGGAATAAAATGTGCCATATTCGAAAATCTATCTACGACCACAAATATAGTATCATGACCATGTTTAAACCTAGGCAAACCTAATATAAAATCCATAGACACATCAATCCAAGGTTCATTAGGAATAGCCAATGGTGTATACAATCCATGGAATTGAACACGAGATTTAGCTTGACAATAAGTAATGCATCTATCACAAATTCTTTCCACGTCTCGTTTCATATGAGGTTAATAAAAATGTTCTTTTAAAACAGATAAAGTTTTATCAACACCAAAATGTTCCATCAAACCACCCCCATGCGATTCTTTAACCAATAACTCACGTAAAGAACATGTAGGTATACACAATTTATTTTCATGAAAAAAAACCCATCAACTTTGAAGTATTTACCTACAACATTCTTTTCACAAGTTTTAAACTCTTCACAGAAATCATGGTCATCAACATATAATTCTTTGATTCGTTCAAAACCAAGAAATTTCGTATCAAGAGTATTTAACAACACATACCTCCGCGAAAGAGCATTTGCAACGACGTTCTCTTTACCTTGCTTGTATCGAATGATATATGGGAATGTCTCGATAAACTCCATCCATCGCGCATTTCTTTTGTTCAATTTGTGCTGACCCTTCAAGTACTTCAATAATTCATGATCAGTTTGAATCACGAACTCTTTAGGCCAAAGGTAGTGCTGCCAAGTCTCCAATGCTCGCACCAATGCGTACATCTCCTTGTCATAAGTAGGATAGTTCAAACCAGCCCCACTTAACTTTTTGCTGAAGAACGCCACCGGCTTTCCTTCTTGCATCAAAATAGCTCCAATTCCTAAACAGCGCCACCGACTTTTTTTTTCTTTTATTTTTGTTTTTATTTTTTTTTTATGTTTTTATTTTATTTTATATTTTTATTTTTTTTCCAAAAACTTGTTGGTTGATTTTGCAACAGATAAACACGCGCAAGTATACGCGGTCAATAAGTAATATAATGATAAATAAAAGTAGAATCCACGAGGAATTATCTCTAATGTTTCCCAAGTACTAACTTTATATCGTCTCAACCTTATTTAAACAACATGATTTAAATGATAAAAACTAAAATTACAATTAAACTAAATAACAGAAATACATAGCATAAATAAATAGATAAATAATGAGTTAAGAACACAATATCCCCACACAAGCATTTTGTCGAACACTTGGCGTGCAATGCTTCATTTACATCTCCTAACTCTCCAATTGATCATAATGGTCACGATGATTTGTCAACTGAGAATTCTAATTATTCATAAGCCTTTTCCGATAGCGATATGAAAATCGCCCTTTATGGCATATATGTATATTCCCATCCTATATACTAGCAAGTCATTCAATTCTAAAAACAATTACAAGAAACATGTCAAAGAAGCCTTAATAATCATTCCTCAAATGAATAAACTTTCGCATTGGGAGTCATTAAACTTAGATTCTCAAATTGGCTACACATGGCATATAGGAATATTCCTATCCTACATACAAATTATGTATTCCATCTCATGTAAAACAAGCATAATCATATGTCATTATATTCATGGCCTAAATCTACAATCCATTTCTCAATTTCATATAGATTACCAAACCAATCACTAATTTCTTAGCAATTAAACATTAAGCACAAATATAATGAACCAACTCATATGGTGCCAATCAAAAGGATAAG